>OX467708.1:89493556-90107193 GCA_950111635.1 Agelastica alni
GTCGTTTCTGCTCCATTTTAGAATCTAATTGGTTGTGTTACTGGAGGGTTTAGGTAAGAACACCTTCGAGTAAGTCAACCCTGGTATATCGGACCAGTGCTTGAGTATTTTTCTCTTCGCCTAGTCCAAAATAATTGTTTTGGCGGCACTTGTAGTGACTCCAAAGACTGGTTCTGGTCCAGTCAAAGCAGATTCGACTCCCCATTTTGCGAGGATGTCGGCTTTTTCGTTACCCTTTACCTCCTGGTGCCCATGTACCCACAGCAGGGTCACTCTGTTGTTCGCACCAGAGCACTCCAGGGAATTGATGCAATTCCATACAAGTTTAGAATTTATTTTATTGGAGCCTAGTTCTTTTAAAGCAGCCTGGCTCTCTGATATTATACTAATGTTTATATTTGCTAGAGGTCTGTTAGTCAGCTTTCTTGCACAAAATTCGATAGCGAAGACTTTAGCCTAAAAGATTGTAGCATACATCTGGGAAGAGGATTTCGCCCCTTTTCCGTCCATGCCTTTTCGGAAAGAGGACGTTAAAGGACTTTTTTTACGTGTATTTTTGTGACTAGCATGTCAGGAACCATCTCTATGATTTGATGATTTTTTGTTTCACTTAGTATCCCGGAGTGGTCTCCAAATTGCTCTCATTTAATTTGCCTTTCCAGAGACAGGAATTTGTAGTAAACTATCCCGACCTTTCTTTGTTATGGAATATCTAAGGAAGGGAAGTGTTCTCCAAATTGCTCTCATTTAATTTGCTTTTCCAGAGACAGGAATTTGTAGTAAACTATCCTGACCTTTCTTTGTTAAAGAATATCTAAGGAAGGGAAGTTTAAGGGGTATTCCATCGATGCCGTTGGTATGCTGGACTTACATCCTGTTATGGCCAGGCATGAAGGCCAGCAACCTTTGTTCTAGCTATCTATTGCAACCTTTGGTCCAGCAGACTACTGAACCGAACGTGACTATAGATACTATTATTGTTGGATAAATTCAGTAAATCTGCTTGGGGTTTATTCCCCAAGATTTGCCTCATACTCTTCTGAGATACCAGAGGGAAAATCTGGCTTTTTTTATTGTTTTTTCCAGGTGGGCGTTCCAAGTAAGTCTTTAAAAAGTAAACTAAAACTTAATAATGGATACAGTGGGCATTTGAATTATTAACTATATATTAAAAACACGTTCAGATATGGTTAAATACAAATAAATAATGTTTTCATCGAAACAAAAACTGTATTAGTTTTGTTAACCGGGCAGTTTATTAATAATAAAAGAAAAATCAAAATGAAAAAAGTTTTGTTTGTTGTAAGAAGTGTAGTTGATGTGTAACAGAAAGTGAAGATTTAAAATTAAGATGTTTATTTTTCCATTCTTCCAACACAGCATATTCCTTATTAATACACTTTATTTACAGCTATTTTAAATGTAAATAACAAATCGCTGTATTTAATTTGTTTAAGCGTCAGTCACAAGTAAACAAACAAGTATTATAAATTATGTACCTTTTAATTTAAATTTACAAAAATGAATGAGCGAAATGTAATTTAGTTTTGACACCGAAGAATTTATGTCTAACCTTTTCCATATTTTATCACACAGAGATAAGATAAATGTCCAAACATCAGAAAGGAATAGAATTAAATTTGTTACCCTGATTTATATTCTGTAGACAAAACCGAAAACGTTGGGTTTTTCTTGACGTGGTATGGATTTTATACTATTATTAAATTTTATACGTAAAATTTTATCGATCAGATTTTTATCGAATTATACTTCCCATGCTAAAAAGTGAAATGTTCGCATCTAAAAATATTTTAGCAGTTAAATTTAAACAACATTCAGCATTCAACTTGGTAATTACAGATCGGTTATTATGCTTCTTTGGCTAAAACATTTTTAAATTCAAAGTTTTTACCTACCCTAGTTTAGCCGATAAGATTACAAGTTACTTCTAATACTGGCAGCTTCGGCACCGAAAATTCCGCTTCAGATTTTTCGGAATTGACCTTAAGATTAACACCTTGAGTACGGTGAGGAATTTAAGTATTTACTCACTATTTGAGCTTCTGGACGGCTTAGTATATACTGTTACGATTTGCGGAGTCCGTCCCTGTTGCCTTGAAGAGACAGCGCATCGACTACAATGAAAAAAAAATTGTTTTGTAACAACAAACGCCCGATATTTTAGGAAATAATCTTTTCGTTGATTCCTTGTTCTTCCAGAATGGACGTTCTCATTCTCGAATAGTTTAGTTGTGAAGTAATCATAAAGTGTTAAAAAGATATTGTAATTATCTAAGTGATTTTTTAAGTAAAAAATTATTGTATAGAATAAATTCTTTAGTTTTTGTAGAAAAAAATGAAATGTCTCGCTATAATGAAGATTGCGTATAATATCGATAAAATCTCTGGGACCTTTTTTCTTTAGTCGTCCTTTAAAAATTTGTAAATATATTTAATTTTTCTTTTATTTTTTATTATCAAACCAAACGTCAAAATACAAAGTAAAAATATCACTAATTAAAAGTAATATGCAATCTAACGATCAAAATAATATTTATTTTACATAACAGTTATGTACATAAAAAAAACATGAAATGCAATAATTTTTTTGCAGGCATGACACCACAATTTTGATCTCGGGGTTCTATTTTGTGCCGAAGTACGACCGACTGTCTCTTTTTTTCTTGCGTAACACTGAGTACAAAGATTGCTTGATTCCTCTCGATTGTTGCTAAAGTTTACACGTTTAGAATATGCTCAAATCTATTTCTCGGCATTTTTTTTTACCTTGTTATCATTCAAAAAACTTGTACTCCAATTTGCCTTGTGTCTTGGTAATGTCATTAGTCCCATCCACATTATAAAGCCAAAGAACTGCTCCATTTCTTTTTTATTAGTTGGAGTCCTGACTTTCATATGACTTTCTTACTTTGCTTGGCGTATATGTTGGTCTACTCCACCATGTAGTTATTTATTTTATTCGTGATGAATATTTTGAAAATATCGTATGGCATTTTGTCAAAAAGATCGTAACGTGTTAAAGAAATGTAGTGGCTGATAGAAAGAAGATACAAGTTATACCTGGAAAACAAACTACTACTATACAAAACCATTATTAAACTAATACGGCTACATGGTATAGAACTTTGAGGATGTGCAAGCAAGTCTAATTTGGCAATATTGCAGAAAAGCCATTATGATTACCAATGCTTTTTGGTAAGTGTCCAAGCAGATCTCAAAGTGCCATATATCAAAGATGTAATTGAGAATAGTAGATAACACCACATCAAACTTGAAAATCATTTCAACACACTCCTGTACTCATTACTCTCTCTTTCAGTCCATAACCCCTCTTCAGGGTATGGTGACATCAATTTGTTACGCTCGTAAAAAATTCACGCTAGCGATCTTGGGCAGATCTCATTGCTTCATGCAACCGTCAAGGTTTTTGTCCGGTCTATCCATCGTGTCGGTGATCTTCCTCTTGGACAGCGGCCTTGGACTTTGCCTTTTACTATGAGTCGTTCTATATTGTCGCACCTTTTTGCTAGGTATCCCAGATAGCGCTGGTTTATTGTCTGGTACAGCCTGGTCTTTATGCTGAGTTGTTAATTGATGGAATCATTTGTGCGGTGGGCTGTCCATGGTATTTAAAGCATTTTTCTATAGCACCACAATTCGAACGTTTCTATTCTGCATTGGTCAGATGTCCGAATAGCCCACGTTTCGCAGGCGTAAGTTGCAATGGACTAGGCTATGTATTAGCCGAAGTTTTGTGTTTTCGGCAATAAACGTTCTGGCAATCGCTAGTCGTTGGCGGATTTCTTCTTTCGATTCACCTTTGTTAGTAACTGATTCTAGATAATCAAATCTTTCCACAACTGCAAATCCAGCTACGGTGTCGCCTTGTGACAGGTTTTTATTTTGTCTGTCTATTATCATGATCTTTGTTTTGGCTCTATTAATTTTCAGTTCATATGAGCTACTCTCTTCTGTGAGTCTGGCCATTATAACTTCCATTTCGGCTTCTTCTGAAGTTAGAATCACAGTATCATCTGGATACCTTAAATTCGTTATCCTTTTGCACCCAACAAGGATCCCTTCGTTCCAATTTTTTAGTACGTTTCGCATAATGTATTCGGTGTAAATGTTAAACAGTATTGGCGACAGTATGCATACTTGCCGCAGTTCCGCTAGTATTTTAAATGGTTCGGAGCATCTGTGGAAAGCCAGAAAGTTTTTTACTCCTGATCAACTGTTGATGACGTACAAAGCTCAAATCCGACCTCTACTGGAGTATTGCTCGCACATTTGGGATTCAGCACCAAGGCATTCTCTTCGTCTTCTAGATTCCATTCAGAAAAGAGCCATTCGCTTGATAAACAGCTCAACTCTCACAGATACCCTTCACCCTCTAGAACATAGAAGAAGAGTTGCAGACCAGTCATTGCTCTACAGATATTTCCATGGCAGATGCTCCAGAGAAATAAAAACTCTTGTACCACCATTGGCCACATCCGGCCGAAGAACTCGGCACGCTGATCAGTTTCACCCATTTACTCTCAAGATTGACACTACAAGGACCAATCTTCATCAATAATCCTTTTTTTACAGGGCTGCTACGGAATGGAATAAGCTTCCAAAATCAGTTTTTCTAGAGAACTATGACCTGCAACTTTTTAAAAAGCGTGTCCACAATCATTTCCTTTCTATAATCCCTTCCCCTTCTAATAGTCGCAGTGCGGGCCGTCCGCGGCCTACACGATAGGTCTACCCTTTTTGCGACTATTTTTATATATATATATATATAAAAAAAAAGCATGTGTTTCTGACTCATGCAGTACTGGTCTCGTAGAGCTGCCTGATTAATCTAGCAGTGTTCCCATTTTCTCTAGTTATTGCCATAGTTTGCGCCACTTCACTTTATCAAACGTTTTAGTATGCTTTCACTTCTAATTTTCTGGACTTTTCTATTATTTGCCTTACGTTTAAAATCCGTGTTCCCGGGACAAATCCTTATGGCTCATCTGCAATTTCTGGCAGCAGGATGTATTTTAGCCTGGCATTAAGTATATGTAGCATAATTTTGCTGGCATGTGATACCAGTGCTATAGTTCTATAGTTAGTACAGTCTGCAGGGAAACCTTTTTTGTATATGGGTATTAGCAGAGATTTTGCCCGCTTTTTCGGTCATTTTCCGGATGTCCATATGCATTGACAAATAGTATCACTACTAGAACAACATAATCACAGAAGTCTCAAAAGACATTGGCCAGCTGATCTGACTAATCGTTGAATAGAACTTGTCACTGGAGAATTCTTCTACACGTCAAGGACTAAAGGACTAGTATGTATTTTCGATTGCTAATAAATAGTGAGAGAAAAAAGGATTTTTTTTTCATTTAACCTTTGATCTTTTTATGATTGAGCATAGAAATTGTAATAAATTTTTCAATTTTGAGAATTATACAAAAATTTTTGACAGATTCCCAGCAGGAAAACGTTTTGGGTATAACCATTTGGTAACGTCAAACATAACGTTGACAGTTCGAATGCTTAGAAAAAAATCCCGATTTTTAAAAAAAATATTGTACATGATACTAATATTTTTATTTATTGTGATATAGGAACACTGTATATTTACAGAAAAATATTAGGAGTTTTGATTTAAGTTAAATTAGTGAAGTGTTACGGAGGAGTAAGTGTATTTTAAGAATAAGATTTACTGGATTATCCCGTAGAGTAAGTGTGTATTTTTTCAAAATATTTCCTGGAATTTCTCGTAAGTACATTTAATACATTTATCTAGAAATTTTAAGAATTTTATTTATTTTATTTGTTTGTTGAATTGGAATTTTTTGACGTTTAATTTATTTCTGGCTTGATTAAATCTACTTTATACATTTATTTTAGTATAAATTTTATTTTATTATATTCGCTGAAGTTTCCCGTAAGCGCTATATATATTGGAGGATTTTTATATTTTCTACTATATCACTTATGTATGGTAGTGAGTGTTGGGTTTAGCAGAAGAAGCATAAAAATAGGATTAATGCTGCGGAGATGAGTAGTCTGAGAAGTAAAAAATAGTGAGTCACGAAGAAAGAATGGATAAAGAAAGATTGACGAAACAAATACATAAGGCGAGTGTGAATGGACGGAAGTCGGTAGAGGTCGACCTCGGAGAACATATCTCGATCAGATCAACATTGTTTTGAAAAAAGGTCAGGTCAAGAGTACCAACAACCGACGAGCATGTATGAGAGCACTGATGATAGTAGAGGAAGCAAAAGACGTGTGGAAGAATCGTAGTGGAAGTGGAAGAAAGGGGTCTCTGCCTACCCCTATGGGAAAAAGGCGTGACTTTATGTATGTATGTATTTCGGGTATAAATGTAAAAGTACATTGCAAATTGTTTTACTGATAAAAGCGTAGGTACTATATTCAAAATACGCCGAATAAATTGTGATAAAATCTAGGGTCGCAGCTATAGCCACCATAATCTAACACAATTAGTTAGCGTTATCGAGCCTCTCTCGCCAATTACTATGACCGCCGTCTGCATAGAGACTAAAAATCAGCTTTGGCGAGATCAGCAAATTTTCAACAGTATACACAGATGTTGTCACAGCGCTAAAGTAAGGTAACCATACCTTTTTTAACCCAAGACTTGATATCTGGGTCAGGTACAGTTAAGTAGGCAAGCTTAGGGATCGACCAATTTACTTCATTTATGATATAACAGGGTGGATATAATTCTCATTTAATTTAATTGAAAGGTATTTACCCAAACATTATGAAACAGTTAAACGCTTGAATCTTGAGTGGTTGGGAATCATTCCAAATTAAAATGAGTTCACAAAATATTTTGCTTCAAACGAAAAAAAAAAACGAAGGCATAAGTAGTGGGGCAAAATCAACAATTACTTCATAATAGCTGTTTTCACTCGCTCACTGCTACCGGTATATTTTGATAAATTTAAAAAATTCTTGTAACAATCGTTTGGTTATAAATGAACGTGAAAAACGTAAGGAAAATTGATTGATTTTTTGTTTGAGTCGTTGTGGCGTTGAATGACTACAAGATTATTTAAAATTACTTAAAAGTAAACAAATATTAAATTGTTTAATATAAGTGCAATGTACATCAAATCAAACATTATGTGGAAGCTAATAAATTACCAGGATGAGTTGTCTGCCTTATATTTCCTATTAAAAAAGTTTTCAAATTTAATTTCATATTTTTAAAAAAAAATAAGAGAGAAACTTTTGATGACATAAAATATTGTGTCATCTAAATCACGTCACCTCTAGGTACACGCTTGTCTTCAAAGCAAGTAATTCATATAGAAACCCTACCTGAAAAATTCAACTCGCCACCTTCCAACTTCTTTCCAATTTTGCCAACTTCATTATCAGAACTCCCGTGTGGTTTGAAAAGCACCATAAAATCCAATTATTCCTGCGATCGAACACGTGCTCGAGAGGATATATTTATAGGTGCCGTACTTTGTATTAATGAATCCAGTTATTTTTTTTTCTTACTTGTAAATTCTTAACCAACCAATTATTCCTAAATAAGCAGTTAATGTTGCCGTTAATACAACACCTTTTTAAAATTAAATTTATTATCCAATTCTTACGTTAAAATGTTGGGAGCTATTTAATAAAACAAATGCAGTTTATTCCTAATTTATTTATTTGCTTTTAATGCAAATAGACACATAAAGTATCTGCATAAATTCCAATGAAGAAGCAGCTTTAGAGATTATAATTGCGTAGCGACAACGGATCTAATGATATTATAAATTAATAACAAAATAAAAAATAATATTTACAAATTGCTTATTACAGACTATTAAAAAGTAAAAATACTGGCGTATATCATACTAGTGTATTTTGGTAATGTAATGTAAAAGTTTACAAATATTACATCCATTATTTTTATAAATTATTGTGGAACACGAAAAAATATAGAAATGCAAATCAGTTGGGTTCCTTTTAAAAGTAATATATATATATATATATATATATTTGCAAAAATTATAGAAAACTGTAATCATATTACAGTAAACTATAAAAACTTTTTTAAGTTCCGATAGCTTGAATAGGTGTAAAAATAAATAACTGATTTTTAAAAACCAGCTTACTTTCGCTGTATGATACCTATTTTTATTATAGGTATATGTGGGTTAATTAGTTATTTACCGGGTGGTGCTTGTTAAAAAGTAAAGATGTAAAATAAAAAGTACAGATGTCGTGACTAGCGCATTTTGCGTGGTTCTTTATGTGTACTTGTTAAGTTAAGGCTGTGAATTCGTCTGTTCGAGGAGACTTCCCCTTTGCTGACGAGGGGCAATTACCCCGAAACCGTTCCATAGGTGTTCACTTCAAACAGATAAATTTAATAGTTCTTTCTCTTACTTAACAAGCATCTGTATATCTTGCTTTCTGTGATAGGGTAGTATACACGATTATATATCAGATGTCAATCAATGCCTGTCTCGGCATATAGCCAGAGGTATAGTTGTTTTCTGATGTATAATTGACCCACATACACCTATAAAAAAATAGGTATCATGCAGCGAAAGTAAGTTGATTTAAAAAAATCAGTTGTACATTTTTAATTATATACATATATATATATATATATATATATATATATATATATATATATATATATATATATATATATATACATATATTAGGGTGTCCCTTATTTTTCAAAGTTTTAAATTTCTTAGGCATAGGTCTTAGTCTTGTTCATTTGCCTCTAAAACACTCGGAAATAAATTTTTACCTTATTTGGATTACGATAACCCGTGCTGAATCAAGTTCATACATGTTGCGCATACATGTTGCGTGCATATTCACGGCATTAGTCATGTGTTCTTAATTATTCTCGCGATTGACACGTATGTTTTTACATTTAAAAGATGGCAGTGGAATTAAGAAGCAATAAAAAATGTGTTTTCTTAGTTGGTGACGTAAATTATCAAATAACAGGCGCAAAGTTACCGTCTAATCGTCAAGTTCTTGCAGTACTTTTTTTAACATTCACGAAGTTAAATGACTGTTAGCGAAAGCGATAATCTCGTCATTCGGGAGTCTATTATATTTTGGGAAAAAGCTAGAATCCCTACCAGAACTATACCTAACTGTGTAAAAAACTTGTGGATCTTCACCATGCTTGGAGGGAGTTGCAAAAAAATTCTAAAAAAATACAAAATATTTACACATTGCGTCTAATACAGGGCGATTAAAAGTTGCTTGCGTACTTTTGGAACAAAGACAAGGCAGGGAATTACTACTATTTGCTTGCCGCCATCACGTTTACGAACTGTTTTTAAAATGTGCGTTCGAAACAAAAATCCACAAGTAGCCCTGATATCCCATTGTTAAAAAAGTTAAGAGACAACTGGAAAACTATTAATCCTGCTGCCATTAAAACATACCGATATCGTCAGACGACATTTTTGTAATACAACAATAAAAAATTTGTTGACATTTTATAATCGAGAACTGCAAAAAACCATTGGACGTGATGATTATCGGGAACTGAGTGAACTATCAATTATTTTCTTAGGAGACAGTAAAAAAAAATTAAAATTAGACCTCCTGGAGCGATGCATCAAGCAAGGTGGATGGCTAGACTCTTTAAAGATATGTTTGTTGCAATGCCAGTTCAAAATTAGCGCCAAGGATAAGCGAGCACTTCAAGACGTCTGTTTATTCATTGCGGTTTTAAATGTAAAACCATGGCTTGGATGTAGTTTGGCGGTGAAGACACCAAATCAAGATTTGTGCTTTTTAAAGTGGCTTAAGTAATAGAAACTGTTGACAAATTGATCTCTAAAGCAGTTTAGTCAACATTTTTGGTACTTGTCACCAGAAATTGCCGTTTTATCTCTCTTTAATGATGAAGTTAATGAACAAACCGAAACGAACATTGTAGTGAATTTTCAAAGAGAGAGTTTGTATGATTCTGGGAAGAGAACCATTTCATCTGAGATATGTCTGATTATTTGTATAGTAAGTAGGAATACAATAAATAGTACTATTTTTTAAACTGTTTTTAATAAATTATTAATAATACTGCCTTATTTATTGTTGTTGCCTATTTAGATGCGAAAAGAAAAGTAATTTCTTTAAAGGGAGTTAATGATACGGCTGAAAGAGCTCTGCAAAAGCAATTTTTGCTACGCTGTGTTCAGATACATAGAAATCTGTATCCAGACTTGTAAAAAAGAGCCCCTTAATAGAAAATATCCTACCTGATCTATAATTTTATCTACTTTTAATAAATATTTCATAAAAATTTTAATATTTCAATTGATTTAGCTATATAACGGAAACGGTTAAAAACTGCAATTTTCAAAATCTTCAGAGTTCTGTCGGCACGGGTTAACGTAGACGTAGGAAGAGGAAATTTTGTATTTAAGTAAGTCTGGGCAGTTTAAAAAGAAATGAAAGGTATGCATTCCGATATCTAAAAAAAAATTGTTTCACCCTAATATATATAGTTTAAACTAATTAAATTATATTATTCACTTATGTGTAAAATATCACTAGTAATACAACATCTTATATAACTAAATACTGTTTATTTAAAAAACTAATTTGATAACAATTTGATTGTTGCTAGTTGTCTAGTAATTTCATGCTTTGTTGTACAACCGGATTTCTGCTAATTACCATCATCTAAATTTAAATAAATGCATATATAGGGGTTAAATGAAAACAAAATTTAATTGAAACCATAATATTTTATTTTTAAAATAAATCAGGCGATATTTAATCCCAACTTTAAGTATCAAGTAAATGAGTGTTGATTGTTTATGATATTGAAAAATTAAATTGGGCAGTTTTAAAAAAATGTCATCCTTAATTTTTAAAACAAGTATCAACAATAAATACAATACAATTTACAATGCTTCTGGAGGTGAGTAGGAGACAGTACGCATCTTTGTCGTACACCTCTCTGTACAGCAAAGCTTTCTGAAAGTTAATTATTTAATCTGATAGTTGCATGTTATTCGAAATAGAGATTTAAAATTATTCCTATGTCTTTACTCTCAATATCTGATGTTTCTAAGACTTCTATAAATTTTTCATAAGACACTGTATTAAACGCCTTTTTGAAGTCTATAAGCATGCGAATATGTCACAATTTACGTCTCGAGCTCTTTGTATAAGTACCTGTAAGCAAAACAGTGCTTCCCTTCACCCCAATCCATCGCTGAAACCAAACTGTTCCTCATTTAGATTTTCCTTAGGTTTTTTACATATGAGGCAGTGAATGATATTCATGATTCACTTTAAGAACAAGGTTCAGTAAACTTATTATTTTATAATCCTCACACTTTCGGGCACTGGGTTTCTTTGGAATTGGTATTATTGTTGACATTAACCAGTCTCTAGGCATGTTTCCACTCTCGTATATTCTGTTGAATAATCTAGTAAGGACTGCGACTTGTTCATCTTCCAGCAGCTTAAGAACTTCTCCGTATATATAATCCGGACCTGGTGATTTGTTATCTTTGAGTCATCTTATTAACGCTCCTCTTTAGATGATGTCAATCATAAAGGAGGCATTTGACGATCAAATGATTCATTTTTAATCCATAGACAATCTTTGAAATCTTTTAAACAATTGTATATAAATAATTAAACAGCCATGACAAAGCCACACATCCCTGTCGAACACATTTTTTATGTAAAACCAGTCCTTGCAACCTTCATTTATCCTAACACAAGCAGTGGAATTCTCATGAAGTGATTTTAGTGCTCGTATCAAACTATCGCTCACCCCATACATAAACAATGTCTGCTCGAGACCATCACAGGTCAAAAAAATAATTGGCATGTTGTGTATTCAAACATTAAAAAACTTAAAGCTTATTTTTAAATTCGACCAAGATAAATCCAGCTTCAGTAATACACTACAATTTTGTTTTCACATGTATTTTCCGTAACATGAGTATTAAACGTAATCGTTTTTTAAATAGGACAAAGCAAAGTGTTTCTCATCAATTACAATAAGTTTAGTAACAAAAAAATGCTCTTAAAGCACGATAACATTAAAAAACTCATTCAGTACTATCTCTTGGCACTTTAATTTTTTATTGAAACATTTTCTTCATTTAAGAATTCTAAAAACGATTGTCTTTAAAACATCGATTCTTTAAATAAAAACACCAAACTGTCAATATTGAAATAAGTTTATTTAAATATTTCATTTAATTTGGCGTTCTTTTTGATCGTCGTTTAAAAAAAAATAATATTTTGATACTGATGTTGGACACGACAAAACAAAATAATTTCAGTTTTAAATTACAATAAGTGTAAACAATGAACAGAAAAATTGTTTAAATATACAATATTGTGTTGTTAAAAGTTCAAAGTGTTTAATCTCGACTTGGCTCAGAAATGAATTAGTAATCCAAAGTAATTAACTCCCTGTATATCTTTACACCAATCTATCTATTAAATACAAGTAAAATTGGAATTCAATATAGTTATCGGTGGTTCTGTTCTCAAACGAACTAATGGGCCGTTGTAAATGGTAGCACTTTATCAAATGAAAAATTATAATTAACATACAGATACCCGGACAGAGGGTCGTTTTTACAAGCGGGTTGAGTGCCTATTATTGTTTAAGAAATATATTGAACCAGAAATCTTATCAATTGGATTACTTAATTTCGTGAACGTTTTTGTAATTTCAGACCCGTACTTACCGTCAGTGTAGTTTTATTTATTCACCTCCCTTGTTTTTTGGCCCTTTTGTAGCTGTGTTACTATTTAAATAGGGGTTGGAAACATGCAAATAAATGAATGCAAAGTTAATAGATGGGTAGTTTTTTCTACTCGTTTTTAGTCATGGATGAAATATAAAATATTCCGTTTTCCTTTAATTTCTTTTTTTATTAATATATCCTGAGATGAAAATAAATTATATACAAAAAATCTAAACTATCTGATACACATAACCTTTATGCTGAAAGTGATCTACTTAATGTAAGAAGCCTGTACGCCTTACATTTTTTTCTGGATGTACTATGAAGAAGATATTTCAGAACGCACTAGAAAACATCCAAGAAGGTATAAAAGTTAATGGGAAGCTTGTGAATAATATAAGATATGCGGACAATGCTCTTATACTAGCTAATAGCCAAAAAGGACTTCAAAATCTTATTAATGCAATAACAAGAGAGGAAGATGCATTTGGCCCTAGGATAAACACAAAAAAACCGTGGACGGCCCGCACTGCGACTATTAGAAGAGGGAGAAAAAATATAGAAAGGAGATGATTGTGGAACCACTTTTTGAAAAGTTGCAGGTCATAGTTCTCTGGAAATATCTGTGAGAGTTGATCTGTTTATCAACCGAAGAGAATGCCTTGGTGCTGAACTCCAAATGTGCGAGCAATACTTCAGTAGAGGTCGGATTTGAGCCTTGTATATCGTCAACAGTTAATCACGAGTAAAAAACTTTCTAGCTTCCCACAGAAAACCTAGCCTCTGGCTTGCTGACTTTGCGATGTTAGCAACATAGTCACGCCAAGACATATTAAACACCGTGACTTCCAAAATCGAGATGGAGGGACTTGATTCAAGGGTATTTCTGGACATCGTGATGGAATTTTATTTGAGGAATTCACTTTCTTGGAAAGCGTGGTGCTTTGTGTATTCTGGGCATTGAACTGAACAAGATTGTTGGTTCCCCACTCGACGATTGCTTCAAGATCTCTATTGATAGAATCAACCTGTTCCTAAGTCTATTTGTACCATTCACCGAAAGTAATCGATAGGATGTGAAAGTTGAGACAAGTGTGCTGTCGTCTGCGAAACTGTAAATGGGGTTCGTGGTGGTTTTCAGGAGGTTGATGTGTAAAAGAAATAGGGTGGGGGACAAGATGGAACCCTGGGGACCCCGGCATTGGTTTTTAACGTATCAGAAGAAATATAGTCAACTGCCACATGTAAGGAGCGATCTGACATAAAGCTCATGAGTCATTGGCGCAGTTTGTTTGGAAGACCGTAGGCAGATAATTGGCTTAACAATGCCTGGTGCCAAACGTGGTCAAAGGCTTTAGATATATCCAAGGCTATTGTACGGGATTCATCAAACTTCTTAATAGTGTTTGTTCAGAGCTGAGTGACATAAGCCAGCAAATCTCCAGTTGACCGAAGTTGTCGAAATCCATATTGTCTGTCATGAATTATCTCAAATTTCTCCAATGTTTGTTAATTATTAAAACACATCGTGCAATATTTAATACAAATGTTTATATAATTAAAAATATAATATTCAGTAAAACTGCTAATAATCCATAAGTAATAAAAATCTCGCTTCCATCGAGAAAATAAAAAATTACAAATACCTAGCAACAGTAATTAAAGACGCAGGTGATCGAACACCGAAATGAAAACGGTTTGTGAAAGAGTAACTAAATATAGAATACTATGACAAATAAACAAAGAAATAGCATTTCCAAAGATAATGAAGTAAAGTAAACTTGAATACTTGGGCCATCTAATGAAAGGAGAGAAATATGCATTATTGTAGAAATTAACGCAAAATCAAAGGACGCAGAAACGCGGGTCGCGAAATTGAATGGAATGTTTTGCTGCACCACAAACAAGCTGTGTAGAATTTCTGTCAATATAATTACGTAGTTGGAGCAGTCTTGATGATATCCAACGTGACGTAAACTATGCCGGAAACTTTGGGAGTTATTCAAGTTGACTAACATTTTTGTTTATTAAAATAAGTTAAGAATATCCAGAGTATTAGTTTGGTTATTTTGTGTTTAATTTTAGAAATTTTAACCAAAAATAGGTAATACAGAACTCATCTGAAAAATCTTTCAAAAGAGAAATTGTCGCAATAGCTTACGGCTTTGCCACCTCACAGGGCAGTGGAAGATAGCGCAGGTGGTAATGTTACCTAAACCCAATAAGCCACCTAACGAAGTGGACTCATCAATTTGGTAGCACTACGGCCCATGTAGAGCCTTGGCTTCTTCGACAACCGCCTTCGATCTTTCTCTATTTCCAGCTGTTATAGTCCAGTTCTGTACTCTCAGCTCTTTTAGGTCTTCTAGCACATCTTGACCGAGGCCGTCCTCTCGGTAGCCTGCCCTCTGGCGTATTTGTAAACACTGCTCTGGCTGTTCTTGTGTTTGGCATTCTCCAGACGTGGCCCACCCATCTAATACGTTGTCTTTTAATCCAACCAACAATGTCTTGTTCTTGTAATAATTCACTTAATTCGAAGTTCATCCGCATTCTCTATCCATTTTCCGCTTCGTCATACACAGGTCCATATATTTTTCTTAAGACCCTTTTTTCAAATCGATTTAGTAACTCCTCATTTCTTTGTGTAAGGGTCCACGACTCGCTTCCATAATAAACAACAGGTTTTATTACAGTTTTGTGTAAGCAGAGCTTGTAGGATCTCGATACTGCTCTCGATTTCAGTATGCTATCAAGCGCGAACATATACCTGTTACCAGCTATAATTCGTTGCTTTATTTTGCTAAACCAATCATTATTGTGCTTAGTTGTAGTGCTTAAATATTTGAAAGTATTCGTTTTACGTAGTTGACGATTCTGTATCTCCAAGGTTTCATTCTCTCTTTGGGGGCCTCCACGACAGGTCGTTAGTACTTTTGTTTTCTTGTCATTCACACTAAGTCCAGTTTGTTTTTCTGCCTGTTCAATCTGACTCAGTATTTCTACTATGTCCCTTTCTCTCCTTTCCAGTATTACCACGTCGTCTGCGTATGCTAGTAGTTGCGAGCTTGTGTTTAACAGTGTACCACTGGGTTTTATATTAATTTTCCTAATGATGCCTGCACAAGGTTAAACAGTATGGGTGATATTATGTCTCCTTGTTTCACGCCTCTGGGTATATTGAAATCTTTCAAGACGTTTTGCCTGATCCTGCACCTGCATTTAGTTCCTTTACTTTACAAAAAACCTAAATGCTGACATTTTTTCTTGAACATAAACAAAAAAAAAGCACAAAAAAGATAATGGGATAAATGTTTGTTCTGTTAAGACTAGTTTATATTATTCAAGTAAACGGTAGATTAAAGAGACAAGTAAATAAAATTATATCAACTCGACCAGTTGGTCGAATAAACAGGCAAATATTAGGCGAGTGGAATGGTAAAGTGGGCAGCATAGTGACTTGACCTCTTCCCCACAACATTAAAATTTGCCTACTCACCCAATGTAACCACTAACAAAAAGAAATAGGGAAAGTCAAGTAATTGTGCTCAGTTTATTAGGCGCCGAGTTACTCGACCAACGTTAAGCATCCATAAAGGTCAGTTGGCGTGGATATTTGTTGATATTGTTATTAAAAACTACATTTGAAATTGATCAGAAAATTTTGAGATCTTTATTTTTTCTTAATGTGCTTGATAAAGATTTGTATGCTTTTCTTCGTATTTATATGTAGCAATATCTTACAGTTACTTTTATAAAAAAATCCACCGCTCTTTGTCTTGCTATGAACTCTCTTGATCTTGTTGGTTTATTTGGAATTGCCATTTCCTTCATATTGATATTATAAAACGTTTTGTTACGGTCCTGTTTATCTTCCCGTAGGTTCGATACCTACTTAATGATTCATCTGTGAAATGGTGGTACTTAATCAGTTTTGGGACTCGTGGGAAATGTTTACGTAATGTTAAAAAAGGGTTTTGTGTAATCTTCAATCTATATCCATGGGTGGAGTTGATCTAATAGTCATCAATATTCAAAATAATTACATTAGAATAAATTATTACTATAAGTTTTTTTATCTTATATTTTTGAAGAAGATGTACATTTTTTAATTTGATTTTTTTCATACTCTTTCTATAAGTGTATATGTGTTTTTAAAAATTAGACTTAGCACTTCAAGTGAGTTAAAACCACAAACTGTATCAATGCGCGCCACTGGTTTTGGGTTTTAAAATCCACCATTGGTGTTTTTTTATATGGGGCTGCGCTAAATATAAATCTCATTTTGAAATTTAAATAACCTCCCAAACTTTTCTTAAATGTTCGTTTTTTATTTAACAAATAAAAAATAGTCATAATATGTGAACGCCCAGATATACTATAGTATTCAATTGAATCTTTCTGTACATCATTGTTCCATTACTAACTTTCCTAAATAAAAACTCGAATCCTTTCCGACCAAAAATGTCTTTGTGTGGGACCTCTGTAAAACAGAAATTAACGACAAGAAGCCTAAAGAAAATTCTTTTATTGTCAGCGGCACAACAAAGACACAATGAATGACTGCATTCATATTATTTTTAATGAATACGAACAATATTGTGAAAGCAGAGTCCAAGTCATATTTCAACAATAAGAAATTGTATTTTTGATGTTAATCCAATTATCTACTTCTTCACACGTTACGAGCAATTATTCATCGCAGCTATTACTGTTTACCGTGACATTGAATTTTATTTACGACATTAAAATTGTTATGTGTTGTTATGAAAAGGCAAACGATAATTTTTTGCTATTAAACGATGATAATGCATAATTTAAATTAATTACCATAAGTACATTACGGTTTCAATCGACTGGCGTTGTATTTTCGAATCCATTGTGTCCAAAATAACTAGAAAATAGCGATTGTCCGACCAAAATTTTGCTTCTGTGACCAGGATAACTACATTTCTAAATGCTCGATTCACATTCAATGCTGGCTAGAGTTTCAGAAATGTCTAAAACTATAAGAAGTTTCTGCTATTAGCCAGAATTTTATGGAATATTAGTAACTGTGTAGCATCTTCTGGGACCATCTAGGAGTATTCATAGAGGTATTATTTTCCTTTCTTGCATCATGTTAATTTTACCAATCCCATATCCTAATTTTTCTACTACTTCATTCTGTCTTGTCTTAGTTTAGGTAAATTTTATAAGGTTGAGTGAAAGAGCAACTTAATATTATTATTAATATTATTATTGTTATTATTATTATTATTATTATTATTATTATTATTATTATTATTATTATTGATTTAATTTATTAAATCCCAGTCACGACTCTGCGGTTTCGATACCTCGTCCGAACATCGTCTTAGTTAGTGAGGGTGGGGAATGAGAAGTTCCAATAAACTCGACACCTCCACAACGGACTCAATATCCCCTGGAGCATAATATATTATTTATAAGCCAGAAGCAAATATTGTGTTACATAATGTTTTTTATGCGTAGCCAAGCAACACAGCACATTAAAATTATGATTAAATACTGTTTTAAATATATTTGTATTATATATAAACTGCTTGAACTTTGTATTTGGGGTGGTGCAAACAAAAAAGGATCCATATTGTGGGTGACTGTATACTTCCCAAGTTTTTAGTACAGTCACATTGTTTCATTATTATGTGTGGGTTATGCAAATATATCTCGTGCATTTTTTTGGATTGGTATATCTTTTTGTTTTAAAATTGCAATTTATTTTTAAATGTATGTAAAACAATGGTGCTATTACATTTTAAATATAATTTTAGAATTGTTCTGTAAATGAAAAACTTGAACAATAAACAATATTATTTTCATTACTTAAACTCGCATTTACAACTTTTGTAACTAATTGAGACATTTGTCGCTGGTTGTTATCGAAATATAAAAATAAATTAATTTTACTTTTATTAAAGAACGTATTTTGAATGCTTGCGCGAAGGTTTGAACACGACAAATTTCCATTAAGTAAGATTAAGCTTTTTATGAAGTCGATCATTTGTCATTTGTCACCAAACAAGAAATGTTAATGGCTCGTTGTAAACATGTTCCAAAATATTTATTTTGTGGGAGAAATGAAAAAGTTGACGGGACTTTTCAAATGTGTTTCTTTCCTAAACGCCACTTTTTTAATAGTTTCTGTAAATATTCACATTTTTATTTAAGGATGTGTGTAAGGTCAAATTTTTTGAACAAGTTACAAGTGAAAAGGTTCGCAGCAGGACTGTAAAAACTACCGAGGTATTAGCTTACTCATTATAGTCGGCAAACTGTATGCAAAGATATTGATCAAAAGAGTAACGAATGAAACTGAGAAGATGATATGGGATGTGCAAGCAGGATTTAGAAGAGGAAGGAGATCAGTATGGATCAGGTCTTTTCCTTACGAGGTATAGTCAAAAAATTCTTGGCTAGAAGTCAGAAGGTTTATTGCGCTTTTATAGACTTGGAAAAGGCCTATGACAGAGTGGTGAGGAGTGAATTGTGGTCTACATTGTCCATGTATGGGGTGAGTGGTAGTTTAATACGAGTACTGAAATCACTTTACGAGGATTCCACTGCTTGTGTCAGGATAAACGGAGCTTGCACGGACTGGTTTAACATCGAAGAACATCTGAAGAGAAGTTGCAGGCGATGGTTAATGTTATGCATGATTCCCTAAAAATCAAAGGGATAAAAATAAATGTGAGCAAAACGAAAGTAATGGTTTTTGAAAGAGAAGAAAGCATGACAAACTGTGGGGTTTCGATTGAGGGAGAAAGAGTGGAACAAGTTAATGAATCTGCAATTATCAGAAACCTTGCTTGTTTTTGATCTCAAAAAATCGCAAATCGTCCGAACTCACTAACAATAAGTTTCTTAACCGTACAAGTTTTATGAAAGAACATAAATTTTTCGATTCTTTTAAAAATTATTCCACTTCCGGTAAAAATAACATTAAGTCATTAACTCTATAAAATATTTCAAATTCAGGCAGCCATCTTTAAGGATGTGTATTACATTTATGAATTTTAATACGAATTTATAAAATAACAATTCGGTGCATTATTAACACTCCTATTTTCGCCATTGTTGTTTAAAGCTCAGTCGAATGAACACCGAAATTTTTTAGTTAAAAAAAAGTTACATTTGCAAATAGAACGAGAGAATAGTAACAAATATGTGAAAGAAATCAATACCATTAGCATTTTTATGAGCAGTTTCTATTCTTTTGATACGTGTAGTGAAAATGATGAGAACTTTTCCATCAGAGGAAATTCTCTGTAAACTATTCAGACGGGAACCGTCATATTATTAACAACGTAGATTTTAAAAAAATGCATTTTTTATTCGCTCATCGTGAAGTAATGTCGAACTTCACGATTTTTTCAGAAAACCTTCATGGACCTCTCTAAACAACTCTCTCATAGTACCTTCCTGGATGTACCAATAAAGATCGCAAGCAGTTCTGACATTATTACATGGTGCAGCTTAAGACTATTAGGAAAGAAAGTTTTATTGTGTACCTCATTTTTATGTGAAGCGTTTCTTCTTCTGTAGGACTTGTACTAACAACTTGGATTTAAACATCCACGATGTACTTACGCATTTTTTTAATCCAAAATGAACATTAATTTTATTTCACCATGTAAAAAAAATCAAAATATTTGTCTGAGCTGTCTATCAGTAATAGATGTAGATGGTAAAAATTGAATAATTATAATTTATCAAGAAATACAGTTTTTAAATAACAGTAAAACGTCAATTTTTTTACTAAAATAATTATTATTTTGAAAACCAATAAATTTAGGTATAGTACCTTGTTATAAAAAGTTATTTATAATTAAGTAAGCAATTCAAAAAGTTAAAAATATTCGGGGTGTTTCATTTAAAATAACGAAGTTGACGTCAACATTCGGTACAACCGGAAGTCGCTAAAAGTCAAGAATATTTTCATTCGATAGACCAATGCCGAAAACCCCTTCTTACAAATTTTCAGATTTCTTTTTTGACCAGTTTTGCCATAACGTCTAATGTGCCATCGATAAAAATCACCCTGTATATTATGTATGTGAGCTATGAAAAAAATAGTTCATGTGGACTCTGCCTAAGGTCTAATATGAGCCTGATACGTAAGAATATGTGTTACTTTTAACCCACCGCGACCTAAATTATTAATGTTACAATATATTTTAAAAGCTTAATTTCTCAGTATAATACTTGGTAAAATATTAAACGACCATTTTATTAGAGACTGTAAAATATGATAGCGAGTAATAAAAATATAGTGCGGTAGAAGACCGGAATCAGACAACAGCTGGATTGTCCTCCAGAAACTTTTGACAAATATTTAATTTTATCTTTATCACAAAGAGACTAAACGGTGAGAATACCCACTCTAGCTGATAAGCGTGATTTAAGGAACACTCTAGGTAGATGTTTTGTAACACATTTTTGTTGAATGATCATAAAAATTGTTCTGTACATTTTTAAAACGTTTTACCGGCATAGTATCGCAACGCTTTAAATGCTACCGAGTTGCGACAATTTAATATGCTTTTAAATATTTTGTGTTCTTGAATGTTCAAAGAGTTTTCAATATTTTTATAATATTGAAAAACGGTTTTATATTTATTTTAGGGAAAATTATTTTTAAAACAATCTAAGAAGCACTCGACAAAATTAAGCTATTATTCGAGCAACTGTGGTACGTTATTTGCGTTCAAATCGGTCTAAAAGCTTCGCGTTTTTGACTGAGATTGTCCACGTTTCAGCTTCGTATGTCAAAACTGTGCGGATAATTATTTTATAGACTATAATTTTGGTCTTCCTGTGTACATCTCTCGATTTTAAAATGGATAGTGGTATGCTCTATTTGCTGCGTTGGTCGTTTTTCTAATTTCTTTGGTTTCGTCGTTGTCATATGATATGTTTGAGCCGAGGTAGGTAAAGTCTTTCACTACTTCAAAATTGTAATTATCAAATGTGATGTTTTGGCCTAATCGATTGCGCTGTTGTCTGCTTTGAATTAGTAGCTTGGTTTTTTCTTCATTAATCACGAGACCTATTTTCTTTGCTGCATTTTCTATTTCTGAGAAAGGTTCCTTTACAGAGAGTATTGACCTTGTCATTATATTCAGATCATCTGCATAGCCAATAATTTGGTTTGATATATTTATTATCGTTATGGTTACGCTTACGCTGGCCTTATTTATAACGCTTTCCAATGCCAAATTAAAAAGAGTTGGGGCCAGCCCATCTCCTTGCTTCAGTCCCTCGGATACCCTAAAAGATTTACTACTTCACCGTCCACCTTTACCTGGCATTGAGTGTTACTCATGGTCAGTCTTATTAGTTTTGGTGGTATATTAAAATCCAGTAATAGTAAATAAAGCTTTTCTCTCTTAATACTATCAATGTAGAGTTGATAGAGATTGACATTGTATTCCCAGAAATTTTCATTAATTTGCCTCACGATGAAGATTTGATCTGTTGTGGATCTACCTGGTCTGAAACCAGCTTGGTATTTGTTTAAAATATTTTCGGCTAAAGGCTCTAATTTCTTTTTAATGATGGTTGTGAATATTTTGTAGGCTGTGCTCGGTAGCGAGATGGCTCTGTAATTCTCACACACCAGCTTGTCTCCCTTTTTGTGGATGGGGATTATAATGCTGGTTTGCCATTCTTGGGGAAGTTCTTCACTGTTCCATATTTTTAATATAAAGTTTGCATAAGCGCCATTAGTTCCGCTCCACATACTTACAAAGTTCTGCCAATTTTTAGCTTTTGGATCGCTTTTCTTGTGTCTTCTAAGGATGGTGGTTCTACCTCTGGTTCATTTGTATTTGTATTTTTATAATATTGAAAAACGATTTTATATATATTTTAAGAAAAATTATTTTTAAAACAATCTCAGAAGCTCTCGACAAAATTAAGCTATTCCTGAAAATCGTAGACGCATTCAACTGGGTAAAACAGCTATGAGTCAACGCACCATAGTATGAAAAGATCGCAACATCTCGATCCAAATGAAAAAAGCTCTAGTAAAATCACTGGTATTCTCAGTTTTTTGATAAGCTTCGGAAACGTGGGTGATCAAGGCCACTGATCAACGGAGAATCGATGCGTTTGAAATGTGGTGTTGGCGCAGAATGTTAAGAATCCCATGGACTGCTTGAAGAACAAACGCATCCATATTAAAACAAGTAAGAATAGAGCACCGTTTGTCGAGCCAAACTTCAGCGCAGGCTCTAAGGTTCTTCGGCCACATAATTCGACACGATAATGTGGAGAGCCACATTGTACAGGGAATGCCATTTAGTAAAAGACGACAAGGCCAATTACCAACGAGATGGACTGACACCGTTCGCAATTTAACTGGCCTTAATTTAGAGACAGCAACAAGAGATGCTAACAGCAGCAACAATTTATTAGTCACGTCCTGGACAGACTGGATAATGACAGAAATTCACAACAACCACCATACATCATGGATGATGTAATGCACTAAGAAGAAGAGAAGGTGTTGCATGGACCGATGCTTGTCGAATAACTCGTGACTTTATCAAATAACTTTTGTTATTTCGACGATGTTTTTCAACATCTCTGACGTGTTCTGCAAGAACGAGATTTTTACCCTTGATGATAGTCTGAGGTTGAAATTCGATGATATGACTAATTGCTTGGAAACCTGTCTTAGTTAATTATTGTCAATATTATTTAAAGCCTGATCTACTGTGGTTATAACCTATTTTGCTTACTATAGTAATCGCAACAGCTTTTATAATGTTTTTTAAATTAATAATGATACTTACATTTTATGGGTAATTTTTGCATAACAAATTCACAGGATTAAAGATTAATTGTCACTTGGTTTGACACGCAAAAAATTTATTTTAATATTGAAAAGTAATGTTATTGCAAACCGTCATTCATTTATATATTTAAAAACTCTGTGACAGCGTCCTTTAGTTTACACATACCTTGGCGCTGCAGTCACGCACGAAGCGAATAGATAACGCATATGTAATTGTAGAATCCAATGGTCGTAGAGAAATACCAATTATTTTTCTAATCCTGGTGTCAGTAGGAAATCAATGTGATTACAGTACTAGCGATGTTTAACAATTCAATAGAATTGTTTTTAATTAGAATTAATCAGCATCAATAATTCATTTCTCTTAGTGCTTGTATTATTATTGTTACGATATTTAGTGTTGTGTTCGTTAGTTTACAATGCTCAATAAAAAAATTTAAATTTTTAATTTAATAAATCGCTTGAATATTCATCTTACAAATCTCTCCGTTTACAAAATTAAACTTTAACTTAAACTTAAAATTTTCTGCGAAACCTCGGTGGTTAAATAGGTACAACCTAGCGTTCCTGAAAAAAGAATTTCTTTCTAGAAATTATTACCAATATTGCAGGTCTCCTATTACCGCCCGCGGCTATAAATCATCCACTAATGTTAGGCGTTTGATGCTGCTAAAAAAAAATCATTCGACGTCTATTGTAAATGGTTCGCCATCGCATCGAGTCAATTATTGACCCCAGAGGCGTACTCGCTGACCACAATCCATAACATTATTATTAAGTCCGTAAGTGGGAATATAGAAAAAATTTCTACATAGGTAATAAAACTTTACTTACATTTAAACCATTTATGCTCTTTAAAATTAAAAAAAAACCATTTCGTTTTTAAATTTTCCTTCGTTATCTATTTTGAATTGTAGCAACTCTTTCAGATAATGCAGTAGTTAAAATATAAGCTTGTTTTAATGTAATGAAAATAAAACGAATGTAAAATATCGATAAATAGTAAATATTTAAATATTTTCCAAGCTATTGAACCTTGAGGATACGAAGAATAATCGTATGAAAAACAAGCTGCTGAAGAATAACCAGATGTGCTTGACAACGACGTTTTACCGATGTATTAACGAAACTACAAGCAAAATTTTAGAGATAAGCATAACACAAAACAGTTATTTTAAATAAAAATTTTTAAACATTATATTTAACTGTAGTTAATAAATACACGATGTTTTTCTGTAATCTCTCCATAATATTCTTGTGCTTCATAGTCCAATGCTACTTACAGATCGTTGTTATTTTTGGCAATGCTTTTAGCGAAAATATGTTAAAAGTTAGATGAAAATTACTTAAATTACTACAGTGGGATTTTTTTTTTTTTATTTATTAGTGCTTACAGTTAGGTGCGATATTTTTAATGTTTTCTTGGTCATTTTCAAATTTAAAGGGAATTTTCAATTTATTAATTTGTTGCCACTGTCAATGTCTGAAGTAAATAATTAAAATTTTGTAATTTTCGTGTACTCGCAAAGGACAATCACCAGTATTTGTCATAAGAGGTCAAAATAAATTCTTATGAATACAAACGATTGATCGTTATTGGCGCCATCTCTTTTCAACATTTAGAGGTCATAATTAGAGATACAAAAGAACGTATGTCATTGCTTGAAAGACAAGTGTACATATTGTATGATGTGTTTGTACTGTCACTAGAAAAGGATGAGGTATATAAAGTTTGTGTTTACTACTGTTCATTGTTAGGGACGTCAGGGTAAAAGTCAATTTATTCAACTGTAATAAAGTTATTATTTTCTTTGACAGATCAGGTTGGGGTTGCCTGTGTTCAATATTTCTTGTATTTTCGTTAATGTCAGCGCATGTTCGTACGTGTGTCACTTCATTCGGTTATTCGTTTTTCTCGCTTAGAGATATCGTCATTCATACCATAATTCCACCTTCGCATAATCTCCTGGATTTTATTTAACAAAATTAACGATGTTAAGTACGACATAAACTGTATAGCAGCGTCTTAGGTATTGGTATTAACGTCCAATTTGCCTTGTTTATGTACCCACAATTTGCCAACACTTATCTTTCAATACCTATTTTGTACATCGTGATTTATTGGCGTTTTAATAAGCCAGACGCAGAAAATATTCACGAATGCCTCGGGTCGAAAATTTATTGTCAAGAATTTTTAAATAATTCTTTATTTTCTGTCTTCGATCAGGTGAGATGTTTGACGTAAAGTCTTTCCTGCTGTTACATAATTTATTATAAATCTTGGGGACTATAGTTTTAAAAATTTTAATTTTTTTCTAAAACGCATTTCGCGCTTTGTACTTTATTAGTAAATTGGCAAAATATGTGTTGCAAGTAACATTTTGTGGCAACTGTTTATTTTTCAATTTGATTATTTTATTTTTTTTTGTTTACAATTTTAAGATTATACATAAAACTATTTTTAACCAATATCGATCAAACTAAGTAAGTAAATACTTTGTGTATTATATATATATATATATATATATATATATATATATATATATATATATATATATATATATAAATTTCAACTTCACTAACGACTAAGTTCCTCGATTCTAAATAATCAAGTAACACGAAACTTCTCAATTAAAGAAACACTAAATAGTTGTTCTCTACGCAACGTCTTTATCTTCTTTTTAATCCCGATAATTTATTAAATGAAGTGGTCTCTATGCCCCCTCTCGGACGACAGAAAGGTAATTATTCTTTTTGTTATAATTTAACTACTAGACATTTTTTAAAAATTGTGAATGTCTGATATAATTTTAAATTCTTTGTTATCAAAGAACTGCGCTTACAATTTACTAATTAGTAAACATATTTGGTAAACATTTCGCAATTTAGTTATTTGCTGTTGTTGGTGTAAAAAAAAACAATAAACTAACTGTATTTGTTACCTATAAAATGCCTTTTCAGCCACTAACGTGTTCTGAGAAATTAATCGAATATTTATGTCTATAGACCTTCATAATGTCAAATTTAAAACTAATTACCCATCATCGAAAGGAGTTAATGGAAATTCCAGTAAACCATACTCATTTAATACGAACGATAAAATTTCAGACTTGAGTCCGAATCTATTTAATATGCGTATACAAAGCTGATAGGAATATTACAGTGAACGAGAAAGAATTTCAGATTTACAGATTAGGATTGGAAGTGCTTTTAAAGAGGTGCGTGTAGGTAGATGGACCAAGGAAGTATTATTTCGATGATCTTCTTCGATAAGCAAAAAATAAAAAAATATAAAAATAATTTAAAAATCTCGCGACCGTGTGGTATCTATATTTAATTTTAACGAGGATGCAGCAAAACTGTTACAAGTTTGGTTAATGATTATCAAGATATCAAATTATACGACCAAACATTGTTGTTAAGTAACAATAAATTAAATACAGTATTAAAAAGTATTAAAGAGCAGTTAAAGTTCTTTCCAATACCATCATAACATACAGGGTGATCCTTTAAAGTAAGTCGAGACATTTTTAAGTACGCGTTCTGAATCACCTTATACAATAAACAAGTTTTATTAAAAAAGACATACATACATATAGTCACGCCTTTTTCTCGTAGGGGTAGGCAGAGACCACTTCCTTCCACTTCTGCTACGGTTCTTACACACATCTTTTGCTTCTTCTACGTTCATCAGTGCTCTCAAACATGCTCGTTGGTTGTTGGTACTCTTCACCTAGCCTTTAGTCAAAACAATGCTAATCTGATCGAGATATGTTCGCCGAGGTCGACCTCTACCGACTTGTCCATTCACACTCGCCTTATAAATCTGTTTCGTCAATCTTCCTTCATCCATTCTTTCTACGTGTCCAAACCATCTAAGCATTTCTTTATTTATCTTTGTAACCACATCTTCTTTTACACCACAGCGTTCTATCATCTCACTATTCTTTACTTTATCAAACCGAATCACTCCGGCTATACAATTCTCAGACTACTCATCTCCGCAGCATTAATCCTATTTTTATGCTTCTTCTGCCAAACCCAACATTTACTACCATACATAAGTGTAGAAACCAACACACCGCTATGCACAGCCAGACGTTGATCTGTTGATCGAAGGCCGAAATGTCTTGGCTGCGAAATATCAGACAGTGGACAGGGCTACACGATATACAGTCGAATACACACCGCAGTGATAAGTGCACACAGCCTTACATTTGATTAAAATAGTTTTGACATTTTAATCAACCACCATACTTTTGTATGTATTGACCATAGATAAATCGCATGAGTTTAGAGACGCTTTGTGTATGAATAGTTTGGTTTTTTTCCTTGTTGCAACAAATGACGCTGTAGTTAGTTGTATATTGTGGCCACAAGACTAACGTAAATAAATACAATGAAATTGAAAAACAAACATGCAACTCGCACTTAATATTTCAGTGTTTGTGAAAGTATAAATTAAAATTGTTAGCTTTATGTATTACAAATAATGACGCTTTTAAAAAACTACTAATTAATTTAATTTTTGAAAACATTTTACTACTGTTGTCGCTTCTTATACCTGCAATATGTAAAAAGCAAGAAATATGGAAATAAAAAATCAAGATTGGTCGTTTACAGTGTACATGAGATCAATTTTATTTTAATATTTCAAAATTTTTAACTTTCTTCTTTCTTCTTTCTTTATTTAAAACAATATTATTCATTCACGTGAAAAAAACTAAAGCCACACCGATAATATATCAGAAATATAGTTTTCACAGCAACGAATTACAAAAATATAAAGAATTAATTTGGAAATATGTTAAACTCCGAACAGAATGATATTGTTGAAAAAGTAAAAAATTAGTCATGGAAAGACACGAAGAGCACAGAGGTCAATCAAGATGTAGATGATGATGATATAATAAGACAATTTTCCACAGCAAAACAATGGATAACTGTTAAAAAAATGAAAAACAAGTAAATGGAGACAAAAGATTACCGGAAATATTCATAAAATTAAATGAATAGATCGGCAGACGACAGAATTACAAATTAATGCGAATGATGTTTTTTTATTAAATTGAGAGTATCGTGAACTTGAATCAAGGCATTTATTTTAAAATAAACACCATTTCTTTGGTTTTATTATTATTTTATATCAGGGGTGATTTAGCGATGAAGAAATTTGCATGCATAGTGAAATAATATGGTTATTTTGGGAATTGTGTCTGCTATATTGCGTGCACGATTGCTATTACCTGTTCTGTATGAAATTGCTAGCGGTGCCATTCTAAAAGAAAAACAGTGTCAATTTATTATTTATTTGAATTTTAACATTTAATTAACTTCATTGTGTATTGCTTTGGAAAATTAATGCACCTACGACAATTTTATATTCAAATTAAAGAAAAATGTTTTATAAAAAAAGTTTTCTTACGTAAAGTATCAAAAGCGTTTTTGAATTATATTCGTTGGATTAATTTTGTAATTTAGAATTAAATGACAATTTTACTTGCTACAGTCTTTTCTAAGACAGTTCGCCGTTCAGAATTTCTGTAGATTTCTGTAAGCACAGACTTACTGGATCTCACAATAATATTTTCTCGCGTAAAAAAAAAGACTTAACAGTAAAATTGTAAATGTTTTTAAATTCAGTACACAAAGAAAATGAAATTTTAGATATTGTTCAGTTTTTAAACACCAAACGTCGGATTTCATTAATTTAGTAAAAGCAAAAATATATCACTTATCTTTTCCAGAGCTCTAGTTTAAATGCAGAATTCTTTGTTTTCATGACTTACTTACTTCTAAGAGAGCTACTTGAATTTAAATCTTAACAAAATCTCCAATGGTCGCTTCTACCTAGTTTATGCCATGTTTTTGTTACACCAATTTTTAATTAGGGAAAATCTCATGTTCAGATGATTAATTTTTAATCACCAAGTTTATGCTTAACTAATTTAAATCTATTTGTATCATAACTAAACTTATTTTAATTTAATATTGTTTGATTTATAAACATTTTTTATTAATTTTTTTTCTATTGATTTTTTTGTCACATTATTTTTTCCTAAAAGATAATATAAACAATCGTAAAAAAACAATGTCCGTAATATTGTAAAATAACTCAGTAATGTTAATTAAAAAATAATCCGAGCTTTTAATACAAGTACGTATAATTTTAATTGAATTAATATGATGTGTAATTTCGGACATGTTTCGCCTGATTTAATAATAATTTGAAATTTTGATTGAAAATGGCCTAGAATATCTCTGCTCATATTTTATGCTATACCAAATATAAATATAAATTTGCATTTACTGATAGCGATTATTTACATTATTTCAGTAAAGTGTTAATTTTATTTTCGGTATGTTTGATAAAATCTCTCACTTCAATATATTGTACAATTATTAACTTCCCAGTGGAGTAATGGGTCCGATTTTACGGATCTCGAATTTTAACATATCTCCACATTTCAAGGTCCCCAGAGTAGAATGCAATAGTTTTTAAGTCGACGTCTGTGTGTGTGTATGTAGGTACGTATGTGCGTATGTGCGTTCGGAATTATTTTTCGTCTCGATTAACTTGAGAATAAAAAATGATATCGACTTGGGACCAATTTTTTTTTTTTTATGAAAATAGTCGCAAAAAAGGTAGACCTATCGTGTGGGCCGCGGATGGCCCGCACTGCGACTTTTAGAAGGGAAAGGGATTATAGAAAGAAAACGATTGTGGACACGCTTTTTAAAAAGTTGCAGGTCATAGTTCTCTGGAAAAACTGATTTCCATTCCGTAGCAGCCCTGTAAAAGAAGGATTCTTGATGAAGATTGGTCCTTGTAATGTCAATCTTGAGAGTAAATGGGTGAGACTGATCAGCGTGTCTAGTTCTTCGGCCGAATGTGGCCAATGGTGGTACAAGAGTTTTTATTTCTCTGGAGCATCTGCCATGAAAATATCTGTAGAGCAATGACTGGTCTGCAACTCTTCTTCTATGTTCTAGAGGGTGAAGGGTATCTGTGAGAGTTGAGCTGTTTATCAAGCGAATGGCTCTTTTCTGAATGAAATCTAGAAGACGAAGAGAATGCCTTGGTGCTGAACCCCAAATGTGCGAGCAATACTCCAGTAGAGGTCGGATTTGAGCCTTGTACGTCGTCAACAGTTGATCAGGAGTAAAAAACTTTCTGACTCCACAGAAAACCTAGCCTCTGGCTTGCCGACTTTGCGATGTTAGCAACATGGTCATGCCAAGACATGTTATTGGACACGGTGACTCCCAAAATCGAGATGGAGGGACTTGGTTCAAGGGTATTTCCGGACATTGTGATGGGATGATTTGAGGAATTCACTTTCTTGGAAAACGTGGCACTTTGTGTTTTTTGGGCGTTGAACTGAACAAGATTGTTGGTTCCCCATTCGACGATTGCTTTAAGATCTTTATTGATGGAATCAACCTGTTCCTGCCCGAATCTATTTGGATCATTCACCGAAAGTGATCGATAGGATGTGAAAGTTGAGACAAGTGTGCTATCGTCTGCGAAACTGTAAATGGGGTTGTTAGTGGTTTTCAAGAGGTCGTTGATGTGTAAAAGAAATAAGGTGAGGGACAGGATGGCACCCTGGGGGACCCCGGCATTAGTTTTAAACGCATCAGAAGAAATACCGTCAACTGCCACATGTAAGGAGCGATCTTGCATGAAGCTCAAGAGCCATTGGCGCAGTTTGGTTGGGAGATCGTAGGCAGATAATTTACTTAACAATGCCTGGTGCCAAACGCGGTCAAAGGCTTTAGATATATCCAAGGCTATTGCACGGGATTCACCAAACTTTTCAATAGTGTTTGTCCAGAGCTGAGTGACATAAGCCAGCAAATCTCCAGTAGACCGAAGTTGTCGAAATCCATATTGTCTGTCATGGATTATCTCAAATTTCTCCAAATATTTGATAAGTTCTGTGTTAATCGCTTTTTCCATAACTTTGGATATGACTAAGAGCAATGCAATAGGGCGATAATTTGCAGGAATAGTCTTCTTTCCTTTTTTTGGAATAGGTTGGACCTTAACGTTTTTCCACATGGACGAAAATACTCCTTTGCTGTATGATAACTTGAAGAGTCTACAGAAAACTGGGGTGAGCTCTTGAGCACAGGTCTTCAGGACAATTGTCGAAATTCCATCTGGTCCTACTGCCTTATTAGAGTCAAGATTTCGTAGTATTTTCCTGATAGTGCGATGGCGGATAGTGACCTCAGGCATTGATGCGTTTGTTTTAGGTATCGTTGCATTTTTATATTAATTTAATAATAATTATAACAACAAAACATATGGTATTTTTTAATTTTTTCCATTGGAGTTTAACTGGTCTTTGATTGTACCGATTTGGTGCTGGTTGCCAGTTGAATGGCTCAAAATTTTACATGATTAAAAAAAATTTCGAGTTTTTTCGTTTTTTTGCATATTCTAAGAAAATTTGCCCTAGTCATGTATATTTTTTTTATACCATCAGAAAGTAGAGATTTCAACGAACAAAAAGCACATAATTTTTTTTTGAAAAAGCAGATATTTTGACGTGAGAACTTTCGATTGAATATTAGGGTCAAAAAAATAACAACGTGTTTGGGTATAAATAGGAAAGTTTTCACCAAATTTCGTAAAAAAAATTTTTTTTGACATGATAAAGTACCAAAAAGTCAGTTTTTGGGATTTTTCGCAGAAATTTTGAGAAAATGTAAAAACAAAAGTTGTGGATCTTTTAATTACCTACAATTTTTTTATTTAACGTTTTTTGATATGACTCGTAGTTTTGCCGAAAATCATGATAAACCGTTTTTTACCCTTAAAGTCTCACCCCCTCCCACTTCATAACCTTAAATCGACCATAAATTATTTTTCTTTTTATTTTGTTAAATTTTCTTACTTTTCCAATGGGTATCATCCTGTTCTAATTTTTTTTCACTTTTTACCATTTTCGAAGGCTTTGGCACTGGCATATTTTTACAAAAAAGTCTCTATTGATCTGTGCAAAATACGTTTTGTAGTGGGTACCCAATACTTTTAACTAAAGCGTAATAATTAAAACAGAACCCCCAACATATTTTATTGCTACAATAAATTAGACTTTTTAATTGGATACTAAATAGAGATCTAATACTGTTAACACGCTTTGGTCTCAAATGGGAGGATATACTTTTATTTACCTGGGTGATCTTGTTAGATTCTATTCCTCTTCATTAAATAATCGTCATGACAGGTTGTTTTGTGGGTATGGCCAACCAATAGCCTCCACAAGAAAAATCGAAGATTTAAATTGTTTAGCGTCGAAATAATACCATCACACTGCCAGTGACGGTAGCAAATGATGTTTTTAAATGGGTTTGTTTTAATTACAACTTGGGGTTTTGTCTAATTTTATATATTTTGTGTATAAAATTTCCAAAAATATTATAGCGTGATAATTAAAAATATAATTGCGTCAAAATTAATTTTTACTCCAAAATAGTTACAATGACCTTGGTAAATGTGTCTTAGATAAATTGATTAAATAACAATAATAAATATACTTTAGTGTTGTGATAGAATTTCTTTTGTCTACATAGCATGAATTCACTTAAAAATATTATTTATCAAATAAATATAAATTTACAACTGAGATAACAATAATAGAACATTAAATAAAACAAAGAATATTCATTCTTTTGTCAAAAACATAAAAATTATATAACATGCATAGGTATAAAAACAATCACAAACAAGAATATGTAAGAGAGCCTATTTAAAGTTAGGTAATTCCATAAATACACATCGGCCATACAGAGAAACCTATACAGGGTGTTTAAAAAACCCTGCCATTAAGATAGGTAGAAAACTGAAAAATAATTTGAGTTGACTTAGTAAAATATTTTTGTAACGTCATCCGTATTCAAGATAAAGGGCGTTAAAGAAAAAAAATGTATGTATGTATTACGATTTTGCCGAAACTACTGAAAACATTGTAGTGACATTTTATATGAATATGTTTTAGAAGCTGAGACATCCCATATATTTGTTTTTATATCTGACTCTCATAGAGGGCACTAGTTACCCGGTTCGTACCAAGTAGTATTAAACATAACTTTTTAAGGTTGGATTTATTAATCAAAATTTCAGCTGGGTTTCTAGCTCTTTTAAATTACCACTCACTGAGTAGCATCCAGACGAAATTTTAGTTTTGAGCTGCTCGAAATTTCTTTAAAATTTTAATTTTTTTTTATGAAAACTCCCAAAAATTTGGTATAGTCTGTATTTTCAATGATTTCGTTATCCAAGAAAAAATTATCGAGTGGGTATCTGAAGATAACTATGTTTGTTTTATTTATATTAAATGAAAGAAGATTTGAGTCACACCATCACTTTTTTTTATAACAATATATATATTTTCCTTCAGATCTTTTACTGTTTTACTATGTCCAAAATCGTGGTGTTTTCTGCAAAGAGTGTTACTTTACCAGTCAAGTGAATATTTGTGAGATCATTAACATATATCAAAAAAGGTATGGGACCTAACACAGATCCCTTAAACTCCAGAATTGATTTTAATTTGCTTTGAGTGTTCATTTATATTTAATTTTACTGTCACCCCTTTACATTGATAATGATGTAGTTTCCGCAAGAGTATCTCGTGATTCACGTAGTCGAAGGTATTTGTTAGATCACAAAACACTCTTGCTGCAACATCTCCAGCGTTGATGCTCGGGTAGACCTCATTAAAACGATAAACACACATCATCATGGGTGTGTTTATGTTTCTAAAATCCTAAATGTTTCTTACTAATGATATTATGCATTATAAGGAAGGCACTGAATCGTTTCTAAACCAGTTTTTCCATTAGTTTCGCAATGGTTGGGATAAGGGGAGATTGGTCGATAATTTGAGAGGTCGTCTAAGTTGCCTCCTTTGTGTAGAGAAATAATAACGGATTTTTTTAGCTAGCAAATACAATAAACATTCTACGAAAAACAAGTAAGTATATCAAATAAATCATATCGTTGCTAATACCTTTAAAGATAAAGGAAGATGGACAAAATTTACTTGAAAGTTTTAACCGTTTGAACTGTGGTAATAAAATGTTCATACCTACATATTTTTTTGGGCAATATATAGGTATGACAACCCAATATCTAGAAAGTCATGTAAACAGTCACAAATATACAAAAAAATGCATCTTCAGCTTTATATAAAAATGAAATAACAGAAAAACATGAATTCGACTTAAAAAATACAAAAATACAAAAATACTAGCACAAGACTCATATTATCACAAATTAACATTAAAAAAAGTAATACACATAAAAAAAAAAATACAGTAAATGATAAACAAGACATAAAAAATCTCAGCCAAATTTACCATAGTTTCATTAAATAAATGCATTAAAGCAAAACAAAAATAAAAGCAAACTTTTTCGATTTCACTCGTATATCAGAAATGTATTCCAAGGTATATACTTGCTATCAAATATAATATGTTTTCTATACGTTTGAATATTAGTTTTTATATGAAACCAGCTAAATGTGTAGGTAAATTGTTAACATTTCCATTTAACAATAAAGAATTTTGGATAAAGCTTCCAATCAAGGGGCGAAACGTCAAATTAAGTAAATTATAATGTTTTTATTTTGTAACCACAAACCCAAGAAAAGAAATAAAAATAAATTATTATACATGGTTAAAGAAAATAAAGTATATATATATATATATATATATAAATAGTTCTGGTGATTGGTTAATATTTAAATGCTGCGACACTGTAAAGGTATTTTAATCCGCTATTACAAGAATCTATTTAAATGCATTATGGTGGATGAGGGTTTCATTAGTAAGTTGACAATTGACATGCATTAATCGGATAGGTGTGAAGTCTTTTTTATTTTTGTCGTGTTGTATGTACACTTGTCAAATAGAAAGTGAATTAAATTTTAAAAATTGAATGTCGTTTTAATGGTTTATAATATATACCTTAAAAAGATTTATTAAGTACTGACATTTTTATCTTAAATAAATAACTAAGCTGGTCATCCGTTTTGCCTGATTTTTCTTGTTTTTTTTTTATTCTACAGGCAGAGATACTGTTTTTTTCTCGATATTTGAAATACCTATTTCGTGGGTTCGTATTTTTCAAGCATTTTAAATCTACAATCTTAAAAAATATTGAAGTAACGAAAATTTCATTTCAATACAAAGTGTATGATTACTGGGTTGCTTCTACAGGGTGAGTCATAACTCAGTGGTCAAAAATACAAATTTACTGTCAACAATTTTGTTATCGATATTGCATCTTTTAAACACCTTTATAAACTCCTGGAAAAAATTAATGCACCTTTCATATTTTCTCAATAAGCTTTATTTATTGATAACTTACTGTACAAGTAGGTCATGGACCTTGTTTGAAAGTAAAAGTTGTTATTTAAGTTAACTTTAGACAAAAACTGTGTTAAAACTTTCATAAAAAGTGCCGATTAAAGCAAAGTGTCTGTGAAAAGCAAGTTTTTTATTCTGATTGTGTTTATCACATGCATTTTTGGAAGTTCATAAGCAAGTTAATGTAATAAGAAAATTGAACTGCCAAAAAAATTTGTTGATGAAATAGACAGTGCGAGCATCGACTCTTCTGGATGAAGCATGTTCAATGCGATATGATGTTGCAGGTTTGTTAGGAAGACATAATTCCAGCATCAGTCGCATGGTAAGACGACATAATAAAACAGGCTCGTACTATCGAAGACCAGAGCAAGGGCGAAAACGTTGCACTAATCAAATTGATGATCGTTGAGACTACGCGCTCTCAGAGACAGAAAAATCACCAGCAATTTGCTTAAAAATGAACTAGAAGATGTTCGAAATATCGCTATATCGTCTCCAACAGTTAGAATACATTTACATGAAGCAGTAAACCGGTGAAAAAACCCTTGCTTACCAGAGAACACAAAGTTCAGAGATTCAGTTTTTTAAGATTATATCAAAATTGGACCATCAATGATTGGAAAAGGGTTTTGTTCTCCGATGAGACTAGAGTTAGCCTAAAAGCTTTAGATGGTCGTGAGTGTGTCTGGCAAAGGTGAGGAGAAAGGTTTGCCAGCTGCAATATCTCTCCTAAAGTTTCTTTTGGTGGTGGTTTCAAAATGATTTAGGGGGGATTTGCTTCGAAGCTTGTACGGAGTTGGTCCCTATACGTACGAGGTCTTTAAAATGCCCAATATTACTTGGACAACATTATTGTCAAACATAATGCCATAATGCCTTTTGCTCCGTTTGTTGGACCAAATTTTTTATTAATGCAAGACAACGCTCGTCCCTATGTGGCTAGACTGGTTATTGGCTATCTAAATAATGTTAATATTCCTTTATTAGAGTAGCCACCAAACAGTCCGGACATAAATCCTATAGAGCATCTATGGAACTATCTTAAAATCAAGAACTAAAGACGTAGACCCCCTGTTGCTAATCACAACCAACTCATACAGGCCGTTATTGAAGAACGGAAGAATATTCCGCAAGCTTTCGTTAAACATTTGATATCAAGCATGCCTCGACGCATAAATGCAGTGATAAGAAGTTGAGGAGGGTCTACACAGATGCATTTATCCTGTTTTACTGACTTTTTTTTTAAATTTGGAGTTATGCTAGCTCATTTATGCATTTCTAGCAAAAACAATTTTTTAAAGAAACAATAATGCAAATTAGGGTCATGTTGGAGGTTGTAGGTGTTTATTATTATTTTGATGTAACTTAGTTTTATTTTGTGTTTATATTGTAAATATATAGATGAATTAAAATGGTGCGTTAATTTTGTCCAGGAGTTTATCTTAATGTTTGACGGAATAAACCTCTTTTTTTAGGACACTTCAGACTATAAAACTGGTGGGTGTGATATCTGGGAACTTAAAGTAACCTTTTTTTTAATTTATTGATCAAAGTTTCTTGCAATAAATCCATAAAGCGGGGTTGCTCAGCTTTGTTGCCGTATCATATCATCATTAAGATTCTCTTCTGTAGTACCTAATAGACTTTAGCCCACCTAAAAAATAGAGTGACCGGCGCAGTCTCTAGATGTTTAAAAAACGTTTCGCAAACAAATCACAACTTTTATTCATTGTCAACCTCAGACTGCAAGTGTCAATTAACTTATGGGTCCTACACACTAATCAAGTTCAAAACTGATAAAACAAAGTCTAAGAATTTCTAGTGGCAACTTATGGTCCACCCTGTAATTCCAAAATGGTTTGTTATGTTCTTTTTCAGTGTCATTGCAATATTTTTCCTTTTCTAATTTTTTTTACTCCATTTTTATATTTAATTCCTTCAATCTTTCACGAAATTTGCCACAGACAATCATTTGTGCAAATTTAGTCGATTTGATGTTGTCAAATACATTTTTTGTATCCCCGTACTTGTTTATTCACGATGTAAATTCGGCCAAAAATATTAGCATGAACGACGAAAGAGAAAAATAATTTTAACGATTGCGACTAATTTCCATAATTATAAATAAATTGTCTCGAAAAAGGTGATTTGGTCGAGTAGTTGAGGGATCGTTTTCAAGTGGGTGATGCATTATATTTTACAAAATTAAATTAAGAACTTGATTCGGTGGTAACCTAAACGTAACATTTTGTTGTTTATTGAAGTAAAACTTCTTTACGCTTGCTTAACTTGAGGAGTAAGCTGGTGAATGCGTGACGAGAGCGTTACGGAAAGTGTGATTGGGCGAGGCGAACGGAAGATTTCTCATACCATAAGCTTATTGTCTCGGTCTAATTTAACTTCTTTCTTGAAATTTTCTCTCTTCTGTGCAATACACAGTTCAGAGTGCCCCTTGTTAATAATATCTTTTTTATCTTATATATCTTTTTTATATATCTTTTTATTTAAAAATGTTGTTTTTAATAATATTATATTATATTTACTTATTTTGAAAACACGTCTATCTCTTTTCTTTACAATATTCATACTCTTATAAAACACGTCAGCACTTTGCATATTTTAATTATTAACTTCCAAACTTTTTTATCAACAAATCTCCTAGATACATCGTTTTAATACTGTTTAAATACATGTTAACTATGATATTACATAATTAATTATAATTAACAAATCTTTCTTTACCTCTGACTGAACTGTCTCCTCTACAAGACCGGACGTATAACCTCAAATACATCTGTCATTTTTACACTTGTCTATAAAATTCTTTTTTTTATTTTTATAACCATAGGTCAATGTAACTATTTTTTTTATATTTTATTCTTTACAAATTTATAAACATTTTAAAATATTATTTTTAACAAATTCTTATATCATAACAATATATATATATTTATATATATATATATATATATATATATATATATGTGAAAATTATGACTGCTGTATGTACCTACATATTTTTAATATATAGGTATAGGTGGGTCAATTATATATTAGAAAACACAATACTCCTCTGGCTATATGCCTACGACAGGCATTGAATTACATCTGATATATAACCGTGTATAATACCCCATCACAGGAAGCAAGGTATACAGATGCTTGTTAAATAAGGGAAAGGGCTATTGAATTTATTTGATCGAAGAAACCACCTGTATACTAGTTTCGGAGTGATTGCTTCTCTTTAACAAACAAACATACATGTAGATGGAGGTAAAGAAGTTTTACTTCAGTCGTGTGGTCTAAAGCACACTCGTTTTTTTTACGTTTTTAGAGTGTAGTGAATTTGTAATAAACCATTTTATTAGCATTTTAATACATTGGAAGTAATGAGAAACTTTGCTGACAAAAATGTTCTATGCATGAAGTATAATACAGGATGATGAATTGATAAGTACTTTTCAACTAATTGAAAACCTTCATTGTTTAACAATTAACGTGTTTGAAATTCAGACACGCACATTTACCGAATGTTCATGAACACGTAATTTTCCCAAACGGTTCGTGATTTTGTAATTATGAATAAAACCCCACAACTCCGGCAAAGATTTTTCGAGGACGTGAGTGAATTTGTTTTTGAAATAATCTTCAGTTAACGCGTTGTTCGGTGTAAATAAATTTATTCTTAAACCCACTATTAACTTTTTTTTTCATGTTCATTGTAGCATCTTTCCGTTCCTTTTTTATTTACTTTTGTCTAATAGTATGTCCCTATAATTTTGTGTAGTACGTAGTTTATTAATATAAAACGTTCCTGATTTAATTGTTAATTTAGGGGAGAATGGTACCAAATTTTAGGATTAATTTGTATAAAAAATGTAAATTTTATTCTAAATACTTAAAAAAATTATACCATATAGATTATAGATAATTTACTTCAGCATCATGTACATATTAAAGGCAGATTATTGCGACTGTGTATTCAAAAAAATTTAGTTCTTGTGTGGGTTTGGCGATTAAAACTCTCTAAACAGTAACAAAACAATGTTTATTCCGATACAATAAATTTTACTTTTATGAATCACTTAGATATACAACTTTTATAACTATTTACATTTCTTAATTCGTAAACACTTTTCTTACTAATACTGTCCCTTGTTATGATCGCTTTCTCTTTTATACTTTACAATTCCAGATCATTTTACCTGTTTCTTTATGTTCTCGACCGACGCGGTTTCGAGAAGCTGCTCGACCTTGCTAGACCGTTCGGCGGCCGACAAAGGACCCTAGCTGCGGTAGATTTCTTGGTTGCCGACAGGACCGGATTTGTAACAATATAAATTAAAAAATTATATCATATGGATGATTTACTCCAGCATCATGTACGTATTAAAGCAAGATTATTGAATTTGTGTATTCAAAAATTATAAATTTCAAAATGATTTTAACAAAAATGGTATAACTGCAACCACAGTGATGTCGTCTTTCTTCGTACTTGTTTATAGTCCAGGCTTCCATACCGTACAACAGGGTGGAGAAGACATAACATCTGAGAATTAGGATTCTTAGAGTTAACTTCAGATCTATACAGCACAAGACCCTTCTCATGTTTTTAAATGCTGCTCGAGCCTGATCAATCCTTGATTTCACTTCAGTTTGAGTATCTGCGCTGTTAGTTATTATGCTGCCTAGATATTTTATTTGGTTTACTTGCTTCAATAATTCACCCCCCATGTGTCATGTTAGCTGTGATATTAAGTTGTTTGCTAATAACTAATACTTTGGTCTTTTTTGCATTTAATCTGAGTCCAGCCATTGCGCATTTTGCGACGACTGCATCCAGTATCCGTTGTAAATCTTCCTGACTGGGGGCCAACAGTACCGTATCGTCTGCGAAGCGAAGGTTGTTTATAATTTTACCATTTATAATAATGCCATTATTCCAAAATAAATGTTCAATTATCCCAATATCCCCTCTGTCCAGTCCTATATGGTCTAAAGTCTCTACCAATACATCATGTTTGACTGTCGAATGCCTTTTGGAAGTCTATGAAGCATGCATAGACATCAACTGACATATCACGACTTCTTTGAGCCAGGACATTTATCCCAAATAGGGCCTCCCTTGTGCCGAAGCCATTGCGGAACCCAAATTGCGATTCGCTTAAGTATTCTTTACACTTGGAATAGATTCTGCCATGAATAATTTTGAGAAATATTTTTAGTAAGTGATTCATTAAGCTGATTGTTCTATAATTAGCACACGTCTTTGCAGTTGTTTTTAAGCATTGAAAGTAATTTATTTGAAAGATATTAGCATTTTATCACGTTATTTAGTCGCTATTACTAACACAAATATAATTTAAATCTTTGCTTTGAGCACAGCTCATGTCTAATATTTGCACGTACCGACAACACTGCATTCAGTCCTCTTTGCTTAAAGAATACGGTTTCAAGCACACCAAACAATGTTCATCATCGTCGCTATCTTCTTATTTTCCGTATTCTTTTTCCTTATAAGTTTTTCTTTACCTAATTTTCTTTTGAAGTTTCTCTATAACCATGTTACAATCGACACCTTGGATATCAGTACAACTAACACTTTTCACCATTATTATTTTAGGTTTTAATAATACTAAAATAATTAATATTACTAAAAAAATTTACACTACAACAGGAAAATATATAATATTTATAATACTTTTATGCTGAAGTCTTCAATATCGAATTGTGTGCAAGAGAGTTGACCAACAGACCTCTAGCAAACAAAAACATAAGTATAATATCAGACAGCCAGGCTGCTTTAAAAGCACTGAGCTTTAAGATAAATTCTAAACTTGTATGGAATTGCATCAAATCCTTAGAGTACCTTGGTGCGAACAACAGGGTGACCCTACTGTGGGTATGTGGGCACCAGGGGGTGGAGGGAAACGTAAAAGCCGACACCCTTGCAAAACAGGGGTACGAATCTGGGTTTACTGGACCAGAACCGGTTTTTGGAGTCACCACAATTGCCGCCAAAACAATTATTTTGGACTGGGCGGAGAGAAAAATACTCACGCACTGGTCCGATATACCAGGGTTAACTCAATCGAAGGCGTTTCTATCTAAACCCTCGAGAAACACAACTAAGCAGATCCTAGAATGGAGCAGAAATGACCTGCAAATTCTAACAGGACTGCTAACAGGACACTGTCATCTAAGATACCACCTCGGAAGGATAGGTCTAAATCAACAAACGGACTGTCTGTTTTGCTGCGTGGAAGACGAAACTGCTGAACATATACTATGTTCATGCCCTGGCCTGGGAAAAATAAAGTTCAACATATTTGGTTACACCAACCTTGAACATACCGATTTCAAAAAAATCTTACCCTATACAACCATAAACTTCATGAGAAGAACTGTATTGTGCGGTAAACTATAAACTCTAGGGGTGAGCCACAATAGACCTACTAAGGGTCACGGGGGAGGGGCGACCAAGCCCCACTCACATAATACCTAACCATAATACTTTTATGTGGATAGGAAAATTGAAATATTTCTTTATTCTAAGATGTAAAAATATAACTATTATTTACACAGCACGGTCAAAAACAATGAGATATACTTTGTCACCATATTGGCACTGGTGTTCCTAGATCAAACTAGTAGTAATTTTATTAGGTTAAATGTTAAGCTTATAAGTACGCTGTTACCATTGACTCCTGGTATAATTGACACTACACTCCCCTATACAAAACGTGTGGTTATTAAAGATTACGAAACCTATTTTAAATATCATTACGAATGTTTAATGTAACAACATTGTAAATTGTAGGGGGGGTCGTGAAGGATATGCAGCCTCTCAAGCACCTCGACTTATCAGATCTTTTGTGCATAATCCTTAATCTATTCGTGGCCCGGGATTTCGAGACATCGTACAAAGTTTCCTGGTGGCTAAGTTCCTGACAACGTAGGGCTTTAGGAATGCCGCTTCCAGAAACTTTAGCCTCTTGCAGAAAAGCTCTGGGCATTCGTAAAGCAAATATTCTGCAGTTTAATTGAAGTTCTCGCAATAGCGGTAACTATCACTTTCTGTTTTGCCCATCTTTTTCAGGTAATAATAACATTACTGTGTGATATTATGTTCAGTGGGACACAATATTCTACATACATATAGTCACGCCTTTTTTCCTTAGCGGTAGGCAGAGACCACTTCCTTTCACTTGCTACGGTTCTTATACACATCTTTTGCTTCCTCTACTTTCATTAGTGCTCTCATGCATGCTCGTAGGTTGTTGGTACTCTTGACCTGGCCTTTCTTCATAACAATATTGATCTGATCACGATATGTTCGCCGAGGTCGACCTCTACCGACTTGTCCATTCACACCTGCCTTATAAATTTGTTTCGTCAATCTTCCTTTAGCCATCCTTTCTACGTGACCAAACCATCTAAGCATTCCTTTATCTATCTTTGTAACCACATCTTTTTTTACACCACAGCGTTCTTTTATCTCACTATTTTTTACTTTATCCAACCGAGTCACTCCGGCTATACTTCTCAGACTACTCATGTCCGCAGCGTTAATCCTATTTTTATGCTTCTTCTGCCAAATCCAACATTATCTACTATACATAAGTGTAGGAATCAACACACCTCTATGCACAGCCAGACGTACCTTTTTCTGGCTATTCATAAAGCTATGCAGTGCCCCATTCATTTGTTTTCCTGCCAACACCCTTCGCTTAATGGCATTGTCATACTTTCCATCTCTCGTAAACTTTGAACCCAAGTACACAAATTCATTTACTTGTTCCACTCTTTCTCCCTCAATCGAAACTTCACAGTTTGTCATGCTTTCTGCTCTTTTAAAAACCATTACTTTATTTTTGCTTACATTTATTTTCATCTCTTTGATTTTCAGGGCATCATGCATAACATTAATCATTGCCTTTAACTCCTCTTCAGATGACGCTAATATGATTTGATCAAATGCTACTGACGTAGACAAAAACAGGCTGGATTTTTAAAGAAAAAACTTGTTCAGGCGCGTTGTGCAAAATTTGATAGGTGGCAAACTAGCGTCACTTGACGTCAGCGTCAGCGACAGATGGCCTCTTCTTTTATATGTGTGTCAAAAAGTGACCTAGAGCTGACATCCTACTATTATTGGGTTATTTATAATTCAATGATTTTAATGTACAAACTAAAATTTTTTAAGTTTAAGTTTTCACTTAGGTCGATATTCTTAATGACTGCCTTTATTTACTTTTTGAAGCATTCAACATTGTAAATATGTTTATAATTATTTGCATGATGTTTAAAAATTTAAATATTTTAGTTAATAGTGGATAAACCGTTAGATTTTGTTTAATTATTTAGCTTATTTTACATTTTATCAAAAAAAAAACTTTTTTAAGCCGAGTATAGAAAACTTATTTTATTGTTTCATTGACTTAAATAGTGCAAACCGATACGTTGAAGAATCCGTCCGTATTGAAGAATAATCAAAATAACATACTTATAACAAATACGAACCTAAATTTTATCTCGTTAAATATAAAAAACAAAAAACTATTACATCTGGACTGTAATATCGTGTACAAATATTTTTTTTTAATTTATTACATCAAATACAATATTCGTGGAATTTTTTCTTTATTTATTTTATCACATCATTTGTATCGAGTGGCAAGAATAATATTATGATGTCATACTTAAAATCGGGTTGGTACATACTAATATCTTTAATATTGATATTTGAGGCTTTATTCGTCATTTTACAAGAAATGATAACGGTAATGTCAACGACTTTCTAAATCACTTTTATTTTTGGACCGTTCTTCAAATAAAGAAGATAAACATCCCCGTATTCATTCATAGTTTTTTTGGAACTAAATCCAATTAGGTTTTTTTACGCAGGTAAATATTTAAAAATTGCAATATTTTAATTATTTTTTTTAAAGCGCAATGTAAAAAAAATGTCTACGTTTAAAAAAAATTAAACAGTAAAATGGTTTCTCATCGAAATGGGTGTGAGACAGGGATGTGTGGCTTCGCCTTGGCTGTTTAACTTATACATAGACGATTGTTTAAAAGATTTGAAAGAAAGTTCGTTAAGATTGAAAATGAATGATTTGATCGTTAAATGCCTTCTTTACGCCGATGATCAAGTCATATAAGCGTCATCTAAAGAGGAGTTGCAGGCTATGAATAAAGTTATGCATGATGCACTGAAAATTAAAGAGATGAAAATAAATGTAAGCAAAACGAAGGTAATGGTTTTTAAAAAAAAGAAAGCATGACAAACTGTTAAGTTTTGATTAAGGGACAAAGAGTGGAACAAGTAAATGAATTTGTGTACTTGGGTTCAAAGTTTACGACAGATGGAAAGTATGACAGTGACATTAGGCGAAGGGTGTTGGCAGGAAAACAAAAAATGAAAATAGGATTAATGCTGCGGAGATGAGTAGTCTGAAAAGTTTAGCCGGAGTGACTCGGTTGGATAAAGTAAAGAATAGTGAGATAAGAGTACGCTGTAATGTAAAAAAAGATGTAATAAAAATAGATAAAGGAATGCTTAGATGGTTTGGACACGTAGTCGGTAGAGGTCGACCTCGGCGAACATATCTTGATCAGATAAACATTGTTTTTAAAAAAGGTCAGGTCAAGAGTACCAACAACCGACGAGCATGTATGAGAGCACTGATGATAGTAGAGGAAGCAAAATACGTGTAAAAGAACCGTAGTGGAAGTGGAAGGAAGTGGTCTCTGTCTATCCCTATGGGAAAAAGGCGTGATTATATGTATGTAAAATTATAAATTCATTTTTAAAAATAATATAAGGTGGGGTCGTAGCGCTCGTTAGAGAAAAAATTTCGTTAAATCATTCTCACGTTTAGTAAAAATTTATATTAAAAATGGTCCATCATAATAGTTGTTGTATTGTAAATTGCAAGAATACAGGCAGAAATAGTAATTGTACATTTTATACACTACGAGTTGTAAATTGGAACTCAAAAAAAGGAGGATAAATGCAGTTAAAAAAGTAAGTAATGGTTGGGTTAACCTAACCTAGCCTTATAACGTGTCTAACTGATATGAAAGGTATAGTGTTTCATAGTTTGACTATAAATTAATTTGCATTAATCCAATAAATAATTATGCAACTAAATTATGTAATTAAATATGCACTTATTTATAATCAAAAAAATTTTGCGTGTCTGCATTTTTCACTTTGGTTATAGACACAAGTGCAGCTGAAAATCAAAATTTATTTTATATTTAACTATACACATTGCATTTTGAATGACAGTGTCATATGTTCATATCCTAATTTTTTGTGTACTTGCATACAGATTAGCGTCATAAAGAGGTAATGTTACTGACGAATGTCCAATAACTTTTGATAGTATAAAATAACTTTTACCAAATTTTCTAAATTTTTTTACCTCTCTGACATACCCAGCCGTGACTAGCAATTTAAAGTTCTTTTAATATGTGTTTTGGAATCTGGTATTTCCACAAATTCTCACCCTATAAAACCATGAATTTCGTGAGAAGAGCTGGATTGTGCGGTGAACTGTAACCTCTAGGGGTGAGCCACAATAGACTTACCAAGGGTCGCGGTGGAGGGGCGATCACGTTCCACTCACATGATACCTAACCTAACCTATAAAGCTCAAAATTATTTCTTCTTCTCTAGACGTTATCCTTTTGGACAGCACCATAAATCTTTCTTATGATTTTTTTTTCGTTCGAATGTTGATAGTAACGTCTCATCTGCATTTGTTAGGGTCTAGGTTTACGAGCCATAGATTAAAACTGGTACAACTAACGTCTTATAGATTCTGATGTTTGTGCTTCTCGAAAGGCTCGATTTACGTAAGTATTTTGACAGCCCAAAAAAACAACGATTGGCAAGCATTATGCGCCTTTTTTATTTCTTTGCTGACCTCATAACTCGGTTTTATCAAAGCTCCGAGATATACGAACTTATCCACTGCTTCGATGTTATATTCTTTAATTGTGATATTTTGACCTGCGTTCTTTTGTGGCAGCTATAAACTTTGTCTTATTGTGGCCATTTAAATTGGTATATTTTAGGAAATCCAATTTAAATTGCTGCACCTACTTACGATAATGCAACGAATTACAAAATTAGCAGAAAACTGTTAAAAACCCCCACGTGTGTTCCTAAAAATTTACGACGAACATACATAAACGAACTAAGATACAAAGCGTGTGTGTTCCGAAATTAACATACTAATGACAACCATATTAGTAAAAAAAGATAAATGAACTCCTAGTTCTTAATCGAATTACATAAATTTGTAATCTGTTGTAGAACATCTTCGAGACTTCAATATCAAATTACTACGTGGGTTTTTACGTAAATTATCGCTTTTTATTAAATAATTATAACTAACCTTTCCTAAAGTAGCATTAAGTTTCTGTTATTTGTTCGACTCTAAAAAAAACATAAAATATTACAAATAATATTGATTGAAAGAAATAAATACCGTTTTAATATAAAGCTATAACACAAACATTTATAGAACTAATGCCTTCTTTATTTAATCTAAAATATCCCGTAGAGACAATTTTGGGTTATATATATATATATATATATATATATATATATATATATATATATATCTTATTTCAATTTTTTTATTATGTTATTTTTTTATTATTGAAAGCCGTAATAAATAACACCGTCATTAAAGTTGATATGAAAGATTAATAAAAACATTCCATTTTTTCTACGAAATGGGTTTATTGTTTTCAATAAAAGTTTGTCCGACGAGCATGTATGAAAGTGGCGATAAAAGTAAAAGAAGCGAAAGATGTGTGTTAGAACCGTAGTGGAATTGGAAATTAGTGGTTTTTGCCCACCCCTTCGGAAAAAAAGGTATGGCAAAAAAAGCATAAAAATAGGATTAATGCTGTGGAGATGAGTAGTCTGAGACGTATAGCCGGAGTGACTCGGTTGAATAAAGTAAAGAATAGTGAGATAAGACAACGCTGTGGTTTAAAAGAAGATGTGGTTACAAAGATAGATAAAGGAATGCTTGGATGATTTTGGACACGTAGAAAGAATGGATGAAGGAAGATTGACGAAACAAATTTATAAGGCGAGTGTGAATGGACGGAAGTCGGTAAAGGTCGACCTCGGCGAACATATCTCGATCAGATCAACATTGTTTTGAAGAAAGACCAGGTCAAGAGTACCAACAACCGACGAGCATGTATGAGAGCACTGATGAAAGTAGAGGAAGCAAAAGATGTGTGTTAGAACCTTAGCAAGTGGAAAGAAGTGGTCCCTCCCTACCCCTACGGGAAAAAGGCGTGACTATATGTATGTAAGTATGTAATTTTAGGAATAACAGTTATTCTTTATAAAAAGTTCTGCATGTTCTAAAACCCAAAATTCAATCATCAGATATTAAATTGTATGAGTCGTATGCGAGATTTGTCAAAAACATGATTTTCGATCAAGAGTAAAGTACCTTTGACCATATCGGAAAATTTTATTAGATGTCGTTTTATAGATGTCGAAGTTTAAAAATAAATTTCAAATATTTAATGTTGTTTATTTACAATAAGAAATTTGTTTTTTAACATTTTTCTGCAATAACATTGAAAGTTTAAACCTTAATGCATAGTTAATCTAGAAGGCACTTGTCAGGGTAATAAGTGTACGACATTTGGAAAAGCTGCATAAATATTTAATATTCGACATCCAGATACAAATATTTATTATACAACATAAAGAAAAATATTTAATAATTTTAGATTTAATGGATTTGCTTTGTCGACCTTACTAAGGCATTTGACAGAGTCCGTCTGAAAGACGTCATAAAAATCCTAAAGGAGAAAGAAGCTCCTGCCAACATAGTAACAACGGTATACAACCTTAACACTACTAACAGAACGCAAATCAAAACTGGAGAGAATATTACATCTAGCATCCCCACTCCAGGAGGAATAAACAGGGAGATAGCCTTAGTCCATTTTTATTCAACCTCTTGATGGACAAAATCATAGAAGAAGTAACATCCATGAATTCGGGATACATAATGAACAATAGGGCTATCAGCATGTCTGCTACACGCTACACCGACAACGCTGCAATATTCGCAGAAAGTGAGAATGACCTACAGAGACAGTTATTTAAGTTCTACCAGATCAGTCAGCAACTCAATAGGGTGATATCCATAGGTAAAACGAAAACCATGACCATCGCTCGGGAGCCAATGAGATGCAAGCTGGTAATAGATAATAAACCCATAGAGCAGGTCATGCAATTTAGATACCTGGGCATAGATTGTCAGCTCTTACGACCCAGTAAAGGACCTGAGAAACCAAATTAACAAATCAGCCATAATATCAGGATGTCTAAGAAAAACTGTATGGGCTAATCCTTTTATGCGAAAAAAGAGTAATATATATAACCACGTGAAGAGAATGACCGACGATGGACTACCACGCATTGTACTAGAGGGAAAACCAGCAGGAACTCGTTCACCCGGAAGATTACCAAAGAGATGGAGAGACAGCTGGCAGTTCATACTCAGGAAATATTACAGAGGCCAGCCTGGAATCAACAAATCATCTAGATCTCTAACAAGTAGAAGAAGAAAAAAAGAGATTTTAAAAAAGAACAAATTTCACCTATACAAACCGCAATTCATTCATACGCAAAGACCAGGAGATTATGAAAAACGTTTTGATTTCTGTTGTCACGTTCAGGGATACTTGGATACATTCTTATCCAATGGGAGAGTTTCCAGCCAACACTGCGTATCGTTACTTGTGTTTTTTTTTAACGATAAAATAAGTGATTTTTTTAACAACCTTTCCCTAATTAAACGTCACAGCCGTCACAACCGGATGGATGTACGTCAATACATCGAAAATGTTTTTACGGAAGAGTTATTCATCGTTATTCGAAATTTTCTTGGCCTCTGCGGTCTCCAGACATAGCCACACTCGATTTTTTTGAGGCTACTTAAAGCAATAGGTATAGTTTCAAAAGCCGCTTAAGACATTGACCATTTAGAGGAAGTAATTACAGACGCGGTTCGTAGTATAACACCCCGTATGATTAGGGACATTTTAAAAGAATTTGTTAATAAAACTGTTAAATGTATAAATAAAAATTGAGTAAATGTGAAAGCATTGGTAAATTGAGAGTTAAGATTTTTCATTAGTATTCATTATAACATAATAAATTATGTGGATGATAAATAAATTATACAACAGGAGATGAAATTTAAATACCTAGGCATGAAAGTATTAGGATACGGTGACATCGAGGCGGAGGTAAGAAACCAAGGGGCAAAAGCAGCTTGAACCTCACCTTACCTGAACGATACAATCCTCCGGAACAAATATATCGGAATCGAGACCAAATCCCGAATCTACAAGGCGGTCATCCGACCTTTATTAACATACACAGCAGAAACTAGACCAGATACATCGAATACAAAGAGAATATTAGAAACCACCGAAATGAAAATAGTGTGCAGGATCGCTGGGAAAACACTTTTTGACAGGAAGAGAAGCGAGGACATTAGAAGAACATATAAAATAGACAATGTAAATGAATGGATACTGGGAAGAAAGAGAGAGTGGAACGAACACAGACCGGATGAATGACGACAGAATGGTCAAAATAACTAGAGACAAGTCGCCCTTAAGGCGCCGAAGCGTTGGAAGACCCCGCAAGTGACGGAGCGACAACCTTTCTAACAACTGAACGGCAGAGGATACGAAGAAAAACAAGCAAATTGCTTACATTAAAGAAGGAAGAAGAAGAAGAAGATAATAAATTATACAATGTATTATTCGTTTATATGCATAGCTAAAATTAGTGATTAATCATTTAAAGGTTCATCAGCGTTCAATAAAAATTACGATATGTTTGTTTTGATAGTAATAGATTTTTAAATAAAGGTGTATTAAGATTTATTTTACCAAATTTACAAATTACTAAATTTAATGCATTCATGTTCAAACTTAAGCTTTCAATGTTGTCGCAGAGAAAATGTTAAAAAAAATTTGTATTGTAAATTAACAATATTAAATATTTGACAATTATTTTTAATTTTCAACATCTTTTCTTAATAAAATTATTTGATAGGTCAAATATAGAGGTACTTTACTCTTGTTCAAAAATCATGTTTTTGACAAACCTCGTATACGAGTCATACAATTTAATATCTGATGATTAAAGTTTGGGATCTAGAACATACAAATTTTTTTATAAAAAATAATTTTTTTTCCTAAAATTAATAATAAAATTTTATCCATATGTAGCCAACTAACGTAAACATACTGTACATATTAGGGTAGGTAAAAATAAACTTTTAGAATTTTATCGCGCTTAAACGAATTATCGTCCAGTAGAATTGAAAACACATACTTTTAGGGAATTAAACGATCTATAAAAAAGATCTGATATAATGTTTGCTTATTCGACTCGTTTAAAAGTTATTCCAGGTTAAAGTTGCCACGTCTTTTTCATTCTCTATAGAGTACTCTGCCAGCGGTCTCTCTACTGGCAAATTATGCCCGAGCTCAGCCGTAGAGGGTAGAAGAAAAAAAATATATATAAAAGAGAGCCGCGCCACCGACTTAGACGGTTCAAGCCGGAAACCCCTAGGTCTTATAGGCACAAGCAGAGCCACACGATAAACAACTGAGATTATGGTGAACTAAATAAATGAAATTATAGCTAAAATATATTGGATACTTTACTCCTACAATAAATCAAAGTACACAGTTCAATAATAAAATTATAACAAATATAGTCAAAATTAACAGCTAACGATAAATCAAAGTACACAGTTCAATAATAAATTTATAACAAATATAGTCAAAATCAACAGCTAACAATAAATCAAAGTACGCAGTTCAATAATAAAACTATAACAAATATAGTCAAAATTAACAGTTATGGTAAATTTCCTTGCTAAAACAAACCAAAAATTTAAAATTTACAACTTTATAAAATAACCAAAACAAAAGTAAGAGTAAAAAACTTTACCAAGTTACATAACATTTACATAAAGATTTACACTGTTAAAACAATCGAGTTTATTTAAAATATATTACAATGGTTGTCCTTTAAAATATCAATATTGTAGGATATTTACAAATAAGTATGAAGAAAATACTTTTACTTGGACGTAAAGAATTATTGAGAAGATTACTTTAATCGAAGTTCATTCTCGGCATATCATCCAATGCAATAAATAGTTCTTAACAATGTATTATATCAATAAACCAAAACAAAACCTAATATAAAAAAAAAATAACTTTAATCTTGAACACCTTAATACGGAGTTCCTGCTAAAAACACCAAGCAAGTCTTTATAACACTGCAATTTATCGTCGATATGGATAATACGAATGCACTACTCCTGTGGCCGGTTTGGTTATGGAACGGCACCTGCTAATTAACAATGGCTTCCCTCAAATAAATCCCGCATGCGGTCATTTTAACTCGACACCAAAATCCAAAATATCAACAACGGAGGTAAGATAGAATGGTCAAGTTAAAAATTAAATGGTTTTTCTTCAAAATCCAATTAAGATGGCCCAAATACAGCCAGATATGAAAGGAAAACCGTAGAGGTTTTGCACACTTGTTAATATCACACCGCCCGAGAAATTCTCACCACACCCGACTTCGAAGACTCTCACCACAAGACTCGACTACTTCCCAAGCCGGATATCAAGAAATGACACGGAACTGACGTCAATCAATCATATTCGCAAGTCCATGCTCCACACCAAGAATCGCGCTCGTCTGTGTTGATAGCCAGCCCCATCCACACAGAAATGCAAACCAAACAATAATATAACCGACAACACACAACAATCGTGGCCAAAAACCAAAGCAAAATCTAATAACGAAAACACCCCACTTAATCTCCAGCGATCAACAAAAATGCCACAGCCATTAACAATCGAATCCTATCACAACAAGGTATGCAACACTATTTACAACGAATGATATATTTAAGTTACAACAAAATACGGTACGCGACACTATTCACGAGTACCTGAGGAATACAAAACTATCAGAGACACAATTATAATGGAACTGTAGAAGGGAAAAAAAAAGGCACGTTACAAAGTTCAACCTCAAATTGTAAATGATGGCTTTTACATTTTGTTATACTGTATCGCAAAATAATAACTCAAAAACATAAAATAATCATATTTACCGTATAGTTTATCGAGTGTTTTTCGGTAAAACAATAAAGTTTTTACGAAATATGAATAATCATCGGAAAGCAGATTTTTTCCTATATCCACTTAATTTTTGAAAAAATTCGCAATTTTTTATTCACCTAAGTGGTTACCTAAAAAATTCATCATTCCTTAAAAAATTTCCTGCAAGTATATGTATTCAATTCCACTGGCCGGTAATTCGTTTTACCCACCATAATACATATATATGTATGTATATACAGGGTGTTAGTAAATAAGTGTGACAAACTTCAGGGGGCGATTATGCATGAAAAAATAATGACAGTTTGCTATATAAACGTATGTCCGCAAATGTTTCGTTTCAGAGATATTTTTTTTAAAAACTGAAGATATGCAAATGAAATTTGGTGGGTTGTAAGAGGTAGTTATTGCGCATTTTTTGACATGCAATTAGGAATTTTATGTTTATCATTGGCGCACATACGGGTAATGAACCAAAAAAAAACTGGTACGCCAATGAGATGTCTTAAACTAAAAATCATGCTTGAATTCCTTCCTAAATTTGTAACAAAAAATCTCTCTTGCCTTTTTTTCGTATAGCGCACCGTTTTTATGTAAAAAAAATAAAACAACAACGCGTATTTTTCATTTCTTTAATACATTATCAAGAACTATCTAATACAATAAAATCAGAACCCGTTTTTCTGAAAATGAAGCATTTGCGTACATACGTTTATATAGCAAACTATCATTTTTTTTTTCATACAGAATCACCCCCTGAAGTTGGTCGCACTTATTAACTAACACCCTGCATGTATAAATGTAAAAATAATAATATAATAGAAATTGCTTATTTTATTTATGTGGTATCATTATCAGGAATCAAAACAAGTAAAAAAACCTGACATTTTTTTATTAGTTATTAATTCATATTAAATTTTTATTGAAAAATTAATTTTACTTCTTCCAGGTTAAGATCAAGAAATGAAGCATTAGCAACGGGAAAAGGAGTAGAAAACGAAAAGTGAGTTTGGTTATACATTTATATTACAAATAAAAAAAGAAATTTAAATTGTTATTTTTTTGCATTCCTATTTTGTAGATTACATTTTTTATTGCTTAAATTACAAAACTAAATATTTAAGTACTTTATTTACTTTATAATATGTTGCTGGCAATTTTTAATTTAAAAATGCATATTAAAAACAAACAACGTCTTAATATTTTTGGAGTTCCATTAAAGGAATTATAAAATAAAAATTGAGCCAAAAATTAAATACCAAAGATTGATTTTTTTTTAATTTTTAAATTCTGCCAATTTATTATTTTATAGCCTTAGATATCCCCTTTAAAACGAACTTAAGCCCATTTTTGTAACTATAATAGTTTTCGAGATATTTAGAAAATAAACTGGAAAAATAAAAAAAAATTGCGAAATTTTCGATAAAAAAAAATTGAATTTGTTTTATGATAAAAGAAATCTTTTGACAAAAAATTCAGCCAAAACGAAAGGGGTAGATTCCAACCATTGGTTGATTTAACGTGACATACATACATATAGTTACGCCTTTTTCCCGTAGTGGTAGGCAGAGACCACTTTCTTCCACTTCCACACTGCGGTTCTTCTACGCATTTTTCGCTTCTTTTACTTTGTACTTGCACCTCATCTCGTTTTAGGTATTTGGTATTTGTCTGCCCTTGAATACGTCACTAAAATGCATTTATCATCATTAGTTTGCCTGAAAATGGGTTTCTGGTAATAAAATTTATTGTAGTTCTTTCAGTATTAACCACATCATTTATAATATAGAATACGTTTTTCCTTTATTAGGCAATATTATTTGTTCCTTAATGATATAATATTGAGTCTTTTAAACACAGCATGTGATATTTTTGTTTTAAGAACTGTGGACGTTTAAAAAAATTTAAAAAGAAATACGCTTGTATAAAGTATCTGCATTTCGATATAAGATTAGTACAAATTTTCTGTATCAGCTGGCACATTAAAATAATGATGGTTTTTATACAGGTTAACGGAATAGAAAAATGCTCGTTTATCGAGTACTAAAAAACAAATGAACTCAACCTGAGATTATTGATAAACCATCTGAACCGTAATAGATTCTATTTCGGCAATCTCTGATCAGCCTACTTGATATTCACTCTAAGTTTTAGACTACATCTGCTCTGCAGCACACAGTGTTTCATCGAATGTACAGTAGGCAGAAAACAATCCCAGTCAGCTATGCGCAATCCATGAATAACAATCGCGAAATAATATATCATTATTACTTGCTGTGATGTGCACTCTCGGCAACCCTCTGTGTATGTGTGTGGTGCCTTCGGCGTAATGAATTCCCAGGAATACTAGATGATATTATGACTCTGATAATTTATGATGGCAAACTCGTTGTGGTTTGTGTTGAATGTAAGGAAGATGTTGCAAATTGGATAGGATTATTGTTTGTGAATATAAAGTGTAGCGCGCAGTTATGCTACAACGAACCTTTTCAAAGTTTTATATCATTGCGAAAACAAAGTTTCTTGTTGCATGAAAATCCCGCAGGTTATTAGGCTTGTTTTGTTAAAAAAGGGAAGAATTAATAATTGTTAGATTTTTAATTGCACACCGAAGTATTTTCTGATGCCATTTATGTTGTTTTCGTTATTTTATAATTTTTTTTAATTAATATACAACAAATGTTATTCTTTTTTAATAATTACCTACACATCGGTAACGACAAAGCACATTCTTATTTTAAAAATTGTCTCGTTAATAATTTTTATTAATTAAACTCTTTTGCTTAAAGTTTCAACACAAAAGCTTTTTTACTTGCCTGCTGTACCATTTTTTTTTAATATTTTTGCTCTAACAAAAAAACCACCTTTTTACTCTCTAAACTTAGCTCTAAACTTTACCGAATATCTGCATTGATTTATATTACGTATATTTTTTAAAATCTGCAGTTGCTACCATTCACAGACCATAGTCAACAATGTTTATATAGGGTGATTCTTCGGAAGTTCCAATTAAACGTTTTAGAGAACGTAACATACTTAAAATCTGAAAATGTGAGGTATGAGGTTTTCAGATATGCCCTATTAATTTAAAATATTTAGTTTCCGGTTACACCCTAATACCCTATATATTATTACCCATTTTGATAAACCTACTCTTGAGGATTCTCTCAATATCGGGTTTTGCTACTTTCCCCCGAGTGTTTTACGAGATATGACCAATTTTATTACGAAATAGTGTGCGATTTGACACCCTTTATAAATAATAAAAATGTAAACATTTTGTGGATAACATAATTTTTATTGCACAAGATGATTTAAAACGCGTACTTAAAAAATTCTTAGTTACTTAAATGGATCGCCCTGTATGTTATGACATTATTAGAAAGAACTTTAACTGTTCTTTTAGTTGACAGATCCCAGTTTGGGATTTTAATTCTATAGATAAATATTATAAAAGGATAAAAATTTTATAAATATGGTTAGATCAATGAATATTTTATTAATTTTTATTTAGGAAAGTGTTCTAACTACAAAGGTCATAGACACGTGATACCATGTATAAAATAACTATGGATTACAGTGAAAAAAAAGATCTAATTATAAATGTCTATCTATTTAAGTTAATTCAGTAGTTTGGAAAACTGATCACGTGAGCTCAAAATCTTCTAAATATTTCGTTTCAACTTGTGGTGCTATGCTACGTATATTTATATATACGTATATATACGGTGCTACGGTTCTTACACACATCTTTTGCTTCTTCTACGTTCATAAGTGCTCTCAAACATGCTCGTCGGTTGTTGGTACTCTTGACCTAGCCTTTAGTTAAAACAATGCTAATCTGATCGAGATATGTTCGCCGAGGTCGACCTCTACCTACTTGTTCATTCACACTGGCCTTATAAATTTGTTTCGTTAATCTTTCTTCATCCATCCTTTCTAAATGTTCAAACCATCTAAGCATTCCTTTATCTATCTTTGTAACCACATCTTCTTTTACACCACAGCGTTCTTTTATCCCACTATTTTTTATTTTATCCAACCGAGTCACTCCATCTATACTTCTCAGACTACTTATCTCCGCAGCATTAATCCTATTTTCATGCCTTTTCTGCCAAACCCAACATTCACTACCATACAAAGTGTAGAAACTAACACTCCCCTATGCACAGCCAGACGTGCCTTATTTGACACTTTCTGGCTGTTCATAAAGTTATTGGGTGCTCCATTCATTTGTTTTTCTTCCAACACCCTCGTAAACTTTGAACCCAAGTATACAAAATCATTTACTTATTCCTTTGATTTTTAGGGCATCATGCATAACATCAACCATCGCCTTTAACTCCTTTTCAGATAACGCTAATATGACTTGATTATCGTCGTAAAGAAGGCATTCGACAATCAAATCATTCATTTTTAATCCTTGCGCACTCTCTTTTAAATCTTTTAAACAATGGTCCATGTATAATTTAAACAGCCATGGCGAAGCCACACATCCCTGTCTCACACCTTTTTTGATGTTAAACCAGTCCATGTAAGCTCCGTTTATCCTGACACAAGCAGTGGAATCCTCGTAAAGTGATTTCAGTGCTCGTATGAAACTATCTAAAAAGATAATACCAAAAAAATTGTACCAAACAAAATGTTTACATTATTATTATTTATAGGGATACAGGACGTCAAATGTTTCGTATTAAAATTGATAATATAGCAGTTGGGGGAATGTAGCAAAATTCTACATACGTGATAATAAATACGGTGTTTTAAGTAAAATAGAGAAGTTTTAGTCAAGTTTTGGAATAACTGAAAATTGTAGATGGCTCCAAATATTTTAGATCAATTGGGCATATCTAAAAACCCCCATACACCAAATTTTAAGTATGTTAAGTTTATCTAAAACGTCTTATTGGAACTTCCAAAGAATCACCCTGTATATTTAGAAATTTTTACCAACCAACTTTGGTAATGCCCACGTATACTTGTCTCAAAATGAAATTATTTATAATGTATATTATTAACTGTCTTTAAAGTTAGGTAAATATTTTTTCTGTTTATAAATTGATAGTTTTTATTAGGTAGTGAAAATTATCCTTGTTTCCAATAAATGACTACGATAACAATCAATCAACATACCAATCTTTCATTTTATTACACGGATATAAACGATTAATCTTTCGGAAAGGTTTCATCTGAATAAATTATAATCAAGTCGTACGGTTGAAATTGTTATTGACTTTTCGAATATTGTTTAATTGGAACTTTTAACATTTATTGGTTGATAAATAAACTATTAGTTTTTAAATTAACATTCCTCAGATCCTTCTGAAATACCAACGGTGAAGTTTGTCAAATTAATAAATAGCCTTTTATTTTTCACTTTAATAGTTTCTTTCTTACCCACACGAGATGAAATGAACTATTACCATCATTTTAGTTGAAGCTTCACGTGGGCGACTAACTGATTACTTATTGCATCTTATTTGCCGTTCGACTTCGAGTAATTGGAGGCGTACAGCATCAAATGTCTCTCAGAAGGGTGCAGTAGTAATTTCACTTGTCTTATTGAGTTTTTGGTTACTACTGTAGCGATACATTTATCGTGTAAATGATAAATATAGCCGGCTTTTCATTTATAGCAAATCGACGTGAACATTCGCCATTTTTTCATCCACGAATTTCTTCGGCGTTGCAACTTTCCCTTTCTTTGTCTTTTTGCTAAACATAAATTAACAAGCTTTCGGATATCCGACCGAAAACAATGACCAGTGTAAAGTTCGCTATTTGTTTGTTGCGGCAGAGATCTTTTCAAAAGTGCTAAACACCAACTGGTTAAATCGTAATCTTTTTTTTTTTTATGAAAATAGTCGCAAAAAAGGTAGACCTATCGTGTGGGCCGCGGACGGCCCGCACTGCGACTATTAGAAGGGGAAGGGATTATAGAAAGGAAATGATTGTGGACACGCTTTTTAAAAAGTTGTAGGTCATAGTTCTCTGGAAAAACTGATTTTGGAAGCTTATTCCATTCCGTAGCAGCCCTGTAAAAGAAGGATTCTTGATGAAGATTGGTCCTAGTAGTGTCAATCTTGAGAGTAAATTGGCGAGACTGATCAGCGTGCCGAGTTCTTCTGCCGAATGTGGCCAATGGTGGTACAAGAGTTTTTATTTCTCTGGAGCATCTGCCATGGAAATATTCCATAAAAATCTTAGTGTGTGTTTATATAAATATTGGGAAAATTGTATCCTTCATCTTTTTAATTTTTTGTGTCCTTTCCAAATCAAGTATTTAATAAACATTTTCTGATCATTTTTGTCATAAAACTTTGCTTTAACGTACATATATATATATATATATATATATATATATATATATATATATATATATATATATATATATATATATATATATATATAGTCACGCCTTTTTCCCGAAGGGGTAGGCAAAGACCACTTGCTACGGTTCTTACCCACATCTTTTGCTTCCTCTACTTTCATTAGTGCTCTAATACATGCTCGTCGGTTGTTGGTACTCTTGACCTGGCCTTTCTTTAAAACAATTTGATCTGATCGAGATATGTTCGCCGAGGTCGATCTTCCTTTATCCATCCTTACTACTTGTCCAAACCATCTAAGTATTCCTTTATCTATTTTTGTAACCACATCTTCTTTTACACCACAGTATTCTCTTTCTCACTATTCTTTACTTTATCCAACCGGCTATACTTCTTAGACTACTCATCTCCGCAGCATTAATAATATTTTCATGCCTTTTTGCCAAACCCAACATTCACTTTCTGGCTGTTTATAAAGTTATACAGTGCCCCATTTGTTTTCCTGCCAACACCCTTCGCTCAATGTCACTGTCATACTTTTCATCTTTCGTAAAGTTTGAACCCAAGTATACAAACTCATTTACTTGTTTTACTCTTTTTCCCTTAATCAGAACTTTACAGTTTTTCATGCTTTCTTCTCTTTCAAAAACCATTACTTTTGTTTTGCTTACATTTATTTTTATGCCTTTGATTTTTATGGCGTCATGCATAACATTAACCATCGCCTGTAACTCCTCTTCAGATGATGCTAATATGACTTGATATCAGCGTAAAGAAGGCATTTGACGATCAAATCATTTATTTTTAATCCATACGCACTCTCTTTTAAATCTTTTAATCAATCGTCCAAGTTAAACAGCCATGGCAAAGCCATACATTCCTATCTAACACCTTTTTCGATGTTGAAATAATATTTGCGAAATACTGGATGTGATCGTCTCTTCACAAATAATAGGGTAGTTTCTCTATATTTGTCAATTTTATGCTGCTTTAATACGCTCTATGACTGCATCTATAATTTTAATAATTCTGACAGTACATTTCACATCTATTTAACTTGTCCATCACCAATCAATTTAAAATGATATAACAGCTAAAAAGGGGGCCAAATACAGTCAGTCGATTCACGCGCGGTTTAATTAATCTTTAAATCTTTTAATTAAATTTTATTCGTAGTGGAGTTTTCATACAATGTGGACCTACATACCTATCTTTGAAATAATGGTTTTAAATACAAATTTAGGCTTTCTTGTCTTGACTCTAGCTGCCCTCGAGTGGAAAAAACAATAGGAAATAAAATGACGTTGGTATAAATTGAGAAAAAAGCTTTTGGGTTTTTTGTACAAGTCAACTAATAAAGAGTCCTCAATGGTTGCTGCTGAGTACGTGACTGAGCAAAAGATTAATCAAAACCCTTTTAGACGGTCAAGCGCTCTTTTTAGTCATATTTGCTTCAATTAATTCTTCTATCAATCACCGTGTTCAAGCGTCAAACGGATTTTTAGACGGTCAATCATGCTTGACTTAATTGATTGACACGCGACCTTTTGATGCACGGCCTACTTAATTAATTAATCGCACAACAGAGTTTTGGAAAAATTAGTGTAAATTATGTATCAGTAATACTAGTGGAACTAACATCGTTTATAAACGTAAAATTTAGCTTACTTTAATTTTATTTATTGGTAATATCACATCGTCAAGATAAACGTAACAAGGGAACACCAAAAATAAAAATATGTAGCTAACACAACTAAAACTAAATGGAATGGTTTGTAAACAAATTCTCTTTAACGTAAACAACTCCGTCGTCATTCATTGGGATAATTCAAAATGTGTTTATTTCCAGTCGTACGCAAACTTCACACTAATTGCCAGTTTCCATTGAATAAGGCTCTTAAGCCATCCGGACCCAAATTGAAGAGAACCAACTTTGCAACAACAAAATGACTTGTTTTGCCAATTCGCTATTAAAGACTAGAATAATATTGGGCTACATATTGCGGACCTCTAATCTCAGTCTGTGGATTACCCTTGTGATGGTTTCGTGATGAGGGAATCGAGAAACTGAAAGTTTAAACCTAACGACGAATTGCCTTTCGCGACTAATAGCTAGCTTAAATTTCATACGTAACTATAGGTACGCTGTACTTTATTGTATATTTAAAATCTAACCGAGCTATAATAATAAAGTAGAAGGTAAAATTTTTAAAACCACATTTAAACAAATCAAAAACGAATTTTAAACAATGATAATCCTGTGGTAAATATTTTTCAAAATAAAATTACTTTTTTTTCTTGCTCATTTATTTTAAATTTTGTTGTTTATACAGTTTCCAGTTTTCTACAAAAACTCGAGTTTGTTATTTTTAAGTACCCTGTTCAAATACATAAAAGTTGCTTTTATTTCAGTGTCAAGAGATGATTTTGTAAAGTAATAGTGGAAACCCCTTCTATCCCTCTCCAAAAAAGTTAACCACTCAAAATTAACAATTTCTAAAATACAAGTTTTAAACTTATAGGCATTACTAATTTACTTAAACCATAAAAACAAACATAAGTTAATAAAGTTATTGATTTAATGTTTTTTTAATGCAATTATTATCATACCTTTTCTGCCAATGTTGCGTTGTTTACCAAGTTCTACAAGCGTCATAAAAAACTTGATACTTTTATATTACTTAGTTTATTTCTATGTAATATGTATGTCATATGTATATCATATGTATGAACCTTACCAGTCTTGGCAGGTATGCTACAATCTTTTAGGCTGAAGTCTTCGTTACCGAATGGTGTGCAAGAGACCTGACTAACAGTCTGTAGCAAACAAAAACATTAGTATAATATTAGACATCACTGAACTCCAACAAGATAAATTCTAAACTTGTATAGAATTGCATCAAATCCCTGGAGTACCTTAGTGCGAATAACGAAGTGACCCTGCTGTGGGTACCTGGACACCAGGCGGTGGAGGAAAACGAAAAAGCCGACACCCTTGCAAAACAAGGGGCTGAATCTGCGTTCACTGAACCAGAACCGATTTTTGGAGTCACTATAAGTGCCGCTAAAACAATTATTTCGGACTGGGTGGAGAGGAAAATACTCACGTACTGGTCCGATATACCAGGGTTGACTTAACACGAAGGTGTTCTTAACTAAACCCTCGAGAAACATAACTAAGCACATCCTAGAATAGAGCAGAAATGACCTGCGAATTCTAACGGGACTGCTTACAGGACACTGTCGTCTAAGATACCACCTCAGAAGAATAGATCTAAATCAACAAACGGACTGTCGGTTCTGCTGCGTGGAAGACGAAACTGCTGAACATATAATATGTTTATGCCCCAGCTTGAAAAGAATAGGGTTTAAAATATTTTTTATACCAACCTAGAACCTACCGATTTCAAGAAAATCTCACCCCATACAACCATTAACTTTGTGAGAGGGCTGGATTGTGCGGTGAACTGTAACCGCACCCCTCTAGGGGTGAGCCACAATAGACCTACCAAAGGTCGCAGTAGAGGAGTGACCTACGTGTCACTCACATGATACCTAACCTAACCTAAGCATTCCTTTATTTATATTTGTTTCCACATCTTTCACACCACAGCGTTTTCTTATCTCATTATTCCTCACTTTATTTATCAGAGTCACAATTTTTTGCTTTTTTTGCTAAACCCAATATTCACTACCATACATAAGTGTAGAGAGCAGCACTCCTCTATGCCCAGCTAGTCGTGCCATTTTTGACACGTTGTGGCTGCTCATAAAGTTATACTGGGCGCAATTTAATTTTTTCTCTGCCAACACCCTTTGCTCAACATCACAGTCACTCTTTCTGTCTTCCGTAAACTTTGAACACAAGTATACAAACTTATTCACTTGTTTCACTCGTTCTTCTTCAATCAGCACCTCGCAGTTTATCATGTCTTCTTTGACTTTTAGGGCATCAAGCATAATATAAACCAACGCCTGAAACTTTTCATATTTTGCTAATATGACTTGATCGTCGGCGATCAAATCATTCAATCCATACGCACTCTCTTTCAAATATTTTAAATAACCATCTATAAATAAGTTAAACAGCGAAGTCTTACAACCCTGTCTAACACATTTTTCGATGTTAAACCAGTCCATGTTAGCTCCGTTTATCCTAACGTAAGTAGTGGAATTCTCGTCAAGTGATTTAAGCGCTCGTATCAAACTTCCACTCACCCCATAAATTCATTCCTTACCGCTCTGGATGTTACCAAAACAAACTCGTATCAAAGAGTCTTCTGCATATCATTGCAAATAATGTATTGATTTAAAATATAATTATATGCGGTCATGTTTGCGAAGAACACGGAGCTTATTTTTCTCTTTGTAGAGAAGCCCAGATGAAGAAGAGTTTTACTTTCTTTACTTTTTACGATTATTTTATGAAGCAAACAGTTATAGTTTTAATTATAGTTATAAAAATAAGAAAAAAAAAACAGTCTTTAAAAAAAAATAGTAAAGGTAGAACTTTTATCTGTTTTGCAATTCCAATTATTCTTGTAATGTTTAAATTTGCCAGTAAAATGTTACGTTCTCATAAAGTAGGTAACTATTTAGTTTTTTTACTGAAAGTTTGCATTTTTATGTATTATTTTTGTCATTATAAATAATTGTTTAATTGTCGTTTACGTTTTATTTGTTTTCCATAAAGTTAGAGGATAGCACACAAATCAGAAAGTAAAAACCGTTTTATCCCATTTTCGTGCTTTGTTTGCGTAGCGTTTTTTAAAATAATATTCTTTTTTTGAACTCACGTATTCTATTTCTGTCTAAATGTTCAGCAACATGTAGCCTAACATTTGATTACAATTAAAATTAACATTGAATTAAGTTTAACCTATTTCGTCTGTCTTGAGCGCAATTAGAGTGCTTGTTTCAAACACCATTTTATTACACAAGTTTTGAAATTGTGCAAAATTTATATTCGCGCTTGTTATTCTAGGTCAAGTTAAGTTTGAACTTATTTACATATTTAAGCTATACAACTCCAAAATGAGAATTTGGCGAGAAATTACAAACGGCGAATATTAAATTTTAAAGAAATTATGGGAACACGTTGTTTAAATAACCACACAAGTGACATTAAAAAATAACAAAAAAATTTCGACTTAAATTTTAATACTTCAGTGCATTCATTTATAGTAGTTATATTTAAAAATTAAAATTTATTAAAGAAATCTGGATCAAATTAAACAACTAACCAACTGTTTTGGTATAAATTTTTTTTAGCTACGTTGAGCAAAATTTGTTAGTCGGCAAACTTATGCTTTCGCGTCACCTGCCGTCAGCATCAATGAAAAATGGGTGACGTTATGGCTTCTTCTTCTTTTATCTGTCTGTCAAAGAGAGAACTCGAGCTGACAGCCCACTTTTATTAGGTTACTTATTATTTAATGATTTTAAAATGAAGGCTGGAAGAGATAAGGAAAACAATCTTGTATAGGACTTTTGTTGAAAAAGTGTACCAAAATGTGGTATATAAGGTAAGGTTAGGTTAGGTTAGGTTAAAACGGCGGTTCGAAGGAAACCCACTTAGGCTTTTTGGCCCGTTGTGATGTGATGGATGGCCGTGTCTTCCACCTCTACTGTGAGAACCAGCTGGAACTTTTGATAAAAAGTGTGAGGTCTTTAATGCTAATTGAGCTGAGATCAGATAAGTCATCAAAGTTCGGTTGCCCTAGTATAGAAAGCCGTTTTCTGCTTAGGGCAGGGCAGTGGCAGAAAAGATGTACCATTGTTTCTTCCTCTTTCTTATCGTAACAGCTTCTATAGAAGTCGTGTTGTAGCTCTGCGATTTTCATGCGCCGTGCATGGGATTCACCTGCCCAGCGTGCTGTTATGGTCGCATTTCCAATGGACTCCCGGGATAGAGTTAAAACATCATTAGTTCGACGTAGATCTACTTTAGGCCAAATCTGTTTCGATGATTCGTGCATGTGGATTTATTTTGCCACCTCAAGTTGTCTTTTTGTACTACTTTGCTGTGCAGGAGAAACCTGCAGTTTGCAATCGGTACTCCTGGCTGAGATGAGACAGATACAGCTGGAAGGGTGGTGCTCTCTCTTGCTAGCTCGTCCGCCTTACAGTTGCCTGGTATATCTCTGTGTCCGGGTACCCAGACAATGTGAACTTTAAACTTAGCTGCTAGCTTATTTGGGGCGGCTCGTCATTGCTCCTAGAGGTCAAGTAGACTAAGTTCAGTAATTTGATAGCAGCCTGGCTATCGCAAAGAATGGATATCTTGCTGAACTTTTGTTCATTGTGGAGTGTCCAGACAGCTGCCTCGGTAATGGCTGTCATTTCGGTTTGATACGCACTACTGTAGTCTGGCAAACGAAACGACTGGCTATGTGTGGTATATAAAGGAAAGGCTGTAAGACGTAAGGTTAGATCTGAAGTGAACCAGGCGTCGATTTACTTAAAAAAAATCGATCGTCAACTCGATTCAAATCGAACACCTATAATCGATTTTTGTTTAAATCGAGCATTAATATATCGATTTTCGATTAATCGCCACATTTTCAAACATGCCTAGTAAAAACACATATTGTTAATAAAAATTTACCGTAAATATAAGTTATGTTATACGTCCCATATAATAGGGGGTAAGCCTATACACCGGGAATAAATCTAGACTACATGCTGCTACTCAGAATTTTAAATTAGAAAATTCGTTACTATAAATGTAACATGTAATATGTACTCACAGTAAATTTTTGATAAATAAAATAAATTCACTACACATATTAGGTTAGACACAGGATCCACAGGTCAGATTGGAAATGACAAATATGACAATTACAACTTTCTTATTAGTTAAGTAATGAAAGCAACGCCATCTTTCGATGCGCTCATACATTTTTATTTTATGCGTTCAAATTATCAATCAAGTACGACCGGTGTTTTTTTTTGCGTCCGACAACACAAAAAAATGAAAAATCCGCAGCCAGTTTAGAAACTTTAACGCTTGTTTTTAAATCTTTCCGATTCGAGAGGTTTACGATTGGATTGATTGAATCGATTAAGTGTTCTATAATCGATCCGAAAAATCGATTATTTTAATCTGAATAATTAATTTTTCGATTAATCGATTAATCGATTTCAGGATTGACATGCCCAATAGGATTGATCTCTATTGACATTTTAACCTTCATTATCCCGCGCTGTCATTCTGACGCCAAGTGTGATTGCATTTGCTATAACATATGTGTTTACTAAGAGAAGTATACAATTCAGTGAAAATTTCGATATTTAAACTTTATTAAATTCAATATTTTATATTGGAAGGAATTCAGATATGTTTCTACCATTGTTCTCAATTTTTGGCTGCTACTCCAAGTAGTCGATGCATCGTGGAGGGTGAAGCTGTTTTTGCAGCAAACCACATTATTGTTTGTGTTGTCAAAGAAAAAAAGGATATTAAGTGGACAATTAGATCTTATTGTTTGCAGATCAGTGCTATTAAAAGTTATCCTCATGAAATCAATGGATGACATAACTTCAATGATAATTATTTATTTATTTACTTTTGACTTCAATAAAAATAACCAACAAGAGAACTTGCATGTCTTCTTTCAATGAGTTTTTCATATCTTTTCTTTCCTCTTCTATCTTCAGACATTTGGACTTTGTTATAATGCTGGACACAGGTAAGTTTTTACTTGGTATATCAGTGTTTTTCAGGTAAAGTTTTTGATAGCCACCTGACAGATTGTTAGATAATTCTATTAACCACATAAAATATTGAAAACAAATACTTACGATTACTAGGAGTTATGAAATCTTTCTCAACAAAATGTTTAGAAACTACTCTCATGTTTTTGGTAACTCTCTTTTCTATTTTCAGTTTGATCTCCCACAGTTTCTTTCTATCAACCATAGTCACTATTTCCGATTCTCTAATATGCTCAACTTTTTGACTCTCATTTGGAAAATAATGAAAAGTCAAATTGGGTTTTTTTTAAATAAGTTACATCCAGATACACAACAATTTGCTCTGCTGGTCATTTGCACTATTAACAATATTATTAGTCACTATTAAACAAATATAATTTTCGCACAAATGCGAGCTTCGGAGTATATAAACACGAAGCAATCACAATTGTTCATCACATGATATTGATGCGAATTTATTCCGTCAGATGGCGAATTGCTAAGCATTAAAGAACAATAGTGTATTCGATGTAGAAGGTGACAGCGGCTGTCAGCAGTGGTCGAAATGATATAGTTTCTTCTTTTATTTGCACGTCTAAAAGTGGCCTCGAGCTGACGGCATACTTTTATTAAGTTATTTATTATTTAATAATAATAATAATAATAAATGCCTTTATTAATACAAATTATTATATACAAAAATATTTACAAAAACTTTTGGACGAGGTTCAGTTCATACATTCATCATTAGCGTGATAATGTAGAAAAAGAATATTAATTAATGTATGAATGCTCTTCCACCTAACCCGTTAAACCAGAATATGGCAGATAATAATATTATTTACAACCAAAGAACTACGTGTAACACACTTTTGATATCAAATATAATTATTGATTATAATATTGATTAAAATATACAGCTTAACAAAACAGAACTAGGAAGGAGATTATGACACCTTAGTAAAATATAATTATGTACTTATTATTGTTTAGAGAAATAGTAATCAAACAGAACTTAATCTGATCTTAATTTACAAATTATGAAATTTTAATTTTTATTCCTACAAATAATTTAAAAATCCAACAAACCACTGTTATTTCATAGTTTTAAGTTTTCAAGAGAATGAAAACTTTCTTGTAGCTGTACCTACGTATAAAGCAAATTAAATAATTAATATTTTATTTTAAAAACGACCGATAAAACTGCCAGAAGTTTTCCAGAAACCACAATCGCTGTGTGAACGTTCGATGAGGATTAAATTTTAACATCACTAATGTGATCGGATGTGAGAACACAGAAGTTTAGGAATAATTTAGCTTGCCAAAGAACATTGTTACTCTTAAGGGCAGGTGTACATTCCCATAGACACCGAAATTGTGGTTATGTTGCCTGTGTCTGTGGATGAAATAAGAAAAAAGTCGAGTTTTCCATCGATAGTAAAAAGCTTACGCCAGCAGCAATAGTTCTATCGTACCGATTTAGAACTATTGTCGAATCAATATTAGACCGTTACTCTCGTGATATAGTGCTATTACTTTTAAAAAAGTTTTATTTAAGTTTCGAGATTGGAGAATCACTTTAACTTTCCTTTACGGCGAATGTGGTTCGAAATTATTATGTTCACGGCAAATTGCACCAAATTGTGTTAAATTCCAAACAAAATTTCACGTTGATAAAATCCATTATTTTTTAAAACATCAATTGGGCAATATTAATTAATATCACCCTAAATTAAAAATAAATCGTCGCGGGACGCTTGGCAGATGTGAAACATCGAAACTATCTTGCATAGAAAATGTACGCTAAAGGATGGTTTATTATAGGAAATCAATATGGCATAATCCAGCGGTTCTCAAACTTCTGTTATTTACGCCCCCCTGTTTTAATTTAAAAAATGTTGCGCCCCCCAATCCGTAGACCTAGGAATTTGGACTAAAATAGGCAATATTGTCTCGTCGAGAGCGCCAAAGATGCTGTCGGAAAGTTCGCGGCGTTCGTGCCACGTATTCAAGCTTCCTGATCTTTCTCGAACTGTCTGAACGCGACTATAAATACAGAAGCGCACATACGGTATTCTCAGTCTCTCAGTGAAGGTGTTTTAACACTAAGCAAGCATTATTGTGAAGTGTGAGTGTATAAGTAGATGTAGTATGGATAAATTTTTAAAACGAAAACTTGAGGATGACGGGGCTTGTACATCGACAGGTTCAGGTGGAAATCGTCCGAAATCTAAAACAAGAAAATATGACCCATCATACCTAAATTTGGGCTTTACTAGCCTTGAAGTAGGTATCGAAGAAAAACCACAATGCGTTATCTGTTTAAAAGTATTGGCTGCAGATAGCATGAAACCAAATAAATTACAGAGGCATCTAGAAACGCTGCACAGAGAATATGTCAATAAACCGCGAGATTTTTTTGTGGAGAAACTCAGATTGTTTAAAAAACAAAAATCCAGCTTCCATAGAGTACTGGCAGTAAATGAGAAGGCTCTCTTGGCATCATATAAAGAGGCATACAAAGTAGCTAAATGCAAAACACCGCACACTATTGCAGAGCAACTTATTTTACCCGCTTGCAAAGACATTGTAGAAATAATGTTTGGTGAAAATTTTACTTCACAACTTAACAATATTCCTCTGTCAAATGATACAATCTGTCGACGAATTAACGATATATCAGTTGATATACAGCAGCAGCTTGAATCTGAGCTTACTGGAAACTTGTTTGCTATACAACTTGACGAAGCAACTGACTCTAGTAATGATTCCCATTTGATTTGCTACATTAGATTCTGTCAATGTTCTAAAATATGTGAAGATTTATTGTTTTGTAAACAGATTGAAGGAAGAACTACAGCCACCGAGTTGTTCAAGATTACAAATGATTCTATTACTAAAATGAATTTGCAATGGAAAAATTGTGTTGCGATTTGCACCGATGGAGCTCAAGCCATGTCTGGTAAATACAACAGTTTACAAGTGCTAGTAAAAAAGGAATCCTCAGAAATTATCTGGACGCACTGCATGATACATCGGGAAGCGTTAGCATCAAAATCTAAGCTAAGCCCTGGACTAAACATGATTTTGACAGTAGTTATTAAAGTTGTTAACTTTATAAAAACCAGACCACTAAAAACAAGGATGTTCTCTGTTCTGTGTGAAGATATGGGAGCTGAGCATCAATCTTTGTTGTTTTATTCCTCATCCAGATGGTTGTCACGCGGTAAGACGGTTAAGCGTGTCTTTGAATTAAGAAGGGAAATAGCGATATTTTTAAGCGAGGAATGTCACAAGCATTCAACAGATTTTTTCGACAAATTATTTTTACTGAAGCTTTCTTATTTAGTAGATATTTTTGAAAAACTATCACTGCAAGAAGAAGAACAACTGATAGATATTTCAACAAATCCCTTACAAAAATCAAACTTTGTTAACAAATCTTTAACAAACTTCTGGACTGAACTTCCGAACGACTACTCCGTTATAAAAGCCAAAGCGCTTAGAATTCTGTTGCCTTTTCCAACGTCCTACCTTTGTGAAACTGGATTTTCTGCACTTGCTGTCGTGAAATCTAAATACAGAAATAAACTTCAAGTAGAAAATGAACTCAGAGTGGCCATCTCTAACATAGAACTAAATTTAGAGAAGTTGTGCGCCTTAAAACAAGCTCATGTTAGCCATTAGTCCTTAGAATGTTTCTTTTTCATCATTAAGTAAGTAAAATTTCAATAAAGATTTTTTAAAAATCTATCTGTAGCATTTTATCATTACCATTTTATTTTTAATCTGTACTGCGCCCCCCCCCCAATCATGTAAACGAGCCCCCCTTAGGGGGCGCGCCCCACAGTTTGAGAAACGCTGGCATAATCAAACACAAAATATTCAGATAAAATTAAAAATTTCTTGAAAATTGAGACGGCTTAATTCTTTTGATCAGTTATTTCTGTAAAAATATTAGTTACAAAAATTTTGTTTTTGTCATCAGTAATTTTCTTTATTTTTATCGTAAAGATGTCGTATTTTTTAAGACGCTTATATTAGTTTCACCTGTATGTATGTATGTTTATAACTGACTCTTTGGCCTTGATTTTGCCTCTCTTTTAGCGATCAGATTTAATATAAACTTTGCACACTTGTCAAAGACCGACAACAATGCAATAATTCGATCAAAATATCCAATTATCCTGATTACTTTCGCCAAGATTCATAAATTTCTTCAAAATAAATTATAGTTTAAAAAAACAAAACACGTTTTTAGAGTAAAAAATAAACCTAACATAGGAATAAAATTATTGACCAGAAAATTAATGTCACTATTCTAAAAGTGTGGGGTGCTTTGTATGACATTTTTGAACTAACTCTGCGTTTCGGAATGAAAGCACCCCACGCTTTTAGACCAGTGACAATAATTTTTTCGTCAGTACTTTTATTCCTATGTTAAGAATTATTTTTTACTTTTAAGTTTGATCAACTCTAAAAGCGGGTTTTTTAGTTTTTTTAAACTATAATTTATTTAGTTACTACAACCAAGGTATGTCAAGGTATTTTGGGTTGGATGGAAGACTGTCGGTTGCCACGCCAACAGGCGGTTTAGCCCTCACCCGCCGCATTAAATGTTTCACATAAAAGAAAGAAGTCCCGACAAATGTCAATTAAATTATTTAAATACATACATACATAGTCACGCCTTTTTGCCGTAAGGGTAGGCAAGGACCACTTTTTTCTCCACTTGCTACGGTTCTTACAGACGTCTTTCGCTTCTGCTACTTTTATCAGTGCTCTCATACATGCTCGTAGGTTGCTGGTACTCTTGACCTGGCCTTAAAAACAATTTTAGATCTGGTAGAGATATGGTCAACCTTTACCGACCTGCCCATTCACACTCACTTTATAAATCTGTTTCGTATTTATTTATTTTAATGTGTCTCATTCTTTAATAAAATAAACTATTTTAAAAAAAAATGGAAAAGTTGGAAAGTTTTGGAAGTTTGGAGCTGCACGAAGTGTGAGCCATTTGTGGCTTCTATTTTAGAGAACATATAAAAAAACTACTCATTAAAGTATCCGTGGATATGGTCACCACGACCAATTTGGTTTTTTTTTCTTTCACGAATTACTAACTTTACCTACGTTCAATTACATTAATTACCAATGATTAATTATTCCACAGTAAAAACGTGTTAAAAGTTTAAATGTGTGTACAGTGCAACAGAACTAGCTTGGCGGGTGACTAGCCTCTAAAATAACAAATATTCGGCTGAATATACTTCACATTCGTAAACTTCTTCCTCTGATTGTACTTGAGAATCGCGATTACTGAAAATTTTGTCGTCGCCGATCGGATTGTTATTCGACTGTTTTTGTTGTGCGTTGTTCTTTATAAATTAAAACAATTAATTTAATCTTTTTAAACTATTTTAAATGGTTAAATCGTTCTATGTTATTGATAAATGCACACTTAAATGCATGCAGTAATCAAGATCAGTGTTACAAGTGTATTCAAATACAAATTAATGGAATATTCATATATTTATTATTTGATCGCAATCTTCAGATTATTGTACAGCATCTCAAATAATGAATAAAACATTTGTAGGCTTGACTGAGCGACAACTACACAGGAAATATTTAACCATTATTTGCATTTAGTTGCATTAGTTGCATTTAAATATTTCAAAGCCATTTTTTTAAATATTTCTATGAAGTAATGACTGGTTTAACATCGAAAAAGGTGTGAGACAGGGATGTGTGGCTTCGCCATGGCTGTTTAACTTATACATAGACGATAGTTTAAAAGATCTGAAAGAGAGTGCGTATGGATTAAAAATGAATGATTTGATCGTCAAATGCCTTCTTTACGCCGATGATCAAGTTATATTAGCGTTATCTGAAGAGGAGTTACAGGCGATGGTTAATGTTGTGAATGATTCCCTGAAAATCAAAGGTATGAAAATAAATGTGAGCAAAACGAAAGTAATGGTTTTTGAAAGAGAAGAAAGCATGACAAACTGTGGGGTTTCGATTGAGGGAGAAAGAGTGGAACAAGTTAATGAATTTGTGTACTTGGGTTCAAAATTTACTAGAGATGGAAAGTATGACAGTGACATTGAGCGAAGGCTGTTGGCAGGAAAACAAATGAATGGGGCACTGCATAGCTTTATGAATAGCCAGAAAGTGTCAAAAAAGGCACGTCTGGCGGTGCATAGAGGTGTGTTGATTCCTACACTTATGTATGGTAGTGAATGTTGGGTTTGGCAGAAGAAGCATGAAAATAGGATTAACGCTGCGGAGATGAGTAGTCTGAGAAGTATAGCCGGGGTGACTCGGTTGGATAAAGTTAAGAATAGTGAGATAAGAAAACGCTGTGGTGTAAAAGAAGATGTGGTCACAAAGATAGATAAAGGAATGCTTAGATGGTTTGGACACGTAGAAAGGATGGATGAAGGAAGATTGACGAAACAAATTTATAAGGCGAGTGTGAATGGGCAAATCGGTATAGGTCGACCTCGGAGAACATATCTCGATCAGATCAACATTGTTTTGAAGAAAGGCCAGCTGTCAAGAGTACCAACAACCTACGAGCATGTATGAGAGCACTGATGAAAGTAGAGGAAGTAAAAGATGTGTGTACGAACCGTAGCAAGTGGAAGGAAGTGGTCTCTGCCTACCCCTATGGGAAAAAGACGTGACTCTATGTATGTATGTATGTAAGTAATGATAATATTTAAAATATTTCAACCATAAATTTGACACAAACTATTTTGTTAATATGCTTATTTTATGTTTTGTTTTTTTTTTGGCACAAATGTGGTTCGTATATTAAATTTTTTTCAAAATTCATGAAAAGTCCCATCCAGAGCAATATTTTAACTATAGCTTTTAACTACCATATATTACACAGCACATTTAGTTTATGTAATAAAGATAGAACTTTTGCCCATTTCATTAACTATAGATACTTGTTTCAGTTAAAATATTCGACAGCCGAACATATATTTTATCGCATGTGCACAGCGCACTTCTATATCTGTATTATTTAATGAAAGTCAGTTAATTTAGATTTATTTGCTAGTTTAGTCAAGATTAACCAAGTTATGTTGAAAGTTGTGTTAACGACAAACTTTGGTTATAAATTCTCGATAAAAAATAAAAATTTATTTCCTATAAACATTGTTATCCTCCTCTTCTTCTTCTTCAAGTGCCAATTTCGAGGCGGAGGTTGGCAATCATCATCGCTATCGCAACTTTTGAGGCAGTTGCTCTGAAAAGTTGTTTGAAGCTGCAACCAAACCATTCTCTTAGTTTTTTGTAGCCATGAATTTCGACTTCTTCGTATGCTTCTTCTGCCTTCTATTTTCACTTGCATTATTAGTCGTAAGAGGCTGTACCTTTCACCGCGCATTATGTGTCCCAAATACTGTCTGTAGCTTTATCGCCTTAATTGTACGTTCAGCTTCATTTTGTTTACCCGAGTGAAGAAAAATTAATTTAAAAAGGCTCTTCCTTCGCCTTTTTGACGAAACCACCTTGACCCATATCCACCACCCCCAATATAACATTTATAGCACTATATTACTGGTCAACAATAAAAATAGTATTTGATAAAATTAAGAGCAATAACGAAAACAACACTAGTATTTTTAGCAGCTCTTATTTATAAAGTACACACATTTTCTAAATTCTCATAAAAATATATTTTTTTACACACTTTATTTTGAGTTAAAGTGATTGCGTACAAAATCGTCTTTTATGCGACTTTTCTGAATGATTCAGATTCCAGCAGTAACCTGCCATCATGTGGGTGCCCCATCTTCCTTGGTATAGTACTTCCATTATTTGTATATTCTGGTAAAATCTCTCACCATTCTGTTCACTATAACCTTCAAGATTTTCAGGAAATCTATTTAAATGAGAATATAAATAATGTACGTCAAATAAACGTCAAATAGCTTGTCGTGTTAAAGTTGCTCCGGAGAAAGTTAGTAATATTTCCGATAGTACACACAATTTAATTTTCCCGATAAGTAGAAGAGCTACTAGAACCAAACCCAACAAAAACATATAAAAACAACATCCAAATCCAAAAAAAAACAAAAAAGAGAAAGCAAGAACTGCTGGGGCTTCGAAAAAATTCCCAGTAGAAGTTAAGCTGGCAAATAAATTATAGAAAAATATCAGAAAGCCTTTGAATAAAACGACTTGGTTGCCAGAGTCCAAAAGAGCATCTAACAGATAAGTGACTTAAATTATTTAAATTGATAAGTTTTCTTTATTCCGTTTTACTATCAATTATATTTTTCGGACTTGTTTCGGAATTGTGGTCGACATCGCCTATGTATGGGGTGAGTGGTAGTTTAATACGAGCACTGAAATTACTTTACGAGGATTCCACTGCTTATGTCAGGATAAACGGAGCTTGCACGGAATGGTTAAACATCGAAAAAGGTGTGAGACAGGGATGTGTGGCTTCGCCATGGCTGTTTAACTTATAGATAGACAATTGTTTAAAAGATCTGAAAGAGAGTGCGAATGGATTAAAAATGAATAATTTAATCGTCAAATGCCTCCTTAACGCCGATGGTCAAGTAATATTAGCGTTATCTGAAGAGGAAATGCGGGCAATGGTTAATGTTATGCATGATGCCCTTAAAATTTAAGGGATAAAAATAAATGTGAGCAAAACGAAAGTAATGGTTTTTGAAAGAAAAAAAAACATGACAAACTGTGGAGTTTCGATTAAGGAAGAAAGAGTGGAACAAATAAATAAATTTGTGTACTTGGGTTCAAAGTTTACTAGAGATGGAAAGTATGGCAGTGACATTGAGCGAAGGGCGTTCGCAGGAAAACAAATGAATGGGGCACTGCATAGCTTTATAAATAGCCAGAAAGTGTCAAAAAAGGCACGTCTAGCGTTGCATAGAGGTGTGTTGGTTTCTACACTTATGTATGGTAGTGAATGTTGGGTTTGGCAGAAGAAGCATAAAAATAGGATTAATGCTGCGGAGATGAGTAGTCTGAGAAATATAGCCGGAGTGACTCGGTTGGATAAAGTAAAGAATAGTGAGATAAGAGAACGCTGTGGTGTTAAAGAAGATGTGGTTACAAAGATAGATAAAGGAATGCTTCTATGGTTTGGACACATAGAAAGGATGGATGAAGGAAGATTAACGAAACAAATTTATATGGCAAGTGTGAATGGACAAGACGGTAGAGTTAGACCTCGGAGAACATATCTTGATCAGATCAACATTGTTTTAAAGAAAGGCCAGGTCAAGAGTACCAACAACCGACGAGCATGTATGAGAGCACTGATGAAAGTAGAGGAAGCAAAAGATGTGTGTAAGAAACGTAGCAAGTGGAAGGAAGTGGTCTCTGTCTACCCCTATGGAAATAGGCGTGACTTTATGTATGTATGTAAATAATGTACTTTAATGCTACAAATTCGACTACATGTTTTATATTAATAAATTATAAAAAAATGTTTAAGGTCCTATTTATTTAATTAATCAATTACCTCTGGGTTTGAAATATTCTTTTGAAAAATTAAGTTTAAAAGGACAAAGTGTGTTTTGTAATTTTTTTAATTGTAATGTATTATTTCTGTTTTGGTAAATGTACTCATTTAGTGTGTAGCAATGTTTCCCATTGATTTATTTAAAACATTCTATGGAGAGCTTTCCTGTTACAATGTAAATTAATTTAGAATATTACCCTGTACATGCTGCTGTGAATACATCTATTAATTTTCGCCCATACATTGAGACATCAAAAGCAAAATTCCCCGTCAGTCTTCTCGTACTTAAGAACAATTAATATTAAATTAACACCGCTTTGTTGTAAGTACATACCTGACTCTGTCAGCAAATTTATAGTGAAAATACTGTAATGAATTATTTTGTTCAAGATTTATGCACGCAACATTCAGACGTGTCAAATTAATAAAGAAAATGCATAACATTCATATTTTTAAAAATTTAATACAATCCTTTATTTTTGAAAACCCAACTAAAACTTTTAAAAATATTTGAAATATAATAAATTTTAGTTACGATTACGAAGCAATGAACAGTATGAAATTGGGCAATAATGCTGGGTACGACAGTATAACAGTTGAAATGCTGAAGGCTGGACAAATCGTAGTAACTAGTCAGCTGTACCGCCTTTTTAACATTTGTTGGAGGAGTGGTAGCGTACCAGACGACTGGTGCAAGGCCGTAATCGTGCTGCTTTACAAGGTAAATGGTTTGCAGCAGAACTGAAAAAAACTATCGAGGTATTAGTTTACTCAGCATAGTCAACAAACTGTATGCAAAAATATTGATTAAAAGAGTGACGAATGAAACTGAGAAGATGATATGGGATGTGCAAGCAGGATTTAAAAGATGAAAAAGATCAGTATGAATCAGGTCTTTTCATTACGAGGTATAGTCGAAAAATTCTTGGCTAGAGGTCAGAAGGTCCATTGCGCTTTTATAGACTTGAAAAAGGCCTATGACAGAGTGGTAAGAAGTAAAATGTGGTCGACATTGTCTATGTATGGGGTGAGCGGTAGTTTAATACGAACTTTAAAATCACTTTACGAGGATTCTACTGCTTGTGTCAGGATAAACGAAGCTTACATGGACTGGTTCAACATTGAAAAAGGTTTGGAACAGGGATGTGTGGCTTTGCCATGGCTGTTTAATTTATACATATCTGATTGTTTAAAAGATTTAAAAAAGAGTGCGTATGAATTGTGCCACGTCTTTTTTTCGTTCTCTAAAGAGTACTCTGCCAGCGATCTCTCTACTGGCAAATTATGCCCGAGCTTAGCCGTAGAGGGTAGAAGAAAAAAATATAAAAGTGAGCCGCGCCACCGACTTAGACGGTTCAAGATGGAAACCCCTGGGTCTTATAGGCACTAGCAGAGCCACACGATAAACAACTAAGATTATGGTGAACCAAATAAATAAAATTATAGCTAAAATATATTGAATACTTTACTCACACAATAAATCGAAGTACACAGTTCAATAATAAAATTATAACACTTATAGTCAAAAATTAACAGCTATGGTAAATTTTCTTGCTAAAACAAACCAAAAATTTAGAATTTACAACTTTATAAAATAACCATAACAGAAGTAAGAGTAACAGACTTTTCCAAGTTACCAAAAAAAGTAAAACATATATAAATCAAGTCATTAATAACACTAAACCAAACGTTTACATAAGGCTGCTAATTTACTCATGTTTTAACCATTTGCATAAAGATTTTCACTGCCAAAACAATCGAGTTTATTTAAAAATATTTTTACAATGGTTGTCCTTTAAAATATCAAGATTGTAGGATATTTACAAATAAGTAGGAAGAAAATATATTTTTACTTGGACATAAAGAATTATTGGGAAGGTTATTTTAATCCAAGTTTAGTTTTGGCATATTATCTAATGCAATAAAAAGTTTCCAACAATGTACTATATTAATAAACTAAAACAAAACTTAATCGTGGTGTCAAAATAAGTTTCCAACAATGTACTATATTAATAAACTAAAAAAAAACTTAATCGTGGTGTCAAAATAAGTCACGGCGTTATATATTTAAAAATAAATCACTTATAACCTTTGGGTATACGACTTCACTACTCCTGTGGCCGGTTTGAATTATGGGACAGCACCTGCTAATTAACAATGGCTTTCCTCAAATAAATCCCGCTTGCGGCTATTTTAACTCGACACCAAAATATCAACAACGAAGGTAAGATAGAATGGTCAAGTTAAAAATTAAGTGGTTTTTCTTCAAAATCCAATTAAGATGGCCCAAATACAGCCAGATATGAAAGAAATCCCATAGACGTTCTGCACACGTGCTAATATCACAACGTCCCAAAAACTCTCACCAACATCCGACTTCGAAGACTCTCCCCCAACGACTGACCCCCAGGCCGGAAATCAAGAAATGATACGGAATAAACGTCAACCCAGAATCGCACTCGTCTGTGTGGATATCCAGCCCCATCCACACAGAAATGCAAACCAAACAATAATCCTATCACTACAAGGTATGCAACACTATTTACAACGAATAATATATTTAATTTACAACAAAATACGGTATGCAACCCTACGAGTACCTAAGGAATACGAAACTCATCAGAGACCCAATTAATAATGGAACTGTAGAAGGAAAAAAATAGGCACGTGACAATTGAAAATGAATGATTTGACCGTCAAATGCCTTCTTCACGCCGATGATCAAGTCATATTAGCGTCATCTGAAGAGGAGTTGCAGACAATGGTTAATGTTATCCATATTGCCCCGAAAATTAAAAGGATAAAAATAAATGTAAGCAAAATAAAAGTAATGGTTTTTGAAAAAGAAAAAAGCATGACAAACTGTAAAGTTCTGATTAAGGGAGAAAGAGTGGAATACTTGTTCAATTACGTTTTTCTCGAAAACGGGTAAAATTATCGTGTTTAAACAGGATTACCATTATTACGTAAAAAAGATGTCTGCGTCGTATTTTTTAATGAAAATCACTAAAAAGTTTTGTCAAATAAAGTTACCAGTCGATTTCATCATCGGGAATTATTTACATGGCGCCCACTAAAACAATATAAAACATAAAATAACATTCCTTGTCTAAAGTTATGCCTCTCTAATTTTGATAAATTTACAGTGAAATTAATAACAAAAAATGAAAACAAAATTTCAAACTTAATGCCATCTTTATTAACAGCAACATTTTATTAAGGCATACTTGATCCTATCATATTTTGGTCCAAATAGTCACTCGCCCTTAGCCTATGTCCCAATAGTTATGATTTACCTTGTTTGTTAAAAAATAATTATAGAGAATTATGTTATAATGTATACTTTTATTAAAACAGACAAACCAAGAAAACATTTTACTGAAAAAACACTGTATAGGTCTATCTACCAAAAGGTTTCGATTTTGATTCAAGTGGGCCAATTTTTACAATGTTTGCGTAAGTCGTCTTTGCAGCATGTTTCCGATTCCGATTTTCCTATACGCCACTGGAATATGTTGCGTTAGCGAGCTTGGCAGTACGGTGACGTCACAGCCAATGACAAGGATGTTCCCGCCTGGATACGTTTAGAAACTTATCTTGTCTTTTCTTGTTTTAACGTTAATATAAAAATTGGCCTTTTTGAAAGTTAGTTAGTCGGTTTTCTGAAGTTAATAATTGTGTTCACTAGTTTACATTAATTGTATTGGTTTCGTTATAGATAAATATGCATATAAATTTGAACCCCGAGAGGGATTTAAGTAAAAACGTTACAATAACAAATATATCTCTCGTTAACAGCAAAAGTATCAAAAATTTCAGTCAATTTTTTGTGAACTCGTTCTCTTAAATCAAACTGCGCTAAAGTAAAACGTTACGTTTTAGTAAATAAGTTTATTTTACCATCTCAAAATATCTGAATTTCAAAGTTTCTTAATTATTCTCTACAACCGGAAGTTACGTTGTTTCTGTACTTCTTTCGTTTAAAAAGGTTAATGGTAACACAGGATAATTTCTTACACTTCAGAGAATTTCAATTCGGTTTTTGGCGTTTATACAAATAGAAATGGATGCTTGCAGAATCTAGAAAATTCGAGTTCGTAAAATTTGAGAAATTTAAAGTCATGAGACTACTAATATTTTTCGAGTATACGTGAACATAGTAATATTGTCACGGAAATTCTGTCTTCTAAGAAACTTTATTTATTTAGTAACTATTATTAAAGTCACTTCATGATCTAAATTTTTCAACAACATGTTTATTATTTTAAACGTTACAAATGTGTAAGGAATAATTTGATTTTTTATGTACCCAATAAAATTATTTTTGATATTTATGAGAGCCCTATAACGGTTAAGTTAGCAATTGCTTGTAGTAAGTTCTTGCATAGTAGATTAGACTTGTCAAAAAACTTTATTCGCCATATGATATAGTCTGTGTCTATTTTTCAAATATTTAGAACTATATTATGGGTTCCAAAAAAGCAGAGCAGTATAAAATTGTTTTTTTGGATTTTACATGTAAATATAAATTTATTTTATTATTAGTCTATTAGAGTGACAGTCGTGTTTGTAATTTAATAGATTGTGAAACACTGAAAATATATACAGGGTGTCATATTTAAAAAATTATGCAATAAGTTATTTTGTAGTAATGGTGCACCCTTTATACTTCTAATCTACTTATGCAGATGGCCTGAATTATTTAAAAAAAATTTATTTAACATTTTTTTTGTAATCCCAACCGAAATCGAAATATAAGCAAGTTACGTTACTTTATGTACACACTGTATGAGTAGCTGCTAACGTTTTTAAGATATCAAGGATATTGTGTATTAAAAAGAAAATGTATGCATGTCATTTCCAGCAGATGAAACACCCAGTTTGGCAAAACAAACAATTATATTCGGTTTTGTAAAAGTAGAAGCCAAAATAAAAATATCTCTTATGTAACATTGGACACAAGAAATACAGAGTTTGCAATATATGCATCCATACATACATAGGGGTAGGCAAAAACTACTTCCTTTCACTTGCTACGGTTCTTACACAAATATTTTGCTTTCTCTACTTTCATCAGTACATGCTCGTTGGTTGTTGGTACTGTTGACCTTGTCTTTCTTCAAAACAATGTTGATCTGATCGAGATATGTTCGCCAAAGTCGACCTCTACCGACTTCCGTCCATTTACACTTGCCTTATAAATTTGTTTCGTCAATCTTCCTTCATACATCCTTTCTACGAGTCCAAACCACCTAAGCATTTCTTAATCTATCTTTGAAACCACTTTTTCTTTTACACCACAGCGTTCCCTTAACTCACTATTTTTTAAATAATCCTCTATGCACAGCCAGACGTGCCTTTTTTAACAATTTTCGGCTCTTCATAAAGCTATGCAGTGCAGCTATGCAGTGCCCTATTTATTTGTTTTCCTGCCAACACCCTTCGCTGAATGTCACTGTCATACTTTCCAGCTCTCGTAAATTTTGAATCCAAGTACACAAATTCATTTACTTGTTTCACTCTTTCTCCTTTAATTAAAGCTTTACAGTTGTCATGCTTTCTTCTCTCTAAAAAACCATTACTTTCGTTTTGCTTACATTTATTTTTATCCCTTTGATTTTCAGGGCATCATGCATAACATTAAGAATCGTCTGCAACTCCTCTTTAGATAACGCTAATATAACTTGATCATTGGCGTTAAGAAGGCATGTTACGATTTTTTATCCATACGCACTCTTTTTCAAATCTTTTTAGCAATCGTCTATGTGTAAGTTAAACAGCCATGTCGAAGCTATACATCCCTGCCTTACACTTTTTTGATGTTAAACCAGTCCGTGTAAGCTCTGTTTATCCTGACATAAACAATGGAATCCTAGTAAAGTGATTTTAGTGCTTGTGTTAAACTACCGCTCACCCCTATACATAGACAATGTCGACCAAAATTCACTCTGTGACAGGTCATTTCCAAGTCTCTAAAAGCGCAGTAGACTTTCTGACTTCCAGCCAATATTTTTTTTACTACAACTCGTAATGAAAAGATCTGATCCATACATCTCCTTCCTCTTTTAAATCCTGCTTGCACATCTCATATCATCTCAGTTTCAGCCTCATTCGTCACTCTTTTAATCAATATCTTTATGCACAGTTTTCCGACTATGCTGAGTAAACTAATACCTCGGTAGTTCTTATAGTCCTGGTGCGAATCTTTTCCCTTGTAAAGTGGCACGATAACGGCTTTGCACCAGTCGTCTGGTACTCTACCACTCCTTCAACAAAGGTTAAAAAGGCGGTACCACGCATTGTCCAGCCTTCAGAGTTTTAACCGTTATTTTGTCGTACCCAGCAGCTTTACCCATTTTCATACTGTTTAACGCTTTCACAATTTCTATCGTACTAATTTCACTTTCATTGCAACTTTCACTTATGTCTTCGTATGGGGCCTGTGCTTATTTATAATTTTTCTCAAATAAACTTTTTAAGTATTCCTTCTATCTCTTTAAAACGCATTTCTCTCCTTTAACCATACTATCATCTTGGTTTCTGATTTTTTTCGGTTGTGAGGTAGTATTTTTACCTCTGGCTGTTCTTATGGACTTTAAGAAGAGTTTAATATTATTCTGGAAATCGTCAGATAACTTTCTATCAAATTTATCTTTATCACTTTTCTCCTTTCTTGCCACGACCTCTTTTGCCACACCTATTAACCTTTTATACTCATTATTTGCCTTGTTTATATCTAAACCTAATAAATGACAAAATTTCGCTTTTTTTCAATAAAACATCCTGTATTTTTTGTAGCGGATCGTCAAGAATCCTTTAACTTTTGTTGTACATGTCCAAACTGAAAACGTTTTGTATGTACATGTAAAATCCAAAAACAATAAAAATACAGTGTTACATTTTAAAAAATAAAACTTTGTGCTGTTTATTTTTTTTTTTGGGACTTTCCATATAGTTTTAAATATTTTTTAACTGAGCACAGTTTGTGACCATATCATGGCAGTTAAATTTTCGACATTTTTTTATCCAAGTACTAGGCAAGAACTTACAGCAATCGTTGGCTCACTCTGTACACACAGTTTTTAATATTAAATAAAATATTAGTAATTCCTAAAATAAAAAAAAAATTCTTCGTCAAAAAGAGCTATGTTTTCTTGGTAAAAATTCTATAAAAACAATTTTTTATGCATCCACTTCATATTTTATTACCGTATATTCCAAGAGAACCAATTTCAATACGCTCCCAGCTCCTGAGTCAATTCCAATTTCGTGTTAAAATGGATGACGTGAAAAGTTCCGAACTCGGACCCTTGTAAACGATTCATCTGATTTGCGAGACCTTTTTACATAAACAGTGCTGAACTTTGATGGCATAATCTTGTAAGGCAAATCAGTGCTGGGCTCCCGATGGGAGTACGATGAATATTTGATAAGTGATCTCGGCGACCTCAAGATGCTGACACTGTGAGTGCGAAGGGAATAAATAGCTCCGAGGCATTCGCCTGCTGTTTTGGGCAATACATTTCGGGCAGTGAGAATTTATCCTATGCTATTTTTAAATTGTTATTAATAAAATTAAAACAGATTTTTAAACGGAAAAATTTAAAATTATTTCTCTTATTGTTTTGACCAATTGATTTTTTACTAAATCTTTCCATTACAGCGTATTTTAAATTTTTTTTCGACATATTTTATATTTAAATTTAATATGAATATGTTTATAAAACGTTGTTTTGGAAACTAGAAAATTATTAATAAGAATAACTTATTTAATTAAATTTGATACTTTATTGAACAAACTGGTTGATGTGATGATAAAAAATATCTTAATACATACCAAACTATTTGTCGTATACTCTAGTTGATTGAAACTATTTGAAACTTAACTAAGGTTAAAAAATTTCTTTCAACTTTCTATTAAAGAACTTTGACGAGGAGAATTTTCGTTACATTATGCTGATTTTATTGGAACAAGAATTACTAGAAATATGTTTTTCAAACTCTCGAACCATGAATATTTTGTGATTCTGTTGCGAGATAATATTTCAATTGTAAAGTTTTCCAAGGATGAAATGCACTTAAAAACATAGGTGATTAAGACTTACGATTTAACATACCCCAAATTTAAAGTAATAGCATTGCTAAAATATTTCATATCATATGCCTAATTTTAAAGTCACTTACTTTTTGTTGTGGATATATTTTGTTGAACAGTGGAATAAACTTTAAATTTTCAAGATTTATTTGTTTTACAAGGTTAGAGAAAAGTTAAAACATAAAACATATAAAATAATAATCCTACCCTCTCAATACTTTTAACCTCCTGCATTTATATTTTTACAACGAACACGATCTTATAGTGACACGCTAATCACAGATGACTTTTTAACTTCCCAGTGGAAATTGCGAATTCCGAATTTTGATATATCTCCACATTTCAAGGTCCCCAGAGTCGAATACAATAGTTTTTAAGTGGACGTCTGTGTGTGTATGTACGTATGTGCGTATGTTCGTATGTGCGTTCAGAATTATTTTTCGTCTCGATTATCTCGAAAACAAAAAATGATATCGACGTGCCAGTTGCATTCGACGCATCATTACGCAACTTAAAACTGATTAGATTTTCAGCAAAATCAGCCAAGCTGTTTTTTATGGAGAATAAAAAAACTGAAAAAAATGGTAAACAGCCTGAATTTTGCAATTTATAAATTATATTATTTTTTATACAGAATTTTAAGTTTAAGATCTTTTAAATAATATGAATATTGCATGTTGGGAATATTTGTATAAAAATATGATGACAATATTTCATAAAAAGATATAGTTTTAGAAAACAAAAATAGGAATTGGAGAATTTGGAGAATTTGAAAAATTTGTGTCAGTATTGAGAGAATAGCATTAAAGACGCTATAAGAGTGAATAATTATTGTTATTAATAATCAAGCATTGTTTATAACGATTGAATATTGTTACTTACAAATAATTATCGATTATAAAAATTAAAAAAAAATAGCTCCTGTTTATAAAATGATAAGAAAAAGTTTGAAAGAATACGGTGGACATAAACAGAATATTGTGAATGACAATTATAATTTGTTATAAACAATTTGAAATCGTTTTTTATAATAGTTATAATAACAGCAAAACATATGGTATTTTTTCATTCTTTTCACTGGTAAGTTAGTCGTGTGGCCACTAATATTTTTTAAATTAAAGTTATACGTTGATCCCACCAATTATAAAATATGCACTGGCGAAGCCTAGGGTAAAATCCTAGGTTGGTGGTAATTTTTTATTACATACAGTTTAAAGACTTCTGCACACAATTTAAACACATTGGAATTTTAGGTTAGTGTAGGAATCAGAGGGGTTATTATTCTGGTACGATATACTTTTTATAATAATTTCCTTTGTCAAAACGAAATAAACAATATAACATCCACGTTGTCTTTGCTTATTTGAAACAATGCATTCCTTTAAAAAATCTTTACACAATGTTAAACTCTCCTGCTAACAAATAAAACAATAATACTAATAGTTATAGTTTCAGCTGTATTGTTTCAACGCCATATCTCGGTTGTTTAAATAAATATATATTCCAAATTTTAAATATTGTAAAGGTCTAATGTCCTTTAAAAGAAACACAATAACAATATTCATTTACCTCCAGTTTTATTGGAAACATACCTAACTTTTGAAATTAAAATGACAGACGGTATATTTAATTTAAAATTTGAATTATTCGCACAATATGATTTTCAATGAAACATTACACTTTGTGTTGTAGTTTAATAATGATACAAAGTGTAATAATGCCTTATTAAAGCAAAAATATTGCGTAGTAGAATTAAACTAACTACGTGTGATTTAATTTTCAAAATTCGATTCGTTTACTGAAATAACTGAATATTGTTATTATGTTTCTTTCAGAGGACATTAGATCTGTATGAAACGAGTGAAATTTGGACTTTAAATGTATTAAAAAAACTAAGATATGGCGTTAAAACAATATAACCGGGTATATAAAATATAATTGACAACTTTTGTGTGTCTAAAAAAACGGATGCAAAAAAGGGTTTTAAATTGGTTTACGATTTACATGTTCTGCAGTGTGTTTTGCTAGAATCAGCAGCACGACAACGAGGACATAAATACAGTCTTTCCTTAACTATTTTGTAATGTGAACACGTACTTTGTATTGCTAACATTAAACTCATTAGTTTCAACTATTTCTAAGCTCAGCGCTAATTTGTGAGGTGTATATTGGATTTTGGAGGTTTTGCAACTATTTAATGGCATTCGCAGTGCAAAACAAGACGTAAGGTGTTGCTTGCTACTTGGAATAAGGAAAGATGAATTACCGCTTAGTACATTAAAATGTTTAATATGTAAATCATTAGTGAGATTGTAAACGTATCTAGAGTTTGTTTTCCCAATTAAAATTATTTTATAAAAGTTTTCTGCTAAACATTCTCAAAACAATATTTTTTTAATCAATGGGAAAGACCACTAAGTGATGAAATCATTCCAAACATCTTTTAATTGATACATATTTATGCTGGTTTAGTGTACAAACAATATCATGCGTCAAAATATAATCAAATTAATTCTTTAGCGTTTTAAAATCAGTGTATTAATTCAAAATTAAAAACTGCCAAAATCAGGTTGACGGTGGTATGACGTAATAGTGCCTAACATTATCTATCTCTGTCTGTCAGACACGAAACCTCAGGACCACGGCTATGCATGGGTTTACTATGATTAAACAATTACTGCATTACACCAATGAGAGCAATGGCGCATAAACGTTTTTCTCTACGACCATTGGATTCTACAACAATTACATATGCGTTATCTATTGATGAATGGATATGATTCCTTAGATATGTTGGATCCTGATACATTATTTATTAGCTGACAACCAATGACCAAGATCCTGATACATTATTCAAAACAAATCACCAATTTTAATATTCAGGATCCAACAGGCTAAGACCAATGAGGATGCTGCAATAAAACAGCTTTTTTATGAGTGGGCTCTGCTCCTTTAACTCGATATCACGAACGATAAACTATCTCGACTATTCGACTACGACAATAAGATGAAGAAATTAAGAATATTACGAATTGTTTAAATATAAAGATCAATAAATATAAATGCTTATAATCGCATACTTGCTAATATTGTTGTTGATTTTGTTTATTTAAATAAAATCTTAATTCCAACCTATGTTTCAGTTTTATTGAACTTTTTAATTCTGAAGTAGACAATTTTTTTTTTTTAATAAAAATAGTCGCAAAGAGGGTAGACCTATCGTGTGGGCCGCGGACGGCGAATAAAAATTATAAAATTACATTATGTGGTAGTTTTTAAGTATGAAGGTTAAGATTATGCTATTCCTAGGATTGTACATTTCTTTTGTTTTATTCATATTTTTAGGACATCATATTTCAATAGGCCAGTGTTCATTATTTAATTAAACTCTGGAAATGTAATCCAAAATAGCAGAAACGTCTGCCAAACCAGGTGGAATGAAACTTTAGCACTGAATATAAACAGAGCAAATATCATTTTGTAGTATTTCACCCTTTCATCGAATATAAAAGGAACATACAAAATGCAACTTCACAACTCATAAAAAATTTCCGGAGATTGAGCTGGTTGATGATAATTATATTATCAAGCGCTTTTATAACCTGCATTAAATTGAACGTTGCAACGATTTTGTATGTGACCAGCAAATTGCTTGAATATGGATCAGCGGGCTACTCGTGAAAATTATCGCCAGAACAATATTTTGTGCAAACTGGGCCATATTTGAGTGCTTGTCACGTTTTATCCGATAGACGTTATCGCCTTTTAGCTTTTTTAAATGTTAATAAAATACTCGGTATGTGGAATGATATGTTGTTTGTATGCGAAGATAAAATTTGTTTTTTAGAAGGCACTTTTTTAATGACCTTATTTTATAGTACTTAAATATTACATTATTGCGAATGACAATGGGACGACTTCTCAATAAAAGCATATCAGCTATAAAAGTACAATAATAAATAAACATATGGAAATAATCAAATGATATTAATTTATATTGAAATATTATTAGGTTGGTTTATTAAATATATTGTATATTTTACCCACATTTTATGTCACTGTATTATCTGATGCTATTATTTTAACACAAAAAAGAGCTTGAGCATATTTAAATTATATCGGTTTCAAACACTTTAAGGTGGGTTAGTATTTATACTAGTTACAGTAAATTACATACATTCTTAAATTGAACTTGGAAAAATACCATTTAAACCGCGAAAAATGCTGATAAGAGCCATTGTCATGCTAGTTAATAAGTCTTGACAAATAGATGTAGCACGAGCATTTGACACGTCTCAAAGAGTAATTTCTCGTTTAAATGCACGTTCTGTAGAAACTGGAGATGTTTTACGCAATTTTCTACAAAAACTAGACACAGAGGCTAGCACCGAAATTAAGTCTTAGACTTGTATAAAACACATTTTAATTTAGAACTTTCAGATAACTTTCAGAACCGCAAACAATTATATTATTTATTGCTTCTACAAGGACCATGAATAGCTCAATATTTAACTTGATTCTATCCATGCAAAAACGATATACAGCTGCTATAAATAATTTAGGAGAACAAACCACTTATAGGTTAGGTTGGGTGTCATGTGAGTGGGGCGTAGGTCACCCCTCCACTGCGACCTTTAGTAGGTCTATTGTGGCTTACCCCTAGAGGTCACAGTTCACCGCACAATCCAGCCCTTCTCACGAAGTTCATGATTGTATTGGGTGAGATTTTTTCAAAATCGGTAGGTTCTAGGTTTGTGTATCCAAATATGTTGAACCTTATTCTTCCCAGGACGGGGCATAAACATAGTATATGTTCAGCAGTTTCGTCTACCACGCAGCAGAAGCGACAGTCCTTTTGTTGGTTCAGATCTATCTTTCTGAGGTGGTATCCTAGACGACAGTGTCCTGTAAGCAGTCCCGTTAGAATTCGCAGGTCATTCCTGCTCCATTCTAGGATCTGCTTAGTTGTGTTTCTCTAGGGTTTAGGTAAGAACATCTTTGAGTAAGTCAACACTGGTATATCGGAACAGTACGTGAGTATTTTCCTGCCAGCCCAGTCCGCACCAAGATACTCTAGGGATTCAATGCAATTTCATACAAGTTTAGAATTTATCTTGTTGGAGCTCAGTGCTTTTAAAGCAGCCTGGCTGTTTGATACAATACTTTTGTTTTTGTTTGCTAGAGGTCTATTAGTAAGCTCTTTTGCACACAATTCGATAGCGAAGACTTCAGCCTGAAAGATTGTAGCATACCTGCCAAGACTGGTAGATATTTTAATCTTTGATTTACTGCTGAAAACACCGGCCCCAACTTCATCTCGGGTTTTTGAGCCACCTGTGTACATTACAAATTTCGTGTCTGGGAAGAGGATTTCTCCCCTCACCAATTCATATCTTTTCGGAAAGAGTACTTTAAACGACTTTTCTACCTGTATTTCTGTGGCTAGCATGTAAGGAACCATCCCGAGTTGCTCTTTATTAATTTGCCTTTCCAAACACAAAAATCTGTAGGAGACTGAACCATACGGGACCATAGATATTATCATTGTTTGATAAATCCAGTAAATCTGTTTGGTGTTCATTCTCCAAGATTTGCCGCATACTCTTCTAAGATTCCAGAGAGAAAACCTGGCCTTGTTTATTGTTTTTTCCAGGTGGGCGTTCCAGGTGAGTCTTTTATCCAGAACTTCACCCAGGTAATTCACTTTATAGCTGCTATAAATAATTTAGAAAGACAAACCACTTATAAGTTTATTTCAAAATGAAATTTAATTGAAATTTAGTTTTATATTTGGCCACTTAAGGTTAGTTTCAAGTTTTTCAAAATTTTTGTAAGAAATATTAAAAAAAAATTGGGTCGCGTACTAAATGGTCAAAATTAACTTGTCTTAATTTATAAACTGCAAATCCTTAATTTAAAACTTTCAACTTTAAAAGGAATAAAAAGAAAAGAACAAAGATTTAGATCGTGCATTATCAATAAATAAAATAAATTATTGTTAATGTTTTACTATGTACGTAAAAATGGTTTACATATTTGGAAATTTTTTATGTGATTAATCTGATCAATACCTATTCGTGATTTTTATGACTATTATTTTATACGAATGTGACTTTAATTTACCAATATCTTTTTTAGATTTTCAGAAATATTCACAAATTAATAACAATATATCAGAAACACGAGCCACTCGTGTCAAGACTTTTTCTAGCTTTCGGTAAATACGCGGCCTTTCTGCTAAACACTCGCCAACCGTAACGCCAACTATTGATACGCGGAATTGTTTTAACGGCTAAATAGATGTTTCTTATTGGCTAATTTCAATTGCGTGAGTTCTACTAGGAGCCAATAAACACTCCGAACCCACTGGTGCCAAATCTCAATTTTGCGACTTTTGTAGGTACGCGATATTGCAGAGTGCTGTTACGCGGTTTTGCGGTTTCCTTTTCTTTTTTTTACAAAACATTCGGTCTGGCTAATAATCTTTAATAGTTTATTTTGTAGCTGGACCAATTTAGTGGCCAAAGTAGGTACAACTTCAAATGCGTGGGACGTTCATTCGAACCCTGTACATTTAGATATTTAGAAGTAAGGTAATGTTATAGTAAAGGCGGAGAAAATCCTTTACAGAGAAGTCTGTAAGCTTAAGGTCACTGTGAGACTCCCTGACTGATGTCAGGTCTACTCACTAAAAACTCCACCCCTATTTAGGGGGTACTTTTGTACCTTGCACAAGTTTGTACAAGTTCTGTACTGGGTGGGAGCAATATAGTTCTGAGTCGCCGGATTACTGCCCAAAAATTTCTTGTCTTTTGCGGTCCAGTGCCCCGCAGCAGCACAGTATGTGTTTTACTGTTTACGGATCCTTGCCGCACAATCTGCAGGTCAGGTCTCCATTATACAGTCCCATTTTGTTCGGGTGCTCCTTTACTGGTGCGTGACCGGTTAAGAGCCCCGTAGTTATTCTTAGCTGATTTCTGTTTATTGCTAACAGTTCTGCCGTCTTTTTGTGACACGGCACTTTGATGTATTTTTTCCCGTGTTTGTTTCTTGGTCTACTTTCCCAGTTATTTTTGTGTTTTTTCCCAATTCAGTATTTTACAGACACTCTTACTGATTGTACTGTGGTACCCCTAGAATCTGTCTCGGCTTGGGGGAATTTCCAGACCTCTTCTTGCAAGTTTATCTGCTTTTTTATTACCTGCAATTCCCTGGTGTCCTGAAACCCATATCAGTTTGACGTGATTACGGTTTGCCAGAGATCTCGATTCTTCTTTGCCGTCCCATAAAGGTTTACTTTTATTTAAAGAATATTGAAAATATTGCATTTTCATTTTTCTATAACGCTAAGACTTAACAAGTTATATCAGTGTAAAGTTAGTTAATCTACCAGAAAAAAAACCCAGGCGAGTGCGCAATGTGTATAGATAAACACTTCAAAGGAATGCAAAATAATTTCCCAACCTTAAATTTTTTTTCGTTCCATTATTAAACAACAAAGTTAAACTATCCCTAAAGTGAAATAATAAAGTCTTCCAATGTATGTTTAAGTACACTAACTTTCATATCAAATAAGAACACCAACCAAACTGCGCCAATGGCTCTTGAGCTTCATGCAAGATCGCTCCTTACATGTGGCAGTTGACGGTATTTCTTCTGATGCGTTTAAAACTAATGCCGGGGTCTCCCAGGGTTCCATCCTGTCCCCCACCTTATTTCTTTTACACATCAACGACCTCTTGAAAACCACCACGAACCCCATTTACAGTTTCGCAGACGATAGCACACTTGTCTCAACTTTTACATCCTATCGATCACTTTCGGTGAATGATACAAATAGACTCAGGCAGGAACAGGTTGATTCCATCAATAGAGATCTTGAAGCAATCGTCGAGTGGGGAACCAACAATCTTGTTCAGTTCAACGCCCAAAAAACACAAAGTGCCACGTTTTCCAAGAAAGTGAATTCCTCAAATCATCCCATCACAATGTCCGGAAATACCCTTGAACCAAGTCCCTCCATCTCGATTTTGGGAGTCACGGTGTCCAATAATATGTCTTGGCATGACCATGTTGCTATCATCGCTAAGTCGGCAAGCCAGAGGCTAGGTTTTTTGTGGAAAGCCAGAAAGTTTTTTAATCCTGATCAACTGTTGACGACGTACAAGGCTCAAATCCGACCTCTACTGGAGTATTGCTCGCACATTTGAGGTTCAGCACCAAGGCATTCTCTTCGTCTTCTAGATTCCATTCAGAAAAGAGCCATTCGCTTGATAAACAGCTCAACTCTCACAGATACCCTTCACCCTCTAGAGCATAGAAGAAGAGTTGCAGACCAGTCATTGCTTTACAGATATTTTCATGGCAGATGCTCCAGAGAAATAAAAACTTTTGTACCACCATTGGCCACATTCGGCCGAAGAACACGGCACGCTGATCAGTCTCACCCATTTACTCTCAAGATTGACACTACTAGGACCAATCTTCATCAAGAATCCTTCTTTTACAGGGCTGCTACGGAATGGAATAAGCTTCCAAAATCAGTTTTTCCAGAGAACTATGACCTACAACTTTTTAAAAAGCGTGTCCACAATCATTTCCTTTCTATAATCCCTTCCCCTTCTAATAGTCGCAGTGCGGGCCGTCCGCGGCCCACACGATAGGTCTACCCTTTTTGCGACTATTTTCATAAAAATAAAAAAAAAATAAAATGTTGAAATTTTATTATTACTTTACGTGCTGCCTTGTACAATAATTGACTTTTCTAATAACACAAAAATGATTTTTACTTTCCCACGTAAAATTATTGATAATACGATGCCATAAACTAAGCTGTCTGCTAATTTATATTTAATATAAAATTATTGTAAATTTTTTCCATTTAAAGTTTTAAAATTTACACCAGTACAGCAAATAGAGGTCAAAGTTTCTTTGCCGAGTACTTGAATTATTATTTAATTTTTCAAACTTTGTACACTTAAATTAAAATCCAATTTAAATTTTTGGCTAAAAGTTCCCCTTTTTTACATTTAATTATAAACTAATTTAATTTTCTTGTTTTTGGAGTCGACCCTGTACTGAAGCATGTTACATCAAGTACACGTTGCTTTGTTTTAATTGTTAATAATGTTTGGAATGCAAAGTATGTTGTTCGTGAGTACAGAGTGAAAATTTGTAGAAATACTTAAAATCCCTAGCGTTTTTTTTTGTTTGGCGTTTGTACAAAGTTGAAAATTAAATAAATATTTGAATATATAAACACGACACATCGGGACTCTTGCTTAAAAATATAGTGTGTGTCACAAGCTTAAAATATTTGTTTATTGGAAAATATACTCACAGGGTATTTATGAAAATTTGTAGACATAGATCTAAATTATGGCGAATTTAAACAAAATACATACGGAACTAGGAAAGTTTTTGCAATACATTTTTATTTATTTAATTTTTTCAATAGTAATTTACGTGACAAGTCCGGAAAATACTGTTTATTGGACGTGTTGCGTACACTACTTTTCTGACAACCGTGTAGAATAACAAATTAATGAGAAACATTTCTTTATCTTATTTCTTTGTAGAACAAAATTTCTTTATATCGGTTTTATGTTCCAAATCCGTTCTTAAATCCGAATTGAGTATCACCAATATCCACATCTAGTTTTCTGTAAATTCTTGTGTGAATCACTTTGAGGAATAATTGTTGTAAAGAAAATAAAAAAGCGTTCATCGTGTGATCAGAGCGATTACAAAACAGTTTTATTATTGCTTGACTTGACTAATACTTCCTCATCTATAAACGCCTAGAAAATTGTGGTTGTAAATTAGCTCTGCATTGTTTAGGAAACCATTATAGTCTTTCTTTGAAAATATAATTTAATTTTGTAGAGTATGCATTCACTTCAAAGAATATGTTCAGCGATTAATTTAGCGGTTCACAGAAGTAAAATATATCGTTTTTCAAATGGTTTACCAACTTTGATTTTGTATTTTAACCTTTCTTGACAGTTTTTTAATTATTTAACCCTATAAATATTATACAAAATGTTTATTTCTAGATGAATAATTAACATATTTAAAAAATAACAAAAAAAAATGTATAATTAAATGTCTGCTCCAATGAGTGAATTTAATAAACCTTAATTTTAGAATAAACCATATTGACAAGGACCACTTCTTAGTAAATAGCCGAATAAGAGGTCTCTTTAAGCGGTGGCGGCATCGGTTGAATTTGATAATATGTTATATGACAAATTCCAAATAATATTAAACTCTTCTGAAAGTCCATAAGAATAGCGAGAGATAAAAATACTACCTCGCAACTGGAAAAAATCAGAAGCCAAAATGGTAGTATGGTAAAAGGAGAGGAATGCATATTAAAGAGATGGAAGGAATACTTTGAAAGTTTATTTGAGAAAAAGGATACACAAGTACTTACAGGCCCCGTTTGGAGACATGAGTGAAAGTTGCAATGAAAGTGAAATTAGTATTACAGAAATTGTGGAAACGTTGAACATTATAAAATTGGGTAAGGCTGCCGGGTACGACAGGATAACAGTTGAAATGCTGAAGGCTGGACAAAGCGTGGTAAATGGTCTGCTGTACCGCCTTTTTAACCTTTGTTGAAGAAAAATTCTTGGCTAGAAGTTAAAAGGTCTATTGCGCTTTTATAGACTTGGAAAAAGCTTATGACAGAGTGGTTAGGAGTGAATTGTGGTTGACATTGTCTATGTATGGGGTGAACGGTAGTTTGATGCGAGCACTTTACGAGGATTCCACTGCTTGTGTCAGGATAAACGAAGCTTGCACGGACTGGTTTAACATCGAAAAAGGTGTGAGACAGGGATGTGTGGCTTCGCCATGGCTGTTTAACTTACACATAAACATTGTTTAAAAGATTTAAAAGTGAGTGCGTATGGATTAAAAATGAATGATTTGATCGTCAAATGCCTTTTTTACGCCAATGATTAAGTCATATTACCGTCATCTGAAGAGGAGTTGTAGGCGATGGTTAATGATATGCATGATGCCCTGAAAATCAAAGGGATGAAAATAAATGTAAGCAAAACGAAAGTAATGATTTTTAAAAGAAAAAAAAAACATGACAAACTGTAAAGTTCTAATTAAGGGAGAAAGAGTGGAACAAGTAAATGAATTTGTGTACTTGGGTTCAAAGTTAACGAGAGATCGAAAGTATGACAGTGACATTGAGCGAAAGGTGTTTGCAGGAAAACAAATGAATAGGGCACTGCATAGCTTTATGAACAGCCGAATGGTATCAAGGGTATCTTGCCTTCGATCAACAGATCAACGTCTGGCTGTGCATAGAGGTGTGTTAGTTCCTATACTTATGTATGGTAGTGAATGTTGGGTTTGGCAGAAGAAGCATGAAAATAGGATTAATGCTGCGGAGATGAGTAGTCTGAGAAGTATAGCCGGAGTGACTCGGTTAGATAAAGTGAAGAATAGTGAGATAAGAGAACGTTGTGGTGTAAAAGAAGATGTGGTTACAAAAATAGTTACGCGTATACCTTCAATTTCATATTAGTGGGGGATGAGGTGAAGACCGTTTCTATCCTTTTCAAACAGTGGTTCGCATTCTTTTTCGTTCGCGCATCTCACATGTCAACTTAGACTGGTTGGGTAGAGTAGAATAGTAGCTATTATTTCTTTCTCTCTATTCAATTGTTTTCTTTGTGCAGATTTATCATTATGTTTACAGAGACAGATATATACTGGGAACGTTGGACACTAAACAACTTTTCTCTTTTATTTTTGATACAAATGGTTTAAAACATTACACATATTATTGTATCACATCAAAGTGTGTCGGGCATATGTCGTATTAACAAGTGCTAATAATGTGTCATTAGCTTAGCTAGTGATGGGATTTTTGTAAACGTGAAATTGTTATTTATTAATATTTTATTGGTTTAATTTTCTTGACAAGTAAGTCAGTAATATTTCAGTATTTTGTGTAACCAGTCAGCCGTCACGTAACTATTGATTTCCTTTTGTTTTTGCCAAATAATTCTTTAATCTTTTCAACATCAAAGCAAACGTTTTCTTTTGAATAAAATGAATGATTTATAAAAGAAAATTCCTTACCAACCACATAAATCAAGTATGTCATGCAAACTGCCAACTTCGAGCTTCAATATAAATATCCTTTGAAAGGGGTCAATCAAAGAAGTTCGCAAAGAGTGGTTACAATGTAAGTTCGGCAGAGGGGCCGTTATTGTGTCGGTATCAATTTGAAGAAGCGGTTTTTTTTTTATTCTTTTGTGCCGCGAACACGTACAAAGTAAAGTTCCGAACACTTCGATTAATCACTGGGATTTTAATGTTTACCTCCTTCTTTTGTCGAACGTCTTGTTTGGTTAACTAATTAGTGTTATGAGACTTTTTATTAGTTCGTTTGCTTTTCTTTCGGTGTGCACTTAATTAATATTTTATATAATTGGGTCTGATGTTGATTAATATTCTTGCAAGAATTTAAAGGTTGGCACTCATAAACTCAAAAAAGATCATAAACCTTTTACCAATACATGAAATATTTGGGGCCATTAAGGCAATGAGTCGGGATGCAGAAAAAATGATAAAGTATCGTTTAAAAAAAATATGTTAGGGTGGTTCAAAAATTTTTTTATTTTTTTTTTAATTCTTACCCTCCCAACATGCCGCAGAGTCTTTGGCAAGACATGGGGTCTGAAACCAATGATCTACTGGTCATACCAAACGATATGGTTGCCAAAAATGCAACAAATTTCGGCACAAGTCAAGCTGCAGAAAGTGCAGTGGCTAGCTTGTCTGGGAATCATAGGGGTAACATTTACGTGCCCTACTGCAGCCATAGAGGTAATGCTGAACCTTCCACCATCTTAGAGCAAGAACTTCAAATGGACATTTGAAGATTTTGGAAAATATTTACCTAGAATCCATGTCTAAGCCGACAGATATGCCAGTTAGGTACGACTTCAAAATGCAGTTTGAAGTGGTTATAAACAACCACCAAGTTTGCACAGAGAACGGACCTCAACTAGGAAGGGATGCTTTAGTGTGGTACACTGATGGATCCAAGATAGATGAAGGGATTGAAGTGGGCGTTATAGGGCCGAATTTTAGGCTTTCAAAACCCCTTGTTAACACCCCAACCATTTTTTAAGCAAAATTATATGCCATAGAGACATGTGCCCAGGAGTGTATCGAAAGAAACACCCGAAGGGCAGAAATCTATATTTTATCAGATAGCCGAGCAGCACTAAAAGCTCTGAAGTCATACACTTGTGAGTCTAAGCTGACTTGGGACTGTAAACAGTCCCTGAGACAACTGGCAGCTGGCAACTGGTTACTCTGATGTGGGTTCCAGGTCACAAGGGAGTTAAAGGCAACGAAGAAGCAGATTGCCTTGCCAAAGAAGGGGCAAATACAAAATTTTCTGGCCCAGAACCCTTCTGTGGACTTTCCAAAGCCCACTTGAAAGAAGAGGGAAACAGGTGAAATGAAATCTCACTGGCATAAAGTGCCAGGACAAAGGCAAGCTAAAAGGGTAGTACGTCTTTTGCCAAGGAAAGCTAAACAGCTTCTTGAGTTGGATAAAAAAGACTTGAAACTGGTGACGGGACTCCTCACCGGACACTGCCCTCTAAGATACCACCTGGAAAAGATGGGCAAAACAGAGACTAATAGTTGCCGCTATTGCGAGAACTTCGCTGAAACTGCAAAACATTTGCTTTGTGAATGCCCAGCGCTTTTCTGCAAGAGGCTTAAGTTTCTGGAAGAGGCCTTCCTAAAACCCTTCGATATCAGAAACTTAGCCCACAGGAAACTGATAAACTTTACTTGAAGTCTCGGAATACCGGGCCTCAAATAGATTAAGGGTTATGCACAAAAGATCTGATAGGTCGAAGTGCTTAAGAGGCAGCCTGGCCTTCAAGACCCACCCTACAATCTACAATCTACCCTTCGAAATGTTTGGGTACAATGAGAAAAAAAATCTCGTCAAAAAGAGGCGCTGTAGCTCAAATGTAAGAGGTCGCTATTTTTGTTTTCGTTTCCTATTCATTTAACTTATAAATTTTTGTTTTTTCATTCAAATGAAATTTGAAAGTTGTCTTTAAGCACTTTTTTGTTCATTAATACTCACCACTTGATTAAAACATTTTCAATTCTTCTTCTTCTTCTGATGCGTATCCACTTATGGATGTTTGTGATAACATTTTCATCGCTTCTCTGTTTCTTGCGGCGTGTATCAGCGACTGCACATCGTATATCCTTGATCACTTGATCACCTTGATCGCAGCCAAGCCATTTTTTTTCTTCCGATTCCTCTTTTTCCTTTGATTTTGCCCTCGATCATTAACTGTAAAAATTGATATCTTTCACTTCGCATGATGTTTTTGATGAACTCTGTTCTCCAACCGCATTGACCAGTTGTTGATGGTCGTTCAATTAGCGTACTTAATAAACAACTGTGAGGTAATTTATTTAACGGAGTAATTACAAGGAAAATGTCTTTTGCAAGCAAAAAAGACGTCTTGTTAAAGGAAAATTATTTACAGAGATAAAATAGGGTACGTTGCACTTGACAATTGATTGAAAAATACAATTCGCAAACACGATTGTTTGTGTCACTAACAAACCTAAAAATACTTAAATATTTTATTGAATGACGAAACACTATTTGTAAAAGAAATTACGTTAAAAAAATATTTATATCTTCGCCGGTTAGTTTATAAACTAACCAAAACTTCGAGAATAGTTTACGAGTATTTGCGAATAATTGATCTTTGTTTGTCTGAAAAGTTTTGTTTTCTTTCCATCGTGACTCTAAGTTTATATGTATAAGTACAACCATTGGCTTCGGCGCAACATCTTCGAAGAAATTGGGAACAGCGGAATTGTTTTTGTTCATTTTTACATCCCATAACAAAAGATAAAAATTATTGCACGTAAAAACTTTCTTGTTGTTTATTTTATGTTTTATTTGGTCAGTCAAGAAGTTTTAACATTCCACCACATATTTAATATCGGCTTGAAATTTACTGAAGCACTAAAGTAAAAAAAAAAATTATAGGTAACTAGCCAATTTCTATACCCGACTTGACTTGGAGTTCAAAGTTTAAGGATGTTCAATCATACTTTTAGAGAGAATAGAGAGTAAAGCGGGTATACTCTATGCTTTAACTTAGACCATCAGCAGGGTTATTACATACAAACATTTAATTACGCCTTTTTCCTGTAGAGGTAGGCAGACACCAATTCATTTTACTGGCTACGGTTTTTACACACGTCTTTTAATTCTTCAGTGCTCTCATACATGCTCATCGGTTGTTGGCACTCGTGACCTGGCCTTTTTATAAAACAATTTCTATTTGATCGAGATACGTTCGCGTCCGTCTAAACATTCCTTTATCTATCTTTGTTACTACATCTTTTTTCACACCGTAGCATTCCGTTATCTCACTTTATCCATCAGAGTCACTCCGGATATACTTCTCAGACTACTCATCTCCACAGCATTAATCCTATTTTCATGCTTCTTCTGCCAAACATTCACTACCATACATAAGTTTAGGAACCAACATACCTCTATGCACAGCCAGACGTGCCTTTTAGACATGCTCTGGTTGCTCATAAAGTAATGCAGGTACCCATTCATTTGTTTCAACACTCTTCCTTAATTTCACAGTCATACTTTCTGTCTCCCGTAAACTTTGACCAAAAGTATACAACCTCATTCACTTGTTCCACTCCTTCTTCTTTAATAAGCACTTTGGAGTTTGTCGTTAGCAGGGTTACTAACAATAATTTAAAAAAAAATGTATTCATAACGTTTTTAAAAAATAACACTTTAAAATTTTTATTTTTGTTTTGTTTGACTGAACGTAGCAGATATATTTCCCGTATCGCTGTTAAAAGAAGGCCTTCTGCGGTGACCACTATAACTTCTCTACCAATCATTTGATTTAAAAAAACCAAATGAATTAGGTTTTTGTATTGTCTTTAATCAAAGAATTAAAAAAATTATCAATTTTTAAAAAGTAGATTACTCAGCATAGTCAGCAAATTGTATGCAAAGATATTTATTAAAAGACCAATGAAACTGAGATGATATGGGATGTGCAAGCAGGATTTAGAAAAGGAAGGAGATCAGTATGGATCAGGTCATTTCATTACGAGGTATAGTCGAAAAATTCTTGGCTAGAAATCAGAAGGTCTATTGAGCTTGTATGGAATGGATAAAGGAAGATTAACGAAACAAATTTATAAGACGTGTGTGAATGGACAAGTCGGTAGAGGTAGACCTCGGAGAACATATCTTGATCAGATCAACATTGTTTTGAAGAAAGGCCTGGTCAAGAGTAACAACAACCGACGAGCATGTATGAGAGCACTGATGAAAGTAGAGGAAGCAAAAGATGTGTGTAAGAACCGTAGCGGAAGTGGAAGAAAGTGGTCCCTGTCTACCCCTATGGGAAAAAGGCGTGACTATATCTATGTTGTATGTTAAATTCAAATAATTCAAATAAATATTCAATAGATATTTTTTTTACATTCAGTAAATTATATTAACGAACTGTTTTAACAATTATGCGACCCATAAATATGCGCTGAGGACCAAAAAGATGTAAACTGTTTCGGCTTCTGTGAAATCGGCGGCGACGTGTAAACTCCTAATATAAATTTTCCGGTAGAGTTATTGCCTTAATCCAACGCGTCTGGCAGTTAGCCCAACCAAGCACTAAATGCTGTCTCAAATGCATTTAATTATTAATTTTATAAGCACAACTATCAACAGCAGGTATCTCGGCTATCAAAACATTAATGTGTGACGTTTAATCTAATTATTTTAAGCAGGGATATACGAACGCAGGTGTTGACATATCCTGATCCGATTTCTAACGCTAATTTATTTAATCTAAAATAATGAAGCATTGGTTAAGGTTATGATTTATGTTTCGAAAAACATTATTTTTATTTGCAGGACATTTTACGTTCTTAAAGTGAAATTTTTTTAAAGCGCGGTATGTAAAATCTGGTAAGGAGGTTTGCGTCACCTGACATCAGCATTAAAAACATATGGGCGATGACATGTCTTCTTTTTTTTTATCTGACTGTTAAAAAGTGGCCTGGAGCTGACAGCCCACTTTTATTAAGTTATTTATTATTTATTGATTTTAATATAGAGGGTAGAGATAAGAAAAATAATCTTGTATGGAAATTTTATTCTAACAGTGTCTACCAAAATGTGGTATATAAAGGTGACGCTGGTCGTGAGGTTAGATCTAAGCTAAGCTGTTTCAGATGAAGTGAAGTATGTCAAGGAAAAATGGATATGTAAAGTATGTAAACTTTTAAACAAAACAAATACGAAAATCTCATCATGCAGACGAGAAAAGTTGTGCTCACACGCTTAAGAATTAAGTTTTAATGCTAAATACTATGCTATTTAGCAGAATAAACTCGCATCAATATCACGTAAACAGCAAATATAATTGCTTTGTGTTTATTTACCTGAAAGCGTGCATTTGTGTAAAGATTATAGTTGTTTAATAGTGATTAATAATTTGTTAAAATTGAAAATGACCAGCAGAGCAAATTGTTTCTGTTAATCCACTTATCATCCTTTTTTTCTTTGACACCACAAACAATAACGTGATTTGCTGCCAAAACAGCTTCACCCTCCACAATGCATCGACTACTCGGAGTAGTAGCCAGGTAAACCAAAGTTGAGGACAATGGTAGAAACACAAAGATAAAACTAATATTTGCAATATTTATGTATGGTGTAGAAAGCTGGACGATCAAAGAAGCAGAAAGAAAAAGAATTGACTCCTTTGAGCTCTGGTGCTGAAGAAGACCACTGTACATCCCTTGGACAGCACAGAGGACAAATGTATCAATTATTCAAGAAATAGGCATAAAAGATCGACTGTCAACAATATGCTGACGACAAATCCTCCAATTCTATGGGCATATAAACAGAAGACAAGGAGACAACATGGAAAAATTAATGATACAAGGAAAAATAAAAAGAAATAGAAATAGAAAGAAAATTACGGGAAGACCCTTACAAACAACCATTAGAGACACAGAAGATAGACCACTTTGGAAGCAGATCATCAATAACACAAATTAAAAATAATGGAATCACAATCTCTCAGCTTTGAGACTGGCAGAGGGAGAGAGAAAGAGAGAGGGGTAGAAACATATGTACCCTTCCCTTAGTAAACGTCACATTTGGCGTCAAAAACGACAGAATGACAGCACGGGGAAATAAAGGTTAAAATGTCAATAGGTCGTACCAACCTCATACATATCCACCTGTTTAAGGGAGAAAGACCAGTAGGCAACCACTGTAACAGTAACACATCTTCTCTTGGATTGAATTTACCGTAACACGACAACAATTACTTACATCCAACTCAATACGAAATATCCTTCAGCCCTTAAATAAAACAGCTACAATCGAATACCTCAGACAAACACACTTACTAACAAAAATATAGATCAATGGAATGAACAACATACCTAACTTTGAAGGGTTAATGACCACAGCAGTCTATGCTAAAAGCAAAAACAAATTATGCAGTAAAAAGTTTTCTAAGTGAACGTAAAAGTAAAAAGGAAATAAAAAACTTTGTGCGCTACAAGATTGTTCTCCCTATCTTTACCCTCCATAATGTTTTCGATGTAGAAAGTGACAGCGGCTGTCAGCAGTGGTATTTATACAGAAATTCAGGTTTTATTTAAATAAAAAAAAATGCCGACAGTGCTTTTTTTGGATTCTCAAATTAATTTTAGTATTCAAAATTAAAATTTTATAATTTGTAAATTAAAATCATTAAATTATAAATAACCTAATAAAAGTGGGCTGCCACTCTCTGATAGATAAAAAAAGAAAATTAAACTACGACGTTACCGTTGCATCTGAGACTCTTGATTTCGTGGAAAGTTTAGTAAGTGTATACTATGCATTTTTTAAATTGAGTTTTAGTTTAATTATTATTTTAATTCCTACCAAGACAGCACTTAAAACTCTTAATTACTTACATGTCAAATAGAGTCTTCAGAATAAATCAGGAAAAAGCTTATTTTGAACTCAGAGAAATCATTGCGGGAGTGCCACAGGGACCAGTTCTATACCTTTTATACACTAATGATATCCCTGATTTAAAGCATAACACTATAGCCACTTTCGCTGATGACACAGCCATCTTAGCAGTCGGAAATAGTCATGACGAAGCCACAGCTAAATTACAAACAACCATTGCCCAGATTCAAACATGGACTAAAAGATGGAGAATCAAGCTTAACGAGACAAAATCAGTGCACATAAATTTTACTAACAAGAGAGGTCGATACGTGCCAGTTAGACTAAATAATGCTCAGGTACCTTATGCCAACACAGCCAAACCTGGAGATTGACACCGTTGACCAGACGATCACCAAGTTTGCCAAGAGTCATAAACAGCGACTCATAGAACATGTGAATGACTCAGTTGAACAGTCTCGGTTCAAGGGTTGGTTCTCCTGAATTATTTTAAGGGATGAACTCAATTCAAAAATATATTTTCGATGTACAGGTCATACTTGATCTAAGCTCTACAGTTCAAGAAAAGATATTGGGAATATTTTTAGTTCTTTCGTGGGTTTCGCGATTAAAACTCTCGATACATTAAAAAAACAATGTTTATTCCAATACAATAAATTCTCCTTTTCTTAATCACTTACATATACAACTTTTACAACTTTTTATAACTATTTACATTTCTTAATTCATAAATACTTTTAAAACCAATACTGACTCTGTCCGCCGGCTGACCCTTTTTATACCTGTCAATCATATTTCGACCTTATTCTCGAAGGCGATAGACCCCTTTTCGAAATGGTAAGATTTTTCGAGAACTTGCGGGAACTTTCCTTTTGTCTCCGCGCCGACAGTCCCAGTTGTGGCCGACGCATTGTCGCGACAGAAAGGGTAAACAGAGACGGACTCAAGAAATCGTAACAATATGTTATTTATTATTCAATGATTTAAATTTGCAAACTTTATTGTTTATTACTACAATTAATTTAAAAATTCAAAAAAAAAATTGTTATTTCATATTTTAAAGTTTTCACTTTTGTCGACAGTCCCAATTCTGGACATAATTTTATATTCACTTTTCATTTATTTAAAATATTTAAAATATTAACTGTGCATAACAACTTTGCCTTCGAGCTGCTCGTATTAAAATTGTAACCACTTGCGCATTATCACTAAAACAGGCAATGCGTAAAGTATTTAACAATCTTAATACAAAATTTCGAATTCCCGACTAAATATTTAGTAGTAGTTTAAAATGAGTAACCAATTATTGAAGTGATGTTCATGACAAGTGGCTATTTTAGTGAAGGGAGTTTGGCAAATACAATAACTACCTGCTGCCAGAGCTGCTTGACTTGCTAAATATTTATCAACTAGTTGGAATATGCCGTAACTGTCAAAAGTAATCCATTCAATGAGACAAATCGAACTCTCCAAACCATTAGAAACTTTGATAAATATAACTTGTTTCCAACTTTGTACAACGCTAGGTATGGAGCTTTCTAAGCATTGTTGAAATTATAACCAATTTACTTTGACGGTCACAAAACGATTATACACAAGATATGTACCTATATTCCAAATTGTAAATGAATGTCTTTGGAATGCAATATAAATCTTTTTACTAAATAATCTATGGAATCTATTTTATAGTGCCAAATTTTTTTTAACTCCGCTGCTATAAACAAATAGAATCTTTCTTTATTTAAAAAAAGGTTTTTTCATCTTTAAATGATACACCATGACTAACACTCATCCTAACGTATGGGGAGTACAGGAGAGTCTCAAGCTGCATTATTTGGCTATATTTTCTCTTAATAAATTTTGATACATTATTAATAGTTTATAAGTAATTAACGATTTCTACCAAAGTGACATTCTGCTAATGTCTCACGCCTGGGTGGGAAACTAAACCTCCCAAGTAAGGAGCCTTTACCCGGGTTTAAAAATAAGCAAAATAATTATTACAAATTATAATTCTATAAAAAAATTTAATTATAAAAATATGACACATAGTATTACGTAGTAAATGAGAACACGAGGAAGGTAATTTGAGTATCTTTGCGATACACAAGTGAGGAATTATTTATTCATGGCTGAGTTATTTCTAGCCTTGAGAGATAAATAAATTGCATCATCAAATGGCTGCAACTTATTGCTGCAGCGGGGCGGTAAAGTCAGCCAAATAACTACATTTAATTTTGCGTATTTGACGACTTTAATATTGACATGACTTTCGTGGTTGTCGAGGATAAGCAGGACTCGGTTTTGAAGAGACGCGTTCGAATACTTTACAAAATGCTACGTGAATTTCACAAAACTCTTGGTTTTCACCCATCTACTCGGACAAAAGTCGCCTTGTGAGCTTGATGGTCCACCAGCTACAAAAAAATTCGTTGTATTTAACCCTAGGAAAAATGAAAAATGATGAAACAACATTTCCTGTTCAAGGCGAAGCAAACGGTCACAAGACTGCCACGTTCAGCTGAAGTAACTTGTCCTACTTGACGTACATGCTTGCTCACTATTGATTTGAATTGGTATTTTTCTCTAACTCCTATGAGGATTTCGAAGAAATCAGTAACGTTTTTTTTATTAAGACTGGTTGATCAGATAAACTGGTTGCTTCTGTGGTTCTTAAACTTAGTTCAGGGTTTCTTGTCATAAATCCTTTGAACCAGTCTTTCCCTGCGCAGTTGTTGAAAGTTTAAAATTTTTTTTTGGAATTAATTGATGCATATTCTTATGCCAGCTTCAGAGCCGCCTGCCTGGTTAAGCCATAATTCATTTCTAGTTTCTAGTTGTCTTTTTTTCATATTTGAAAGGAATTTTGGATAATTATCTAAAATAAAATAAATAATTTTATTGCGGGAGAAACGACGGAAGAAATTACCCTGGGTAAAGTCTCCTCCCGACGCGACACCAGGGTAATGTCTCCCACCCCACGCCAAGCTGTCCGTTATTACATTTTTATAAAAAACTACGATAGGTACTTAAGTAAAAGCTGTCTGCCGTAAATGTTACTAGGATAATTACACTTACAATGCATATAAATGACATGCTAGAATCTATTCACAGTAAGCAACAGAAATCAAATACCAAATATTAAAAAAATTTACTTACCAGACACGAAAATGTTTTGTTACTTCTCAATTCTAAACCAAACTGCCGATCGCAACGGCGTCGCGCGAGCGAGGTGGGAGGCGCCTATGGAGTTGCAATATCTAGTTCCACAAAGATTCTATGATCTAGATTCTATTGTCTTCTACCTGCTAAACTCTATATACATATATATGCCAGTTTAGAACGTCTTTAGACGTTGTCCGACGCCTAATTTCCATCCCCTTCGGTCTTCGCTCATTGACTTTTGAATACCGGTTTGCCATTCCAATCGAGGTCTTCCCCTTTTCCTTCTTTCACTTGGTTGCCATTGTAAGACTTGTTTGGGCAATCTTGTATCGCGCATTCGTTGAACGTGGCCGTACCAGGTGAGCTGTTTTTTGTTCCCGGACTTCCCCCACTTTATTTTGATATTTTAAAAAGTTTTTCATTATGAAGAAAAAAAAATCTTAATTTACTCGTAGAGCACAATAAATTTAATGAATTCTGTGCTCTATTATTTTTTTGATGAATATTAGGTAAAACGAGAAATTCTCGTAACGTTTTATAATACAACAAAATTTGCTCATTATCATTGTAGAAAGTATGCTATATCCAGAATTAAAATGCTTGCCATCTTGCTGATAACGACAGTTTTAAAGCTAACATAAACGTGCAAGGAAAACTGTTAATGTTACTGCGGTTGCATACCGGTTAAAATTGCTAACTTTTCATTGCATAAAACTATACATGTAAGCTTTCGAAATATGTGAAATTAGCATTGTACGAAAAAGAACATATGGCAAAGCTTTTCAGCGTTTAATTTTAAGAATGTTAGAATGGACTAAACTTTCACAGTAAATGTTAATGCTAGTAAATAATTAAAAAGAATATTTAGTTTGTAAAAATACTATTAGATAATGGGTGATGTGCTCATATTTTGAGGTCAAAAGGAATCGAAATTTCTAAAAGCCCAACTGTAATGACTGGATGAATATTTTATGGCATAGCAAATCGAGGACATATTATCAATTGGAAACAATTAAAATTTTTGTCGGGATAATGCAGGAGCATTTAAAAATGAATTTGGAAAGTGACTAATTTTCATTTTTTAAATTTCGACCGATCAATCAGCGCGTAATCAATCAGGAAGGCATCTCTTGAAAATACCTTTTTGTCGCCAGATGGCTTCGAAAATGACATCGTACAAACAAAGAGATGAATGACCGCTCTTTGTATCGTAAAAAATAATATATGCCTTGTATACCTATACAGCCAGTGTTCGTTTGGTTTAACGGAAATTTTTATCAAAATATTTCCACAACGTAGAAAGTTTTTCTTTTGAAAAAACGGGTTTTTAATCCGTTTGATGTTTGCACATGTTATTTAAAATATTGTGAAATGATAATTGAATTAATTAATTACGTGAAACCTAAAACTTCTCAACCGAACGATATTGATTTTGAGAAGTTGTTAAACGTGTTAAATGTTAAAAACATTACAGAATGTACTCTTTTATTTAGCATTTTTTCTTTAATGAAAAATTTAAAGTACTATATTTTTCTTTATATAATTTAAAAAATAATATATATATATATATATAAAATAAATCGGGTTTAAAACGTTCTTCGACGTCTTCCGACACCTAGTCTCCATTGTTCTTATAATCTTGATAATTTCTAAGGTCTTCTTCTATCTCTTATTTCCTTATCTATTTCTTTCTCCAGCTTCTCCTTGGTCTTTCTCTTCGTCTGCTTTCTGCTGGAGCCTACGTCATTATCTGTTTTGGCAGTAGTTCGTACGTCATTCTCTGGACATGGCCGTATCATTTCAGTTTTTTCGTCTTTATGTCACCTACAATACTGTGCCGAACTCTCATAATCTCCTGTATTCGGTCATTGCGGATTCTTTCAAGCTTCGATCTGCCTGCTCTTTCTTGAGTGGCCATATCTCGCTGCCGTAAGTAACGATGCTTTTGACAATAGTGTTGTATATGCGATGTTTGTTACTTTTTGTGATTTTTTGGTCCCATTGGATACTGTTTAACATCGTCACAGCTTTCATTTCTTGTATATTCCTATCTTTAATGGCATCCATTGGTTCCATTATTTACTCTTAGATATTTGTACTTTCGGCAGTTTTTTATTCTTTGGCCATTTTCCAAAATTAGGTCCTGCTGGCTTCCTCCCAAACTCAGGTATCCTAATTTTGCAATGTTCACTTCGAGTCCCCACTTCTCGTATTCCTCAATGAGTTTCCGAGTCATATACTCAATATCATCAGAATCTTGTGCTATAACGTTTTAGTCGTCAGCGAAGCTGAGTGTATACATTGTGGAATGATTAAGCGGAAAACCCATATTTGAATATTTCCGTTTCCATTTCATTAATTCAATAAATTTTTAATTAACCAATCATCGCTCTTTTCCCACGTCATACATTGTAAAAACAAAGTATTTTTTGCAAACCATAAAAAACCAATTTTAACGCGTACAAATGATAAACTGATAAATGAAAGTAAAAATGTCACCAGTTTTCATCCGTCAAGAAAAATAACCCGATCTTACGGGAATAACACGTACGGCAATTGACTAGAACTGAATAAAGCAATTTCCATAGGCGTCAGTTTCTTGTGGTATAACGAGTGTCTTGGGAAAAAGGTGGAAATAACAAAATAGAAGAAACGGTGTATTTTCAAAGTTTTCGGTGTAAACACTGGGGATATCGAATTCACGTTTTTGTTGTCAATAAAAATTAATTTTAAATATCAATGGAACAGCGTAAAATTTTATCTTTTAGTTAAAATTGGTTGTAGGCCCAACACCAGATAGTTAGAAGTGTTTTGCTGAAAGAAAATTTTTCTTTGGTCGCATCATGCGAAAACCAGCTGTTTGGAATTTATGATAGTTTTAATTGTCTCTTCCCCACTTACCAATAGGTCTCATATAAAATTCAAGGTGCTCATAAAAAGTTAATGTTAAGAATAATGACCTTCCACAGTTTCCAGCAACGAGAAAAACAGGTCAAAACCCTGCCCAATCTCTACAATACTAACCTAACCTAACCATTTTTTTATTAAACAATAAGAAAAATTTTCTTGCTTTGTTTTGCCTTGAATTTAATTACATTACTAATAAAATCAATTTTAATAAAGTACATTATTTTTTATGTCAGACCTAGGGTTAAGTATGAAAAATACAGTCAAAACATTAGTAACTTAAACGTTGGTTTCCGTTGTGTATGTTTTATCAGAAATCTTTCAAATATTTGCCTTATTTTATTTTTGGTATTGGACCAAAACTAATTTAAGCCCATCTTTTTATATTTACTTAGTACAAAACTAGTTTCTTTGCATCAAATAAAATTTACAATATATAGGATGAATTAAAGGTATTTTTTATGGTTTATATTTATAAAATTACTTTAAAATCTATATTATAAGCAAAAAAACTGGATTTTGTTTATAAATATATACATATACATATGGTCATGCCTTTTTTCCATAGGGGTAGGCAGAGACCACTTCCTTCCACTTCCGCTACGGTTCTTACACACATCTTTTGCTTTCTCTACTTTCATCATTTCTCTCATACATGCTCGTCGGTTGTTGGTACTCTTGACCTGGCCTTTTTATCAAAACAATGTTGATCTGATTAAGATATGTTCGCCGAGGTCGACCTCTACCGACTTGTCCATTCGCACTCGCTTTATAAATTTGTTTCGTCAATATTCCTTTATCTATTATTTTTACGTGTCCCAACCATCTAAGCATTCCTTTATTTATCTTTGTAACCACATCTTATTTTACACCACAGCGTTCTCTTATCTCACTATTCTTTACATTATCCAACTGAGTCACTCCAGCTATACTTCTCAGACTACTCATCTCCGCAGCATTAATCCTATTTTTATACTTCTTCTGCCAAACCCAACATTCACTACCATACATAAGTGTAGGAACCAACACACCTCTATGCACAGCCAGACTTGCCTTTTTTGACACTTTCTGGCTGTTCATAAATTGTTTATAAAAAGAAAATATCTCAGAAATAGTCATAGTTAGATAGTGTTCTAATAAAATAAAAAAAATACATATTACAGTTTGGACTTACCCTGTATACAGAGTACAATTATTGCCAAACATAATTGAAAAAATAAACTTTACTTATGATAAATTATTTACCTTATAAATAATCTTTATCATAAAATATACAGAAAATTAATTCTATTTAAAAGATACAGGGTCCTGAAGTTATGACCATTTTAATCTTAACTTTTAAAATTCCCTGTATATCAGAAGACTTGAAAGTTCAAATGTAAGCTGAGCTCAAATATAAAATAAAAAAAAAAGTCATTTGGTTAGGTTTAAAGTTAAAGACTATAGAACACCCCGTGTATTTACAAGTATAATAATAATAATTTATTAACTTCAGGTACAAAATGAAATATAGACATAAGAAAAATAAGTTAAGTTGTAAACGAAAAGTCACGTAAAATTGTTACCAGTTTGTGTGACTGAAAATTACAATCAGAAAGTAAAAAATCATGTAAAAACAATATAATAGAAATAGAACATTTATATTTAACATTAGATATTTGCAAAACATAGATACAGTGTGTACATAAAGTAACGAAACTTGCTAAAATTTCGATTTCTGTAAGCTTTACAAGAAACAAATGTTAATTAAGAGTGTTTCCAAATAATTGAGGCCCTATGCATAAGCCAATTAGAAGTATACACACAGTTATACTCCAAAATAACTTATTGACCTAATTTTTTAAATAGTATACCCTGTATATATTTTTAGTTTTCTTAAACTATTAAATTACAAATACAACCGCCAAGACCGCCTAATTCTAACCTTATTTATTCTACAGTTATTGAGAAAAATAATTTACGGGAACGTTTTTATTACCAAAATAATTAACAGGAACAAATAACTTTTAATCTCATTTAATTAGATGTTCAAATAGCTTTTTTTTTATTTAAGAGTATTTAAGTTGCCACGTCTTGTTCGTTCTCTATAGAGTACTATGCCAGCGGTCTCTCTACTGGCAAATTATGCCCGAGCTCAGCCGTAGAGGGTAGAAGAAAAAATCTAAAAGTGAGCCGCGCCACCGACTTAGACGGTTCAAGCCGAAAACCCCTAGGTCTTATAGGCACTAGCAGAGCCACACGATAAACAACTGAGATTATGGTGAACTAAATAAATGAAATTATAGTTAAAATATATTGGATACTTTACTCCTACAAGAAATCAAAGTACACAGTTCAATAATAAAATTATAACAAATATAGTCAAAATTAGCAGCCACCAATAAATCAAAGTACACAGTTCAATAATAAAATTATAACAAATATAGTCAAAATTAACAGCTAACGTAAATTTTTTTGCTAAAACAAACCAAAAATTTAAAATTTACAATTTTATAAAATAACCAAAACAAAAGAAAGAGTAACAGACTTTACCAAGTTACCAAAAAAAACGTATATAAGTCAACTCTTTAATAATACCAAATCAAACGTTCACATAAGGCTGCTAATTTACTCATGTTTTTACCATTTACATAAAGATTTACACTGTTAAAACAATCGAGTTTATTTAAAAATATTTTTACAATGGTTGCCTTTTAAAATATCAATATTGTAGGATATTTACAAATAAGTATGAAGAAAATATTTTTACTTGGACATAAAGAATTATTGAGAAGATTATTTTAATCAAAGTTTAGTTTTGGCATATTATCTAATGCAATAAATAGTTTTTAATAATGTATTGTATTAATAAATTAAAACAAAACTTAATCGTGGTGTCAAAAATAAGTCACGTCGTTAAATATTCAAAAATAAATCACTTGTAACCTTTGGGTATACGAATGCACTACTCCTGTGGCCGGTTAAGTTACTTTATGTACAAACTGTATATATTTACAAATGTATATAGCTCATTTCACCAATATACGACGGATTAGTCACCGAAGCATTCACTTAAAGGGCGCACTGTGTTGAGAGGTACATTAGGTAACCCGAACAATTTTTGTTTATTATTATGCTTTTGTTGAGATGATTAATTTTTTACGTTAAAAATAGGCACATATTTAATTATGTTAAAAGGGAATGCAACAAAAATAAATTATTGGTACAAATTTAATAAATATGTTTAATCATGTAGTACCTACGGTATTATTAAGCATCAGATTTATAGTCATCATAATCAAATTCACTGTCGTCGCGATCCTCAATCGGATTTTAAATAATAACAGGATTAACTACTTCGATGCGGTTTTTACGAACCCACCATTCCTCTATTACATTTTTACATTTTGTGACACATTTTTCCCAAATTTCAGGAGTGGCAGTATTAAGTGCTCGTTGCCTTATTACTTTAACCTTTAGATCCAATGTGACTGTCATAATAAGTTTTGCATATCTCCCAAATATACTCAATGATTAAAATGGCAATGGTAAGGCGGAAGTCCATAACTGAGTATAATTTGATCCACTTTGCAAATTTTTTCTCTTTCGTGCCCAATTCCGGCTTAGAGCAATACTGTGGAAATAAAATATTTTCGTTCGTTAACCATTCTTTTATTTTCTGTACCGTCCAAGAGTTTGTTGTTTGCGTATTTAAAATTTCCGAATAGTACGGAGCATTATCTAATACAATGACAAATGGTTCATGTAACAATGGTAATAGTTTCTCTCTTAACCATTTCACAAACATCTCTGTATCCATATTGTCATGATAATCGGCCGATTTTGATTTTGACGAAAATGAAAGATCCGCCCCATCAACAAAACCATGCTTTCCACCTGAATGCACAATTATGTGTCTTTTTTCTTCACCGTCAGTGTCTGTTATAGACTTTATGTTATCGTCCTGCCAAATTCTTGTTGTTCCACCTATAGCAAAAATCCAAGTTTTGTCCAGATAAATAAATGAAGAATATTTTTGTTTACAGTGAGTATGATTTCTCAAAAATTCAATTCTTTTGTGCTCATTTTTAAACTTAAACCCTATTGACCCCTAATTTCCAAACAAATCCATTATAAAATAAAATTCGTCACCCACATAATTGGTTTAAAAATATTAGGGAAATTTACTTTCGTACTTCTTTAATGTACAGTTAAATACTGGTTATCAAGTTTCCAACGATAATCCGAAACAACCATATAATCGTGAAATATGATATACTTATTGGTTTTACATTATTATTATAATAACGGAATACAAAAACTTTACCACACTATTGGGACACTCTGTATTTAAAATGGTAAAATTGTATTTTTTTAACATTATTGTATATTATTTATATTTGTTTAAAAATTAAATTAGTTAAGAAACACTAATTTATCGCCTTTTGGCCTACGTAAAACTTTGATGCTCCGAAAATACATACTTTTGAAATTTGAAAGTTTATTATTTGTTGGACAGTGTAATCTTCTTTTATTTAAAAAACTGGGGCACGTCACAAAGTTTTACTAGACTACCGATATCATATTCCAGGACTTAAGACACAACTCCATAATATGTACTCTGAACAACATCTGAATTTAAAACTAGTTTCAAAAAGTGATCTTTGGAAGTGTAAAACTTCGCACCGTGCCAGTTTTAGTTTCATAGAGTTCTGAGACAAGTATGAAACAATAAAATTTCGTAAAAACTAAAGCTCTTTTTGATGTATTTATATTCTCCATTGTAACTTTTCGCCTTGTGTTTACGCTTTTAAGTTACCGAGATAAATATCCCTTATTTAAAATTAGAAAAGGAAGAGGATATTACGTTGAAACCAGTTTGGTTTTTATTCACACCATCAGATCCTTTAATCTTTTTAAATCACACCTGGAGCTTCTTTTTAAATGAAGTTTTGTCTAATGGATTTGTTAGAAATCATTTTGCCTTCATCTCAAATGATGAAAATGCTTTTAAATTTTAACGTGTGATTTCAAAAAAATTCATTAATTTGCGAATTTACAAGAATTTAGCAGTTGCTTGATGGTACTTAAAAAAATTCTCGTATCTTAAAAATATATTTCAATTTTCCTACGATGTTTTTTTTTTTTTTTATGTTCTGGTTCCCATGAAAAGGGATATCCTGTAATGTTCAGAAAACATCGTGGGAACCAATGGAAAGAAGGTAGGAGTTGGTGTTCTTCTTAAATTTCTGGAGGTTGTATGCCTCGGGGAACACCTCCCTAGGCAATGAGTTCCAAAGCCTCGCAATTCGTTGGATGAATGAGTCTTTGGAAAGTGATGTTCTGCAGGTCTCCAAAGTGACCACGAAGGGGTGTGAAGACTGAACTTGACGGGTTAATCTCGAAGAGTCTGCCAAAGGAGGAACGATTGTTGATATTTCAGAAGAGCATCGCCCATAAAAATATCTATAAAATAGAGACAAATCGCCATCTTTTCTACGGTGTTCCAGACAAGTGAGCGAGTTTGTAAGCGAGGCATCACCGACGAGACGAATTGCCCTTTTTTGGACAGATTCCAGTAGCTTCAGGATATGTTTGGGTGCTGCACTCCAAATATGGGAACAGTACTTCAGTACAGGTCGGATCTGTGCCTTATACATCATAAGCAGCTGACTGGAGGTGAAATAGCTCTTGGCACAAAACAAAAAACCAAGTTTTTGGGATGCACTTTTGGCAATGGACCTCACGTGATTTTCACAGGAAAGGTTATTGGTGATAGTAATACCAAGCATCGATATGGATGACTTCAGTGGTATGGTTACTCCTGACAAAGTTATGTTAGGCACAGTGAGATCGGCTTTTCTAGAGAAAAGACATGCTTGTGTTTTGTTTGCATTGAATTCTACCAAGTTATTGGATCCCCATTCGAGAATTGTTGCTAAGTCCATATTTATATTGTTAACATTTCTTCCTCGTTCATTTCTGGTTTCACGGGCTGATATAGGGGCCCTGGAAGAGAAAGCGGTATGGAGGGTACTATCATCGGCAAAGCTGTGTACGGGACATGAAGTTGAAGTAAAAATAGTGTTGGTGCTAGAATGGATCCTTGCGGAACACCAGCATTTATGAGTAGAGTGTCAGATGAAACTCCATCGACCACTACATGGAGAGACCTGTTTGAGAGAAAACTAGCAAGCAGAGAACACAGCTGAGGGGGCAAGCCATAAGATGGAAGCTTGGCGAGGAGTCCCTGGTGCCAAACTCGATCGAACGCCTTGGAGATATCTAATGCCACAGCTAAAGTTTCTCCATACTTTTCAATAGATAGCTGCCATATATGTGAGACGTATGCGAGCAGGTCACCAGTTGATCTCTGATGGCGGAAGCCATATTGCCTATCATTGATAATTCCTGAGTCTTCCAGATATTTTATGAGCTCGATGTTGATGGCTTTTTCCATGACCTTTGAAATAATAGATAGCAGAGCGATAGGTCTGTAGTTGCTAGGTAGGGTCTTTTTGCCTTTTTTAGGGACTGGCTGTACTCTTGCAATTTTTCAATTGGACGGAAATACTCCCAAATTGTAAGAGTGGTTGAACAACTTGCAAAGAACAGGTGTTAGTTCGGGGGCACATTTCTTGAGAACAATCGGCGGGATTCCGTCAGATCCACAGGCTTTGTTGGTGTTGAGACCCAGCAAAATCTTTCTGATAGTACGTTGGCGAAAGGTGACTCGGGCATGTGACTGTCAATAGGTGTAATGTTCGAGGGTTGTTTCCCTGAAGAATCCAGAGTGGAATTTCCAGCAAATAGGTGCGCAAAGATATTGGCTTTTTCCTGGGCAGTCGTTGCTAGTGTTCCATCTTCATTGGTTAGGGGACGAAAAGAGCTGGAAGTGAAGTTTCTTCCCACAGCTTTGGCGAGAGACCAAAATGAACGGGATCCGTTAGGACATTCAACAAGTTTTGATCTTATTTTGGCATTATGAGCATCTTTTGAACATTCTATTGTCTCTTTGCATATGCCTCTAGCCTCAACATATGCTGCTCTGGTCTCAGGTCCCGGATTTTTTTGCCATCGATGGTATGCTGCCTGTTTGGAAGCCACAGCTCTAGAGCAGTCTCTGTTAAACCAGGTCTTATCGGATGATGTTCTTCTTTCGGTATTCGGTATGTAAGTTTGCATCCCCAACATGATGATTTCAGAAATTGTCTCAGCACATCGTGTTGGATCTACTGAGGAGAAACAAACTCTCTTCCATGGAAACGCTGAGAAAAACATACGAAGACCCTCCCAGTCGGACGAATTGTAATGCCACATGAGACGGGGTGGTATTGTGCTGCTCGATGGTAAATGGAAAGAGCATGTTGTGGAGATGAGGGTGTGATCAGAGTTTCCAAGTGGGGCACAAACTTCTATTCTATACGGGTCAGGATTGGTGGTGAGGAAAAGATCTAGTGTATTGGCAGCCTGGTTGTTGACATCAAGGATGCGGATTGGTAGCTCGACCAGTTGTTCTAGACCATAAGTGATGGCGAAGGCCTCAGCTTGACGACCTGCATCATCAGTTTTGTTAGAGAATTTGAGCCAGGCAGCGTTATGTACATTAAAGTCCCCCATGATTATGGTTTCAGCTGTTGGATGGTTCTTCTGAATGTAGTCCAGTTTGAGTGATAAAAACTCAAAGAGGTTGTTATATAAAGGTTCATTAGGTGATAGGTAAAGGCAGCAGAGGAACTTAGTCACTTTAGTATCAGATAGCTTGAACCAAATCACATCAAAGTCTTTCGGTTCCAAACTCTCTTCACGCTGGCATGAAAGGTTAGCCTTAGCGTAAAGGCAGACTCCACCTTTGAACCTGAGTCGAGAATGGAGTTCGTAACCAGGACAAAGCATATGGACCTTGTTGGTGGACGAGTTTACTTGTGTTTCTGTTAGAGCCAGAATATCCGGTTTTTTCGTCTGTAGGTGATGGTGGACGTCATTAATGTTCTTGTTGAGTCCACGGATGTTGCAAAAATTAATCTTTAATGTTGAGTCCCCTCGAGTACCTCTCGCCCGGAAATCCGAATGGAGAGGTATTTTGCTTCCGGAGTGTTTTACTCTAGGAGACTTCATTATTATTACTATTAGGATACACCTGAAAATAATAGAGGAATTGGGGAAAAGGAAAGAGGGAGACCGGAAAGTATCGACCGAACACTGAAACATGGAATGATCCATTTCACAGCACACAAAGTCGATATGGTGGTATTTCACCGGGCGATGAGACCATCTTCCACCTACGGTTATCCTTTTAGTCGCCTCTTACGACAGGCAGGATTTACCCTGGGGCTATTCTGAAGCCGACCCCATACAGCTGGATGTACGCTCAATAAAAGTCGATTTGACAGTTTCCTATCTTTCTGTAATAATTTTTCTTTTCATCGTCTTGGTTTAACTTAATATTGGTATTTTACGAGTAATGAACATGCTAGACAGCTAATATTATTTAAATACAAAAACAGCGTCTTTGTTATTATGACTACTATTTGAAGGAATCGGTAGAATAGTTTATTATAGTACTAAAACCGTTTAACGGTAGTTGGATATCATGTTGGTATTTATAATTGTCGTTTATTAATTGCTGATTTAACTAACCATGTAGAAGACCTACAACCATTCTCAGTTGGGCGTTTATCTGCCTTAATATTGGTACCTTAGGAGATGGGGTCCTCATATTTTTTTTGCCTGAAATTTTTTAAATGGGGTGTTGGAAACGATTCCCTTTGGCTAGATTAAAAATGCTTTAATTTTTTGACAATGGTTTTTTTAATTTTAAAGTATAATAGTAGCATTACTGTTTTTTTACATGGTTATTTAAATGATATATATTTTATGTTGATGGGTTTTGTTAGGCTTATTATTCATTTTTTAAAAATTACCCGTCTTCGTGTGTCAATCGTTCATCAATAAGGTACTTAGCAAATATTTCTTAAACTTTTCTTATGAATAAATAATAAAGTCTTTTAATTTTTTTCCCTGTTGTTTGGTCCTGGCTAAACGCACTTTTAAAATGACAAAACTTCTGCCATTTATTTTAAAAAAGCTAATAACCTATAAGTAATGGCAAAATTAAATATGAAATTAAAAAAATGTTAAAAGTAAGCACCAGTTTAAAAAATAAGTTTTTAATACTTTTAAAATTTTATTTTATTTTTTTTTGTACTACACTCTATACTGGAGCGTTGTGGCCCCATAATTTTTTAACACGCTTATATTAGTTTCACCTGTATGTTTGCTTGGATGTTTTTTGTATGTTTGTAACTGACTCTTTGGCCTCGATTTTGCCATTTTTAAGCGATCAGATTTAATTTAAATTTTGCACACTTGTCAAAGACCGACGACAATGCAATAATAATCAGATTATCCTGATTAGTTTCGCCAGGATTCATAAATTTCTTTAGGGATCCTTTGCATGAGAGTAAGAAAGATAGAACTAGTGCGTGAACTAAGCATGCGGTTCCTTTAACGAAACAAAAATATACGACAGTTTTCTACTTTCCAAAATAAGTAAAAAGTAATTCTTAACATAATAATAAAATTACTGACGAGAAAATTAATGTCACTAATCTAAAAGCGTGGGGTGCTTTCATTCCGAAACGCAAAGTTAGATTAAAAATGTCATATAAGTGAATAGTGACAATAATTTTCTCGTCAGTAATTTTATTCTTATGTTAAGAATTTTATTATTTTTTACATTTTAGTTTGATTAACTTTTAAAGCGTTTTTAAACTAAAATTTATTTTGTAGGTACATTAAAATTATTTCAACTGGAATTGACATATTTTTAGTATAGACCGGTCTTCTAGTAACCAATAATTGATATATTTAAAAAAAGCTGAATTTCATTGTACAGACTGTCATCTTATCTCTGGCCGTTTTATTATTTATTGGGGTCTAGTGGGGTTTGAAACAGATTTCACGCAGTAGGATACAAGAAATATCGATGTTTTCGGTAGGTAGGATGGCGATAGCATTGAACGGTGATGAAACCTACCCTGCTGAGTCTTACAAGATTTCCAATATTGATAAAAGAGTTGGGAAAGAAATAATATTGGGCTCCTAAAATATTAGATAAAATATAAGGACTCAACATGTATCAGGTGAAAGGGTCAATGAAAAATGACGCAAGTACAGTCAAAGGTTTAAGAAAAAACCTTATTTTAACATATTTTTCAATACTAATATATGAACTTTAATTTTGACATGGTAACAATAAATTTTTATTTATTTTTTGATAATTAAACATTCTAAAAAACTATACAATGCTAGTATAGTAATGATGACTATATCCTGTGATTCTTTTTATTTTTTTATGTAATACTTAGACAAGTAAAACAGCTGAAATTATATTTTTGGTTAAAATTATTTAGATTAATATTGTAAAAAAATGAAATTAACCGATTGGTTACATGATACCATGACTAGTACATTTATTTTTAAGAATGATTAAATAGTTATCATTATCTTCAATCTCTGATCGTTGACAGGATTAAAATAATTTTTGTTAAAAAGTTGTTCGTATTCTCTAAAAACATGAACATATTTTTTAATTCAGGTGCTAATAGAAAGTTATCATCAATCTTGATATTTCAGATTTATGTGGAATCTAATAGGATAAACATCATAAGTATTTTTTTTAAAGGCTAAACTCGACCCACGCGTTAACATAAACGAATGATCCTCAGAGATTTTTCTAATACTTTGATATGGGTTAAATACACGAAAACAAGCTCTTATTTTTCATATATTCGTCGGGAACTTAACCTACGCAAAAATTTAATGTAGTGATAGTTTAAAACGTTATTTGTATGTTTATTTATTTTGTAATCCCATATTATGAAGTAAAATTATAACAAACAAGTATTTGTTTTCTTCAGTGATGAATCATTTGGGTGAAAACCAAATTTTCCATATCAATTTCCAATCAGTTTAATTTTTGGTTCACGCAACTTAATAAAATAGATATATTAAAAAATGGCGCTCGGCAAGCAGATGTAGCGCAAACATTTGGCACATCCCAAAGCATAATTTTCCGATTAAATGTCCGTTTTGTAGAAACCGGAGATATATCTTAAAGAAATAAAGGACGCATGAGATTTACAACACATAATGAAGATCGTTTTTTGCAATTAGCTGCTAAAAGTAACCCTACGGTAACGACTCGTAAGCTACAAATGCAGCTGTTGCAAAAACATAGAATACAATTTTGTTCCAGGACCATAATAAATCGTTTGCACGAAGCTCACTCAAGATAGAAGAGATCGCTGTAATGTCTCTTTAATAAGAGCCAATCGTGCTGCTCGTTTAGCTTGGGTTGAGAAACTCGTTATGGTAAAATGTCCAATTGATTCCTATTTGGTATTTGCGTTACATCCTGACTTAAGGCGTGCAAAAGTACCGGGCAATGAGCACGATTGCAGAATGCTCAGAAGGTTCATTTTTGTAGAGAAGGTACAGTAATGGTTTGGAGCGTTCTTGTTTTACAGCAAACATTTTTAAATGCCTATAGGTACTTTAATAAAATACTTCTACCAATGGTCCTTTTATGGGGGAAGCAAGAATAGGACTTCCAAGGCAACAAAACACGAGCAATAGATCGAATCATAACAAGATAAGCAATATAGTGGGAGGGAAAATTCTCGAAATGAAACCAGCGGACCACATGTCTCCTATGTACTTTTTCAACACTAACTTCAAAGTGAATATACAAGATCGAAGGAAATGAACAGATGACCATACCAAGGGTAAACCCGAAGAGATAATCTGGTATACAGACGGATCCAAGATCAAGGAAAGAACTGGTGCTAGAATATACAGTGAGGCGAGAAACTCCCAAATAAGTGTCTTACTAGGAACAAACACTGTATTTCAGGCGAAAATGAATGCTATCCTTTAATGCGTAAGAGAAAAAAACTTAAGGTATGTGCGTAACGCACACATCAAAATATGCACAGACAGCCAGGCGTCACTAAAAGCTCTAAGGAACCCAAAAGTGACATCAATACTAATATGGAAATGCCGGAAAGAGCTCAGTGTCCTCTCAGAACACAACAAAATAACTTTGATGTGGGTTCTAGGACACTGTGGGATCATGGGCAATTAAAAAGCTAATAAACTGGCAAGAAAGGACTTATTAGCTCAATACATTGGCTCAGAACCCGCACTCGGGATTACTTATCTGAGATCCGAGGATGCATACGGGACTCGGTCAAACGAAAACAAAGAGAGCAGTGGAAATAAGCCCCTCTCATGCACCACGGTAAAACATTCGCCAAAGAACCTACAAAACACAGAACTAAAGAACTACTAAAGATGATTAGGAATCAGGTAAGAATTATAACGGGTCTTCTTACTAGTCACAGTTCAAAAAATGGGGCTGTAAAACGGAGAACTTCACTGCTGACAATGTGGTAAAGGAACAGCAAGGACCAAACAAATACTGTTAGAATGCAAAGCACTAGACCAAAAAAGATAGACAATATTCGGGCAACTTAGATTAACCCCTGAAGAATGCAATACAGCATCGTTGGCCGTCCCTCGCATCCTCTTCTCCATGCCTTTTTATCCTGTCAATCTTCCTCTTCCAATCCTCTCCTCTCCATGTCTAAAAAAAAATAGGTTGAGGTTTAAATAAACTTGGTCAGAATTGACATGTTTTAATTAATCGGCTGCAAATTTAGTCGAGAATTTTTAGCTCAAAATAAAATATCTTTGGATTATTTTCTAGCATATATTTTCAACGACATTGAAAAAAGATGTTAGATACGCGCTTTCGAAATATCGATTTCCTTAAACTTCAGCTAAAACGGATATTTTTAATTTTCAATTATCAGCTTTCGCATAACTAGGTTGTAAAACTTTATTTTATGCAGGGTAATTTCTAAAATTTAACAAGAATACAATTATACAGTGTGGGCTATAAGTCAGTCATTAAAAATACAAATTTACACACCAATATTTGTACTAGTAGTAAAAGACTTTGGCCTACTGGAACGAGTAAGTTTTGCTACCCATCCAGTCTCTTCAAATCTTAAATTTAATTTGTATATATCTTGTCGAGGTAGAGATTGGATGCCGCGAACATCACTATAATTATAGTCTCGTTTCCACCGTGTTTGTAAAATAAATACACGCTGTTTTGTAGGTTACTTTCTATTCAGATAACAAAACAAATAACTTAACCTTAAGCCTGTTCTACACGATTCTACGAACACATTCTAACGTTGGATGTTTGATGGTTCGACCCATTGTGTAGCCGTTGATCGAACCTTTGAGAGTTTAATGTCGAACCTCGAACGTTCCTATTGGAGCAAGTTCCAACCGATGTCGGTATTCTTGCTCCGAGTCAAAGGGATTCCCCCAACGTTTGAGGCAAACGTTCGAGGGTTTGACTTATTTGCTACACGACTCGTTCATATAAAGAGAGAGACTTGGGTAAATAGGGAGTTTCTCCACCTTCTAATACGTCTTTTACGTCTTTTTTCTTCGTTTCTTTCTTCCACACGATGTTGGAACGCTCGCCCCAAAGTTGGGTCGAATGCTTGAGTCAAATGTTTTAATCAAACATTTGAGTCACCGTGTAGCAGAAAAATTCGCCCATTAACTTTCGAACTTACTAAAACGTTCGATCCAACGTTGGAGGGAGCATTAGTAGCATCGTGTAAAACCGGCTTTAGACTGCCAGTGTCAAATGGCATATGGGTCATGGACCCTTCTTTTTTGACATATGGGAATATTAGATCTTCAGATATAGCTCAGTTTTCCAAAGGCTGCCCAGGTGAAACCTATTCTTCTGCCGATTTCACAAGTTTGATTGTGTCTCCCCAATCGAATTTTGTGGTCCAGGTAATTATAGGACCATATTTGCTCACTAGGCAAAATAAAGTTTAAGAATTCCAGTGACAACTGACTTATGGTCCACCCACCCTGTATATACAGTGGTAAAAAAACGTATTAAGAATAATTATGTGATATAAGGATAATTTGTTTATATTATTTGATAAGTAGTTTTGGGTTTGTTGTTACTTTCACGATATAAGCTGTGTTAGGTGCAGTATCAATTTATCTATTCCCATTGGTATTTAGTGTAAATTATATGGCACTTCCTTTTCGATCCAATTAATTATAATTATGTGACATGTGTTCGTTTACTCGCCACTTTTCACTCTTTCGACCATCGGATTCAATTAGAGTAGTCATTAGCCCATTAAAAATCTGTGTACTCGTCAGTTTTCCGTTTTAAAACATTATACTAGCTTTAATTAGAAATTAATTAAAAACCTCTTAGAACACCGCCGAGAGATTTGCGGCGATATGGTGCACGCACGCATCGCCGTGCTCAAATATCATGATTTAATGTCATCCTGAAAGTCACGTACACGTAACCAAACAACAGACGGAATATTTAAAGATAAATTTTTGTGACAAAGAATGGGAAAAATTGCGAAAATAACGATTTCGGTTAGTAAGCTTTATATTGTACGTACAAAAACATATTTCGTTTTTTTTTAATGGATGAAAGTTATGCAGAACGGTGGTTTCTGTTACGACGACTGGTTTTCTAAATTTTGCACATAGGGGGCGTAATACATGACATAAAGAATCAACAATTTTTAATTGGCATTTATTCCTCCTGCTTCTCGAGACAGTATTTGATCCACGAGGCTATTTGTCCCAAAAAGTTAAATAAGGCAGAAAAATCCAAATATATCTCATAATTTAAAGCTCAACTAAGAAAAATCTATAGTAGAATAAATTGAACTTTACCCTGACAACATACTTACAAATCTCGCGAAATGAATCAATGAGTCATAAATGGTTACTGTTACTTTGTCGTGTGCCTAAATATTTCCAGTGTTTGTTTATCTTGTTAGTATTTTTTTGCGTTTTAAATAACTAAAAATTGCTATTGGTTGTCAAATAAATTTAAATAATTCCATATTACTGTTTTAAAATAGTCGAAAATTTAAATAAGAGTCTTAGAATATTTACTAATAGTTATTTTGTCTGCTACTAATACACAAAAAAACTATTCTGTAACCATTAACAAAAGTAGAAATTTCTATAATTTTTTTATCTGAAAGACAGCACATAATTTAGGGCTAACAAAAATAATTGGCTAGCATAATAAAAAATATCAAATCATTGGTACTCGTAATAAAGGTTTTTAATGTACACTATTTAAGTATTTAAAAATTATCTCTGAAGAGAAACTGTTACGTACGGTAATAGTTAGTGATTCCACGTCAATATCAAAAATAACTTTTAATTTGCTTATAAGCATAACCAATGGTCAATCTGTAAAAATTCCGTTCGCAGAAATAAGAAAAATAAAAATGTATGTCGACACCACTACCTTTATAAACCTTTTTATAGAAGGCTATAAGTGTTTACATGCATGTATCCTTCTTACTTCTTGGTTGTTAACTTAATTTTTACTTTAGTTGACTTTATAAATCTACCATAAATAATGTTCCCGGTCAAAATAATTTCTTATGAATACAAACGTGCCACGTCTTTTTTTTGGTTCTCTAAAGAGTACTCTGCTAGTGGTCTCTCTACTGGCAAATTATGCCCGAGCTCAGCCGTAGAGGGTAGAAGAAAAAATCTAAAAGTGAGCCGCGCCACCGACTTAAGACGGTACAAGCCGGAAACCCCTAGGTCTTGTAGGCACCAGCAGAGCCACGCGAAAAACAACAAACAATTATGGTGAACTAGATAAATAAAACTATATTTACAATTACTGCAATATATTAATTAAGTAAAAAATGATGTTCTGATTTTTTTTTTACAATAAATTCTGTATTTTCGTAAAGTGGTTTAAACGAATTTAATACACTTTCTTAAAATAATATTTAAATTAATTATAACAATCTTCCAGACAGTAATAAAAACCTAATGAGGTACAAAAGAGAATTAAAATAAAAAAAAAACAACAAAAAGAAAATGTTCACAATATTTAAAATTTCGAAAATAATTTGTTTTATATAGAATTCCTGATAGCAAAAGATTAACACAAAAAAAAGAAATACAAAATAAATGGACTTGCAACAAGAATAATATTTTAAAACCCTCACAATAACCACATAAATTATATTCAGTAATATATAAATTCAGATTCAACTTGGAGCCGGTACAAATTAACGAAAAATAATTTTGTTACTTTTAAACTATTGAAAACTTCATTGGGACGTCACTGGGAGCAGGTACAAATTTAATGAAAATAACTTGTTATTTTTAAATTATTGAAAACACTTAGATCAAGCACATAATAACTGATAAGTTGATAAAATTAAATTCAATACCATGTAACCAATTGAAAACTTCACTGAGACGTCACGGTAACATCGATGATCCAAGAACCGAAACACCAAGTAGTATTATCATAATAATTTCTGCTAAAATTACCAGGCAAGTCTTTATAACGCTGAAATTTATCGTCGATGTGGATGGAACGGCACGTGGTACTTCACGATGGCTTCACTTCATCAAATCCCACACGTGGTGATCTTAACTCGACCCCAATAAAAAAATATTCACCACATAGGCACGACAGAATGGTCAAGTTAAGAATTAAATGGTTTATCTTCCTAATCCAATAAAGATGGCCCCAAATACAGCCAGATATGAAAAAAAAACCGCAGAGGTTCCGCTCACGTGTTAATATCAAATCCTTCCAAAAACTCTCAACCGACTTCCACCACTGACACCAAACGACTCATGATCACTCCTCGCTCCCAGACCGGATATCAGAAAATCACCCGGGACACGCGTCAGCCAACATTTTCACGTCTAAGTTCCTAGTTCATAATTGCGTTCGTCCGCATTAATTGCCAGCCCAAGCAAACCAACAATAATATATCTGACAACACACGACAATCGAGGCCAATAATCAAGGCGAAGTCTAATAAGAGAGACAAAAATGTCACAGCTATTAATAATCGAATTCTATTACTACTATATAGGCAACACTATATACAACGAACCAAATGCAGTATGCAAAGCTAATTACGAACGCCAGACTATCATAATAAGAAAACGGCAGATGGGAGAAAGAAAAAATAGGCACGTGACAAACGATTAATCGTTATTGGCGCTATCTCTTTTCAACATTTAGAGGTCATAATTAGAGATACAAAAGAACGTATGTCATTGCTTAAAAAACAAGTAGTGTACATATTGTATGATGTGTTTCTACTGTCAGTAGAAACGGATGAGGTATATAGAGTTTGTGTTTAGTACTGTTTATTGTTAGTGACGTCAGGGTAAAGGTCAATTTATTCTACTGTAAATTGGCGTTTGTTTTAACAACAACTTCAGATGTCATTTGAACAAAAAAGTTATTTGAGTCAAAAAGTCAATTTGGTCAGAAAAATATAAATTAATGTTTCTTCATACTCATCGTATAACAGTGATGGACTACAGCTATAAAATATATAAATATAGGGAGATCTATCCCATAACATTGTGCAGTTGCACACTTAAAACGTACTAATTACAATCGCAGTCTCTGCTATATAGTACTTTTTTTATTTTTATGAAGTTGGTACGAGCCTCTTTAATTCTGGTTTTTATTTCTACGGTATAGTCATTGTTTTCAGTAATAAGCATTCCTAAGTAATTGTATCTTTTTACTATTTTAATCTGTTGACCTTTAACTATAAAGATTTCATTTGTGTTGTTGTTCTTACATATTTTTATATACTTGGTTTTTTTATATTGAGGGAGAGTCCCTTTTATTTTGTTCATAACTCTTTCTAAATTCTCCAAACTATTGGCTATTATTACTGTGTCGTCGGCATATCTGATGTCGTTAATCAGAACTCCATTCACCTTTATACCGTCGGTCCCATTTTCCAAGGATTCTAATATAATTTGCTCCAAATACACATTAAATAATAATGGCGATAATATGCAGCCTTGCCTCCTTTCTTTATTTCCAGATTATTACAGATTTACGATTAATCTTACATACTGTCTATCCAGGTTTTTGTTTTTAAGATGTTCTATAAATTGGTCATGCTTTACCTTATCGAAGGCTTTATTATAGTCTATAAAGCAGATATAAAGGTCCTGATTAACTCTCTTACTGTCGATCAAAAAAGAAAACTGCTGTATTTTGGTCATTTGATGGGGAATAACAATTATCGTCTGCTTCACCTAATTATTCAAGGAAGAAGAGCTTCTGGAAGGCTAAAGAACTTCAGTGGTTTGAGAAGAGCACAAGATCCCTGTTCCGCGTCGCAGCCTCCATGATAAAGATTGCAATGATGATCGATAATCTTCGATAGAAGCAGGATAAAAAGAAGTAAAGAGTCAATTGGAAATGTTTTACAAATTACCATTTTTGCATAATTTTTTACAATTCTTATTAATAAAATAAATGCTTAAATTCTGTTAAATAGATATCAATACTTGAAATGTTCACTATGGAAAACCATTAATTTTAAATTTTTCAAAACTTTGTTTATTAATAACGCATTCGTAAAAAGTGATTAACATTTTATTTATCTGCAAAGTTTGAAGTATTTAAGAACTTTTATATAACGTAATTTTAGACTGACAGTGATGATGATAAATATTGATTAGCATTCTCCACGATCTTTCGTTTAGCAATTATTCTCTCGTACCTAGCTTTTTTTCATAAACCCTTATTTTGCGTAAACATTATCTTTTTTTTCTTCCAGTCTCGTCCCGGAACCGGGCTCGTACCGTAATAAATTAAAGGGAATTTTAATATAAACCTCCTCCGCGAGCCGCCATGTTCCGGATTAAGGGAAACGCCGTCTACTTGATCTTAACGAATTGCCGACGATGTCTTGAAAATATTACGGGCAATTAAGAAATGAGTTGTAAGGAGGACGTGATTCGGAAGAGATTTGTTAGCCGTGTAAGATGGGTTGTTTTTCGGCTTCGAACTAGTCAACCACTTTAACTGCTTACTGGATGCGATGAATTACGGATTCATCTGAAATTTATGGACTACTTATCTGCGAAAAATAATGTATCCCGATGACCTGTATAAAGCTCATCCTGTATATATATATATATATATATATATATATATATATATATATATATATATATATATATATATATATATATATATATATTTATATTTATATAAATTTATATAAACATATATTCGTAAGAACGTATTACTCACTGATTAAAAATATTACAAAATACAAAGTATAACAATAAAATACAAAGCAATTATGACAAAACTTCTCCTCAAACACAGTCGTAGGTTGCATTGTTTTAGCCATTCTGCAGCATTCGGGGTAAGGTCGTGCAGTTATTGTAGTGAGCTACTGAAACAGACATCGGGACATTCCAAGGTCAGGTGAGCAATTGTTTGTTTATTAGCGCCGCATCTGTCGTATCGTGGGTTATCTGCAGCTCCCCATTGGGTGAGACTTTTGTTGCAAACTCCATAGCCAGTACGCATTCTATTCAGATTGCACCATTCTCTTCTAATCAGTGTGAATCCAGCGAGTTTGGCACTGGGGTTAGAGATAAGATTGAAGTTCCTGACCTCTTTCTGATTATACTATTCACTCCAGCGCTCTTCCACAGAAGAGCTGTAACGATAGGTGGGTTCCTGGACTTTAGTCTCAGCCTGTCTGTAAGAGGGAGTATATCAGCGTGAATGGGTAGAACGGTGTTGGAAATGCATTTTTCAAACTGGTGTTTTAAGCTGGCTAATCGTTTTAGTTGAGGTGCTGCTTAATACTGGCAGCCATTGGACCGGAGTGGACCTAATGGTGCCTGTCAGAGTCCTCATTGCCTGGTTTAACTATACGTAGTGAGGTTTGTATGACTGCTGTTTATCCGCAGTGGAGTAAACTAAGGCGGTCACACTGGTTTTTAATGTTTTTGCGTCAGCGCCCCATGATGTGTTTGCCAGTTTTTGGACAATATTAGTTCTATTAGAGGTTATTTTTGTTAAAATGAACAATAAATTCATCAATAAAATATGTTTGCTCACGATAATATTCTGGAGCAACTGGTAGTATACGTACGAAAGTAATATGAAATATATAATGATTTGAAAGTTGTTATATGTTAAAATAATATAATAATTTAAAAATATTATATACATATATATATATATATATATATATATATATATATACATATATTTAATTATAAATGCTGCATTTAAATGTACAAATGTTGTCATGAATAAAAATCAGAAAGAGATGTATAACTTGCTTGGAATTTTTATCTTTTTTTAAAAAAGTAAATAAAAATGAACAAAATTAACCGTCGAAAATTTCAAATTAAAAAATAAAAACACTAAGGATATATTGTTTAGTACAAAATTTTTATTATACCACACCATAGATATAAATATTTCATTAATAAAAAAAGAACTTTCAATTCATAATTATTATTCTATGTCTGATTCATCTAAAGTACAATTTTGTTTATTGATTTCGGTATACAATATTTAAGGTTACTAACTGCTCAAAAATATTGCTGTTTACGTAAAGTAAGTTAGAATATTAGTTCGAGTTTTATACATAAAAATAGTTGGGATAATTAGCATGAAGACGTGACCTGATTAATAACTTATGTATTTTAATTTTGTAATAAATAATTTTGAAATATGTAATGCTTATTTACTGTGTAATAATTTGTTTTTATCTTCTTACTTTAATACAAAGTTTTAAACTAAAAAGCGTCGGAAACAAGTGTTGCATGAAGTGAAAATGGGTAATATTTAATATTGTTGTAACGCTTTTCTAGTACAGTCCAGACATACCATAAGTAGTAGCTGTACACATTCTCTTTTAATTAACAGTTTTAATTTTGTGGACCCCGGAATATTCTCAGATTTTTAGCTAAATTTCCGCGAAACTCGATCGATACAAGTTGCTAAATTTTAAGGTTATACCTATAAACCATTTCACGTATGAAGTAGTGCTGGTTCTTAGACTTGTGTATGATAGTGAATGTTGGGTTTGGCGAAAGAAGCATAAAAGTAAGATCAGTGCTGCGGAGATGAGTAGTCTAAGAAGTATAGCTGAAGTGACTCTTATAGATCTGATAACAAATATAGATAAAGGAATGCTTAGATGGTTTGAAACCGTAGGGAGAATGGATGAATAAAGATTAACGAAACAGATTTATAAGGCGAGTGTGAATGGGAAGTTGGTAGAGGTCGACCTCATGTCCAAAAATGTGCGAAAATGTAATTTAATGTAATGTAATTTAAAAAACTTAACTTTTATGACTAGGTCCTTTTTATAATGTTTAGTTAGCTCCACAACATCACTTCATTAAAACCAAACCAATTGTGCTGTAATGTGCTCAAGCTGTGCTACTATGTGTCATAAAAAAATATTTACTCGAAAAATTGAATTTTTGTTAAGATATCCTTTTTGTGATGTTTAGTTAGCTCAAAACTAAACTTATTGTGCTGTAATGTGCCCGCAATGTGCTGTTAAATGCCAATGTGAAAAAAAAAATTTGAATAAACAATTTAGATTTTTCATAAAATGATAAGTCTTCATTAATACTTTTTTTACGCATAGATAAGTGTGGTGCGATAAAATAGCATAATAATACCATGCTGCAAACGATTTTCAATAAATATTTTACAAGAAAAATTTACAATTGTCGAATTGTAAATATAGATTTTTTTATTTTTTTTTTTATGAAAATAGTTGCAAAAAGGGTAGACCTATCGTGTTATCGAATTATAGAAAGGAAATGATTGTGGACACGCTTTTTAAAAAGTTGCAGGTCATAGTTCTCTGAAAAAACTGATTTTGGAAGCTTATTCCATTCCGTAGCACCCCTGTAAAAGAAGGATTCTTTATGAAGATTGGTCCTAGTAGTGTCAATCTTGAGAGTAAATGTGTGAGACTGATCAGCGTGCCGAGTTCTTCGGCCGAATGTGGCCAATGGTGGTACAAGAGTTTTTATTTCTCTGGAGCATCTGCCATGAAAATATCTGTAGAGTAATGACTGGTCAGCATTTCTTCTTCTATGTTCTAGAGGGTGAAGGGTTTCTGTGAGAGTGGAGCTGTTTATCAACCGAATGGCCCTTTTCTGAATGGAATCAAGAAGACGAAGAGAATGCCTTGGTGCTGAACCCCAAATGTGCGAGCAATACTTCAGTAGAGGTCGGATTTGAGCCTATTACGTCTTTAACAGTTGATCAGGAGTAAAAATATTGTTAATTGAAAACTGTAGAATCGTCTGTTTGGCGTATCAACTACTAAAGCTACCGATAAAATTATTTTTAAAATCCATTAATCAATTGAGAGAAACTTTTTTCATTTATCCAGTAATTACTTTAATCAATACATAGTTCGATAAATTATAATTTGTTTAATTGAAATTCTATGGAGCCTTTGCACAGCAACTATAAAATCCACTCCTGCATGAAAGAACTACTTTGACCGTTAAAATTCGATACATTTTTTAAAAATATTTCCTTGAATTATTATTGGGAGCACTTCAACTTTAAAAAACAAAAAGTACGTGGGATTTGACATTCAATTTTTTTTAAACGTATATCCACTGAACCAAATTTTTACATCGACGTATCGCGCTCGTTGTTTCGAACGATTCCTAGAAATCATAATGCTCGAAGGAATTACTCCAAGGAATCATCTCACTTTACCTGCTTACGTTCAGGTATTAAGTAAAGGGTTTATTATGATGGAAAAGGCCATAAAAAATTCTGCAAGACATTAAAAACCATTCCACAAGCATAACAATTATCGGAAACTAAACATTACCGTTTAGCTGGCGTCGTCGCATAAAATGGTAACTTTACCATGGGATCAACTGGCAATTATACGTCATACATTCTTAAAGTACATCACAACACATAGACGAAGAGACTGAAATTTTTGCTCATTTATGTTTATATATCTTAGAATAGAAGCTTAGTAATTATTAAGTAATAAATATATAATCATATAAAACAATATGAAAAAACTTATGTAGTCAAGTCATTTCCCCATTCTCATCAAAGTAACATTAACATTTTTTCTCGTAATAACATTACTAGTAAAAAAAGTATTAATGAATGAAAAATTAACATTTTACGAAAAATATAAATTTTTTATTAAATTTTTTTTTTTGATACATTGACACATAACAGCACATTTCGGGCACATTACAGCACAATATTTATAGTTTTTATAGTGATTTTGCGGTGCTAACTAAACATCACAAAAAGGATGCCTGATATTGTATTTATGTTTTTGTTTGCTAGAGGTCTGTTGGTCAACTCTCTTGTACACAATTCGATAGCGAATACTTCAGCCTGAAAGATTGTGGCATACCTGCCAAGACTGGTATATATTTCAATCTTTGGTTTTTTGCTGAAAACACCGGCTCCAACTCTATCTGAGGTTTTTGAGCCATCAGTCTCTGGAAAGAAGATTTTTCGCCTCATTTATTCATCTCTCTTCGGAAAGAGGACTTTGAACGACTTTTCTACGTGTATTTTTGTGGCTAGCATGTCAGGAACCATCCCGAGAATTTGGTGGTTTTTTGTTTCACTCCGTATCCCGGAGTGGTTGCCGAGTTGCTCTCCATTAATATGCCTTTCCAGAAACAGGAATCTGTAGATGTTACTATATTACCAAAATAACCTTATGAAGAACTCTATAGAATTACTTAACAATAATTCTATTAATATTAAACTAGTTTCGACAAATTAAAAGCAATTTTAGTATTTATTTTAACAATAAGAATATCCAAGCAAATTACTTTTGAAGTGCGTAATTCAAAATGGTCGACTTCTTCAACCCTCTTTCTAACTAGTAAAGCTAATAGAAAATTCCATTACGGGAATCAGCTTACCGTTAAATAATTAAAGTTGTTTGTTATGCACTATATATTTATGTTTGGTGAATGCATCCGGATTAAACTTTGCTTCAAGTTCAGAAATCCCGTGTACTCAATAAAACATTACCCTCGTAATGATGTTATGTGTACTAGGGTTCATACAGTGTTGAATTTTAGTGATAAATTTTTTCATCAAAAGGCTTCTTGTTAAAAGTTTTGATCTCTATCAATACAAAAGTCTTGGAATTTTTTTTTTTTAGAATCGATAAGAAGGGTACTTATTTCAAAAATATTAGCATATATATCTATATCGTTATTTTTTCATGCGCAAGAGATCTGATAGGTCGAGGTGCTTGAGAGTCTGCATAGCCTTCACGACCCCCTCCCTACACTTGTTGTTTATTAGAATTTTGAACGTATAGATTGTCGTAGAAAAATTATTCTACGTAACTCGTAAGTTATTTAGATTCTTCAATTGGATTAGGAGTAGATGACATATTACAAATATTTTGTGGCAAAAACAAAATTAATTATAAATTTATGGCTGCTCATTTTGACGTCATTCTTTATTATTGTTAAACATGATAGCTATATCGAAGAATATTTTCCAAACAAGTGGGTATCTATTATTTTTTGTTGGGATGATGCACGCTCGACCCACAAATAACGAACTGGTAGGTATGGTTAGTATAAACCCATATATCACTCGTTAATATCCAAAAAATATTTTAACGGAATTGTTTTGATGTCTAAATGCATGTGAAACTAATACCAGTTAGTACAAGGTATCCCTTGGATAAAAACATATTTTTCTTTTCTTACGACATACCCGCCGTTCGGTAAGGTACATTTTTCTAGTATGTTTCCCACTGTGAGGACACGTAACATCATTTCTAACGCCCACAATTTGATAACCATCTATATTATTGTGATGGTACGAAGCAATTGTAAATACATTCGAAATGGATCAGCATTTTAGTATTCATTTATTCAAATTGGACTCACGCATTTCTAAAACATTAGTATTTGTTGTTAATTTGTAGTAAGAGATTCTAAATGGACTGAAAGTAACTTCTGTTATAACAAATTGGGTTTCCGAAGGTTTTACGTCTGAATATAATTTTTGAAGATTAAAGTTATTCAATAAATTTTATAAAATATAAATTTTAACTGTCCATTTCAAATAGGATTTTATGCTAATTGGTAAAGTTAATTATTGAATTGCAGTAAATTAAATAAAAAGCGTCAATATAAGTTTATTACCGCTTAATTTTGTATTTATTGCAGCTTAATTTTATGTATTAGCTATTCTATTATTCTCTTGATGGTAAAGCTTGATTGCTTCTATGATGGTAATTTTTATCAGTCGCAGTGCAGTAAGGTTGTGATTTTCATCTATGGAGATTATTACCTACATCTTGCGTATGGATTAAAAATGAATGATTTGATCGTCAAATGCCTATTTTACGCCGTTGATCAAGTCATATAAGCGTCATCTGACGAAGAGTTGCAGGTGAAGGTAAATACTCTGCATGATGCCCTAAAAATCAAAGGGGTAAATATAAATATAAGCAAAACGAAATTAATGGTTTTTGAAAGAGAAGAAAGTATGACAAACTGTGAGGTTCTGATTAAGGGAAAAGGAGTGAAAAAAGTAAATGAATTTGTGTACTTGGGTTCAAAGTTTACGAGAGATGAAAAGTATGACAGTGACATTAAGTGAAGGGTGTTGGCAGGAAAACAAATGAATGAAGCACTGCATAGCTTTTAAACAGCCAGAAAATATCAAAAAAGTCACGTCTGGCTGTGCATAGAGAGAAGTGTTGGTTCTTACACTTATGTATGGTAGTGAATGTTGGGTTTGGCAGAAAAAGCATAAAAATAGGATTAATGCTGAGAAGATGAGTAGTCTGAGAAGTATAGCCGGAGTGACTCGGTTGGATAAAGTAAAGAATAGTGATATAAGAGAACGCTGTGGTGTAAAAGAAGATGTGGTTACAAAGATAGATAAAGGAATGCTTAAATGGTTTGGACACGTAAAAATTATGGATGAAGGAAGATTGACGAAACAAATTTATAAAGGGAGTGTGAATGGACAAGTCGTTAGTGGTCGACTTTGGAGAACATATCTCGATCAGATCAACATTGTTTTAAAGAAAGGCCAAGTTAAGAGTACCAACAACCGACAAGCATTCATGAGAGCACTGATGAAAGTAGAGGAAGCAAAAGATGTGTGTAAAAACCGTAGCAAGTGAAAGGAAGTGGTCTCTGCCTACTCCTACGGGAGAAAGGCGTGACTATATGTATGTACATCTTCTTTTTGTAATATCGCCCAAGGATCTAAATGTTTTCTTTTGTTATCTTTCTCCAAATATTTTTGAGGTGAACTGATTATTCGTAGGTGTACTGCAAACGGCGATTTTTTAAGATGAAGTTGTAGATAAAAACTTTTTGCTGTAATACGTTCGAAGGGACCGTTTTTTTATTTAAAAAAAAAGTTCTTCGAATCACTTAATATGTTATTTGATAAAGATTGTATTTGAATGACTAATTAACAAAAATTAGTTTTAAGACCAAGTGTATAATAGCTCATATATCTTTCAATAATAAGTGTTTTTTGATTAATATTAAAAAACATTAATTTTAATAGCTTCAAAACTTTTTAAATATGGAGCAATACAATCGAAACAAACTTTTTTTTGAGGTACGTTTATTAATTTGAGATAAGCGATTAAAACTTTCTGGTTGTTATTTATCTTATCCTGTTTTTTCCATTTTTTGGTAGCAATTATATTGTGCCAATTTATTTTTGATGTTTCTGTATTCGATCTGGCTTCTTTAAAATTAATTTGAAGAATTTAAGCATCATTTTATTGCAGCTTTATTTTCCAGGATCTACCCTTCACATTACTAGGTGTTAACTGTTTTTTTGGGCTGTGTGCGTGACTCCTGATGGTCTGGTTAAACTTCATATAATTTATAAAAGATTAGGTTAATTATAAGGTAATGTAAATGAACAACATTTACTAAAATGACTAAACCATACATCACATAGAAATAATGTCCTGGCGAAAGCCATTTTTGCTACGTTATTTGTGCTTCTGCCCTTTATGACACAAAAGAAGTTGACTTTTAATATTTTATTTATGCTTGAAAGTAAAGTCAGTAAAGAGATATCCCTAGCCATTTTTCAATTAACCTTGTGTTTTTTTTTTAAACTTTCGTTTCCAACTTATCTCAGAAATGAACATGTTTTATCTGAAATTGCGAAATACCGTGAAGATTATACTTTTATATTTCTTTACTGAAAATTACGCGTTCTTTTTATTTTTTCATGTTTACCGTAATGCAATTTGCCTCATTCTCAAAAGCATTTCAAATTTCAGGAGCTGATTTACATTTTTCACGTAGGAAGTTTGGATGAAGAACATTTTAATCTACGTCTGACACGAGCCAGCTAATTTCAATACAAGAATTCGAGCTGAATTTGACAGACGGAGTTTTCATTTTTTAGGGCGCATATAGAAGAGATTTTTTTATATCAGTTCTCGCTCCTAAACTTACATTCTTTTTGAAGTATAATTAATTCCCTTTTTTTTAATTTTGTAAAGTTTATTGATGCACACTTACTCTTAACAGTTCAAGAATTTCGTTTTAACAAATTTAATTATAAATCATTTTTGTATAGGGAACATTACTTGCTTCAGTGCATTTTTACATGTGAGTATTAATTTGTTAAAATGGGTATTAAAGATTTGAAGGTTAAAATAAAGTATAAATCCAGCGATCCTGTTTACAAATGACCGTTCCACTTTAGAAGTAGTTTTCTGGCAGTGCATTATGTAAAGGAACGTAGAGAGTGATCCTTATTGATGCAGTCAACGACTATGCTCTAAAGCAGTGATTCCTAAACTTTTAAATTAACGGCACACTCACCAAATTCCTTTGATGGTATGGAACCCCACATCAAATAATTACCATTGAATGACAATGGAATATAAATAGGAACAAAAACGTTTACAAGAAATAATTAAAAAAAAAACACTTTCATTAATAATTCCTTTATAGTTCGGTATTTCTATGGTCGACAGTTGTATGTGCATGTTTGGGTACCTAGCATCTGATCTCGACATGAATTTGTCTTTTGTAAAGTGTAAGCTGAAAAGTCTGTAGCACAATAATACGTTGTGTAAAAATGGAGCAAAAGTAAGATAGCCTTTTCGGCTATTTCAGGATATTCACCCCTAACACCAATCCAAAACTGTTCAGAGACACAGACTCAAATGTGGACTTTAATGTGGATAAACTCTGAAGATCTATGAATGTTTCGTAATCCAGGACGGTCAGCATTGCAGGTTGAGTTCTAATGATAAATGTCAAAAATAAATAATTTCGCGGAACCCCATAAAGCTCTTAAATTTCGCGGATTAAGAACATGGTGCGTAAATATTTATGATTCACCACCACTCCAAAATGAGCTTAGTTAGCACATTAGGCACATATTTCTTGACTGGATATGGCCCTAAGAATGTTAATCGTCTTCTTCTTCACGTGCCCTTTTCGTGGTGGAGGTTGGCAATCATCATAGCTATTTTGACTTGGAGGCGGCAGCTCTGAACAGTTTGTTTGATGTGCATTCATACCATTCCCTCAAACTGCGCAGCCATGATATTCCTCTCCTTCCTACACTTCTCTTGCCCTGAATTTTTCCGTGTATAATTACTTTAAACATGGTATATCGTTCCCCACGTGTAATATGTTCCAGGTATTGTAGTTTTCTGGTTTTAATGGTTTCCTTCGTTGTTTGTTACGTGTTTTGTCCATGATATCATCAGGATTCTCCTTTACACCCACAATTCGAATGATTTTAGTTTATTAATGGTTGCCGCGTTCAGCGTCCAAGCTTTTATGCCGTAGAGTAACGTCGAGAAAATATAACACCTTGCCAGTCTTACACTTAGGTTTAAATTTAAATCCATTGTGCAGGGTATCTTTCTCATCCTGTTGAAGTTTGTTCATGATTTCTCTACTCGCACTTTGACTTCTTTAGATTAATCATCTGCGGAATTGATTGTTGTGCCAAGATAGCTGTGGTTCTCCACTTGTTTATGAATCCCGTCATTGACCGTCAGACTTTCATCGTTATTTTGGGTTTTTGATATCCTCATAAATTTCGTTTTCTTGACGTTTACTGTTAGTACGTACTCTTGACTACATTCAACTATCTTATTCATAAGTCTCTGAAGGTCTTCGAGGTTGCCTGCTAACACGACAGTGTCATCTAATATTGTTAATCAGTGTTTCATTGACCTTTATTCCGGCAGGTTCTTCCGCGAGAGCTTTCTTTAGAATTTCCTCAGAGTACGCGTTGAAAAGGAGTGGCGATAATACACATCCCTGTCTCACCATTCGTCTAATTTAAATCTCTTTTGATGTATGTTCATCAATACGTACTTTTGCTCGTTGTTTGTAATATAAGTTTGCTATGATTCAAAGGTCATTGTAGTCTATCTGTTTTGTTTTAGGGACTTTCATTAGTTGTTCGTAGCAGACTTTATCGAAAGCCTTATTATAATCTATGAAGCAAATGTATATATTCTGGTTAACGTCTAAACATCTCTGAAATAGAACATTAAATGCAAAGAGGGCCTCACGTGTACAAAGACCTTGACGAAATCCGAACTGTGTGATTGATAAATTCCATTAAAAAGCTTCACCAAGACGTCGATGTATCTCTCTTCTATAATCTTGAGAATCTCGATTGTAAATTCGTCAGGTCCAGGACTTTTTCTGTTTTGTGTTTTTAGCGTATGTAGTATTTCTTTCTTTGTAATTTCTGGACCTATCTCTTTTGCATCAAAGGATATTTTTTCCAGTTCTTTTCTTTCGTCTCCAAACAACTCCTCAATGTATTCTCTCCAGCGTTGTAGTTTTTCATTTGTCTCCATTATGGTATTCCCTTTTTTGTCCATAAGTGCAGCAGTATGTTTTTTTAGTTGCAAGCCTGTCATTTCTTTAACCTTTTGATGTAGGTTGAACAAGTCATATTTGTTTTAACGTTCTTTGATCTCTTTGCATTTTTCTTCAAAGTGTGCCTGTTTTTTCTCTCATATCCTCTTTCTGATTACATTGTTAATCTGTCTGTATTTATGACTATCGTTATTCTTTGCTTGTCTCCTTTGTTCCATCATATTTAGTATTTCGTTGTTCATCCAGTTCTCTTTCTTCTTTGCAGGGTCTTTTAGTATCGGGGAGGCTGTGCTTTAGGAATTCCCATTGTTCTTCATGTATTTTTTGTTTGAGGTTTTCCTTTATAATGGGTTTTTTAGTTAATCTGAGAGTTAGCAAATTAGAAGACAAGAATATTTTTTGAATGTTAAACAAAATCTTTTAATTTTTGGTGTACTGTGATTATGGCACGTGACTATTAAAGTAAAATTAATTACTGTGAATAAAAGATTTCTACTAAACTATAACCAAGAATAATCTGATTATTTACATTCATCTGATTTGTTGTACACCGCGACCATTCTCGGTTGGGTGATTGGTAAAGACCGTCTGCTTTAACAATTGTATCTTTGAGTACGAGGTTCTTATATCTTCTCTCAAATTTGAAACTCTTAGTTGGTAAAGAGTTATAGGTAGATAGCGGCTGCTTATTCGCCTAGGTCTAGAGATAGGTCGAAATATTTATTTTATGTTCCAATTTACAAAAAGTTAATATTGGTTTTTTTAAGGTTAATTGAACATAAATATATTTTTTTTTAATTTTCCTATTTATTTGCAATCTATAATAATTATTATAATAAGCAAATTGTATGATATTACAATTCAGTTGACATGCCCGACAAGAATACAGTGATTACTATCTCTTACAGCTATAATTAATAACTAGATTAATTAGTTTTGTCTATTGGAAATACAGTAACACTTGTTAAAACCTATTAATTAGGTTGTATGGATCATAACGCTTTAGTCTACGCTGTGCTGCTGGTTGTACCATGAAGTTAGATGTCAGTCTATTTGGATGATATCTTAATCTATTTTTATAGCTTATGGATAAGTTTTTTATTTCCGTTTTGACCGATTCCACTTGAAGACCACGGGCTATAACAAAGTTTGGCACAAACCATGGAGCATCTACAACAATTCTTAGCACTTTCAATTGGAATTGCTCCAGAATTTCAATATTGGAATTGGCTGCTGATCTCCACAGTGGGAGCCCAAATGGGCTTGAGTATTTTTTGTAGATCAGTACCCTTTTTTTTTAATAGATAATTGAGATTTTCTACCTATCAGCCAGTATAGATCTCTTAGTTTCAAACCTAATTGTTTGCGCTTGGTAAAGATGTGTTTCCTTCAGGTTAGGCGCTTATCTAGGTGGCATCGTTCCGCTGTGGTAGAGTTTGATTGTTTAGAGTGACTTCCGGACATTTGCCTTTACGGTTGATGAAAGTTACCTGAACAGACTTCACTTTATTTGCTTTAACTCGCCATTTCTTTGACCAGTTTTCACCTTATTGAGGTGAAGCTGTAGTGTATTTGATGCTGCAATAGGATCTTTGTGTAATGCTAGTATGGCGGTGTTATCTGCGAATGTGGCTACTATTACGTCATTGCTATTTGGTAGATCAGCCGTGAAGAGGAGGTAAAGTAAAGGCCCCAGAACAATGCCTTGAGGAACTCCAGAGTTTATTTTGAACAGTGGTGTTTGCTCATCAAGGTATTTAACTAGGAAATAGCGATCTTAAAGGTAGGAGTAAAGGATTTGGTAATAATTGATAGGTAAGGATTTTCTGATTTTAAATAAAAGGCCATAATGCCAAACCTTGTCAAATGCTTGCGTAATGTCTAGGAACGATGCAGCATAATATCTTCTATTTTCTAGATTTTCGTTTCGTGCTCACGTCTAAATCCAAATTGATGATTTGGTAGTATTTGGTAAATGATTGGTTGCATTTTTTCAACAAGTAGTTTTTCTAACAACTTGCCTATTATATAAAGCAGACTTATAGGTCTATATGACTTCACATCTTCTAGTGGCTTACCCGGTTTAGTAAGTATCTTTGTATCCCAGCATTTTTGTGTTCTTTTAGCATTATTTTTAGCTGTTGTTGTGATCTATTGAGTTTCGTTTTATCTTGGGGAGCTCGTGTATTTTACCAGATTTTCCTGTATCTACGTTAAATACCTTAAATCAGATTAAGTTACCTTCATCGGGATTTAAAAATAAAAAATTTATAAAAAGAAAATAAAATTTAAATTAAGCCGGTAATTTCAAAAATTATTTTTTTTTTAGTTTATTTTTATGCTAAGGAAAGACAGTTTTATTTATTATCCCATAGAAAGAATTTAAAATTTAATGAATTATCTACCACTTATTGAAAATCAAATAATCGTCGCCGTCGCGTCGTTATTAATTTGTTCTAGCAAATTTTTTACAACATCTCTTTTTTTAATTCGTTCAAATTTTCCTTAAGAACTATTAAAGATCTTATCTTTTAAAATGATGATGGTGTCTTGTAGACGATGTTATAAGTATCTAGTTCGAGAGAAAACTTTTACACTCATCATCGCGCTATAATGAAATGGTCCATCATTAAAAATTGAAGTGGAATCTTGAAAAAAACGACTTTTTTTTTTTTTTTAAAAGTTGATGATTAACGATAGCACTGGTCTACAGTGGTTTTGTTGCTCTAGAAATAAGATTGATTTTGGATATATTTATGCTTACAACTTATGAAACTATCAATGGTTTTGTAAGATTTGCTCTGGTTTTCTTTTAAATCTTTATTTTTATTTTACATTACAAAAATCGGAAAATAAGTAACAAAATAACAGATATATTTATAATGTCAGTTTTGTTTTAAAAAATTAGGATACATCGAAGTAAAAGAGAGGAAAATGTCGAAAACATGTTATATTTCCATAAAACGCCTTTTATGAGCTATTCTTTTATAATATTTTAGAAGACAATCTCTTTTTAAAGATTAGCAGTAATCTGCCATCATGTGACAATCTGATCGACCGTGATACCTTTCTTTCATCACTTTTAGATCCTGGTGGAACCGCTCTCCCTTTTCCGCACTATAATTTCCTAATAACTTTAATAAAATATGTGTCTTATCAATTGCCGTATTTAAGGACCATTAAATATTTCAACTCACAACTTTTCCATACTAAGCTTCAGAAAATTTCTACAAATGTAATTAAATCAATCTCCTTCCTTGTCCAACGCCTTTACAAATTGCTTTATCATTCCTAACTTAATATGTAATGGTGTAAGTATGATTTTGTCTCGGCTCACCAACATTACATTGGATTTACCGACAGTTAAAGAATTTCTTCCAGGCCAAACATCTTGTCCCCAATGAAGTTGCTTTGCTCCACTGTCCCACCTAAAAATAAAGCAAGGGTATTTCGTTTATCCACTTGTTGACCAAGTCAAAAATTAACCATTTTTAAATCCACACAAATTACCCATTGATTCTCCAAGTGAGTAATTTTTTTTAAAACCAATTTCACATTTTCATATTCTCCTTTGAGTTTTGTTAAAAGGGCAATTGGAATTGATGCAAATTTATTTTCATTATGCAGTACGACGCATTTCAAACTTCTTTTACAGCTGTCAATAAAAAGGCTCCACTCAGTAAGTTTGTATTTTTTTAAACCCATGTCTAGAAGCAGCTTCGCAATATCATTACAGTACACCTGTCCTTTATTTTCACTAAAAAAATTATAATAACTCACTCTGTTAGTGCCATTAAATTTTTTTCTTTCAATCTTGAGGCTAACGGTTCTGATCCTTTATTAATATTAACAACTTATTCAGATTCACGTGTAAGTACTTTAATATTATCAAATAACTGTGATCCCAACTGTTCTGCGGAGCAAGGGGTCTGGGAGTGGGGATCACGTGATGTTTGTATGCGCGAAAAAGTTGCGCAGAACCATGACTGGGAAAATAAATTTTATTACTAATAAGCCCATAATTGTTCAAAATATAAAATATGTAAAATTCATAAAAACAAGAGCACATTCATTACTTTCATAAATATATTCGTAACTTGGGCACTTGAAGACATAAAAAATTTGCAAAAATATTCAGGGCAACACACTTGTAGAGCTGTGTAGTTTGGTATTTCTACGGATTCTACAGTTATTTTAGTATGCCTACAAAAGTGTAATAATAAATTTTTTGTTGTTGCCTGTTCATACGTTCACTGATTGCAAAATTTTTAGATATTTAAAATTTCCCACCATGATGATTTTTTTTTGTTTATGACGCTGTTCGGCGTTTGAGGTATTAAAACTGATCACTATTGATCAACCATTAATTTAAGTCTGGTAAAATCTTAAAACTAAATACTTATATACTACTAAATTTCTTCCAACGATGTCCTTTAGGTTGTTCTGACACGAGTTAGAATGGCTTGGTCCTCTTCAGTCTTCGAACTAAATGCTGATTGTCCAGCAGCTGAAGGGCTTCTACATTTTCATGGAGGTGTAGCCTGGCTTCATGTTTACCAGCAGACCTTTTAGTTTCATCCTTAACCATTGGGATACCGAGGTCTCTATGTAGGTCACTGTTGCGTACATACCAAGGGGCGTTTGTCTTGTTACGCAGCACTTTCTTCTGAAATATTTTAATAATCTTTATATTGCTATCTTTGGCACAACCCCATAGCTCGATACCATAAAGCCACACTGGTTGCAGACTGTAAATAATTTTCTTATTGTTCAATGACAACTTGGAATTCCTTCCAATCTAATATATAAAATTCTCGTGTCACAATGTTAGTTACCATACTCCTCCGAAACGGCTTGACCGATTTTGATGAAATTTTTTGTGCTTATCCGGTATCTATGAGAATCGGCCAACATCTATTTTTCATCTCCCTAAATGTTAGGGGTAGTCCACCCCTAAATTTTTTTTTTTATTTTTTAGACAAAATTTTTAATTTCTATTTTTTTATGATACAACATATAAAAATACATACAATCCTTAATTTTCACCCTTCTACGATCAACCCTTATTTTTTAATAGCCATTTTAGTAATTTAATCATTTTTCCTTTCCGGTCGAAAACTGATCAATCGTCATTTAATTAGTTATCCCCGCCAGATGTCTACAGGTGTCACTTCTGACCCAGTAAACAGCACGGAGTAGGGATGAGAACGAAGCCGGTCTCCTTTCTTTCTCACTCCCTACACAGTTGTCGGCCATCATTATTGTTTATGCATCAAGTGTAGTAGTAACGTTGACAATTATTATTTTGCTATCTCAGTGTAACTCTCATATTAACTTTTAATCATTTCTATTTTATCAATAATAATTAAATTATCAATTTTGAGTGTATTTTGCACGATTAGTTAATCAAGTGATTTTATAACCTCAAAGTACTTAACACGTGACACGAGCTTCCAATAACAACGGATTTTGTGTTGTAAGTATACTTTTTTTTATTTATATCGAAAATGTTGTTGATCTTATAAAAATGTAATTTTAATTTAATTTTATTAAAAAAATGTAATTGAACAATTAAGATTTTCATAGTTTCCAAAAAATCAATCATTATGAATCTTTATTTTGAAATGTCAATGAAAATATTGGTTGCATGAAAAAATTATAAGAGACAATGTTTTCATAAAATTTAATTTTTTACTTTTGTTTGAAAAAGTTTTCCATAAAACTTATATTTTTGTTATAATTTCATAAATTAAAACTAATCATTTCAAAACTGCGGCAAAAATCCTGGCCCTAATTATACTTTTAACATTTTTCATCATTAAATAATTTCATTAATTCTATTTATGTATGTTTTGTACGGTGAGCAATGCCAAGAAAACGAAAAGGGGCTGATTTGAGCCGCAGTACAAGTAAAGCTCGAAACTTGCGAAATAGCAGATCCGAAAGAACAGAAGAACAAATCCAGCAACAAAATACTGATGCACGTGTCAGAATGGCGCAATTGCATCAAGAAGAGCCAGAAGATACACAAACTGAACGCAATGAAGTCGGAAGATTAGAACAACGACAATCACATTCTTACATACATACAATATACACATTCTAACATACATACATACTTACAATAAGTAAGTTATTTTTTGTCTACACTAGAAATTACTAGGAAATTATTTATATGGCAAAATAACGTTTGCCGGGTCAGCTAGTAAGCCAATAATTTTGTCTATAGTTAAGTCCAAGTTCGGTTCTTTTCTTTTTTACATGCGCTTTCCATCTGAGCTTAGTTTTAAGAATCATGCCAAGATACTTAGCATTGTTACTATATGGTACTAAGTTGTCACTGATACTTAGGGGTGGTGGATTGACTAGTCTTTTGTTGGTAAATTTAACATGGATTGATTTTTTTTCGTTAAGCTTGACTTTCCATTGTTTAGTCCAATCAAGTATTTCATTAGTAGCTGACTGCAATTTTATACAGGACACTTCCTGATCTTGATCTACTGCAAGGAGTGCTGAATCGTCTGCAAATGTGGCAATTTTAACATCTTCCAGTCGTGGAATGTCGCTAGTATACAATAAATAGAGAATAGGACCTACTACACTACCTTGAGGTACACCCGCATTTATCTCTTTTAAGCTGGAATACGCATCTTCCTGTTTAATTCTAAAGAATCTGTCTGTGATATATGATGTCAAAAGCTCTACGTATTATAATGAAGGTTGAACATTTATTAAATGATATTTTAAAATCTTGACAAAGCAGTTCCACTGGGGGTTGCATTTTTTTTCAATCCAGTTTATGGTGTGAAAGAAAATTATTAATTTCAGCAATGAAAGAAGTAATATATTGCTGAAAGAAACATATGGGGTAATAAAGAGATGATTTTATGGTTGGCGGTTTTCTATTATTACCCTCTTTGAAATTTTAACCACGACTTTATTTTCCAACAGCAATAAGTACAATCAGGAAAATCCCACTTTTAAGTTGAGCACTTGGAAAATTTTATTAGAACATTAAAACTTGGGTGAAATACCGTTGAGCCAAAAATCTTGCAGAAGTAACTCATTTTAATTGTTAAGTGAGATCTCTTGCAATTATATATAATGAGAGGATTATGATTTCAATTAAATGAATGAATTGGATTGAAAATAAAAGGTAATTGAGAATGAATAACTACGGGTCTCAAGTTTATTATTGGATTTAAGGAATCGGGAAGGTAATTGAATTAATAGTCAATTGTGCGAATAATTTACTACTTTTAATATTTCATTTCAGACAGGATTTCCGCCCTTACATCATAATTGGAAGCATCGCTTGTTTAACAAATATTGAATATCTGACTTTGATAATAATCTTTACATTAAATGGAGAATCGTGTGCACAAACAGTTCCTGCGTATTCTATTTTTTTATTTCGTTTCTTTAATATATAATTTTTTTTTTTTATTTTACAAATAAGAATAGAACAGATTATTCCCTTTGGAAAGTTACCAAAAGAATCAAAAGACCGATAAGTCAAAACCCTACGATTAAACAAGCTGATGGGAATTGGGATAAAAACAACACACAAAAGGCAGACATGTTTTCAAATTATTAAGAACAAATATTTAAACCAAATGAAGATCAAGAAGAAAAACCCGACTGGGAAGAAACATTACAAGAAGAAGAAGTAATCAAGCCTACGTCACCTAAAGAAGTTTTTACTGAGATAAAAAAAAATATTAACCCAAAAAAGGCTCCAGGCTTTGACCTTATAACTGGGGAAGTATTAAAACAGGTTCCAAAAAAAGTTTAGTTAAATTAACGCACCTAATCAATGCTGCTTTTAGGTTAAGATATGTCCCTAGATTTTGGAAAATGGCTGAAATCAATATAATTTCCAAGCTAGGAAAACCTCCTCATGAAATAACGTCCCACAGACTAATATCACTACTGTCTGTATTATCAAAATTGTTCGAGAAACGCTTACTAAAAAGGTTAAAGAATTGATGCCTTACGATCAGTTTGGATTCAGAAATAAACACTCTAAAATAGACCACGTTCACAGAATAACAGACATAATAGAAAAATATTTATAGGAAAAAATGGTATACTCTACAGTGTTTCTAGATGTAGCACACGCATTTGACAAGGTATGGCACGAAGGGTTGAACTATAAACTAAGTTCATACTTACCGAAACAGTACTCTGAAATTTTGTAATCATACATCTCTGAGAGATATTTTAGAATAAAACAAGAAGAAGCATATTCAGAACTGAAACCAATTAAAGCTGGTGTGCCACAGGGAAGTGTATTGGGTCTGGTCCTGTACCTTTTATACATGTGTGACATACCACAACTTAAAAATAATACTATTGCTACTTTTGCTGGCGATACAGCTATATTAGCAGTAGGTAAAAATAGTGAAGAAGCAACTGAAAAACTACAGACAGCTGTAACAGAATAAATACCTGGACTAAAAAATGGAAAATCAGATTAAATGAAGCGAAATCTACACATGTCAACTTTACCAATAAAGTATGCCAACATATACCATTAAATATTAATAATACTATAGTACCATTTTCAAACACAGCAAAATACCTAGGTATAACGCTCGATGCAAAGCTCCGCTGGAAAGCTCATGTTAAAAAAAATAGAAGAACTTGGTATAAGATATAGGAAAATGTATTGGCTAATAGGAAGAAACTCCACTTTGTTATTACATAATAAGCTTTTGCTATACAAGCAAATATTAAAGCCAGTATGGACTTATGGTATACAACTATGGGGGTGTACCAAACAGACAAATCTTAATATAATACAACGATTCCAAAATAAAGTATTCAGGAACATTGCTGATGCCCCTTGGTATATTCGTAATAGTGATGTTCACAGCGACCTGAAGATGGAAACCATTGAACAAACTATTATCAATTTAGCCAAAAGACACAAAGAAAGGCTTAATCAACATGTGAACGTCGAAGCAATCCAGCTGCTAGACAATACAGGAATAGAAAGAAGACTTAAAAGGACCAAACAATTTGAGTTAGTGAAGTGAAAGTGTTAAAATCACAGCAAAGTGCATTTTTACATGTTAAGTTAAGTGTAACCCCATCTGCAAGTACCTACGGAACACTACTGAGTATACCTTAGTTTAAGACTTAAAAGTATTAATTTAGGTAAGAATATAATTACTCATTGGTCTATTTTAACCAGATTGTAATATAATAGAATGTTCAATAAAATGAATATTTGACAAAAAAAAATTTATAATTCCAGATTGGTAAAATAAAAGTATTTCATTTTGAGTTTGTCAAATTTAACTACTCGCACTTTTTTTTATTTTATTAATACTTCAAAATAATTAAATAAACGTTGTTTTTTACAGCAATACCTACCTTTTATTCGTTTATATGATGCTCATGAAAACACACTTATTATCCGAAATCTGCATAAATTTCCACTAACTGGGTCGTGTCCCCAAACTTCTGGTAAATGGTCCATGTTCCGAATTTAGAATCAATCCGGGTCACATTGTGATTCAGTTCAGGATATAAGCCAGATAAAAGAAGAAACTTTTTCAGTTACACTCTTCCTGAATATAGACGTTTCTGAGTTTTTATGATCTAAAAAAAAGTTTGACGGACAAGAGTAAGGGAAACAACTTTTTAAAAAGCGTGTTTTTTTTCAATAATTTTCTTTTCAATTTGCTGTTGTGTACTAGTTGTTGTCTAAAAAGGTTGGGTACATGAGAAATAATATCGATTAACAAAATAATCCAATAGTAAGTTGAGTCGTCAGGAATGAGTCTTAAATATTTGTTATCTTTATAAATAGCAATGAGGATGGTAAACCTTTATTCAAAAGATTGCGATCGAAAAAGAGATTGCGATTTCTACTACACACATAAAATATTTAAAATGCACTTTTTTTTTTGACTGCGGGAACTGAGCAACTAGTCAAACCACAAATAATATATTATTTTTACAGATGATATTTTTTACTTTTACAGCATAATACGCCCATATTGTACATTTTGTGTTGACAAATACACATATTCTCACATACACCTTGCTCGTATTTTTTTTTAAATTTAATGTATACTTTTTTTTTAAATATTTTTTACTTATCTATAATTTTAATTATAGTGATACAATATGTTTATAAAGCAATTTAAAATATTTAGCATTTTTTGTATCTAAAAGTTCAACTAAATTAAAAGGTTTTTTTTTTATTTTTTTTTTATTAAAAAAGCAAAGTAGAATCGTAAAAATAACGTGAGATTTAAAAACAATTTATATCTAGTTGCCTGGTTTCATTAGTTTGACGTGTTCCTCTTTAATTGTTTAAACTTGTTAGTTTGCCCTGAAAGCATTGTTAGTTTTTTAAGTTATTATGATTTCTGATTCGAAAAGTGATTTAGATTTTTTGAATACACCGCCAGAAATAGCAAATTAAGCTGAGGAACCCCCTTTGGATTTATTAGCAGTAAAATCTAAAAAAGATATAAATTTTGCGTATTTAAATTTTTTCATTGTTCCTTTTTTAGTATATTATTATAAATTAAACAAGGTTGCAGAAAAAGTATAGTGTTTCACTCAGTGAACATTACCATTCTTGGCTGATTAGTTGTTCTCTAGCTTTAAAAAATTTTACTTTCCTCACTCTTCTTCCTTTTTTAATGTAAGGGCGACTTGTCTCTAGTTATTTTGACCATTCTGTCGTCATTCATCCGGTCTGTGTTCGTTCCACTCTCTCTTTCTTTCCAGTATCCATTTATTTACATTGTCTATTTTACATGTTTTTCAAATGCACATCTTTTGCTTCCTGTACTTTCATTAGTGCTCTCATACATGCTCGTCGGTTGTTGGTACTGTTAAACTGGCTTTTCTTAATAACAATGTTAATCTGATCAAGATATGTTCGCCGAGGTCGACTTGTCAAATCACACTCGCCTTATAAATTTGTATCGTCGATCTTTCTTCATCCATCTTTTCTACTTGTCCAAACCATCTAAGCATTCCTTTATTTATCCTTGTAACAACATCTTCTTTTACACTACAACGTTCTCTTATCTTACTATTTTTACTTTATCCAACCAAGTCACTCCGGCTATACTTTTCAGACTACTGATCTCCGCAGCAATAATCCTATGTTAATGCTTCTTCTGCCAAACCCAACATTCACTACCATACATAAGTGTAGTAACCAACACACCTCTATGCACAGCCAGACGTGCCTTTTTTGACACTTTCTGGCTGTTTATAAAGCTATGCAATGCCCCATTAATTTGTTTTCCTGCCAACACCCTTCGCTCAATGTTACTGTCATACTTTCCATCTCTTTTCAACTTTGAACCCAAGTACACAAATTCATTTAACTTTTCCACTCTTTCTACATGCTTTCCATGCTTTCTTTTAAATAAGCTAGCAAAATACAAAATACTCGAGCTTTGTACTTTGTACAACTGTGACGCTGTCAGTCGTTATGGGCCTAGCAGGTCCAGGTCGGGACATGTGAATACATTCCAAGAATTTGTACCGCAATAAAATACGACAGGGGTATAAGATTTAGCCAAATCATTCTTAGAACATTTCTCTGAGATGTCACAAAGCGACAATGGTGTGGCTTTAATAGTTTTTCAACAATTAGCAATTAATAAAGGGTTAAAGCTACAATTTAAAATAAGCTATTAAGTGGTCACTTACGATTTTTCCTTTGATTATTTTAAGTTATAAAATATATCTTAACAAAGTCATGAGCATTCCAATAAACTCATAAAACCATACATTTTTTTACTCTGACTAATTTTTCTTTAAAATTTGTGCTTGAGAGTTTTCGAGGTCGCTGATTACGAATATCATGTAAAAAAATAAAAAAAATTTAGATTAAAAATTGCAAAAAAACAATACTGGTCTTTTAAATACTGTTACGACTCGGCTCTGTTGTCTGTCGATCACAATTAGACTGCATGATTATGCCGGCACGGCAACTGGAACAAAAGAAAAAACTGGAAAATTATAGAATAGCAAAAGAAGCAAAAGAAACTTCTAAAACAAGTACTATAGAAAACAGAAGAACAAATTGTGGAATTAAAAGAAAACGTCAAGAAGATTGACGGTGAGTTAAGAAAGGAAGTAACCATAGTACGAGATAAAGTGAAAGATATCAAAGAAGAGATCGACAGTGTTCTCCAGAAGGAAGTAGTCGATATAAAGTAAAGGACATCAAGAATGAGATCGACGCTGTTCTTAAGAGGGACGTGGACACAATTAAATAAAGACGTACAAAGCCAGATTGCCTCACTTTAAATTCAAGATCGTCGTGACAGGGTTGCTACATCGGGAATTTCAGTAAAACCACCAACTTTCGATGGACAATCATCCTGGTCTATGTATCGCTACTGTACTCATAGTGGCCTTGAGAGGACAAGCAATGGGAATGCTGCAGACAATTCCACTTCTGACACAAATCATACCATATTTTCTCCTTTCTTGGGTTCGGTAATTTTTAACTCTCGGTTCTGTAACAAAACAATTTTTTATTACAATATTTTTTTACAATAAATTTTACTTTACAAATCACTTAGGTATTCACTTTGCAATTACTTTAAAATACTAAACTTCTTCGCGACCGCTGTCGTTTTTATATTTCCAAATCATCGTTCTAGAAAAATCGTCACCATTCGAAACTATTGAACCTTTTTCTAGAAAGTGCCCGAATAATTCTTTTACCATTTTGAAAACATTAGATGTAGCATTCTAGAATTTGCCGGTCTTTCCATTTATTCCAATCGCCGCGCCGGTATAATCATGCAGTCTAATTGTGATCGATAGACAATAGGGCCGGATCGTAACATCAGCAGTTTCTTTCCTTTGCTCTTTCTGTTAGTCTTATCGCCGCGCTGGCATAATCATGCAGTCCAATTGTGATCGGCAAACAACAGGGCCGGCTCGTAACAATTCTGTACCCTGGGGTTCTGGGGGTTAATGCAAATGTTTATGACGTTGTTGGGATATATTTAATAACCTTAAATATCTTAAAATCATGACGTGGTGGCCCAATTGTGATCTTAAATTCTACGCAGCATAATACTTTGGAAATGAATTCCAACTGTCTAGCAACAGAACCTTGTAGAAATGTGTAATTGATTCTTTCTTTTTTTTTGTGTATCAACACAACTGATAATCTAGAATTTCATGTTTTGTCTTTTTTTTATCAGTGATTACCCTGTCTGTAGGTGAAGAAAGACTTACATTTTCTCGCACTTTTTGTTCCAATAAATGATCAAAATGACGTTGTAATTATTCTTGACTGATTATCTGATTGAATCGGAAAAGGTCCGAATTTTAACAGGTAATTTTCCATCGCACATTTTTCTTTTTTAATTATGATTGTTTGGATAAAATGTTGAGCAGCCTGTCGTGTACACCAATACCATAATGATTAATTGCAATCACAAAAAATATCGTTCCTCTTGCATTTTTTTTTTGGCAGAATATAACGACTTGAAGGACGTTTCAGTTAAAAATGCCCTAGCTATTGTTCCGAGCTACACGAAATATACAAATTATTTCTTACTTTATGTCAGAATACGGATCGTTTTAGTTCATTCCGCATTTTTCTGATGCAGTTGTATGTTACGAAGCTTTTACATTTGGCAATAGTTCAACTACTTTTTCACGCAACATTCGCCCAGTTTTCTATATGTTGCAACTGTAATCCAACTTATTTAAAAGGGTCCTTAATAAATCAAACCATTTTTAGTCCCTTTTTTTATAAAACATAATGTGTTCTGATTTAATTTTTTATTAAATTCTTCGTGTAAAAAATAGCACAATTGTACAATTATTAAAACAAATGTTGGGTAATAAACAAATATCTTAAAAAAAATTTAAAACTTAGGATCCTCAAAACAACAATTATGGTGGATACAAAAATGCATTGGATTATTTAGTATTTACATGGTATTGAAATTGAGTCCTGCTCTTCAAAAAAATTGGTTGTCTGTAAAGTTTACGGATGATAATTTTACGTGATAACGTCATAAGAAAACATTGATGAAATATTGCATCCTTTTATGAATTGAATTGAATTATTATTACTGAATTATCATTATTTAGTATAACACAAAGGAGTTAATTGAAAATTACAATTTTTTCAATAAATTAACATTTATTAAGTAATTAAAATTAAATTGTACAGATTAATTACAAGTAACAATGTGATATTAACAATATATTTACAATAGATATATATATATATATATATATATATATATATATAAATATATATATATATATATATACATGTGTACCAAACGTTTATGCCGATCGTGCCTCTCTATCGCTTGAGCCGCGCTCTCGCTTGCACGCTCGGCTCAGGCGGAACGTGACAATGAGTCATGCTTTTTCGTGCGTGCAGCCGGCGTTCATCGATTTATAAGACGTTATCACGTCAAAATATGTTGCGATAGTTACAATTTAAAATATACGAGTACACTAAATTTTAGGGGTGATTATTTTTTGCACTTTTAAGCAATGCAGTTGGAACAAATTTGTTGTTTTTTGTACCCTGTGTAACGAACAACTTCTTAAGAAAGTAGTCGATACTAAAAATGATTTGATTTTAACGTTTTAAAAAACTTAAAACTCTAACTCAGGGATGTGTGTTCTTGATTTCTCAACTGGATTCAAGGAAACAGATAGATCAGTTGCCCATTTACACTCGCCTTATAAATCTGTTTCGTCAATATTCCTTTATTCATCCTCTCTACGTGTACAAACCATCTAAGCATTCCTTTATCTATCTTTGTAAAAACATTTTCTTTCACACCACAGCGTTCCCTTTATCTTACTATTCTTCACTTCGGCTATAATTCTCAGACTACCTGATTTTACTGAAACTAAAAGAAAGAATAAATGAAACGGGTTTAACTGGCTTCAATGCTGCTAGGTACCTATCACCTTTTTTTATTTAGAAATAATTAAAATGGCTGCAAAAATAAATTAACAAGTTTATAACGAAGAAAATAAAAAAGTTGTTAACAAAATTTTAAAACTAAAAAAAAAATAAAAAGCAAGAAAATTATAAACAAAAAAAATCAAGCTCCCAGAACTACATTCTTCCGTCTCGCCAATTCATCAAAATGGCAATCTGTACCAAAAAACTGTCCTCACTTTCTTTTTTTTACAGTCCTCCCTTTTTTTAGTCGGTTAATATAAATAATTAAAAAAGAAAACTAACAAAAATACCAACTGCAAATCTCGACGTTAACTACAGAGGCTTTAAATAATTTTTCTTTTAATAAAAAAAATTAAAAAAAAAACAAAATTGGAACAAATTAAAAACTTGCAGTTAATGCCGAATTACAAAGAAAAATTCGACAAGAAAATAAAAATCAATATGACTTCCCCCTATTCAGCCAGGACAAAGACAAGCGAAAAGGCTAGTAAGCCTTTCGGAAAGGAAAGCTAAACAGCTTCTCGAGTTGGACAAGAAAGACTTGAAACTGGTGACGGGACTCCTCACTGGACACTGCCCTCTAAGGTACCATCGGAAAAATTGGACAAAACAGAGAGTGATAGTTGACGCTACTGCGAGAACTTCGCTGAAACTGCAGAACATTTGCTTTGTGAATGCAAACATCGCTTTTCTGCAATAGGCTCAAGTTTCTGGAAGGGGCCTTCATAAAGCCCGCTATTCAGAATATAGACTAAGAATAATGTAGAAGATAATTTACCTTTGGGAAAGCTTTACATACAAATGACGCACCAATTATATTTTAAAACTAACACTATCAGGTATTAATTTAAAAGTATAACTGTCACCGACTAAACATTTTCGTCTGAAGACCAAAATCTCTCAAACTTATTCGTTTCAAGTAAAATTATTAGCCCGTTAACGGTTTTTTGCAAAAACCGAAATACTTTAAACAGTGACGGCTTTAAAATACATGCTTATTTATTTTATGTAAATATTTATTGTTTTTAAAAACTAGTAGTGTTAAGCTGCTTATAAACGGGCAAAATTTTCACTGCAATATGTGGCTGCAATAGAGTGACCGGTAAAGTTGCCAGCCCTTGCAGCTAGAATGCAATATAGAGTAATATTTTTAGTATGTCCCAGCCATATACTCGTAGCTAAATATGTTTTGTATCGACGGTGCATTTTTATCTGTTGTAGGCAGGTTTTCGAAGGATCAGTTGGTGAGCGAATATACTCTGCACTATTGTAGATTGTAGGGGGGGGGTCGTGAAGGCTACGCAGCCTCTCAAGCACCTTGATCTATCTTGCATAATCTATTCTTGCCCAATTGTGTAGGTCGCCTACAGAATAAGTTTATGATCTATACTGTTGCAGAGAATATCTCGATATTGCCGAGCCATATGCTGCATTAAATTTCATGATGGCTGGGCTATAGTTGCCAATTTTGTAGTCACATATTGCAATAAAAATATCGCCCGTTTAGAAGCACATTTATTAAAAAAGCAGCTTTATTTTTGTTTAAGACAAAATATCTAAACATAAAAATAATAAAAAAAACACTTACTACGTACTAGGCCTTTAACAGTAGAGGAGGCACTTAAAACAAATTATTAAGGAACCATTTTGTCTTTGGTAAAAAAAATATTAAAAATATTTTCCTTATTGCACATGTATGGTTAATTTAATAGGTAGATTGTTTTGAGAAAAAAAATTTTAATGTTTGACACTGCTTTGCTGCGAAATCTTTTGAATACAAAGTCACCTATATTATTAATAAACATAAATTTTGTTTCCAATGCAATAATTTAAAAAACCGAAGAGAATAATTTAACCGTGGTATCGCTTCGATAAATCACAGTTGAAAAAAATTTAATGGGAATTTCAAAATTTCGTTAATGCTTCAGTTTCCGAATTAAAATGCGTCAATGCCGCAAATTAACTTTGGGATTTTGTTGTTATGGTCAACGACCAGATTTTTCAATTTTTTCCCGATATGTTTTATGAATATTAAATAGATAGTGTGCAACAAAGGACAACATATTTACTTTTCAAAATAAGTAATCAGTTTTTTGAAAAAGTATCACATATAGCGAGCTTATATTTATGGTTATTTTAAACGTTGCATAAGTAAACAAAAGTAGGTTTAAAAGGATGTAAATATTAGTTTCATAAAACGAATCTTAAAGTAATAAAGGAAGTTCTATAGAAATTTTTGTAACAAATATCCGTTGTAGTTGAGTAATGCTAGGTGTCTAAAGCTGCTAGTGTAAGTGTGAATAAGGTTCTTCTTTATTAGTACAACCAGAGTAGGTACAATTATTGACAACTTTTTTAAGTTCACGAAAGTATCCAAAAAAATGCTACTAGATCTTAGTATTTGATTAGCATATATTAATAAGCGCCTGTCACCAAGACACATCAGTTAAAAATTAAATAACAACTAAACATCATACAAGTTGTTGTAAGTTATGCATCTAGAGATGCCATCTGAAAATTTTCAGATGTCCCTTCGTAAGCTGTCCCAAGACAGTCTTCCATGATGTGTTTCATGGTTTGGGTTTCACCACATTCGCCCCATTTTTGCAGGAAATAGGAACATCTGTCATGCTGGGTTCGTATTTTATTTAAGGTTGACCATGTTTTACGTGGCTACTTGGTTATACAGGAATTTGTTTATTTTGCTTTCTTAATGCTAAGCACTAGTTAAGCCGAAACTTTTTCTGTCACAGCTATTACTGTTAGTTGTTTACCAGAACGAAGGTGGTTGAGGTTGGCATCTTCAATGTCCTCGTGTATTAGCAGGTTTTGGTTGTCCAATATTTTTTTGTAATACCTTCTAAGAGAGTTAATTCGTCGCATATATAGGGGTGTTATGTGTCTCAGTACCGGAAGCCATTTTGCAGGAGTAGATTTGATAACCCGGTGATCATTCTCAACCGATTCTATGAACATACATACATGCATATAGTCACACCTTTTTCCCATAGGGGTAGGCAGAACCACTTCCTTTCACTTGCTACGATTCTTACACACATCTTTTGCTACCTCTACTTTTATTAGTGCTCTCATACATGCTCGTCGGTTGTTGGTACTCTTGACCTGGCCTTTCTGTAAAACAATGTTGATTTGATCGAGATATGTTCGCCAAGGTCGACCTATACCGACTTGTCCATTCACACTTGCCTTATAAATTTGTTTCGTCAATCTTCGTTTATCCATCCTTCCTACGTGTACAAACCATCTAAGCATTTCTTTATCTATCTTTGTAACCACATCTTCTTTTACAGCAAAGCGTTCTCTTATCTCACTATTCTTTACTTTATCCAACCGAGTCACTCCGGCTATACTTCTCAGACTACTCATCTCCGCAGCATTAATCCTATTTTCATGCTGCTTCTGCCAAACCCAACATTTACTACCATACATAAGTGTAGGAACCAATATTTCTCTATGCACAGCCAGACGTGCCTTTTTAACACTTTCTGGTTGTTCATAAAGCTATACAGTGCCCCATTTATTTGTTTTCCGGCCAACACCCTTCGCTCAATGTCTCTGTCATACTTTCCATCTTTCGTAAACTTTGAGCCCAAGTATACAAACTCATTTACTTATTCCACTCTTTCTACCTTAATCAGAACTTTACAGTTTCTCATGCTTTATTTTTTTTAAAAACCATAACTTTCGTTTTGCTTACATTTATTTTCAAAAGCAAAAGATGTGCGTAAGAACCGTAGCGGAAGTGAAAGGAAGTGGTCTCTGCCTACCCCTATGGAAAAAAGGCGTGACTATATGTATGTATGTAAGTATATTTGTATGTATGTCTTGAACCTCGATTATAACCAGGTATATTTTTTTTGCCATAGATTTGTTTGTGGTCATTACCATAATCCCTTTAGCTGTTTTATTTTTGTATGTAGAAATTTAACTCGATTCGTGTATCTCAATATTTTCTCTCCTCTTGGACCATAATATTGCTTTTGAAGTTGTCTGTTTCTTAGTTTGCATGTTTACGGTGGACATTTTTAAGCTGTGATTAAATATTCAAAATTTCTTGTCAGATTTTTAATAAACCGATGTTTTTAAAAACAACATAAGTTAATTAATTGGTTACCGGAAAAATTATCTTGTTACTCACTTTTTTATTAGGGCACGCAATTGTTAAGTTTTTGTTGTTGTTTGCTTGTTAGCATCGTCTACCTAATTTTATTTGAATTTGCGTGCATGTTTTTTGATGGAGAAATTCTTAATTGTGTACTTTTATTGTGATAAGAATGCAACATAAAGTGTAACATTTTTTGCTTTACTTATTGGATTTCAGCGAATCATGTAAATAATTAGTATATCGTAATCGCGAATAAAGATAATTTTTTATAAGTGAGCAGAGTTTTCCAAGTCAATTATATTTCGAAGTTATTGAACTCTGTATACACAGAGTCAAAACGTGAATTTGTATTTTTGTCACTTAACTTATATAGAACATTTTCTATGTTTTGTACAAAGCCACTTTATAACCATTTTATTTTTATTAACAACTTTCTATATCAAACTTTGACGGATTTTTAGATACTTTTATTTTACATAAAAAATAAAGTTTTTTATTTGATTTTTGGTTTTTTAAAATAGCTGTGACTCTTTTTTATTCTTGCCCATTTTTTTTTAATAATTATTACTCCATTGCGATACACTGTAGATCGACTACCGGATTAGTATCGTGTCATTTTCGTAAGATTTAAACCCCTTAATTTTAGTCATAGGTAACTTGCTTGGGTAAATTTATTCAATATAACAAAACAACATACCACTCAACTAAAACCTTAGGTATTTATTATAAGACTTTTTATGGTTTTAAATTTGACTAAAATTTACCTAAATAAATATACAACAAATAAAAATTAATATTATTTATCAATAAAGATTCTCTATTTAAACGATTTTGAATATTTTAACTATGTTGGCATTTTCGTGGTATAAATTATTGACAAAAATAAACAACCAAATATTTTGATAATTTTATATGGTTTATTACGTAAATTGAAATCTTTTGAAATTATATTTCTAATTATACTTGAGCACTGTCGGCTGTAATCATAAGAAAATATTTTCTAGAGAAATTTCGTGTTGCTTTGGATTTTGAAATTCACTCCTTGTCGTATAATTCGAGCTGATTTTAAATTGTCTATTTATTTTTGTATTTAATTTTTTTTATCAGTTTTTCATTTTTTTATGACTAATTTTGTTAAAAGTGTAATTTTTGTCACACAAATAATAATTATATTCTTGTTCGAGTGCATTTTGACTCTCCGAATAAACGAAAATTCAAAATTGTATCTTGTTTATTACACAATACATTTGTAAGCTTTCAACAAAATTAAAGATCTTGTTAATGCAATCAAATTTAAGTTAGCATTTCAATTAGATTTTTTTATTCAATCTAAAAAATCATCAGGCTCTACAGTGTATAGACACAAGAAAGCTTTTAGATCCAGCAATAAGAAAAACTTTAATTTATTTGCAGAAAATTTTTTTAGAGAAGCCGTCGAAGACAAAACAGAGGGTATAATTGCTAATGGAATAGTCATCAACAATATTTCTAGCAACAGATAAAGATTATTTACAGGCACTCTTAGCAGCGGTTACAGACCATAACGGACAAATGGGTCTACGTTTAAATATATGGAAAACCAAATGGATAGTCGTCAGAAAAACCAAAAACATAGCTAATAGTGAGATAGTCGAGAGAGTACACACAAGTATCCAGGCTGATGGGTGAATAAAAATTGGGACTTTATTTAGGAAATCAAAAGCAGTATAGAACAGGCACGAACATCTTTCAAGAACATGCAAAAAGTGCTTACCAACAGCGTTCTAAAAATTCCCTTATGAATACACCTATTACGTTGATATGTCATTAACATATGGGACTAAAGCATGGACCCTTACTGAAACAATGTGCAAGAGGATAGAATCTTTCGAAATGTAAACTTACTGAAGAATGCTAAGGATATCGTGGATGAACAGGTTGACGAATAAAGTGGTTTTACAGCGTACGAAGAGAGGTACTTAATACCATAAAAAGAATAAAGCTGGAGTACTTTGCCCACGTGACGAGAAATCTGAAATATGAATTGTTCCACATTATTATTCAAGGAAAAATAGAGGGAAAGCGTGGTCCTGGTCGCCAAAGAACATCTTGGCTCAAGAATCTTCGCCAATGGTATGAAATAAACACCACGACACTCTTTAGGTCGGTTGTGAACAAAGTAAATATCATGCGAATGATCGCCAATGTTCTAGGGGAACACGGCACTTGAAGAAGAAGAAAAAGAAGTCATAGATTAACCTGTTTTATAAAATTTTAACGTTAATACATTTAAATACATTTAATATATACTAATTTAAAAAAAAAGCCAGAAACAGTCAATCAAATAGCAGTAAAATTTTCTGTACTCACTCTAGTAAGACGGTATAATAATAAAAAAATAAATTAAACAGATGTGCAATTTTTTTTTGTTTTATCAAAACGGTGTCCTTCCTATACGAAGACTTTTTTATTTTTTTGGAACTACACAAAAATATTAATTTAAATTAATTTAAATGAATGAAGATGAAGTTTTTAAAAAGAAAAAATCCTTGGTAGTCACAAAAAGTACCACAAACACAACCTGAATTTGCCACTTTCAGCTTTAAATTTGTGGGTTTAAATTTTTTATTGTCCACTATTTGTTTAACAATAAGTGACAAATAGAGGTTTGAATCCTTAACATATATATTTTGTTGTCACTTGTGTTTGGCAAACGCACGCTAAAATTAATAAGCATTTTAAGTAAACACTGAAATAGTTATCCCAACTGAGTCGCAGGTGAAAATGCAATACGTTGGCAGGAAAATTATAAGTAAATATAACTGAAAGTGAAATCATCAGCGGAAATGGAAAATTTGACTAAGAGATAAATTATTATTTGTCAGGAAGTAGCAGTAGCAGTACCATATCATCTACATTATTTTAAACATCCACTGTTTGTACTTTGAGCAATTTTGTTGTTATGTTGCTAAAGACAGGAAGAAATAAAATAAAATTTATGTCAGTTTTTATCGAATAAAGTATTAATGGCTTAATTTAAAAATACTTGATACGTATCTTTACATTACTGTAAATGAAAATGATTAAAATCCAAAGTGTACAGTATCTTTACAAAAACGAACGCTTTAAATAGTCCCTAAAATCCAGTCTTGGCTGATTAAATGGAGGATCAAAGTCAACGAGAGTAAATCGGTACATGTAACTTTCACAAATCGTAAAAACACCTGTCTAGTTAGATTAAAAATATCTAAACCCCTCAACGAAAAGAGGTAAAGTATTTTGGTATCCACTTGGATCGAAGAATGACATGGAAGAAACATATTTTCACGAAGAGAAAGCAGCTCGGCTTAATGTTGCACAAACACTACTGGCTAATCGGTCCCAAATCAGAGCTATCCTTGGTAAACAAACTATCAATCTATAAAGTTATTTTCAAACCCATTTGGACATATGTATTAGAACTTCCAGAGCTTCCAACTCTAACCTAGAAATCCTGGAAAGTTTCCAAGCTAAGATGCTCATAATTATCTCACAAGTGCCATGGTTTGTTCACAACAGTTTAATTGCACGAGACCTCAAAGTACCGACAGTAAAAGAGGAAATCAAACAATACATGAAATATTCTACGAGGCTAGAAGCTCATCCAAACCCTATCGTGACGGACCTAACGCAATTAGTGCCACATAGACGTCTGAAACGTCACTACCCAAGTGACTCACTGTACCGTTTTTAGCAGACTCTTAATACACGTTCACTGTAGTTATATTTTAATATAACCAATGTAAATATAGGAACCAGTTGATGAACTGATTTCTACAAGTTTCTTTATATGAACACACAATTTACTTATTGTTATATGTACACTGTAACAGATTGTAAATCAAGCTGGAATTTAAAAAAAATAAAAATAGTCCTAGTCGTCTGTAAACAGGTCGGGGGACCACCGTAAGGAACGAAGGTCCAACTCCGAATGTAATTCGAAATGAAATCTGTATATTTCAATTTTATTTTATATTAAAAGATATATAATACTTGGCAAGATTCGAATTCAACGTTTCACTTTTTGTACCTTATTCTGCCAAAATAGTTGTTGGCGTTGAGCATTGGTTTTCGGTATTTTATTTGTACTCTGATGTTTGCGCTTTCCATACTCTTTTGGACTCTGAACACATGATTTCATTATTGTCTCCCTATAATTTAAATGGTAAAATAAATAGTAAACACTCAAATCACATGTAAACAGTAAATACTTGTATCAAGTTATACAATTTTATCAACTTACTTTTCTAAATTTGTATTACACACATTTGCTGCAGTTTCCATTTTTTCAAAACTTAATTGCAATAATAAAACATCACTCACGTATGATCTAACACAATAAATTATAGTTTAAAGAAACCAAAAAACACGCTTTTAGAGTTAAAAAATATAAAAAATAATTCTTAACATAGGAATAAAATTACTGACGTGAAAATTAATGTCAGTGTTCTAAAAGCGTGGGGTGCTTTGTATGACATTTTCTATTTGTTTTACTCACTAAAAAAATTATGTATTAAATGGTAAAAGAAAGCATCGGCCGGGAATCGAACCGAGTGGCGGGCGAGTATTCTACCACTGAACCACCGATGCATTTCGTTACGTGACGATTCCTACTAAATTGCACTAACCGTAAGCCGCGTTAAGAAACTTTGTTCCAAAAAAACCTTGTGAAAATAATTGACCTGCTACGCACGCACAATAAATTTTATTTTATTCGCGAAAAATTGCCTATATATATATGTATATATATATATATATATATATATATATATATATATATATATATATATATATATATATATATATATATATTTATATATATTTTAACAAATCACTCGCGAAAAACTACCTTTATGAAAGATAGGTTAGCTTGACATCCTTTAAAAATGTATAAACTTTTTCGCGAACAAGAAATTATTACTGTAAAAATCAATTAAAATAACTTCCGCTTTGAATTTCATAGTGTGAAGTTTTACTTCATCTGCGCATCAATTTTTTTTTAATTTCTAGATCATAAATTTTTCATCGAGCTCCATGTGTTTTATAAAAATTTATTTCAGAATATATCTAAAAAAAATGGCCACGAACATAATATTCTGACAAGAAAATTAACGGTTATAGGTTTCCATTTTTAAGTCATCCTTCTAGCCTAAAGAAATAAAATTTTTGAATTCTAGTTAAATTTATAAAATTGTAATTACGTCATTACCGCCAAAAACTGTTCTTTATTAAACTTCACAAAAATTTTTTTTTTGACAGTTTACGTTCAATTTATATTTTGTTGACAGTATTAGGTCCGAATAAAAATATCCTATTGGTTCAAAAATTAAACTGTTTGAAAAATATAAGATCGGTGTCGCCAAGGCATTCGTTATTCAATTATCAAACATTATTTTGTTTAATAAACATTTTAAATTTTAGTTTCATGCTCAGACAGATCAGTTTTTAAAAATTTGTTGTCGGTTCATTACGCGGTATAAATTATTATTTTACTCGCTTGCATTTACGTATATACACATCAGCTAAAGAAATAATTTGTGCAAAATTTACCCAATTTGGTGTTAGTGTTAGTCGTTTGGCAGAACAGTCTATAGAAGTGCTTGGCTTCCTGCGTTAGGTATGCATTTAATTTAAATATTTTAAACCAATCATTAACAGTATATCTTATATAAAAACCCATTTTTATTTTTTAAATTTGTTATAAATTTTTTTGCTAATACGAAAAATTATACTTCAATTCAATACTTTAATAATTTCCATACAGTGGAAATTAACTTTGGCAGCTGTTCATTTTATTATTGTCTTAATTTTTTATATGTCAAATTTTGGAAATCACATCTGGTCAATAAAAAATTTGATTCATTTATATCTCTTTTTTATTAAAATTACAGTTTGTAAAATATGCAATAATAGAAATTTAATTATTTACAAAATGATATAAATTAAGTCTAAAAATTTGAGGTTATTTTTGGAAAGGGGCCTATATCAGTTTTTAATTTTTTTACCTGTTAAAACTAACCTAGTTCACCAACCTAAAAAACCTTGACCTAATCAATGTACTTTATACTTATTAAGTAATTATTATCTTACAGTGTTACTTTTAAAAAAAACCATTTTAATTAAACGTTTAACAAATTTGCAAGAAATATCAGAAAGATCATTGTTTAGGATGGGTGATTTTTATGGCGGTAAGGTTAAATTAATTTTTTTTGCAGGAAAAATATTTAATTTAAAAACATGTTAGTGTGTAAGATTGTTTTCTTTAAAGCAAAGAAATTTAAATGTAAAAAAACGGTTTTATTTAGCTTATATATATATATATATATATATATATATATATATATATATATATATATATGTGCGAAAACTTAGATGTGAGGATTATGACTGCTGTATGTACCTACATATTTTTAATATATAGGTATAAGTGGATCGATTATATATCAGAAAAAAAAATACTCCTCTGGCTATTTGCCAACGACAGGCATTGAATTACATCTGATATATAATCGTGTATACTACCCCATCACAGAAAGCAAGATATAAAGATGCTTGTTAAATAAGAGAAAGGGTTATTGAATTTATTTGTACAAAGAAATCACCTGTATACTAGTTTCGGAGTGATTGCTCCTCATCAGTACAGTACAGAATGTAGTTGTTCGAGAAAACCTGCACTGTACTGATAAGGAGCAATCACTCCGAAACTAGTATACAGGTGGTTTCTTTGTGCAAATAAATTCAATAACCCTTTCTTTTATTTAACAAGCATCTTTATATCTTGCTTTCTGTGATGGGGTAGTATACACGATTATATATATATATATATATATATATATATATTATATATCAGATGTAATTCAATGCCTGTCGTTGGCATATAGCCAGAGGAGTATTTTGTTTTGTGATATATAATCGACCCACTTATACCTATATATTAAAAATATGTAGGTACATACAGCAGTCCTAATCCTCACATATATATATATATATATATATATATATATATATATATATATATATATATATATATATATATATATATACAGAGTGGACCAAAAGTCTGGAAACGGACAATTATCTTGTAAATTGCTAGTCCGAATTGTACAAAATTTGGGATAATCCTATTTTGAGATACGAAGATTCCAGATTTGACATTTGCAATGTTGTCAGATATGCCGTTTATCTAATACTTTGGTTTTATAAATAGATTATCCTATTTATTTAGTCATTATTGGAATATCCTCTTCAATACGAGTTTAGCCATATGTAACACTTATGATTTTATGTACGTAGTCTAAAAGATCTTAAATAAATTAAACAGTGCAAAATATGTGGATTTAAGAAAATTTAAATGTTTAAATCTAGAATGATGTAATCAATATGTTAAAAATGTTACCTTTTAATTGTTTCAAATGTAGTTGAAAATAGTTGGTGTTCAAAAAATTATTGAGACAATTAGGCGTTGCCACACTTCTTTTTTATTTATTTAAGATTTTTAAAACTACATAGAATCATAAGTGTTACATATGGCTGAACTCCTATTAAAGGGGAGATTCCAATAATGACTAAATATACAGGGTAATGTAACCAAAGTGACTAATAATATCAGAGAAACAGCAAATCTGACAACTTTGCAAATGTCAAATCTGGAATCTCCGTATCTCAAAATAGGCTTATCCCAAATTTTGTACAATTCGGATTAGTAATTTACGAGATAATTGTCTGTTTCCAGACTCTTTGTCCACTCTTTATATATATATATATATTTATATATATATATATATATATATATATATATATATATATATATATATATATATATATGATAAAATATCGATTCGGGATTGCATCCGTTTGTTAGTTAAAGACCGTTTGGTTTTTGGCAGACGTTACGCCAAGATCTCACTTGGCATTTTCAATGCGTAGTCTTAAGTGAGGTAGAGGAGCGCTGTACCGAATGGGAAAATTATATAAAAGACCGAACAGAATACCAACAAACAACATCAAACAGGTACAAAGGCCCACCGATCCTAATTTCCTAAGTACAAAAAGCAATAGATCAAGCGAAGCAAAGAAAGACAACGTAGGTTAAATTGCAATTTTCACATGACACGCTGTAGACACCTTGATTTTCTAGTTTAATTTTGTGTTTGGGGTTTCTTAAAATAGATCTTATAGTTTGGTGAGGTTTATAAGCTGTATAGATGTCATATTTTTGAAGGATTCTTTCAATTTAGTTCCTTGGATGTACGGTAAGATAGTTCTAGGCCAATATTTTTTTTTTGTCGTGGGTGTTTTTGCTGTTTTATTGCTTTTGTTATGCTGCGTTAATTATAGCCGTTTTGTTTTAAAGCTGAGGTTATCTTTTTTATCTCTTTTGTTTTGTGGCGATCATCGGTAAGACATGGGGATCTGAAAATCAGTTTACTGCTCCTTGGATTTGAGACGGATGGTGGTGTGATCCGGCGTTTATATATCTGTTGGTGTTTGTGGGTTTTCTGTATACTGTGTGTTCTAAGAGTCCGGATTGTGTCTTCATAACCATCACGTCTAGAAAAGGTAATTGGTTGTTCTCTTCAAACTCTACGGTAAAGTGAATTCTCGCATGGATAGAGTTGAGGTGGTCCAAAAATATAAGTAGATCTTTTTTTCCAAAAGACCATACGATGAATATGTCGTCCACATATCTAATCCATAGTTTTGGATTTAGATTTGCTAATTCTATGGCTTTCTTTTCAAAATAATTCATAAATAGATTCGCAACGGCTGGGGACAATGAAGAACCCATTGCTGCTCCATCCACTTGTCGGTATATCTGGCCACTATGCATAAAATATGCATTTTTTAGGCAATGTTTTGCGAGATCTATTACGTAAACCGGTAGGTTTTCGTTTTCTGCAATTTGTTGTAGAGCTTCATTTACAAGTATACTTGGATATAGGGGTTTGACGACAAAACTTGCTATGATGTCCTGTTGGTCTAGGATGATAGAATCTAGGATCTGCGTAAAGTGTATGGAGTTTTTAACGTAGGAATCTGATTTTTGGACAAGTGGTTGGATTGTATTGGCTAGAAATTTTTCCAGCTTGTGCACCAGAGAGTTAAAGGCGCTAACTAAAAGGACACTATCCTTGTGAATTTTTGGAAGGCCGTAGAATTTTGGGCATCGACTTGATTTTTCCCTATAAATAAGTGTTTTCTTAATGCTTTCCTTTAGATGTGATTCTAGTATCTTTGCTCTTGTAGTTTTTTTCAAATAGTCTCTGGAAACAGGTTTGTAGCTTGGATCTTCGAGTAGCTTTCTAATTTTGTCATTATAGTCTTTGGAATTCATAAAGACAGTGGCATTGTCTTTGTCAGCAGAAAGTATAATAATGTCGTTATTTTTATTAAGGTTAGTTAAGTTAGTTAGCGGTGGTTTTGAGGATTTTAAAACTCGTGTGACATTTTGGCGTATTTCTTCTGCTGTTTGTTCGTCTGGATTTGTAATGGTAGTTTCGACATTTGAGATGATTTCTTCAGTATATTACCACCTCTTCGAATCAGAAATCAGTGCTCTATGTAAAGGTTTTAATTATGCGATAACGCCTGAAACAATCCTTAACAAAAGAAACGATGCTTTGCACTTACTATCTACATGGAAAACCATAATTAAAAACAAGCGGAACCTTAACGTCTGAACACAAGCGGCATAATACCAAACGAAATTTTGGAGGGGGTAAAACAAATGCCAACCAATGAACGCCGTTACAATCTTCGGCGCAAACCTATAAATATCACCTGATTTAATAACAGAAACTCTCAGTCCTTAGCCGACCAGCGAAGACTACGCATTGAAAATGCCAAGTGAGATCTTGGCGAAACGTCTGCCAAAAACCAAACGGTTTTTAACTAACAAACGGATGCAATCCCGGATGGATATTTTATTTATATATATATATATATATATATATATATATATATATATATATATATATATATATATATATATATATATATATATATATGTATATATGTAATACTTAAAGTTCGGGTTAAACCACGTCTAGGAATTTGTTGATTTTGACGTTTCGGCTTTTATTTTAAAGCCATTTTTTAAAAGTAAAAATTAAGTAAATTGGGGATGGGAAGTGATTTTCACACTAAGGTCTCAATCTGCCTACTCCTTCGGACGGCCCGCACTGCGACTATTAGAAGAGGGAGGTATTATAGAAAGGAAATGATTATGGGCATGCTTTTTAAAAAGTTGCAGGTCATAGTTCTCTGGAAAAACTGATTTTGGAAGCTTATTCCATTTCGTAGCAGCCCTGTAAAAGAAGGATTCTTGATGAAGATTGGTCCTTGTAGTGTCAATCTTGAGAGTAAATGGGTGAGACTGATGAGCGTGCCGAGTTCTTTGGCCGAATGTGGCCAGTGGTGGTACAAGAGTTTTTATTTCTCTAGAGCATCCGCTATGGAAATATCTGTAGAGTAATGTCTGGTTTGCAATATACGGATTATTTTTTACGGCTATCACCGCCTCTCCGTCCCCACTTTCTAGTTTCTTTTGTCGTAGCACATATCCTCCTCTAAATTTCTTATTTTTTTATTTTTTAAATAATTTTTCAATGAGCTTTAACATGCGTTTAATATTTTTGTTTTAAAGTTTGACGCCTTACACAACGCGTGGAACAGCCAAATAAAATAAATTCAATATTTTAATTGATGTGCATATTGATTAAAAACAATCAGCAATGAAAACAATTTATTTTTTATTAAAAAATGTTATAGTTTTTAAATTCATTGCAAAAATTACTTTATTAACTAAATTTGCTACCTACAACATATTGTGTTATCTTTTAGTAGGTACCTACTTGATAATGTTAAAACGAAAAAAAAACCTGAACGCAGAAATTTTTTTTTTTTTTTTTTATTAAAACAGTCGCAAAAAGGGTAGACCTATCGTGTGGGCCGCGGACGGCCCGCACTGCGACTATTAGAAGAGGGAGATATTATAGAATAAAAATGATTATGGACACGCTTTTTAAAAAGTTGCAGGTCATATTTCTCTGGAAAAACTGATTTTGGAAGCTTATTCCATTTCGTAGCAGCCCTGTAAAAGAAGGATTCTTGATGAAGATTGGTCCTTGTAGTGTCAATCTTGAGAGTAAATGGGTGAGACTGATCGGCGTGCCGAGTTCTTCGGTCGAATGTGGCCAATGGTGGCACAAGAGTTTTTATTTCTCTGGAGCATCTGCCATGGAAATATCTGTAGAGCAATGACTGGTCTGCAACTCTTCTTCTATGTTCTAGAGGGTGAAGGGTATCTGTGAGAGTTGAGCTGTTTATCAAGCGAATGGCTCTTTTCTGAATAGAATCTAGAAGACGAAGAGAATGCCTTGGTGCTGAACCCCAAATGTGCGAGCAATACTCCAGTAGAGGTCGGATTTGAGCCTTGTACGTCGTCAACAGTTGATCAGGAGTAAAAAACTTTCTGGCTTTCCACAGAAAACCTAGCCTCTGGCTTGCCGACTTTGCGATGTTAGCAACATGGTCATGCCAAGACATATTATTGGACACCGTGACTCCCAAAGTCGAGATGGAGGGACTTGGTTTAAGGGTACACATTGTGATGGGATGATTTGAGGAATTCACTTTCTTGGAAAACGTGGCACTTTGTGTTTTTTGGGCGTTAAACTGAACAAGATTGTTGGTTCCCCACTCGACGATTGCTTTAAGATCTCTATTAATGGAATTAACCTGTTCCTGCCTGAGTCTATTTGTATCATTCACCGAAAGTGATCGATAGGATGTGAAAGTTGAGACAAGTGTGCTATCGTCTGCGAAACTGTAAATGGGGTTCGTGGTGGTTTTCAAGAGGTCGTTGATGTGTAAAAGAAATAAGGTGGGGGACAGGATGGAACCCTCGGGACCCCGGAATTAGTTTTAAACGCATCAGAAGAAATACCGTCAATTGCCACATGTAAGGAGCGATCTTGCATGAAGCTCAAGAGCAATTGGCGCAGTTTGGTTGGGAAACCGTAGGCAGATAATTTACTTAACAATGCCTGGTGCCAAACGCGGTCAAAGGCTTTAGATATATCCAAGGCTATTGCACGGGATTCACCAAACTTTTCAATAGTGTTTGTCCAGAGCTGAGTGACATAAGCCAGCAAATCTCCAGTAGACCGAAGTTGTCGAAATCCATATTGTCTGTCATGGATTATCTCAAATTTTTCTAGATATTTGATAAGTTCTGTGTTAATCGCTTTTTCCATAACTTTGGATATGACTGAGAGCAATGCAATGGGGCGATAATTTGCAGGAATGGTCTTCTTTCCTTTTTTCGGAATCGGTTGGACTTTAGCGTTTTTCCACATCGACGGAAATACTCCTTTGCTGTATGATAACTTGAAAGTCTACAGAGAACTGGGGTGAGCTCTTGAGCACAGGTCTTCAAGACAATTGTCGGAATTCCATCTGGTCCTACTGCCATATTAGAGTCAAGATTTCGTAGGATTTTCCTGATAGTGCGAGGGCGGATAGTGACTTCAGGCATTGATGCGTTTATTCTAGGTATCGTTGGGGGTTGTTTTCCATTGTTATCGAGGGTTGAGTTAGAGCTGAACATTTCGGTTTAAAATGCTCCCACCTAACGTTTTGGCAACATCCTAAAAACTGTCTTCTAATGTTATTCAACATCTGTGGTGTGACCGATTTGATCGCAAGCGTTATTCTTTTTCCAACCGATCATCTGCTATGGCTGCGAAATTTGTACCCTTTCGAACCATAATGAGCTCCTACTGAAGAGATTTGAAAAAAGGATCCTAAGGAGAATATTTGGCCCCTTCAAGGATCCAAACACCGAACAATATCGATTAAGGACAAATGCGGAAGTCCAGGAACCGGACATAGTTAAATCCATAAAATCAATGCGCCTGAGGTGGGCTGGACATGTCCAGAGAGCACCTGACGACCGACTAATCGAGTCAGTGTGGGAAGAAAATGCGGTCGGAAAGAGACCGCTGGGACGACCGAGACTCAGATGGAGGGACAACAACCTAAGAGACCTACAAATTATGCGAATATATGACTGGAAGGAGACCATACTGGACAAAGATCGGTGGAGGCAAATCGTTAACGCAGCCAAGACCCACGAACGGTTGTAGAGCTACCCCGAAGAAGAAGTTATTCTTCTTCTTAAGTAACCTAAATGCAACGGTTTAGTTTAGTATACCATACTTTTTACATATCCTTAGAATATCAAGTAGCGAAAGATCTGGCCATGGTGCTGGCCATTCCAGTGATCCTCATCTCTCTATCCACCGATTTGAAAATATTATGTCAAGGCACATAGTCCAATTAATGTTAGGCAGTACCTTGACCTAATATTTCCAAATCAGCAACTGGGAAAGCGATAATAGATAAAATGGCCAGCACGTTACTTTATCTTACGATATTAAAATTCTGCTTATGGAGCTATGTTTAAAGGATCGTATACAAACCTAAACCACTGCATTATTAACCTAAAAAAAGCAGAATAATGCTTGTAATCCTCTAAAATTAATGTGCTTCGGGATTGTTTGTAATTAGTAGATGAAATAATGAATTTATATTCTATTTAGCTGTACCACACTGTATCATAATTTGGGACTATCGATTGTAGGTTTCCTTTTTTTTAAGCCATCATTTTTATTGTTTTAAAAGAATAAAAGCTCTTTTGAGTTTAGTTAAATTTGTATAATCCGATAAAAATTCCCCTTTCTTAAACTGCACTCTAAAATATCTTTTTTTGACAGTTTACGTTCAACAATATCCAGTTGTTTCTATTATTTAACTGTTTAAAAAATATAAGTTTGCTGTCAAAGATTTTATTCTTTAATAAACATTTTAAATAATAACTTTATTGTCAGACAGATCAGTTTTTAAAAATTTGTTGTCGGTTCATCCGCAGTGTGAATTGTTTTTATTATTACTCGGTGGCATTTACGAATATACACATCGGCTAAAGAAATTATTCCTAAAAAATGTACCCTATTTGGATTTTAATTGACAGAATATAAAACAGTGTACGCTTCCTGCGTTAGGTATGCATTTAATTTAAATATTCTAAACCAATTATTATCAGCAAGGTTAAAACTACGAAACTAGTAAATATCTCATTAAAAAATAATTTTTTTCAAATTTGGTAAAAATTAAAAAAAAAACAGTAAAACATTTTATGCTTATACAAAAAATTGTATTTTTTTAATAATTTCGATACGGTAGAAATTAACTTTGACAGCTGGGGTCATAATTTTTTTTAAAATTACCGAATTTAGTAATCTACAATAATTTATTAAATTTTTAGTTCATTAAACTTTTTTTTTTATTAAAATAACAGTTTTTCATAAAATGTAATTAAAAATAATTTTATTGTTTATTTAAATTTACAAAAATTTAAAAATGTAGGGTTGTTTAGAAAGATTTTGAATTTTTTATTTGTTGAAACCGATATTTTATTTTTTTTTCAAAAACCATTACCTTAGTTAGTTGAATTTTTATCATACAGCGTTTTAAAAAAGTCACTTGTCAAAAAACCATTTTACATAAATTCAAAATTTTGTAAAAATATCAGAAATTACGTTATCAGGGTGATTTTTAGGGGGAAATATGTAACTGTTTGGATAATCAAAGATTGCTGTCACTACGGCATTCTTTATTTAATTATTAAACATTTGTTTGATAATTATTTTTACAAATTTGTTGTCGGTTTATTACGCCGTGTGAATTATTTAATAATTTTTTATTATTACTCGCTAGCATTTACGAATATAAACATCAGCTAAAGAAATCATTTGTCCAAAATTTACCATCTCTGGCGTTTTTGCAAGTAGTCGTTTAAAAGAAGGCAGAACGGTCTTAAAAATTGGAACTCCACTTCCTGCGTTAGGTCAGCTTAAAAAATCATACGTGCAAAATTTACCTTCTTTGGCGTTCGTGAGAATTGACATTTTGTAGAAAGCAGTACTGTCATTAAAACGAAGAGAATATACAAATATACACATCGGTTAAAGAAATCATTTGTGCAAAATTTACCCCATTTGGCCTTTTTTAAAGTAGTCGTTGAGCAAAAGGCAGAAGAGTGTTAGGTATGTATTTACTTTAAATATTTTAAACCAATTATTATCTATTAGTTTGGTTAAAACATGATAGTAGTAAATATCTTGTTTTAATTTTTTTTTATGTTAATTCTAACAAAAACGGTTTCATGCTAATAGAAAAAATTGTATTATTTTCAAAAATTTAATACTGTAGTAATTGACTTTGACAGCTATTTATTTTATTATTGTCATAGTTTTTTTTAAAATGAATAATTTAGTAATCTACAATAATTTATAGAATTTTAAATACCATTTAATTTTTTTTTATTGAATCATCTTTTATTATTTTTAAAATAAGGTTTAAGTCTGGTTTAGGGTGTTTGATACTTTTAGAAACAGGCCTATCACAATTTTTAATCTTTTTCCTTGTTCAAACCTACTTAATGTAATCTCTCCCAAAAACCCCTACTCCATTTAATGTAGATGCTTTATACTCATTTAGTATTTTTTATAAACACCCAGAAAGTGTTAAAAAAGGCACTTCTGGCTGTGCATAGAGTTATTTAGCTTATATATATATATATATATATATGTGCGAAAACTTAGATGTGAGGATTATGACTGCTGTATGTACCTACATATTTTTAATATATAGGTATAAGTGGATCGATTATATATCAGAAAAAAAAATACTCCTCTGGCTATTTGCCAACGACAGGCATTGAATTACATCTGATATATAATCGTGTATACTACCCCATCACAGAAAGCAAGATATAAAGATGCTTGTTAAATAAGAGAAAGGGTTATTGAATTTATTTGTACAAAGAAATCACCTGTATACTAGTTTCGGAGTGATTGCTCCTCATCAGTACAGTACAGAATGTAGTTGTTCGAGAAAACCTGCACTGTACTGATAAGGAGCAATCACTCCGAAACTAGTATACAGGTGGTTTCTTTGTGCAAATAAATTCAATAACCCTTTCTTTTATTTAACAAGCATCTTTATATCTTGCTTTCTGTGATGGGGTAGTATACACGATTATATATATATATATATATATATATTATATATCAGATGTAATTCAATGCCTGTCGTTGGCATATAGCCAGAGGAGTATTTTGTTTTGTGATATATAATCGACCCACTTATACCTATATATTAAAAATATGTAGGTACATACAGCAGTCCTAATCCTCACATATATATATATATATATATATATATATATATATATATATATATATATATATATATACAGAGTGGACCAAAAGTCTGGAAACGGACAATTATCTTGTAAATTGCTAGTCCGAATTGTACAAAATTTGGGATAATCCTATTTTGAGATACGAAGATTCCAGATTTGACATTTGCAATGTTGTCAGATATGCCGTTTATCTAATACTTTGGTTTTATAAATAGATTATCCTATTTATTTAGTCATTATTGGAATATCCTCTTCAATACGAGTTTAGCCATATGTAACACTTATGATTTTATGTACGTAGTCTAAAAGATCTTAAATAAATTAAACAGTGCAAAATATGTGGATTTAAGAAAATTTAAATGTTTAAATCTAGAATGATGTAATCAATATGTTAAAAATGTTACCTTTTAATTGTTTCAAATGTAGTTGAAAATAGTTGGTGTTCAAAAAATTATTGAGACAATTAGGCGTTGCCACACTTCTTTTTTATTTATTTAAGATTTTTAAAACTACATAGAATCATAAGTGTTACATATGGCTGAACTCCTATTAAAGGGGAGATTCCAATAATGACTAAATATACAGGGTAATGTAACCAAAGTGACTAATAATATCAGAGAAACAGCAAATCTGACAACTTTGCAAATGTCAAATCTGGAATCTCCGTATCTCAAAATAGGCTTATCCCAAATTTTGTACAATTCGGATTAGTAATTTACGAGATAATTGTCTGTTTCCAGACTCTTTGTCCACTCTTTATATATATATATATATTTATATATAAATATATATATATATATATATATATATATATATATATATATATATATATATGATAAAATATCGATTCGGGATTGCATCCGTTTGTTAGTTAAAGACCGTTTGGTTTTTGGCAGACGTTACGCCAAGATCTCACTTGGCATTTTCAATGCGTAGTCTTAAGTGAGGTAGAGGAGCGCTGTACCGAATGGGAAAATTATATAAAAGACCGAACAGAATACCAACAAACAACATCAAACAGGTACAAAGGCCCACCGATCCTAATTTCCTAAGTACAAAAAGCAATAGATCAAGCGAAGCAAAGAAAGACAACGTAGGTTAAATTGCAATTTTCACATGACACGCTGTAGACACCTTGATTTTCTAGTTTAATTTTGTGTTTGGGGTTTCTTAAAATAGATCTTATAGTTTGGTGAGGTTTATAAGCTGTATAGATGTCATATTTTTGAAGGATTCTTTCAATTTAGTTCCTTGGATGTACGGTAAGATAGTTCTAGGCCAATATTTTTTTTTTGTCGTGGGTGTTTTTGCTGTTTTATTGCTTTTGTTATGCTGCGTTAATTATAGCCGTTTTGTTTTAAAGCTGAGGTTATCTTTTTTATCTCTTTTGTTTTGTGGCGATCATCGGTAAGACATGGGGATCTGAAAATCAGTTTACTGCTCCTTGGATTTGAGACGGATGGTGGTGTGATCCGGCGTTTATATATCTGTTGGTGTTTGTGGGTTTTCTGTATACTGTGTGTTCTAAGAGTCCGGATTGTGTCTTCATAACCATCACGTCTAGAAAAGGTAATTGGTTGTTCTCTTCAAACTCTACGGTAAAGTGAATTCTCGCATGGATAGAGTTGAGGTGGTCCAAAAATATAAGTAGATCTTTTTTTCCAAAAGACCATACGATGAATATGTCGTCCACATATCTAATCCATAGTTTTGGATTTAGATTTGCTAATTCTATGGCTTTCTTTTCAAAATAATTCATAAATAGATTCGCAACGGCTGGGGACAATGAAGAACCCATTGCTGCTCCATCCACTTGTCGGTATATCTGGCCACTATGCATAAAATATGCATTTTTTAGGCAATGTTTTGCGAGATCTATTACGTAAACCGGTAGGTTTTCGTTTTCTGCAATTTGTTGTAGAGCTTCATTTACAAGTATACTTGGATATAGGGGTTTGACGACAAAACTTGCTATGATGTCCTGTTGGTCTAGGATGATAGAATCTAGGATCTGCGTAAAGTGTATGGAGTTTTTAACGTAGGAATCTGATTTTTGGACAAGTGGTTGGATTGTATTGGCTAGAAATTTTTCCAGCTTGTGCACCAGAGAGTTAAAGGCGCTAACTAAAAGGACACTATCCTTGTGAATTTTTGGAAGGCCGTAGAATTTTGGGCATCGACTTGATTTTTCCCTATAAATAAGTGTTTTCTTAATGCTTTCCTTTAGATGTGATTCTAGTATCTTTGCTCTTGTAGTTTTTTTCAAATAGTCTCTGGAAACAGGTTTGTAGCTTGGATCTTCGAGTAGCTTTCTAATTTTGTCATTATAGTCTTTGGAATTCATAAAGACAGTGGCATTGTCTTTGTCAGCAGAAAGTATAATAATGTCGTTATTTTTATTAAGGTTAGTTAAGTTAGTTAGCGGTGGTTTTGAGGATTTTAAAACTCGTGTGACATTTTGGCGTATTTCTTCTGCTGTTTGTTCGTCTGGATTTGTAATGGTAGTTTCGACATTTGAGATGATTTCTTCAGTATATTACCACCTCTTCGAATCAGAAATCAGTGCTCTATGTAAAGGTTTTAATTATGCGATAACGCCTGAAACAATCCTTAACAAAAGAAACGATGCTTTGCACTTACTATCTACATGGAAAACCATAATTAAAAACAAGCGGAACCTTAACGTCTGAACACAAGCGGCATAATACCAAACGAAATTTTGGAGGGGGTAAAACAAATGCCAACCAATGAACGCCGTTACAATCTTCGGCGCAAACCTATAAATATCACCTGATTTAATAACAGAAACTCTCAGTCCTTAGCCGACCAGCGAAGACTACGCATTGAAAATGCCAAGTGAGATCTTGGCGAAACGTCTGCCAAAAACCAAACGGTTTTTAACTAACAAACGGATGCAATCCCGGATGGATATTTTATTTATATATATATATATATATATATATATATATATATATATATATATATATATATATATATATATATATATATATATATATATATGTATATATGTAATACTTAAAGTTCGGGTTAAACCACGTCTAGGAATTTGTTGATTTTGACGTTTCGGCTTTTATTTTAAAGCCATTTTTTAAAAGTAAAAATTAAGTAAATTGGGGATGGGAAGTGATTTTCACACTAAGGTCTCAATCTGCCTACTCCTTCGGACGGCCCGCACTGCGACTATTAGAAGAGGGAGGTATTATAGAAAGGAAATGATTATGGGCATGCTTTTTAAAAAGTTGCAGGTCATAGTTCTCTGGAAAAACTGATTTTGGAAGCTTATTCCATTTCGTAGCAGCCCTGTAAAAGAAGGATTCTTGATGAAGATTGGTCCTTGTAGTGTCAATCTTGAGAGTAAATGGGTGAGACTGATGAGCGTGCCGAGTTCTTTGGCCGAATGTGGCCAGTGGTGGTACAAGAGTTTTTATTTCTCTAGAGCATCCGCTATGGAAATATCTGTAGAGTAATGTCTGGTTTGCAATATACGGATTATTTTTTACGGCTATCACCGCCTCTCCGTCCCCACTTTCTAGTTTCTTTTGTCGTAGCACATATCCTCCTCTAAATTTCTTATTTTTTTATTTTTTAAATAATTTTTCAATGAGCTTTAACATGCGTTTAATATTTTTGTTTTAAAGTTTGACGCCTTACACAACGCGTGGAACAGCCAAATAAAATAAATTCAATATTTTAATTGATGTGCATATTGATTAAAAACAATCAGCAATGAAAACAATTTATTTTTTATTAAAAAATGTTATAGTTTTTAAATTCATTGCAAAAATTACTTTATTAACTAAATTTGCTACCTACAACATATTGTGTTATCTTTTAGTAGGTACCTACTTGATAATGTTAAAACGAAAAAAAAACCTGAACGCAGAAATTTTTTTTTTTTTTTTTTATTAAAACAGTCGCAAAAAGGGTAGACCTATCGTGTGGGCCGCGGACGGCCCGCACTGCGACTATTAGAAGAGGGAGATATTATAGAATAAAAATGATTATGGACACGCTTTTTAAAAAGTTGCAGGTCATATTTCTCTGGAAAAACTGATTTTGGAAGCTTATTCCATTTCGTAGCAGCCCTGTAAAAGAAGGATTCTTGATGAAGATTGGTCCTTGTAGTGTCAATCTTGAGAGTAAATGGGTGAGACTGATCGGCGTGCCGAGTTCTTCGGTCGAATGTGGCCAATGGTGGCACAAGAGTTTTTATTTCTCTGGAGCATCTGCCATGGAAATATCTGTAGAGCAATGACTGGTCTGCAACTCTTCTTCTATGTTCTAGAGGGTGAAGGGTATCTGTGAGAGTTGAGCTGTTTATCAAGCGAATGGCTCTTTTCTGAATAGAATCTAGAAGACGAAGAGAATGCCTTGGTGCTGAACCCCAAATGTGCGAGCAATACTCCAGTAGAGGTCGGATTTGAGCCTTGTACGTCGTCAACAGTTGATCAGGAGTAAAAAACTTTCTGGCTTTCCACAGAAAACCTAGCCTCTGGCTTGCCGACTTTGCGATGTTAGCAACATGGTCATGCCAAGACATATTATTGGACACCGTGACTCCCAAAGTCGAGATGGAGGGACTTGGTTTAAGGGTACACATTGTGATGGGATGATTTGAGGAATTCACTTTCTTGGAAAACGTGGCACTTTGTGTTTTTTGGGCGTTAAACTGAACAAGATTGTTGGTTCCCCACTCGACGATTGCTTTAAGATCTCTATTAATGGAATTAACCTGTTCCTGCCTGAGTCTATTTGTATCATTCACCGAAAGTGATCGATAGGATGTGAAAGTTGAGACAAGTGTGCTATCGTCTGCGAAACTGTAAATGGGGTTCGTGGTGGTTTTCAAGAGGTCGTTGATGTGTAAAAGAAATAAGGTGGGGGACAGGATGGAACCCTCGGGACCCCGGAATTAGTTTTAAACGCATCAGAAGAAATACCGTCAATTGCCACATGTAAGGAGCGATCTTGCATGAAGCTCAAGAGCAATTGGCGCAGTTTGGTTGGGAAACCGTAGGCAGATAATTTACTTAACAATGCCTGGTGCCAAACGCGGTCAAAGGCTTTAGATATATCCAAGGCTATTGCACGGGATTCACCAAACTTTTCAATAGTGTTTGTCCAGAGCTGAGTGACATAAGCCAGCAAATCTCCAGTAGACCGAAGTTGTCGAAATCCATATTGTCTGTCATGGATTATCTCAAATTTTTCTAGATATTTGATAAGTTCTGTGTTAATCGCTTTTTCCATAACTTTGGATATGACTGAGAGCAATGCAATGGGGCGATAATTTGCAGGAATGGTCTTCTTTCCTTTTTTCGGAATCGGTTGGACTTTAGCGTTTTTCCACATCGACGGAAATACTCCTTTGCTGTATGATAACTTGAAAGTCTACAGAGAACTGGGGTGAGCTCTTGAGCACAGGTCTTCAAGACAATTGTCGGAATTCCATCTGGTCCTACTGCCATATTAGAGTCAAGATTTCGTAGGATTTTCCTGATAGTGCGAGGGCGGATAGTGACTTCAGGCATTGATGCGTTTATTCTAGGTATCGTTGGGGGTTGTTTTCCATTGTTATCGAGGGTTGAGTTAGAGCTGAACATTTCGGTTTAAAATGCTCCCACCTAACGTTTTGGCAACATCCTAAAAACTGTCTTCTAATGTTATTCAACATCTGTGGTGTGACCGATTTGATCGCAAGCGTTATTCTTTTTCCAACCGATCATCTGCTATGGCTGCGAAATTTGTACCCTTTCGAACCATAATGAGCTCCTACTGAAGAGATTTGAAAAAAGGATCCTAAGGAGAATATTTGGCCCCTTCAAGGATCCAAACACCGAACAATATCGATTAAGGACAAATGCGGAAGTCCAGGAACCGGACATAGTTAAATCCATAAAATCAATGCGCCTGAGGTGGGCTGGACATGTCCAGAGAGCACCTGACGACCGACTAATCGAGTCAGTGTGGGAAGAAAATGCGGTCGGAAAGAGACCGCTGGGACGACCGAGACTCAGATGGAGGGACAACAACCTAAGAGACCTACAAATTATGCGAATATATGACTGGAAGGAGACCATACTGGACAAAGATCGGTGGAGGCAAATCGTTAACGCAGCCAAGACCCACGAACGGTTGTAGAGCTACCCCGAAGAAGAAGTTATTCTTCTTCTTAAGTAACCTAAATGCAACGGTTTAGTTTAGTATACCATACTTTTTACATATCCTTAGAATATCAAGTAGCGAAAGATCTGGCCATGGTGCTGGCCATTCCAGTGATCCTCATCTCTCTATCCACCGATTTGAAAATATTATGTCAAGGCACATAGTCCAATTAATGTTAGGCAGTACCTTGACCTAATATTTCCAAATCAGCAACTGGGAAAGCGATAATAGATAAAATGGCCAGCACGTTACTTTATCTTACGATATTAAAATTCTGCTTATGGAGCTATGTTTAAAGGATCGTATACAAACCTAAACCACTGCATTATTAACCTAAAAAAAGCAGAATAATGCTTGTAATCCTCTAAAATTAATGTGCTTCGGGATTGTTTGTAATTAGTAGATGAAATAATGAATTTATATTCTATTTAGCTGTACCACACTGTATCATAATTTGGGACTATCGATTGTAGGTTTCCTTTTTTTTAAGCCATCATTTTTATTGTTTTAAAAGAATAAAAGCTCTTTTGAGTTTAGTTAAATTTGTATAATCCGATAAAAATTCCCCTTTCTTAAACTGCACTCTAAAATATCTTTTTTTGACAGTTTACGTTCAACAATATCCAGTTGTTTCTATTATTTAACTGTTTAAAAAATATAAGTTTGCTGTCAAAGATTTTATTCTTTAATAAACATTTTAAATAATAACTTTATTGTCAGACAGATCAGTTTTTAAAAATTTGTTGTCGGTTCATCCGCAGTGTGAATTGTTTTTATTATTACTCGGTGGCATTTACGAATATACACATCGGCTAAAGAAATTATTCCTAAAAAATGTACCCTATTTGGATTTTAATTGACAGAATATAAAACAGTGTACGCTTCCTGCGTTAGGTATGCATTTAATTTAAATATTCTAAACCAATTATTATCAGCAAGGTTAAAACTACGAAACTAGTAAATATCTCATTAAAAAATAATTTTTTTCAAATTTGGTAAAAATTAAAAAAAAAAACAGTAAAACATTTTATGCTTATACAAAAAATTGTATTTTTTTAATAATTTCGATACGGTAGAAATTAACTTTGACAGCTGGGGTCATAATTTTTTTTAAAATTACCGAATTTAGTAATCTACAATAATTTATTAAATTTTTAGTTCATTAAACTTTTTTTTTTATTAAAATAACAGTTTTTCATAAAATGTAATTAAAAATAATTTTATTGTTTATTTAAATTTACAAAAATTTAAAAATGTAGGGTTGTTTAGAAAGATTTTGAATTTTTTATTTGTTGAAACCGATATTTTATTTTTTTTTCAAAAACCATTACCTTAGTTAGTTGAATTTTTATCATACAGCGTTTTAAAAAAGTCACTTGTCAAAAAACCATTTTACATAAATTCAAAATTTTGTAAAAATATCAGAAATTACGTTATCAGGGTGATTTTTAGGGGGAAATATGTAACTGTTTGGATAATCAAAGATTGCTGTCACTACGGCATTCTTTATTTAATTATTAAACATTTGTTTGATAATTATTTTTACAAATTTGTTGTCGGTTTATTACGCCGTGTGAATTATTTAATAATTTTTTATTATTACTCGCTAGCATTTACGAATATAAACATCAGCTAAAGAAATCATTTGTCCAAAATTTACCATCTCTGGCGTTTTTGCAAGTAGTCGTTTAAAAGAAGGCAGAACGGTCTTAAAAATTGGAACTCCACTTCCTGCGTTAGGTCAGCTTAAAAAATCATACGTGCAAAATTTACCTTCTTTGGCGTTCGTGAGAATTGACATTTTGTAGAAAGCAGTACTGTCATTAAAACGAAGAGAATATACAAATATACACATCGGTTAAAGAAATCATTTGTGCAAAATTTACCCCATTTGGCCTTTTTTAAAGTAGTCGTTGAGCAAAAGGCAGAAGAGTGTTAGGTATGTATTTACTTTAAATATTTTAAACCAATTATTATCTATTAGTTTGGTTAAAACATGATAGTAGTAAATATCTTGTTTTAATTTTTTTTTATGTTAATTCTAACAAAAACGGTTTCATGCTAATAGAAAAAATTGTATTATTTTCAAAAATTTAATACTGTAGTAATTGACTTTGACAGCTATTTATTTTATTATTGTCATAGTTTTTTTTAAAATGAATAATTTAGTAATCTACAATAATTTATAGAATTTTAAATACCATTTAATTTTTTTTTATTGAATCATCTTTTATTATTTTTAAAATAAGGTTTAAGTCTGGTTTAGGGTGTTTGATACTTTTAGAAACAGGCCTATCACAATTTTTAATCTTTTTCCTTGTTCAAACCTACTTAATGTAATCTCTCCCAAAAACCCCTACTCCATTTAATGTAGATGCTTTATACTCATTTAGTATTTTTTATAAACACCCAGAAAGTGTTAAAAAAGGCACTTCTGGCTGTGCATAGAGAAGTGTTGGTTCCTATACTTATGTATGGTAGTGAATGTTGGGTTTGGCAGAAGAAGCATAGAAATAGGATTAATGCTGTGGAGATGAGTAGCCTGAGAAGTATAGCCGAAGTGACTCGGTTAAATAAAGTAAAGAATAGTGAGATAAGAACGATGTGGCGTAAAAGAAGATGTGGCTACGAAGATAGATAAAGGAATGCTAAAATGGTTTGGACACATAAAAGGGCTAGATGAAGGAAGATTGACGAAACAAATTTATAGGTACCAACAACCGACAAGCATATATGAGAGCACTAATGAAAGTAGAGATATCAAAAGATGTGTGTAAGAGCCGTAGCAGGTGAAAGGAAGTGGACTCTGCCTACCCCTACGGGAAAAAGGCGTGACTATATGTATGTATGTATTAATTTTTATCTACGTTGTAACTATTGTCTTTTAAAAAAAATCATATTTTACTAGAATTTACAGCATATGTCGAGGCTAGAGACATATTTAATGGGACAATCGAATCTTTAAAAGATGTCTACAATGCCAAAATAAAACTTGTCGAATGTCCTAACGGATCCCGTTAATTTTGGTCCTTTGCCAAAGCTGTGGAAGGAACTTTACTTTTAGCTAATTTCCTTCTCTAACCAAAGAAGATGGAACGCCAGCCACGACTGCCCAGGAAAAAGCTAATATTTTTGCGCACTTATTTGCTGGATTCCACTCTGGATTCATCAGGAAAACAACGACCAAACATTACACCTATTGACAGTCAGATGCCCGAGATCACCTTTCGCCAACGTACTGTCAAAAATATTTGTTGGGTCTCAACACCAACAAAGCCTGTGGATGTGACGGAATCCCACCGATTGTTTTCAAGAAATTTGCCACCGAACTAACACCTGTTCTTTGCAAGTTGTTCAACCACTCTTACCATTTGGGGGTTTTTGCGTCCAACTAAAAAACTGCAAGAGTACAACCAGTCCCTTACAGCTACATCTATTATTTTTAAGGTTATAGAAATAGCCATCATTATCAAGATTATAAAATATCTGGAACACTCAAGAATTGTCAACGATAGGCAATATGGTTTCGTCATTAGAGATCAACTGGTGATCATCTCGCTTACGTCTCACACATATGGCAGCTATCTATTAAAAAATATGGTAAAACTTTAGCCGTGGCATTAGATATCTCCAAGGCATTATTTGATCGAGTTTGGCACCAGGGTCTACTCGCCAAGCTTATGACTCATTCTCTCAACTGTGTTCCCTGCTAGCTAGTTTTCTTTCAAACAGGTCTCTTCATGTGGTGGTTGATGGAGTTTCTAGCTCCAGTAATATTTTTACTTCACATCAACGACTTGTTGTCCAGTACACATCTTCGCAGATGATAGTACCCTCCATACCGCTTTCTCTTCCAGGGCTCCTATACCTGCCCGTAAAACCAGAAATGAACGAGGAACAACACATATATGGAAATGGCAACAATTCTTGAATGGGGATCCAATAACTTGGTAGAATTCTAAGCAAATAAAACACAAGCATGTCTTTTTTCTAGAAAAGCCGATCTCACTGTGCCCAACATAATATTGTCAGATTTTTATGAGTTTTAGGTACTTTTAAAATTGTAATTACGTCATATACTACCAGAAATTACCATTTATTAAACATCACTAGAAATTTTATCTTTTTGACAGTTTACGTCCAATAGGCAACATGCGATATTTATAAAGAATTTCATGAAAAATAGACCACAAATATATAAAAAAATTACATACATATAGTCACGCCTTTTTTCCGTAATGGTAGGCACTTCCTACAGTTCTTACACACATCTTTTGCTTTCTCTACTTTCATCAATGCTCTCATACATGCTCGTCGGTTGTTGGTACTCTTGACCTGGCCTTTCTTTAAAACACTGTTGATCTGATCGAGATATGTTCGCCGAGGTCGACCTCTACCGACTTGTCCATTCAACTCGCCTTATAAATTTGTTTCGTCAATCTTCCTTCATTCATCCTTTCTATGTGTCCAAACCATCTAGGCATTCTTTTATCTATCTTCTTAAACTACTTATTTTCGCAGCATTAATTCTATTTTCATGCTTCTTCTGCCAAACCCAACATTCACTACCATACATAAGTGTAGGAACTAACACTTTTCTACGCATAGCCAGATGTGCCTTTTTTGACACTTTCTGGCTGTTCATAAAGCTATGCAGTGCCCCATTCATGCCCCACACCTTTAAAATATAATTTATTGCAAAAAAGCGGTTTGAAACTGAAAGTTTAAATTTTCGCGCGAAAACGGACATACGGTTTTGCTTACGTCACTTGTGTTTATCACGCGTTATACTTGTTCAACGCTGGCTTTCATTAATTAACGGGAGAGGGCGCTGTCAATGACAAAATGTCGGATCGAGGTGTGAACAACAAATATTCTGTCATTTGATAACTTATAAAACCAAAGTTTTTATTAGTAGGCATTTTAGTTATCTTGGAGATTTGAATTGATGTTTTGTGTTAAACTATTGGATGGTAGCTGGATTTAAGGTTAGTTTTCGATGTTTCAGTTTCATTGTCGCTGGATTCTTTTTAAATGCCAGTAAAGACCAGGTGTGTCCAGGTATTTATTGATTTGTTTTCGAAGTTTTTCAGTTCTGTTGTCCCTGGAATTCTTTCGCAATGCTTATGAAAGTCAAAATATCAATTTTGTACTTATTGTATTATGTGGGTGAACGTGTTTGACTTTTTATGAAACTGACGGTCCCAATGAAAAAATAATAAAATTCATCTTTTAAACGCATTCTCTGTATTGTTAAAGTTACTATGAATAATCACAAATAAAATAATAGATAATTGGACATTATCAAACTTACCACTGAAAAAAATCTTTTACAAAGTGCTTGCTGCAATTAAACAAACTTTGAGATTTGTTTTTATATCTTTAAGATCATCTTTAGTTTCTAAACTGCCTTAGGATTTGAAGAAAATTTATAAAACAAAGCATATTATTCGCGATTTTTTCTTCATCACATTTTTTAAACCTTTACATTTTCGGATTTTGTGGTTTATTAACCCCAATTCTTCACAAAATATTGTTTAAATATAACACCTTCAAAGCTAAAATTTCTTAAAATAATATATAAGGTTCACGTTTCACCCATATAAACAAATGGAGGTGAGTTTGTTGTTTACACCTCGATAAGTTTATAGGATCAATAATAGATGTCACCCACTCTGAGATTTTTCCTTATTACAATCCTACTAATCTATATACATAAAAAAATAATATTTGTATGTCCTTCAAAAACTCCCAAACAGCTGGATCGATTAAGATGGTTAAGAATAGATGGTTTGGGCACGTAGAAAGAATAGATGAAGAAAGATTGACGAAACAAATTTATAAGGCAAGTGTAAGTTGAGAAGTCGGTAGAGGTCGACCTCGGAGAACATATCTCGATCAGATCAACATTGTTTTGAAGAAAGGCCAAGTCAAGAGTACCAACAACCGACGAGCATGTATGAGAGCACTGATGAAAGTAGAGGAAGCAAAAGATGTGTGTAAGAACCGTTGTAAGTGAAGGAAGTGGTCTCTGCCTACCCCTATGGTAGTCTATTCTTTACTTTATCCAACCGAGCCACTCTGGCTATACTTCTCAGACTACTCATCTCCTCAGCATTAATCCTATTTTCATGCTTTTTCTGCCAAACCCAACATTTACTACCATACATAAGTGTAGAAACCAACACACCTCTATGCACAGCCTGACGTGCCTTTTTTGACACTTTCTGGCTATTCATAAAGCTATGCAGTGCCCCATTCATTTGTTTTTCTGCCAACACCCTTTGCTCAATGTCACTGTCATACTTTTCATCTCTTGTAAACTTTGAACCCAAGTACACAAATTCATTTACTTGTTCCACTCTTTCTTCCTCAATCAAAACTCCACAGTTTGTCAAGCTTTATTCTCTTTCAAAAACCATTACTTTCGTTTTGCTTACATTTAAATTCATGTCTTTGATTTTCAGGGCATTATGCATAACATTAACCATCGCCTAAAACTCCTCTTCAGATGACGCTAATATGACTTGATCATCGGCGTAAAGAAGGCATTTGACGATCAAATTATTCATTTTCAATCCATACGCACTATCTTTTAAATCTTTTAAACAAGTGTTTGTGTATAATTTAAACAGTCATGGCGAAGCCACACATCCCTGTCTCACACCTTTGTCGATGTTAAACCAGTCCGTGCAAACTCCGTTTATCCCAACACAAGCAATGGAATCCTCGTGAAGTGATTTTAGTGCTCGTATTTAACTACCACTCAAACCATACATCGACAATGTCGTCCACAATTTACTACTCACCACTCTGTCATAGGCCTTTTCCAAGTCTATAAAAGTGCAATAGACCTTCTGACTTCCAGCCAAGAATTTTTTGACTATACCTGGTAATAAAAAGACCTGATCCATACATCTCCTACCTCTTCTAAATCCTGCTTGCACATCCCATATAATTTTAGTTTTATTCGTTACTTTTTTAATCAATATCTTTGGATACAGCTTTTCGACTTTGCTAAATAAACTAATACCTTGGTAGTTCTAACAGTCCTGCTGCGAACCTTTTCTCTTGTAAAGCAGCACGATAACGGCTTTGCACCATTCGTCTGGTACGCTACCACTCCTTCAACAAAGGTTAAAAAGGCGGTACAGTAGACTAGCTACCACGTTTTGTCCAGCGTTCAGCATTTCAACTGTTATCCTGTCGTACCCAGCAGCTTCACCCAATTTTATACTGTTTAACGCTTCCACAATTTCTGTCGTACTAATTTTACTTTTATTGCACTTTTTACTTATGTTTTCGAATGGAGCCTGTAATTGTGTATCTTTTTTCTTAAATAAACTTTCGAAGTATTCCTTCCATCACTTTAATACGCATTTCTCTTCTTTTAACATACTACCATCTTGGTTTCCGATTTTTTCCAGTTGCGAGGTGGTATTTTTACCTCTGCTGTTTTTATGGACTTTCAGAAGAGTTTAATATTGTTGTGGAAATCGTCAGATAGCTTTCTATTAAATTCATCTTTATTACATTGCTTTTTTGCCACACCTCTTTCGCCACACTTTTTAACTTTTTATACTCATTCTTTGCGTTGTTTACATCCTTAATTATTGCCTTTTGCATTATTTGATTGGCTTTTGTAGCTAGCTAATCCAGCCAGGCTTTCTTCTTCTTTGACACTGCTTTTTAAAACTTCTACGCACATTTTCTGTACTTTGCATCCTTTCCTTCTTTTATTTACACCACACACTTCAATAGCAATATCCACGATTCCTTCCTTAAATGGCTTCCACAATTCTTCCACCTCACATGCTTAATCTAAACTGTTAAAATTTTCGGTCAATTTACTAACGAACTCCTCTTTTATACCTTCTTGCAAATTCTCAACTTTTATACGCTCTAGTATACTACTTGATTCCTGAGCACGATGGCGCCACCGCTTAAAGAGACGTCTTATTCGGCTCATTACTAAGAAGTGGTCTGTGTCAATACCTGCACCGCGGTATGCCTGAGTGTCCATCACCTTCGTTTTTAATTTTATCCACAATTACAATACCAATAATAGTTCTCTGGTATACTTTTTGTCTTGTGTACAAGTGGATTCTTTTATGGTTAAAGATTGTGTTTGTTACCATAAGATTTCACTCGAAATATACTTTAAGCAGACTTTCTCCGTTTTCATTTACTCTGCTGTCACTGTATATTCCCAGAACACTGTCGTATTCATTACGCTTTACTCCTTCCCACCCAACTAATAAAATCACCCACATTACAATTCTTTCATTCTGGTTACACTTATTCAGATTATCTGTCACACTATCCCAAAACTCCCTCCTTTCTTTTTGGGCTTTTAAAGATTGGTTCCACTGCGCATCTTGTGAGGCATAAACCCCTAGCAAAAAGATACGAGTAAGACTAACCTTCAGCCTCACCCAGAGGAGTCTTGGGCTTACACATTCAAAGTCAGTCACACATTCTTTCATTCCAGCAGAGAGTATCACACCAAAGCCCTGAGAACCTCTGCTGGTTTCCGAAACCCCTGACCAGTAGGCTGTATAAGGTCCATGTGTTGTGGTTTCACATCCTTTTAGCTTAGTTTCATTCACACAAAGAAAATCAATCCGTCTTTCTTCTACCATCGTGTAAATATCATCAATTTTATCATTTAATCCTCCCCTCACATTCAAAGTAGCAAAGTGACCATCCGCAGTCCACGTTTCGCCCCCATAGAAAGCATGATATGATAGGTGGCGACATCTTTCGCTATCGTTTTGATTATAGTCAATACGACTATTTCTCATAGTTTTCCATGAGATAAATACAGTTTATACTGAAATAAAATACAAACAAATTAAAAAATTAACCTCAAAATTTTTTTAACATTTATTTAAGGTTAGTTTTTTAATTTGTAAATTTTATTTTGGTATAAATTGTATTTATCTCAAGAAAAGCTATGAGTAATAGTAAGTAATAGTCGTATTGACCATAACCAAGACGATAGCGATAGGGGTCGCCACCTGTCATGTCATGCTTCCTGTGGGGGCGAAACGTGGACTGCAGACAGTCACTTTGCTACTTTGAATGTGAGGGGAGGATTAAATGATAAAATTGATGAAATTTACACGATGATAGAAAAAAGACGAATTGATGTCCTTTGTGTAAATAAAACCAAGCGAAAAGGATGTGAAACAACACATGGACCTTATACAGCCTACTGGTCAGGAGTTCCGGAAACCAGCAAAGGTTCTTAGGTCGTTGGTGTGAAACTCTCTGCTGGAATGAATGAATGTGTGACTGACTTTCAATGTGTAAGCCCAAGACTGCTCTGGGTGAGGCTGAAGGTTGGTCTTACTCGTATCTTTTTGCTAGGGGTTTATGCCCCAAAAGATGCAAAGTGGAACCAATCTTTAAAAGCCCAAAAAGAGAGGCGGGAGATTTGGGATAGTGTGATAGATATTCTAATTAAGTGTAACCAGAATAAAAGAATTGTAATGTTGGGTGATTTTAATGGTTGGATAGGTGATGGATATGGCAGTGTTCTGGGAATGTACTGTGATGGCAGAGTAAATTTTAACGGAAAAAGTATGTTTAGAATGGAATCTTGTGGTAACAAACATAATGTTTAACCATAAAAGGATCCACTTGTACACATTACAAAAAGCATATCAGAGAAGTATAATGGATTTCATAATTGTGGATGAAATATTAGAAAAGAAAGTAATGGACACTCGGGTAAACCGCGTTGCAGGTATTGACACAGACCACTTCTTAGTAATGAGCCGAATAAGACGTCTCTTTAAGCGGTGGCGACATTGTGTCCAAAAACAAGTAGTGTACAAGAGCGAATAATAGTTGAGAATTTGCAAAAAGAATGTATAAAAGAGGAGTTCGTTAGTAAATTGACCAATAAATTTGACAGTTGATTGATGAAGCATACGAGGTTGAAGAATTGTAAAAGCCATTCAAGAAAGGAATCATGGATATTGCTATTAAAGTATGTGGTGTAAGTAAAAGAAGGAAAGGATGCAAGTTACAGAAAATGTGCGTAGAGCTTTAAAAAGCAGTGTCAAAGAAGAAGTAAGCCTGGCTGGATTGGCTAGCTACAAAAGCAAATCAAAGAACGCAAAAGACAATGATTGAGGATGTGAACAATGCAAAGAATGAGTATAAAAAGTTAAAAAGTGTGGCAAAAGAGGTTGTGGCAAAAAAGCAATGTAATAAAGATGAATTTATCTAGAAGATGGAGATTTTATTGCTTTTTTATAGATTTGAAAAAGGCCTATGACAGAAGGTAAGGAGTGAATTTTGGTCGACATTGTCTATGTATGGGGTGAGCGGTAGTTTAATACGAGCACTGAAATCTCTTTACGAGGATACCACTGCTTGTGTCAGGATAAACGGAGTTTGCACGGAATGGATTAACCTCGAAAAGGGTGTGAGACAGGGATGTGTGGCTTTAACATGGCTGTTTAACTCATACATAGATGATTGTTTAAAAGATTTGAAAGAGAGTGCGAATGGATTGAAAATGAATGATTTGATCGTCAAATGCATTCTTAACGCCGATGATCAAGTCATATTAGCGTCATCTGAGGAGGAGTTGGAGGCGATGGTTAATAATATGCATGATGCCTTAAAAATCAAAAAAATAAAAATAAATGTAAGCATAACAAAGGTAATGGTTTTTAAAAAAGAAGAAAGCATGACAAACTGTGAAGTTTCGAATGAGGAAGAGTGAAACAAGTAAATGAATTTGTGTACTTGGGTTCAAAGTTTACGAGAGATGAAAAGTATGACAGTGACATTGAGCAAAGGGTGTTGGCAGGAAAACAAATAAATGGGACACTGCATAGCTTTATGAGCAGCCAGAAAGTGTCAAAAAAGGCACGTCTGGCTGTGCATAGAGGTGTGTTGGTTCCTACATTTATGTATGGTATTAAAAATTGAGTTTGGCAGAAGCATAAAAATAAATTAATGCTGCGGAGATGAGAGAAGTGTGAGAAGTATAGCCGTAGTGACTCGGTTGGATAAAGTAAAGAATAGTGAGATAAGAGAACGCTGTAGTGTAAAAAAAAATGTGTTTAAAAAGATATATAAAGAAATGCTTAGTTGGTTTGAACACGTAGAAAGGGTGGATAAAGGCAGATTGATGAAACAAATTTATAAGGCGAGTGTGAATGGACAAGTCGATAGAGGTCGACCTCGGCGAACATATCTTGATCAGATCAACATTGTTTTAAAGAAAGGCCAGGTGGAGAGTACCAACAACTGACGAGCATGTATGAAAGCACTGATGAAAGTAGAGGAAGCGAAAGATGCGTGCAAGAACAATAGCAAGTGGAAGGAAGTGGTCTTTGCCTACCCCTACGGGAAAAAGGCGAGACTATATGTATGTATATTCAAAACTAACATTGGACGTCTGGCTCTATGAATTTTTTGTTAAATACAGAAATACAACAAAAAAACTGAGATTGGCACCTGCGTTGAAAAAAAAAATTTGGTTATCACATAATTTTCAATTCAAAATATTCCGGAAACGGTCGGTACACAGTATCGAGTTTTACCCAAAGTACCTTTTTGGTGTAAAATTGAATGTTGTTTAAGGTCACTTTGATTAATAAATCCAACTTTAAAAAAGTTATGTTCAATACTACTTGGTACGAACCGTGTAACTAGCGCCCTCCAAGAGAGTCAGATATAAAAACAAATTTATGGAATGTATCAGCTTCTAAAACAAATTCGAATAAAATGTGTATACATTTTTTTCTTCAACACCCTTTATCTTGAATACGGATAGCGTTACGATAATATTTTAGTTTTTTACCTGTCTTAGAGATGGGGTTACCTTTTTGAAACACCCTGTATATTATGTTTTTGGACAGGACTATAGTCCAAACAACAATATTCAATTGGTTCCATTATGTAACTGTTTGAACAATCTAAGATCGCTGTCACCATGGTATTTGTTATTCAATTATTTAACATTTTTCTGTTTAATAAACATTTTAAATAATACCATAGTGTCAGACAGGTCAGGTTTTAAAAAAATTTAGTCAGTTCATTACGTGTGCATTATTTAATAATAATAATTATTATTACTTGCTAGCATTAACGAATACCCACATCAGCTTAAGAAATCGTATGTGCAAAATTTACCCTCATTGGCGTTCATGAAAATAGTCGTTTGGTTATTAAAACGGAGCGAATATACGAATATACACATTGGTTAAAGAAATCATTTGTGCAAAATTTACCCCATTTGGCGTTTTTGAAATTAGTCGTTTGGCAGAAGACAGAAGAGTTTGGAAAACAGGGCTTCGCTTCCTGCATTAGGTATGCATTCAATTTAAATATTTTAAACCAATTAATATTAGTTTGGTGTAAATTTACAACACAATAGTTATAAACACTTTTTTTTAAAATCGGTCCAAATTAAAAACGAGCGAGCCTTACAGTTGTCGCATATGATGTGTAAAATTTGACATCTCACCTTAGTAATAAGCAATTTTAAAATTATATTCTGAAAAAATGGGTCAGGTATTATTTAAAATGATTTTTCGTAACAAACAATATTTATTTTTAAAAAAATTATATTTTATTTAATTGTCACCGGAGTGACATAAATCATCCTCAAAATTTAAAAAAGCTAAATAGTAAAATATTTTATTCGAATAATTATTTATTATTATTTACTTGAATTTTTTATTAATAAGTAATTTGTTATTATCAACAGTTAATGTTTATTTATATAGTTTACGCATGTAACAGCAAACTTTATACACAAGACTGTAACTTAAGTGCACAGCTGATAACTGACAGTACCAACCTGTCGGAAAATTGGTTGACGTCTATCTGACGGCCAAGTTACCGCGCGTTCATTCGTCAAATCAAAAGCGCGCTTCCGCGACTTTCTGTGGCTGTTACTGTTACACATTTCACGAAATCACTTCCACAAATTTTAAGAAAGCGAGAGCAAAAATGTTACACATAAAAAAAATAACCAATTTTATGCTTATAAAAAAAGTTGTATTTTTTTAATAATTCCAACACCACAAAAATTAACCAAGACAGCTATTTCTTTTAATTATGTAAAAAATGCTTAAAATTGCTGAATTTAAATTACAAGTTATTTATAGAATTTTTAGTTCGTTTAACTTTTTTTTATTCAAACAACAGTTTTTAAAACAATACAATGTAAACATTATATTTATTAATAATATAATATAAATAAACAATAAAATTATGGGGTAAATTTTGAAAAAAAGACCGCTGAAATTCTTAATTTTTTATTTGTTAAAACTGACCTAATCAAGTCTTTCCCAAAAATCTCTGCTCTTATAAATGTACTTTATACTCATTTGGTATTTTTATTTTACAGCACAATTATTGACCTTTAAATAAATTGTCAAAAAACCATTTTATTTAAAATTTTACGATTTTGTCAAAAAATATCAGAAAATTCATTGTTTAACATACGTAATTTTTAGAAGAAAAGTTTGAAGTAGGTTTGTTTTGCAGTAAAAATATTTACTTAATTCTTTTTAAAAAAAAATTTTAATGTACGGTGACTCACAGCCTAAATGATAAAGTCGCTAGATGAAAAAAAAACTAACTGGTCTCATTGCCCCTTTATTTATTTATAAAAAAAATTAATAAAATAAAATTGAGTCTTCTAAAAATGAACAAATTACTTTTTTGTCCCTAATATGCCTTCCTTAATTAATAGTAAATAATTAATTAAATCATAAGCAATTTTAACGTCACAGCTTAAATGATGCAAAAACAACAATAACAACGGGGATCAAAACTTATTAATATAAAATTTACGCTTTGATTTCTTGTTGACATTTTTTTTGTTTAGTTTGACATTTAATAGCAGGTTTTCATTTAATAAAAGAATGGGTAGTCGAACTACAATTTCCAAAAGAAATTTAATTATTGCTCATGGAACAGGTCTTTTCATTACGAGGTATAGTTAAGAAATTCTTCCACTGCTTGTGTCAGGATAAACGGAGTTTGCACGGAATGGTTTAACATCAAAAAGGGTGTAATACAGGGATGTGTGACTGTTTAACTTATACATAGACGATTGTTTAAAAGATTTAAAAGAGAGTGAGTATGGATTGAAAATGAATGATTTGATCGTCAAATGCCTTCTTTACGCCGATGATCAAGTCATATTAGCGTCATCTGAAGAGGAGTTGCAGGCGATGGTTAATGTTATGTATGATGCCTTGAAAATCAAAGGGATGAAAATAAATGTAAGCAAACGAAAGTAATGGTTTTTAAAAAATAATAAAACATGACAAACTGTGAGGTTCTGATTAAGAAAAAAAGAGTGAAAAAAGTAAATAAATTTGTGTATTTGGGTTCAAAGTTTACGAAAGATGGAAAGTATGACAGTGACATTGGGCAAAGGGTGTTGGCAGAAAAACAAATGAATGGAGTACTGCATAGCTTTATGAGCAGCCAGAAAGTCTCAAAAAAGGCACGTTTGGCTGTGTATAGAGGTGTGTTAGTTCCTACACTTATGTATGGTAGTCAATGTTGGGTTTGGCAGAAGAAGCATTAAAATAGGATTAATGCTGCGGAGATAAGTAGTCTGAGAAGTATAGCCGGGGTTACTTGGTTGGATTAAGTAAAAAAATAGTAAGATAAAAGAACGCTGTGATGTAAAAAAAAAGATGTGGTTACAAAGATAGATAAAGAAATGCTTGGATGGTTTTGACACGTAGAAAGGATGGATGAAACAAATTTTTAAGGCAAATGTAAATGGGAAAGTCAGTAGAATTCGACCTCAGATCAACATTGTTTTAAAAAAAGGCCAGGTCAAGAGTACTAACAACCGACGAGCATGTATGAGAGCACTGATGAAAGTAGAGGAGGCAAAAGGTCTGTATAAGAACCATAGCAAGTGAAAGGAAGTAGTTTCCACGGGAAAAAGGCGTGACTATATATATATATATATAGTTATATATATATGTATGCATGGATACAGCCAAGAAACATTGCCAAAATGGTAAATAAACGTCCGTCAATTGTTCAGTATATCATTGAACGTCGAGAATAAGTCAAAGTTGGCTCCAAAAAAGTTCTTTTTTGAACGTGAGGAAAAATTGATTGAATAGAGATAAATAATTTAAAACAAGTGCGCCAAAGGGAAAAGATTGCAATTCGCCAATAAAGACTTGAACATCTGGAATTTAGTAATATTTGATGATGAAACCAAAATAAATTTATTTGGGTGCGATAAAAAAATATCAGTGAGAAGAAAGCCTAACAAAGAATTGAAAAATATGAAAGCTACGGTAAAGCACGGTGAAGGTGGAGTGATGTTAAGGGGCTGTATGTTATCTGCAGGAGTTGGTAACATGCATTTAATTGATATAAATACGAACCAATATGTGTATTTGAATATATTAAGGCAGCATCCCGTCGCTAGTGCACAAAAATTGGATATTAATAACAACTGTCGGTTTTATCACGGCAATGATTCAAAGCTCACGTTATATCGGATCCGCAATTAGTTGCTTTATAACACGTTATTAAAACACCAGCCCAGTCACCAGATGAGCCACCTGCTAAAAACTTTCTTCTGAATCGTCCATGCCAGAATACGTAAAAAATGCGAATTCGGCCTTAATGATGCTCAAATGGGGTTCAGGAACGCCTTTGGAACCCGCGAAGCCCTGTTTGGGATAAATGTTATTCTCCAGAAGTGCCGTGACCAGCGTAATGATGTATTTGCCTGTTTTATAAACTATGAAAAAGCCTTCGACAGTGTGCGCCATTCTAAACTGATAAGTATGCTGCGAGACGGCCAATTGGATGATAAGGACATCCGTATAATCGTGCTGAGCACGAGTCGGTATGCTGACTACACCTATAAAGAAAAACCAAAGAGGTGTTCAACAGGGCTGTATCCTCTTACCCCTCTTGTTTAATCTTTACTATGACAAAATCTGTAAAGAAGCCTTGAAAGAGGCGAAGTACGGAATTAAAATAAATGGCGTTCTTCTGAATACCATTAGATATGTAGATGACACTGTAATCTTGAGTGTTACCTTGGATGGCTTACAGCAATTATTAAACAAAATCAGTGTAGTTGGCCAAGAGTTCGGACTTAGCATAAGTGTTAAAAAAACTAAGTTTATATTTAGCCAAAATAGCTACAAGAACGAGCAGCTCAAGGTTATAGAGTGTCAGCCAGTATAAATATCTGGGAAGTATATTAACGGCCACCTGGTACCCTAAAGTTAAGATAAGATGTCAAATCGAAATGGCAAGAACAACTTTCCAACGAATAGGAACACTTTTTTGTGACGATAACCTAAACCCTAAATTACGCCATCGTATGGTGAAGTGTTTTATTTGGTCAGTTCTTATGTATGGGGTGGAACGCTGGACTTTACAAGGTTAGCTCAATAAATCGGATAGAAGCATTTGAAATGTGGATTCATCGTAGAATGCTGCGGGTTTCGTGAACTGATCTGCTGTCCAATGATAAAGTGTTGAGACAATCCATGGTGGAGAGACAAATAATGGTCATAGTAAAATGTCGCAAGATTGCTTACCTTGGCCACATCTTACGCGGAAAAAAGTATCATATCCTCCAGTTGATTATGAAAGGAAAAATAGAAGGCAGACGGTCTTGGCTGAGAAACATCAGGGAGTGGACAGGCATCCGGAAGACCTGTTCAAGGTTGCAGAAGATAGAGACGCACTCTCTGCAGTAATCGCAAACGTCCGGGCGACCGGAAATGGCACATGAAGAAGAAGAGTCACCAGACTTTAATGCGATACAAAAATTTTGGTTGACATTAAAAAATAAAGTAAATAATGCGCCAATATCGAATAAAAATAAATTAAAAGTAAAAATTGCTTATGCATAGAACCCCATTTTTTGCCAAAGTATACTAAAAAAATAAATGAATCATTGTCCAGAATACTACAAGCAGTAATTAATAATGAGTGAGGCCCTACCAAATATTAGCAGGCGTAACTCAAATCGTGCGGTTTGTTTTCTCTATTGATTTTGTTATAGTGTGACCTTTAAATTTGCATATAATTTAATTATTTAGTTATTGTTAATTAAGTATAACTTATTTAAGACAAAAGTAATTAATACTCGAGGCACTAAGACCAAGTAGTTTTTTTATAAAAAATATTTATTTGGTTTATACTTTATATTTTTTTTAATTTTTAAATTATAAATCTTTTAAAGATTTCTTGAAATTTCGTTCAAATTCAAATCTAAATCATTTTAGGTATAGCCTCACATATTATAGTCTGGCAAAAAAATGATCAGTTATAGATTTTCATTTTTAAGTCCGCATCTTTCATAATAGTTTTTTAGTTAAATTTCCAAAAGTATAAACACGTCATAACCACCAAAGACTACCCTTTATTCTTCTTCTTCTTCTTTTTCTACTTGGTAGAGATCTAGATGATCTGTTGATTTCGGACTTGCCTCTGTTATATTTCCTGAGATGTGGACTGGGAGCTGTCTCTCCATCTCTTTGGTGGTCTTCCGGGTGGACGGGTCCCTGCTGGTTTTCCCTCTAGTAAAATACGTGGTAGTCTATCGTCGGTTATTCTCTTCACGTGGTTATACCATTCTCTTCTCCTCTGCCTTCCCCATCTCACCACATCCTGTACGTCGCATTGTGCTCTAATGTTAGTGTTTTTTACGTGATCTCTTCTTGTTTTCCCGGCTATTGTTCTCAGTACTGATATTTTGGCGACTCGTAGCATCCTTTTGGTCTTGTTGATATCCTCTCTCGTTTTTATACCATATGTCATTATTGGCCTGACGCATGTCTTATATATTTTGATTTTACTCTCCTTTCGCATATAAGGATTAGCCCATACAGTTTCCCTTAGACATCCTGATATTATGGCTGATTTGTTAATTTGTTTTGAAAAAAGGCCAGGTCAAGAGTACCAAAGAGCATGTATGAGAGCACTGATGAAAGTAGAGGAAGCAAAAGATGTGTGTACGAACCGTAGCAAGTGGAAGTAAGTGGTCTCTGCCTACCCCTATGGGAAAAAGGCGTGACTTTATGTATGTATGTATGTATGTTAATTTGGTTTCTCAGGTCCTTTACCGGGTCGTAAGCGCTGGACATATCCATGCCCAGCTATCTAAATTGCATGACCTGCTCTATGGGTTTATTATCTGTTTCCAGCTTGCATCTCATTGGCTCCATAGAGATGGTCATGGTTTTTGTTTTACGTATGGATATATCCATATTGAGTTGCTGACTGATCTGGAAGAACTTAAATAACTGTCTTTGTAGGTCATTCTCACTTTCTGCGAATATTGCAGCGTCGTCGAATTAGCAGACCATGCTGATAGCCCTATTGTTCATTCTGTATCCCGAATTCATGGATGTTACTTCTATGATTTTGTCCATCAAGAGGTTGAATAAAAATGGACTAAGGCTATCTCCCTGTCTAACTCCTCCTGGAGTGGGTATGCTAGATGAAATATTTTCTCCAGCTTTGATTTGCGTTCTGTTAGTTGTGTTAAGGTTGTATACCATTGTTACTATGTTGATAGGGGCTTCTTTTTCCTTTAGGATTTTTATGACGTTTTCCAGGCGGACTCTGGTAAGGTCGACGAAGCAAATAAATGCTAGTGTATTGTATTGCTTTTTCCTTTATTTGCTTGGTAATGAAGATGGCATCGGTTGTTGATCTATTCTTTTTGAATCCTTGTTGTTCCTCTTTGGTTTTTATTTGCTCCTCTAGTTTGTCCCTGAGCAACACTGTAAACAACTGCTCTTTATTAAACTTAAAAATGTGTTTATTAATTTAAAAAATATAAGATTACTGTCGCTAAGACATTCTTTATTTAATAATCAAAATTTATTTTGTTCAATATACATTTTACATTTTAGCGTGAGTGTCAGACAGATAAGGTGTCGGTTCATTACGCGGTGTAAATTATTTTATAATTATTTTTATTATTACTCGCTAGCATTTACAAATATAAACATCAGCTAAATAAATCATTTGTGCAAAATTTACCCCCTTTGGCGATTGTGAAAATGGCCGTTTATTAGAACGCAGTAAAGGTAATTCAAACGGGGCCCCTCTTCCTTTGTTAGTTATGCATTAATCCAATTGTCAGCTAGGTTGAAGCTTACAACACGATAGTAGTAAATATTTCATATAAAAACCTTTTTTTTATTTGGTTTAATTTCTGAAAATTAAAAATTTTACGCTCATAGGAAAAATTGTATTTTTTTAATTATGTCCGACTTCTTTTATTAATGTCATATTTTTTAAATGATAAATTTATAAATTAAAAATAAATTTTAGAATTATTAGTGCAAAAAAATGGGTCAGGTATTATTTGAAATTATTTTTTATAGCAAACAATAATTCTTTTTAATGAAAATTGTATTATATTTTATTGACACTGACAGTGACAGAAATCAACCTCAAAATTTATAAAGCTAAATACTTAAATATTTTATTTAAATAATTATTTTTAATTACTTACTTGAATTTTGTATCAATGATCTTCACTTTATTGAGACTTATTATTAACAGTAAATATTTATTTATATAGTTTACGCATATAATAGCAAACTTCATACACAACACTGTAACATAAGTGCACAGCTGATGGATAACAGTACCGACCTCTCGAAAAATTGGTTGACGTCTATCTGACGGCCAACTCTAACCGCGGGCTCATTCATCAAATCAGATAGCGCGTGCTTCCGCGAGTTTCTGTTACAAATTTCACGAACCCCCCCCCCCCCAAATTACTTGTCAAAACACCCATTTTACTTACATATTTTACAATTTTGTAAAGATAATAGAAAAAACATTGTTTAGGGTTAGTGATATTTTAGCGGGAAAGGTTAAATTTAATTTTTTTTGTAAATTACACATAAGTGATGGAATTTTTGGTGAATTTAGTTCTCTTTTTCTTATTATTAATAATAATACTTTTTATTTGATAAAAACTACCTCATACAAAACTCGTACAAGGTAATTGAAACAAACAGGCGTCACAAACAGGTTACAGAAATACATTGGGCATGAACAATAAAGTTAAAAAATACATTTAACTATTATAGCAGATAAATCACACCGAATTTAGATATTTATTTACGTTGTAGTGATATAAGTAGGTCTCAAATTTTTCTTTTAAATGCTTTTAATGATGAGATGTTTTTAATACTGGCTGGTAGTTTGTTGAATAGCTTTATGCAATTTTATTGTACATTCTTTTCTGTGACTGTCAATCTATTAACTGGGTAGTTATAGTTAACATTCCTGGTGTTGTAGTTATTTTGTGAAGTGTGATCTGGGAATAAATGTTTTGAACAAATACATGGGACATTCTTGAATATATACTCCAACAGCAGTTAATATATTAGCTGAACGGAATTTACCCATGCATGACTCTTTATACTTAGATTTATTGATTATTCTTAGCACTCTTTTTTGTATTATGAATACTATCCACTATCCACTACTACCACCATAGAACAATACACCATATCTAAAACATGATTCAAAGTTGGCATGGTATACTATTTTCATTCCCAAATGATTTATATATTTGGATAGGATCATAGATGCATACATACTTTACTCAATTTACTTGATAACTTGTTGACATGAACTTTCCAATTTAATAAACAGTCAATGTGCATGCCTAAGAATTTGGTGCTGTTTACGATTTCTACATTTTGGTTATTTAATACAATATTTAGCTGTTTTGGTATCAAAGAGTACTGCACTAGTTTTTTCTTCATTTACAAAATGTTTATTTTATGTACTCAATGATGCATCAGCATTTGTAGCCCTCACAAAAAAAATTATATGGGAATTTCTTACACATTAATTACAATTTATTACAACAAAACTCGATTTTTTTACAGGCGTGGATTTCTGAAAAATGAGGCGTGGTGCAATATTTAAACTAATGCTACACCACACCTTCACTTCTGAAATAATATAAGCATCTCATTGGCAAAAAATTAATTACAAACTTTTTATATAAAAATCAACCTAAAAAAAAACACCTAAGTAATATATTGGGTGACAAAATAATATTCTATTGCAGTACGAATTTCTTACACCACCCCACCCTCTAAAATATTACTTTTAGTAATAAAAAATATTATAATTCAGATAGGTTACACTGCTCTACCGGGTTAAAAATTATTTTATTTGGTCAAACCACGCGATTTATGTATTTCAAATCAAGTACCAATTTCTTACACCACCATGCACCACCCCACACTTAATAAAATTACTTTAAATAATAAAATAAATCATATTTAAAATATCTCATTCACTCCCGAATTTATTACACCGCTCAACACGGTTAAAAATTGTTTTATTTGGTGAAACCAGGTGATTTATGTTTTTTAATTTGATTATCAATTTCTTATACCACCCCACACTATATGAAAATACTTTAAGTAATAAAATGAATCATATTTCAGATATTTTATCCACTCCCGAATTTATTACACTGCTTAAGACAGCTCAAAATCATAATGAACTTTCTTAGTTTTAAAGGAAGTACGAAATTCTTACACCACCCCACACTATAAAAAATTACTTCTAGTGATGAAATGAATCATATGTCAAATATCTCATCCACTCCCGAATTTATTACACTGCTCAACACGGTTAAAAATTATTTTATTTGGTCAAAACATGCAACTTATGTGTTTCAATTCGATTCTCAATTTATTACACTATCCCACTCTAAAAGAAATTACTTCTAGTGATAAAATGAATCATATTTCAGATATTTTATCCACTCCCGAATTTATTACACTGCTTAACACAGCTCAAAATCATAATTTTTTGGTCAAACCTCGAACTTTCTTAGTTTTAAAGGAAGTACCAAATTTTTACACCACCCCATACTATAAAAAATTTTTCTAGTAATAAAATAAATTATATTTCAAATATCTTATTTATTCTTGAATTTATTACAATGCTCAACACAGTTAAAAAATAATTTTATTTTGTCAAACCACGCGATTTGTGTTTCAATTTCTTTATTAATTTCTTTTACCACCCCACACTATAAAAAAATACTTCCAGTGATTTTTCAAATATGTCATCCACTCCCGAATTTATTACACTGCTTAACACGGTTGAAAATTATTTTATTTGGTCAAATGTGTTTCAATTCGATTATTATTTTTTTACACCACCCCATACCATGAGAAATTACTTTTAGTGATAGTTTATATTATATTTTAAAAATCTTGTCCATTCTCGAATTTATTACACTGCTCAATACCGCTCAAAATTCTTTTATCTGGTTAAACCACGCAATTTCTTTGTTTCATTTCGATTATCAATTTCTTACACCACCCCACACTAAAAGAAATTATTTCTAGTGATGAAATGAATCATATTTTTAATATTATATCCACTTCCTAATTTATTACACTGCTTAACACAGTTCAAAATCATAATTTTTTGGTCAAAATTCAAACTTTCTGAGTTTTAAAGGAAGTACCAAATTTTTACATCACCTCACACTATAAAAAATTACTTTTAGTGATAAAATAAATCATATTTCCAAAATTTTATTTACTCTCGAATTTATTACACTGCTCAACACAGTTAAAAATTATTTTATTTGGTCAAAACATGCGACTGTGTTTCAATTCGATTCTCAATTTCTTACACCACCCCACACTATAAGAAATTACTTTAAGTGATAGTTTAAATTATATTTTAGATATCTTGTCCAGTCCCGAATTTATTACACTGCTCAATACGGTTGAAAATTCTTTTATCTGGTAAACCACGCGATTTATGTGTTTTATTTTAATTATCAATTTTTTACACAATCCAACTTTATAAGAAATTACTTTAAGTGATAAAATGAATCATATTTCAAATAATTCCCATTGGGAAGTTAATTATTGCTAGTTATAATCAAGAAAATTTTGACTAACAAATAATTATTGATTATAAAAATAAAAAAAAATTCAATTGTTACAAACAATTGACAATAGTTCCTGCTTATGAAATGATAAAAAAAAGTTTAAAAAAATACGGTTGATATAAACAGAATATTGTTAATGACAATTATAATTTATTATAAACAATTTGAAATTTTATATTATGAATAATTATTAACGTTTAAAAAAATTACTTTCCAAAAATATTTTTTTATTTTAAATTTACGAGAACCTACATTGTTTGGGGGGTAAGTGATTTTTCAGAGTAATGGTTAAAATGGATTTATTTTGCAGAAAAAAAATTCTTACTTTATGGCAAAAAATATATTTTTAATTGACATGTTTTAAAAATTATGCACTTTAAAGCAAGAAGATTGGAAGCTATTTATTAAATACTAATTTAATTTTTTTTTATAACGTTTAATTAGCAATCAGAATACAAATCCTATAAGCTAATTTGCTAACAATGGACTAGGTAAAGGTAATTAGTCCATAAAGTGTCGTGATGAGGACCACTGAAGGGCACTCCCGAGTTTCAATTGAGGTTGATTGATATTTTTCTATTTAGTCTTCTGTTATCCGGTTGCTAAGTGGTTGTAAGAGTGGGTTGGAGTGTTTATTTAGTCTTTAGTAGTGCTTCCTACCTCGTTCTTTGATGACCTCTTCGATGAATGATATTCTAGTATCCTTATGGATTGTGTTATTTGACACATACCATGGTGCGTCTGTTATTGCTCTCAGTATCTTGGATTGGACCCTTTGAAGGATGGCAGTGTTTTCTATAGGTATTTTAGATTTTTAGATTCTATAGGTATTTTAGATTTTCTTTCAAGAAGCCAGTATAGTTCTCTAAATCTGATGTTGATTGTTTCCTCTTTTTCCTAATATGTTCTTTCCACGAGAGTTTGTTGTCCAAATGTAATCCTAAATAACGGGTTGATGTGTCTTGAGTGATGATAGCATTATTAACGTGGACTGGAGGGCAGCAGCCTTTTTTAGGGTGAACGTTATTTGTGTACACTTTGATTCGTTTATTGTCATCTTCCATTTTTTTGTCCATTCTTCAATCAAATTTAGGTGTTGTTGTAGGTAGTAGGAAGCTGTGTTTGGGTTCTCATGGCTTGCAATTATTCCTGTGTCGTCAGCGAATGTGCAAGTTACTGTATTGGGTGATGTAGGCAGGTCTTATGTATAAAGAAGGTAGAGTTTTGGTCCTAATACACTGCCCTGTGGGACTCCAGCTTTGATGTCAAATAAAGTTGATGTTTCATTTTTAACTCTGGCTCTGAATTGTCTCTCGTTTAGGTATGATTTAAGTAATTGAAATTTTGGAAGAATGGATTGTTTAACTTTATAAAGTAATCCTTCATGCCAAACCTTGTCGAAGGCTTGACTTATATCAAGGAATACTGCAGGACAGTATTTTTTGTCTTCTAATGATTGGGATATTTTATGAACTATTCGGTGGCATTATTGTATGGTCGAATGTGACTCCCGAAACTCAAACTATTGATCAAAAATGTCTTTTAGTAATGGATTGATTTGTTTTGATAGAATTTTTTTAAATAGTTTTAAAATAGTAGAGAGGAGACTAATTGGTCCATAAGATGACACCTGACTGTGATTTTCACCTGGTTTTGGCACTAATATGATTTTGGCCCTTTTGAATTGTTTTGGCCAATATTGGAGTCTCAGCACAGCATTTAGGATAAACGTACAATGCCTTTTTTAGGGAGGTCTTTTAACATTTGATGTGTTATTTGATCAATTCCAGGTGCCTTTTTGTTATTTAATTGGAGGATTTCTTTTCTAATTTCTTTTGGGGTCGTTAATTTTACTGGTTCAGTCGTTACAGTATTTCTATTTAAAAAGTCTGTGACATTTTGTTCAACTATGTCGTCGCTTGGTGTAAAAACTTCGGCTAGGTGTTCCGCAAATAAGTTGGCTTTTTCTTGATTGCTTCTTGCCCAGGAACCTATTATAGGTGTTTCTTTTCGAATTTGAGGATTATGCTGTTGAGGTTTCAATGGGGCTTTTATTTGCTGCCAGATAGAGTTGTCAAATCGATTTAAGTTTAAACATAATCGTAAAAAGACTGATCTTGTGCTTCTTTTAGTTTTGTTTTAAGTTTATTGGTTAGCCTATTCAGTATAGTTCTATGTCTGGGACCATGACTCTGCTGCCATTTTTTTCTAGCCTTTCTTTTTTCTTTTATTAATATTTTAATTTCAAATGGAATATTGGTTATATTGCTTGTTATTTTTGTCAGTGATTTAGCATGCTTTGCCGCTTTTTGCAGGGTATTAATTAGGCTATTTGTGATGGGCTCTTAAGTCTTACATTTAAATTTATATTTTCATTATTATATTCCTGTAATTTTAGCCAGTCAGTTTTGTAAGTATGTAATCCAGTTCTCTTTTTTCGTTTATTATTGTTGTACTTATCGTTCCTAATACTGGCGAGTGGTCAGATGATAATTCGTAGTTGGATTCCACTGCCATGTATGATTTTAAGATACCATTAGTGATAAAGAAGTCCAAGAGGTCTGGTACTTTATTTGTGTCCGTAGGGCAATAGGTTGGTGAACCTGTTGATAGAATGGTTTATTTTTTTTTAGGTAATTTTAAAAGTTCTTTGCCTTTGGTAGTGGTAATCCGTGATCCCCATAAAGTGATTTTACAGTTGAAATCTTCTCCTGCAATAAAATTAGGATCGAGGATTTGAAAAAAGTCATTAAATTCTTCTTTTTTGATGTTGTGTTTTGGTAAACAATAGACTAATGAAATTGTGATGTCATAGGGTAGTGCTTTTATTCTCACAGCTGTGGCTTGTAGATGTTTTTTTTTATATTCTTGCATTTGGTAATGATCAATGTTAGTTTTTATAATAATGGCTGTACCTGCATGGGCTTTGTTGTCTGGATTATTTGTATTATATACAGTATAATTAGGTATTTTAAGATAGGATTTTTTTGTAAAATGATTTTCGCTAACCAGCATTATGTCAAAGAAATGGGTTTGGAGAAAAATCGTTTTTTCTCGTATATGTTGTATTATGCCATTAGCGTTCCACAAAGCCAGCCATTTTAAGGGACTTAGCCAATATTTTTTTCCCACAAGTATTGGTAACATATTCATAATCATTGTGTTTTGTTGTATGAGCTGATTGAACATATTTTTAAAATCTTCAAGAAACTTACTTAGGATTTTGCTTAGTTTGTCTTTTTATTAGAACTATTATATGTTTTTTGTTTTGCCTGATGGGCTGGATGATTGTTTTGATAGTTTTTATATAATCGGTGGTAGTATTCACATCCTATACAGTTGGATGGATGGTTTTCTCCACATAGACAGCATGTGGCTGGGGTATTTGAGCTTTTCTTACAGTGAGCGGTTTCGTTCGAATTTCCACATTCAACACACTTGTAGGGACGATCACAATATGTTTTCGAGTGACCATATAAGTGGCACCTCATGCATTGGACAATATTTCTTTCTTTATTTGGAAGTTCAATTCTTATTATGCATTTTTGTATTTTACTAATATTATATATTTTCTTATTATTGTCAGCGGGTTCTAAGTCGACAAAAAACATATTCAATGGCTGTTTCGTTTGTGTTTGCCTAGCGTTAATAATGTTTCTTACCTTGTGTCCGTGAGAATTAATTTCTTTCTCTATTTCTATAATTTCTATAAAGTGATGTAGGTATTTTATGACTATTCTACATGTTTTTCCCTCCTTAAGCTGGTATGTGTGGAAAACGATGTTATTTTCCTTCATGTATGTTACCAGTATTCTATAGGTGTCTGGAATAATGCTATTTATTTTTATTGTATTATCGGCCATGGCTTCATCTTCCACTATGTCCTTTAATTTTTCTTTCATTTTTTGTATATTGATTACTCTATATACAAATATGGAAGGAGGTATTGGAATAAGTTCTTCTTCGTTTTGTACTTCCTGGGAGCTTTCTTCATTGTTATTTGGTGTTCTGGTGAATATTTTGTATTTGAACTGAGTTTGCTGAGTTTGTTGCTGGTTTTATATACATCCACTCTTGATTAATATCGTAATATTTAACGTTTCTAACTTTTTTATTATATATCTTTAGATAATTTAAAGTGTGTTTTTTAAAAATGTATGTTTTAAAAACTTTATGGCCCCAAATAGTTTATTCTGGCAAAAATCGTAGGTTTTCATTTTTAAGACAGGATCTCGTATATTAAATTTTTAATTTTAGTTTAATATCCAAGAGTGTAATTACGTCATGACCACCAAAAATTGCCCTTTATTAAACTTTACCAAAAATTGTCTTTTTTTGACAGTTAACGTTCATTTATTTGTTGACAGTTCAGAAAACAATATTTAATTGACTATTTTGTTTTATCGTTTGAAAAATCGTAGACTGCTGTCGCCATGACATTCGTTATTCAGTTATTAAACATTTTGTTGTTTAATAAACATTTTAAATTATAACTTCGGTGTCAGATCAGTTTTTAAAAATTTGTTGTCGGTTCATTACGCGGTGTGAATTATTTATTAATTATTTTTATCATCACTCGCTTGCAGTTACGAATATACACATCGGTTGAAGAAATCATTTGTGCAAAATGTACTCCATTTGGCGTTTTTGAAATTAGTCGTTTGGCAGAAAGCAGAACAGCGTTTAGAAAACGGGTCTTCGCTTCCTTCGTTAGGTATGCATTTACTTTAAATATTTTAAACCAATTATTATCAGCTTGGTTGAAACGATAGTAGTAAATATTTTAGATTTTTAAATTTGGTGTTGACGTTTAAAAAATAACTTTCAAAAAACAATTTTACCTAAAAATTCTACGATTTTATAAAAATATAGTTTAGGTAGGTGATGTTTGGTATTTGGCAGGTACTTTATTGCAAAAGATTCTTTAAATGGGGTCTTTAATAAAAAACATTTATTGTATATTTAGATTGTAGATTGTAGGGGGGGTCGTGAAGGCTATGCTGCCTCTCAAGCACTTTGACCTATCTGATATTTTGTGCATAACCCTTAATCTATATGTATAAATTTGGAAAAACCTTTTATATCAGTTTTACAAACGAAACAAAATATCGCTTTCATTTATTATATCGCATGAGTTTAATATAAGAGTAATGGTATAAAAAAAAATTGTGAAAACCTTGTTGATGTTAGTAATTTTGTTCCAGGCAGAATTAATGGAATCCAGTGGAAAAATAAGTGAATGTTTTACGAAAGATAAAGAAAACTAAACAGCAGCTAGTATGGAAGTAGGACCACTTGTATTTGTTTGGGTAAGTAGTTTTAAAAGTATGATTTTCATATACTATTTTAAACTGATATTTACATTCATTATATTATCGTTTTTTTAAGGCTTTTAACCTTTTAACAGTAAATTATTTTATCTTACCGATTAAAATTATACTGTGAAATTTCTACATTACTGTTCGTGAGGATATAACATGATAATTAAACCGATTCATTACATATTTTTTAATTTTTCCAAAGCTTGTAATGCTCAAATAACTCAAATAGTAACGAATACCCAAATTAATTTTCCAACCGCATTGTCAACACTTTTGTCGACCTATACTACACATTTTTTCGGAATTCATTAATCTTACGAACTTTAATTAAATTTGTCACTCACTGACACCACCGTCACAGCGCGAATTTTTTCAAAAGGGGCATTGTATCAAAAGATTTTTCATCGTTTAAAAAACATTAAAACAATTATGGGGAATTTGTAAAATCATTAATTCAAAGTAACCGTTTTAATTTTTTATTATTAATTAAAATGTGATATCAATAAATAAATCTTGAAGATTTAGTTAATTAATTATTTTGGGGCATCTCTGGTTATTGTTTTGTATTTTAAGGTTTTTTGCTATTTAGTAATATCAGGCTATTAATAACTATGTCCTAATACAAGAAACACCAAAATCTTGCCATAAAAACCCATGCTAAATAAAGCTATTTTTAAAATATTTTTCGAAAAGACGTACGGTAAATTATAATGAAAATATATTTTACAAATATTTGTAACACACTTTGTAACCATTAAACATGGTTAAATTTATACTGGTTATATAAAATCCTCTTTGGTGTACCCCCTTGGTCTACCCTTTTGGTGTGTACCCCCTTGTTGTATATGTATATACAAAGAAAAGTTTATGTAAAATGGAATGCAAATAAAAATTGAATAAACGGTAAAGAAAAGCAGATAAAAATGGAACGTTGTACAAACGTACTGCTTTATTATAGATTATCATGGCAAATAAACAATCGTGACATATCTCACATGTTCCGACTCTGTTGCATTCCGGTAAAAATCTTGGTTGTCATATAATCAAAAAATATTTGTTTTTTATCAGTGTCTATTTTCTGTTTGCGACTCGCATCAGTCTGGACCGTCAATGTGGTTGGTATCGATTACCATTGATTTTTCGGGATAGACTGGATTATAATCCAATGCATGTTTTATGAGAACTGTAAATGGAATTGAGGCTTTACATTATAAATATCGTGAGAGGATACAAAATTTCTATCGCAAGATCCCACATTCATTTTAATGTCTATGTAACGAACTGGGGTACTTTCCAATCTATCACCATCTAATTTTTCCATTAGTGGCAAAATAATTTAATTCTTTTAGTATTAATTACATCTAACCATTTTTTCAAGTGTTTATTACCCTTAACAGTCTCTTTTAGCAGAATAGTGAAAGTATCCTATTGATCCTCTTCATTCAAGTATTATGCGGATAATTTTATAAAAAAAAATTATGTTTACTGCGAATACCTTAACCTTAACTTTATTTTCATTCCTTGCGAAATACCAATATAAATATCGAAAAAACTCTTCTTTAATTTAGGATTTCCTACTTCAAATTACTTCTATTTAAACTCATTTGTCCGAATTTAGGTATTCGTCAATTGTACTCATGATGGAAATCCTAACGAATTTTATCAATGCCCCATCATTCTGATGCTGGACCACTACGGATTTTACAAATAAAAGTTCCTTTTATAACCATTATTTGATCAAGTCATGCAAAGCAAACTAACGGAACATGCCAGGAAAGTAATTTTCGTTTATAGATGATACTGGTGAATTCGAAGGGACACTAATAATTTTTAACTAACTTATTAAACACATTAAGATTTGATTAATCCACGACAATAGTAATTCTCTTTACAATTTATTAAATTTAGAGGAACCAACTATTAGAGCCTCTGTACAAAAATGAAGCATTTATCATCAGTTACCCATGTTAGTTAATGTTTTGTATTTCACTGTATTACCAAAGGTGGTTATTGATTCTAAAATTCATTCACAGCTGTCTGCGTTGTTGCATTATCAATAAGCTATTATTTTTGTGGATGCTAGAGTCATAAGTACATAAATCAGCCCCACGTAGAAATTTTGCAAAATATCTTCATAGACGATTGTTGAAAAGATTTGAAAGAGAGTGCATATGGATTAAATGATTTTTTAATTACGCCGATGATCAGGTCATATTGGTATTATCTGAAGAGGAATTGCAGGCGATGGGTTCAAAGTTTACGAGAGACGGAAAGTATGACGTGACATTAAGCGAAGGGTGTTGTCAGAAAATAAATAAAAGGGGCACTGCATAACTTTATGAGCAGCCGAAACGTGTCAAAAAAGGCACGTCTGAGAGGCCAGGTCAAGAGTACCAACAACCGACGATGATGTATGAGAGCACTGATGAAAGTAAAAGATGTGTATAAGAACCGTAGCAAGTAAAAGGAAGTTGTATCTGCCTACCCCTACGGGAAAAAGGGATTACTATGTATGTATGTATGTCTTCATAAGGAATTCGAAACGTGTACATTTGAAAAAAAAAATCCTAAATATTGTTTTAAACCAATGGATAGCCTAATCTAAACCAAAACCAGCAGCTTTTCGTTTTGTTACAGGATATTCAAAACTGCAGTCTAGCAGATAATTGCTTTTACATTTACTTCCTTTAAAACGATTGCAAGAATGTTTATTTTCTCTAAATACTCCCAGAGGTTATTTTTTTAACAAGTTGTATTAATATTGTTTTTTGGCACAACTAAATTTGAATATTCATCTATATTCACGAAATGTTTTTATAAAAAAATACTTCAACAAACTGTAAATATGTTGTTTAATTTGCAGGTTAACTATCACTTATAAAATATTTCAAAAATCATTAAAATTTGATTTATTTATTATCTTTAAAAGTACAAAAAGACAATAAAGATTCAGCGGTTCATTTAAGTGATCTTATGCTATACAGAATAAATTAGGATTTTTTTCTTCTGGTTTTAATGCATAAATTTTTGCTTGTATCAAGTCATTTAAATATTGATTTGTGACACGGAATCTTCTGATGTTATTACTTGTACCAAATTGATTTATAATGTCTGTGGTCAGGTAGAGAATGGACACAATTAAAGGTTAACATTTAAATTAAATTTTTTTAAGTATAAGCAAAACAGTGCTGTCGGCTTCGTATTTTTGTAGAGGCTGTGCATAGACGAGTGTTGATTTCTACACTTATGTATGGTAAGTAGTGAATGATGGGTTTGGCAGAAGAAGCATAAAAGTAAGATCAATGCAGCGACGATGAGTAGTCTGAGAAGAATAGCCGGAGTGACTCGGTTGTATAAAGTGAATAATAGCGAGATTAGGAAATGCTGTGGGGCAAAAGATGTGGTTACAAAGATAGATATAGAAATGCTTGACGAAACAAATTTATAAAACAAGTGTAAATGGAGAGGTCGGTATAGATCGACCTCGGCGAACATCGATCTCGATTAGATCAACATTGTTTTTAAGAAAGGCCAGGTCAAGAGTACCAACAACCAACGACCATGTACGAGAGCACCGATAAAAGTAAAGGAAGCAAAAGATGTGTGTAAGAACCGTAGCGGAAGTGGAAGGAAGTGGTCTATGCCTACCCATATTGGAAAAACGCGTGACTACATGCATGTAAAAAATCGCGAATACGACGTTATTGAATTAAAGAACTAAACAGAATATCTTGAATTTTAAATTTGGCAGAAAGTATGTCTGAGATGTCCTGGAATGCTAAAAAACGAGCAGTGATTGTATCTTTTGATCAGTGGTAAAAATTTTTTTACTGTAGTAATCTTTAGCACCCATAAATGTGGCTTAGATTGGTGGTAATGGTTTTTTTTTAAATATATTTGAAGTAGTGTACAAAATGGGAATAATTTTAAGTTACTGACTTTTCTAATTGATAATATTGGTTGACCCAAATATTCGCTGTCACTGACGTTAATCAATATTCACTTTCGCCTACGCGTTATGTTGAAACCTGTTATCGTTACTTGAATCGGTGGCATCTTCGATTATGATTGGACAATTTATGACTGACAATGAATGCGTTAACGATATGAATAATTGTATAATTAGTAAAAAAAAATTTTGAGTTACTGCTAAAGACTTTTGACATTTAATACTTAATTAAAATGAATTCTGATGTTTTGTAATCTTATCCAAGAAACGACGATTTAAAGCGGTTGTAAAATGTAAAAATGTTCTTTAAAAATTAATGAATCCACTCGTGATAAGAAGAATATTTATTAAGGTTGGAAAACTGGTTAATTTTTTTATAACCACCGTTTTTAAATGTACAGTCAGACAATAATGATCCTGGTTTTCAAATCTAAATAGTCCATTTAAAAAGACTGTTAAACCGGATTTTTAGCAGATATGGCTGAAACTATAATAATCAGAAAAATGCGTAAAAAACTGTGGGTTCAGTAAAAACCTAACCCCCGGAAAGGGGTTGAAAAAAAATAAAAACTACCCTAAAATACGATTTTTGGGTTATATTTTAAAAATATCAAAAAAAAATAATAAAGTTGTAGAGCATAAAATTTTAGGCTTACTTCTTTTAAACCATTTTTTCCCTAAAACGCATCCTTTCGCCCCTACGACGGTTCAGAGTAATAAAAAAAAGAAAATTTAACAAAAAATATAAAAATTGGTATTTATTTTTTTTAAAAAAGTTACAAACAACAATCGTAGGGGAAATTTTTTTTTATCCCTTCTATTAAAAGTCAAGGGGTGAAAACGGTTTTTGCGCGATATTTTATATAAAACCGTTTATTTAAAAAAAAACTTTGCACATTAATTTTGAATTTTTCTTTAAATTTTGACGTTAGATTTATATTTATAGATATTTACCTGTAGAAAATAACCTTTTCTAAGGACAGGTAGTTTATATATTTTATATATTAGATAAAACAAAACAAATGAATGGGGGGCACTGCATAGCTGAAAGTGTCAAAAAAGGCACGTCTGGCTGTGCATAGAGGTGTGTTGGTGTTCCTACACTTATGTATGGTAGTAAATGTTGGGTTGGATAAAGTAAAGAATAGTGAGATAAGAGAACGCTGTGGTGTAAAAGAAGATGTGGTTACAAAGATGGATAAAGGAATGCTTATATGGTTTGGACACGTACAAAGGAGAGATGAAGGAAGATTGACGAAACAAATTTATAAAGCGAGTGTGAATGGATGAAAGTCGGTAGAGGTCGACCTTCGCGAATATTGATCTCAATCAGATCAACATTGTCTTGAAGAAAGGCCAGGACAAGAGTACCAACAACCGACGAGTATGCATAAGAGCACTGATGAAAGTAGAGGAAGCAAAAGATGTGTGTAAGAACCGTGGCGGAAGTGGAAGGAAGTGGTCTTAGCCTACCCCCACCGGAAAAAAGGCGTGACTTACGTATTAGATTATTTTTTATTGAATTTTTTTTTATTACTCTGAACCGTCGTAGCGTTGAAAGGGTGCGTTTTAGGGGAAAAATGGTCTGAAAGATTTTAAATTTTTTTTTATGTATTTTTAACGGGGTAGTTTTTTATTTTTTTCACTTCCTTCCCGGGGGTTTAGAACTTTTTTACTTTACCCACAGTTTTGTATACGCATTTTTCCATAAAGTTTTAGGCATATCTGCCAAAAACCCGATTTTACAGTATTTTTGACTGGATTATAAATTTACACTTTCTTGTACAAATAAAACAAACTTGTATTCGATAAACAATCACTTAATTGTAAAAAGAAATTTGCATCGCTAATGGGCATTCGAATTTGAATTTTTAGTAATTGATTTATAATTTTGTAGGTCGAGTAGCTATGTATTAAGAACCATAAGACGCTATAGCCATTTGTACCTTTACATCCTGCTATTTCAAGACTTCGCAGTTATGATTATTCTTACCCAGAGCCTGCAGATTGTGTTTCTCCTACCTCCCATAGCTTAAAACTGCTTATAACCGGTACTAATAAGGTAACACTCTTAGACATCGTAAATGTTTACAAAAAAGTATTAATCGGCAGCGTAAAAATTCAGGAAATCTTTTGTTTTGAATTAATTTTGTCTAATTATTAACTGCCGCAAATTTATCCACTTTTTTACAAATTTAAATACGAGTATTATAGTAAAGCTGAAAATACAAGGTCTGATTTTTTGGCTCTTTAGTAGAATTAACCGAAAATAGTTTTCAAAATATATATGCGCTAAATTTAGATACAACATTCATGCGTTCCTCTTTCGGCCTAAAAGCCCTGGTTGTAGTTGGTTTTTTCGTTGACGCATCTTTTTGTTGTTGCCACGTAATTCCTGCCTCGTTTTTCATACTCCTCTGCCATAATTAAGATTCGGCGCCTATGTAAATTTGTTCGCACGTCCTGTTTTCTACCGATTTATGTCCGACGAGAAGAATGTCATTTCTTCTTTCGGTATCATCTTTTAGGTGTGTACCTTTAATGTATGCCGTAACAACTGCGTTGTGTTATAACTTATGGCTTTAACATTTTTATCGTTTATATTAACGTCATTTTTAACTTCACATTATGTTCATTTCTTTTGGAAATTACTATTTGATAGATGTCCATTAAGGGTATTTCATTGAGGCTGACGCAAAATTTTTAAATTCTCCCTACTTAACATTATCGACGAAATTTCATTGTTGACAGGTATCCTTTGCAATGAAGCAATAAACCAATCAAATAGTAAACCGAACGATGAGCCTGAAACATGTCACGTCCTCGACGTTCGCTTGTATATTCGAGATTACCACAACAAAATGTTTTCGAACATGCTTGCAACTGGCAAACTCACAACCAACAAGAACAGATGCTGAAAGGAGCAGTCTCTGAAATCTCTGAAATTCTGGAAATGATCGACCGCATATACGTTTATATATCCTGCGTTTTCTTGACGCAGACAGTCTGTAGTATACCAGCATATTATGTGTCTAAATGCTCGCATTACTATGAAAATTATTTTATGGTTTTGTCTGTTTTCTGTCACGATTCTCTTTTTAATTTTATTGATTTTACATCAAGTGGTAAACCTGTTTTCGGCGAATTTTTGGAATTGCTGAAACATTTTAAACTAACTAGTACTTTAAAATTTTACTCATTACTCCATATTAAATAGTTGGAAAAGTAAACATAGCTAGTTCTAGTTTCTTAGTTTATCATTTGATAGGATTTAAAATAATCATGTAGTAAGGCACAAAATGGTTATTTTGACGACAGTTGTATTGATATTTTTATTGTGAATGAATCATCAGCGTGTTACATAAATTCGAGAGATGTCGTTCTTCTCCTACACTCAATTGTTTATTACCTATTCAAAATATAAATGCACAATACCCTCGCTATGGGGCGGCAAAAAATGAGACGGGAAATACTACAGCACCCAAACCGATATGTCAGAGTAAATTTGCAGCTCTGATTTGTGGTAGATTGTTAACAAAATCGTAACTAAATATGGCAAAGGGATTTCCACATTCCCGACGAACACCGTATTTCGCGAGCAAATTTATGACTAATAAAGTATTTCACTGCTGTGTATATTATCAAATGAAACATGTAAAGTGTGGGGATTAGTCGCTATTGTGCTCCGAGGGTTGCAAATAGCCTATAAATCCAACATCTTTGATATAGGGACTCACTCGATTTGTGTATTATTAACAAGGATGGCGTGATGAAAATCGTTATTGGAATTCTTACGTATTTAAAAGGAGCGTGATAAATGAGTCTCTATTTAGGATATGCTGCCTCTCAATTTTCCTTAAATTTTACCGAAATACATACTTGACCCGATTAGGAATTTTAGATTACATTTTTACGCCAAGTGAATTAGGTGACGTCGGCAAAATTATTTTAGAGAAAATCTTTGAGAACAATGTCTTTAGCGTGTATTACATAAAACTTATTAAAAACATACGTCATATTTTGTGTCCTACTTTGGAAAAAAAACATTTTTAAAATAAACATAGTAATATTGTAAATTATCACCAGTTATTAACATTATTATTTTGTACATCTAAAAAAAACTATTTTCGCCAATTTTAACTTTTTTTTCAGAAGTTATCATTTAAGACCAAGCATAAAAAATAATAATGTTTAGATTAAAAGGATGCTGATTGACGATTTGGGGTTATTACAGTTTTAATTAAAACCAGTTTGGATATGATTTTAAAAAAATTCACAACCCAAATATCTGCTTTATTTCTCATGCCTGCGGTTTTAATTTTTTGCATTAGAAGCATCAGAATGAAAATAGTTTTTTTTTTATTTTTGTTATAACTGGCAAGCGTACCTACCAGTGCTTCAAAGATGCAGTATTATTATTTTATGTATATTGTTACTCTGTAGGACACAAATATAACATATTTTTTTGTGTACATGCTAATTACTATTATTGTATTGTCACCTTGCAGTTTCCTCACGCTTTTTTGCTTCGTATGAAATTGTAAAAATATTTACAATATGGACAGTTAATATTCTTGCAATTAATATAATCGTAAAAATAAAAACTTAATTATAAAAAATAAGAATATATCAACAAAGAACATTTAAATTACAAAGGACTCTGTGTGGTAAAGGAGTATTCGTATTGGCATTTTCTTTGTTTGTAGTAATTTCTACTTTAGTGAAATAGTAAAACAATGTTGAAGAGAATTTACATTTAGTCTTTGTACTGTACGTTATTGAAAAAGTTTTTTAATATTTACTAAAATAATTAACAACCATTCTAAAATAGCAGAAAATGTTATGACCACATCTAGATATCCAATTTCAGAATATTTGTCGATTCATCATCTGTACCAATATCTAATATTTTACTTGCCATTTTACTTTTTCTATGTAAAAGAAAAAATTAATAAAACTGCAAAGTAAGCAGAACTGAATAATGATTTTAGTAAGCTACATTTACGATCGTACTGTTAACACTGTGTGTTTTAAAAACACCTTACCAACTAAAGAGTTAAAAAACTTATTCCAAATGGTATAGTAAAGTGAGTAAGAAGGATTGAAAGAGTTAAGTGAGTGCATAATTATTTATTACAGCAATAGTCTGAAGTAGTTTACTTTACATGGAAGTGGCCGTTTGAACCATTCTATTTTTATGCTTTGTATTTATTTACAAGTAACAAAGTTATTGCGTTTTGTTAGCCACAGTTTGTGCACGCTTAATGATTCAAATTTTATCCCTTACAAATCGTAGATAATATTAAAATAATGAAAAATTGAAAAGATTTGGTTAAAATTTGGCTAGCCTTTTATTTTACAAAAAATTAACGAAAATGAATTCAATTTTGGTATTTTTTTCGTTTCTATTGTACAAAAAAACCGTTGGCAAATTCTCCCATTACAATATACGACTCCATTCGTGCGTCGAGCTTATCATTATGATTCAATTTTCTAGTTACGTGCAGGTAAAACGGCACATTTCATATTTCTCTTCAAAATCCCCTGCATCCCCGTGTACACAAGTTTTAATTAGTTAAAATTGATTTATGCTAACTAAAATCTAATAAGCTAATTTAAAATGATTAAATTCTCGCCATTTTCTCTAACCAAATTACAAATAGTGTTTCTAGTTTGTCAAACAAATTTAAGTTGTTAATACTGTTTGTACATTTCGCATGATTTGTGCACAATCAATTTAAAAAATTTTAACCAAATTTTTGAGGGTCAATTCTTATTTTTCCAACATTATACTACTTTTATATCGTGTGCTAGTTGTTTAATTAATTGAAGGGTTATCTTTTATATAATATTTCCAATAATATTCAGACATATTAGAGCTGATAACACGAGTGTTTAGGGTAATATTGATCATTTTTCTGCTGCAATCTAAATCGAACATATCTGGAGAACTGCAGGTATCTGTGTAAGTCAGAATAACTGCTACAAAATTGCGATTGATTTTTAATGCGACAATACAATACAATACAAATACATTACAGAACAATTTAATATAAAAGTCTGTTAACAATTTAGTTGATCAAGGATCAGATTTAGCGCTAGTAATAAATAAATTATCTGCTAACCATGATTAATAAGTTAAAATCAAAATTATATACTCGATTTATAATGTGCTCAATATTGTACAAACTTATTTAATGTTTTACAATCCCATATGAAAAGTTTGGCAACGCAGCCTTAAAGTATAATAAAATATTTACAATTAGCGGTATTCTCTCAAATTCAGATTTATAAAAAAAAATTGTTTTAATTGCAAATAAAATAAAATTTTCACTCACTATACCAGTTGGAATATCTGCCAACATTAAAAGAAACAGCTCCTATTTATTTTTATGATGATGCTTGCCTTGCAGCTTTATTAGCACAAAATCAATAAGACTCACAGTATAGTACAATACAAAGTCGTACAACAGAGAATTCATAACGAAAACTCATAAATCTTCAAAGTTACCCAGGAATATCTATCCTTTAGTGAAAACTTTATATTTTATAGTAGGTACATATCAGTTTCAACTTGTAACTTTCGTGTCATATTTGGCCAATCTTTATTGACATCGAACATCGATAATGTTTGTGACAATCACAAACCTCGAATTACTTTTGTATTGTACAATAAAAGTGCTTTCATACTTTTTGGAAAAAGAATAGTTAAGGAAAAAAGATTTAACAATTCGTATACTGAATCATAAATAAGTGATTACTTTAAAAGGCCTATTTTGCAATTTCTCCATATATTTAAAAAAACAAATCACCCTTCGAAACTTTTAGGAGAATGTCTTACTTTTCTTACTATAGGTTACTCCTTAGTTTGATCTCCTTAATATTTTCCATGTGCTATGGATATATAAAAGTTTATGCATCAACTTTCATCCTACTGGCTCTCAACTTAGAAAACTTTGAAATCCGTTACTGCTATAAATATGTAATGGCGATATTGGATAATAAAAGTACTACGCAGGTAAAATCCCTCATCCTTGGCTTTTATATCATTTTGCTAAGGTAGACATATTGTCTTTGTCTTTTCTTACTTCATTACAGGTGCGTAATTCAAAATTTTCAGAAGTTTTTAAAATCATATTTCTAATTTAGGTGCGATTTGAATACAAAATCTTAGTATTTACAGCTTCTTACAATACTATTTATTTTTTGTCATTGTTTTTATAGATTAAGAACCCATGAACGCCGGCCCTACATCATTTTATAAAGGCTAAACATATTTTTGCGCAAGAACACCACTGCAAGTAAGAACGTTTGGCAACTATGAACCTTGAGTCGCGGTGGCTTTGACAGATAACAGGTATCAAAGGTGTATAAAATTGCTGCCTAAAAACATCATTGTATAAAAAAAGTGGTTTTTTGATACTTTCTACGGGATATTATTAGAAATCATGTCATTCATTGCCGCTAGACATTTAAAGAACATAACCGTATCGACACATGCAAGTAGTATAATGAGCCCTTTAAGGGTGTCTGGCGGAGGTTTCGACAATCCCAAGTGTCTAGCAATGAATGACGTGATTTCTTATAACGCCCCGTAGAAAATATCAAAAAATCACTCTTTATACTATGATGTTTTTGGGCAGCAATTTTATACACCCATACCTGCTACCTATCAAAGCTACCGCGACTCAAAGTTTGAAGTAGCCAAACTTTCTTACATGCAATAGTGTACTTGCGCAAAAAATGTTTAGCCTCTATAAAATGAGGTAGGGCCGGCATTCACGGACTCTTGGTTCATAAAATACTTGCAAAATTTCCAACATCTACATCCAAAAATTCCATTCCGAAATTTGAATTTTTTTTGATGAATAGTAAAAATTTTAAATCCTCTTCGTGTGTAATTCAAGCGTTGGTGGTCATCATGTCGATTAGCTGTCGGTGTGCCTCGGTCATTTTTTTTTCTTGGATTATTATTTAAAGTAGTTCATACTTGTGAGCACGAACAACATGACCGAAGTATGAGAGTTTTTTCTTTTCTCAGCATTTCCGCGTTTGTTATATGGAATGTCCATGTCACGCGCTTAAATCTGTTTTTGGCGTAACAAAACAAAATTGCTTTTCTTAATTTTCTGGAATTGTGAATTTTTGATTTAAAACAATTACAAATCTTTCAAATTTCATACTTAATTTTAATTTTTACATTTTTCCTGTTATTTTGGGTTTTGGTATATATTGTAAGATAGCTACAAAATTTATTTCACCAAGTTGAATAATTTAACAAAACGGGAAGTAACTTAACGTGTACTGAATACGCCTCTGAATAATTACGTTCGATTTTACATTGAAAAAACGTCGTAAAATTTTAGAGCACTTGTTTCCAAAGACTTGAAATATTTAATAAAAAGTTTATGAGATCCCGATTGATCTTGAATAGGCGACTATTATGCGGAAGCTGCAGATTTATCCTTAAAAATGGGATTTTATCCTAAAAAATGGGATTGTTTGTATTAAAAAACCGAAAAACGATTAACAACAGCACATTGATACAAATGTCAATTTTCTAAAGATTTTTTATGATTTAATGCAAAATTTTTATTACTGTTCATGCGTAAGGGTGCAAATTCAACAATAAACATTAAACTTCGGATACATCTAGTTGAAAAAAGCATTTTCTCAAAGATTTTCAGCAAGCTGTCAAGTAAATAGGACAACCTGCATTTTAGCGTAAAATTGTAACATTTCTAATACACATTATCTCTTTTCATAATTGAAAAACGAATCGTTGTTTCCTCTTTTTATGTTATCAAACCATTAATCTGTGTGTATCATAGTCTTTTAATTCGAAAGACTACTAACTTGAAAGGACCCTAAAGAAATCTCTGCTCAAGTATAATAATTGGGATAACGATCAGATAAAACAGAACTGAAAGAATATTTTCGTATTTTTTGGCAAGCAAGAACCATTAGTTCAGACAGCTGAGTAAAACATAATTAGATTGAATTGTTTTGTTCAACAAGAAGTGTACGATATTACATCTGAAAGTATGTATATTTAATTCTGTGGTTATTTATAAAAATATAATCGATATTCTATTCGTCAGACAATCCTAATATACAGCAGAACTTATTGTATTTAATTAAACGCCAGAGATAAATCATAGCATTACCTTTCAAACCCTTTTCATTCCTAAACACTCTATTCTCGCCATGGATGCAGAAGTTAAATTGAAGTAGAAACGAATCGATGGCATTTATTTATGGTGTGACAAGTCAATCTGGCGTATGATGATCGTCCTTACGAAAGAGACTGACCCTGTGTCTTCTGTCCCCTGTTCTGCCAGACAAACACCCCACGTCACTTCGGGACAACGTCTGGATCTGACAAGTCTCTGGATTTTATATATTATGTATAGAGACTGATACAACAAACACCCCGGTCGGACGTCAAAACCAAACAATTTTTTGCTAGACAGGCCAGCAAGAATAAAATTTGAACCATCCATCGACGAAATGGAAAAAATAAGTTGGTTTTCTTGCTAACACTATACCGAAATCAGTAAATGCGTTATTGCTTAGTTTTTGACAAAAAACCATACAAAATACCGGGTGTCCATACTCCGTACCACTATAGCTGCTGATGGGCCTTGGCTGAGGCAACTGTTTTCCTCCATTTGTCTCGGTCTTCCTTCTGGTGCTCTGTTCTATATTAAGCGGACCATTCTATCGAATGAGTTCCTTAGTTCCACTACGTTACCACAGTATGGTATGTTTTGATTTTCGTTCTCCTAGTCACGTATTTGGACTGGTATATCCTTTAGGGCGTATAAATAAGCACCTGTTGGCTGACTTTAGGCGTTCTCTGATTTCTTCACTCATATCGTTGTCGGATGTGATTGTGGACCCTAAGTATTTGAATTGTTTTACATTTTTAAAGTTGAATGTGTCCATGGTCACATTTTGTCCTACCCTAGCTAAGGTCTCCGCCTTTATTGCTTTTGCAATTTCCTCTTTAAAAGAGATCTCATTGGGTTGTTCCATGACAAACGAAATTAGAAATACCTCGAATACTGATAGTATAAAAGTGCGGTGGTATTTTAATTTAGTCATGTCCTTTTTACGAATTTCCTTTGAAATAAACCACGAAATCAAGAGATGAAAATAGGTTGATAGGTTCTTCGGTAAATGGCTCAGAGTAATAAATTATTTATTTGACTAAATTTCATGAGCGTACCAAAACCGACAAAAGTGTTGCTATTTATATAAACAATTTATTTAGTTTGGAAATTGATGGAGCTTTAAAATCGTTTTTTTTAACCAAACTGATAACGATTTAGTTTCGCAGCTGGTGGAAGGAATTAAAATTGTCCTTAAACGTGACTTTCTAGAGCTGCATATTTGATTCCAACTTAAAATCCACTTAAATTTCACTTAAAATCATAATACTATGCATCGAACTTTTGTTCTTGTACGCTACTGGCATTCGTATAGACTTTATCGAGACAGTGGGGTATGTGAGTTAGACGTTTCAGAAGAACTGAAAGTTTTTATTACCGTGTTTAGCACGCCTGGATGAGATAAATCAATCTCGCAACATTGCGTCCATTTTGTTGAAACCAAACAATTTTAGGTTTATTTGTAATGGTCGCTTTGTGCTCGTTTCGCGATCAATTTCATTAGCTTCTTCAAATAAATCAGTGATGTGTTAGCCGGATGAAACAAGATAAAATTGCGCTTTTAAACTGCCAGTTGATCGAAGGGCCGGAAACCAAATTATAGGATTTTTTTTATTTAAATCGCCATGTACTTATCCTGAAAATATTTAATTTTTGTAGTACAACGGTATATTTCAGAATTCTTTCCTACACTGGTATATAAAAAATAACCAAAAAGCCCCACTATATTCCGTTAATAATATTTTGTAACAGAAAGGGGTTGTGTGTACTGTGGTATACAAGATTTCAATAGGTAAAAAAAGGCTATAGTACACCAAAATTTTTAATTATTACTAGCCAATTCTCAAACGTTTTCGGCCTCAAGCCATCATCAGGAGAAATTTTTTACTTAAGACTAAACATGAATAAGACATGACTACAGCTGAACAATGAACATTTCAAGATGAACTATAATTTTTATAAAATTGTAACTAAATTACATTTTATCCTTTTAAAAAATTTTAAATGATGTGATTTAGTAACAATTTTATAAAAAATTTTGTTCACCTTGAAATGTTCATTGTTGAGCTGTTCATGTCCTCTTCATGTTTAGTCTTGAGTAAAAAATTTCTCCTGATGATGATGGCTTGACGCCGAAAACGTTTGAGAATTGGCTTGTAATAATAAAAATGTTTGGTGTACTATAGCCTTTTTTTATGTATTGAAATCTTGTATATCACAGTACACACTTTTTCTTTTCTGTTACAAAATATTATTCACGGAATATTGATATCTTGAATAAAATTTTAGGCTAGTTACAGTTTTAAAACGAGGGTTTTGTTAAATTTTTCTTTCCTTAAAATTAATTTTATGTCATTTCCCTTTTTATACTGAAATCCTTATATTATGCAGTTTTTTTTTCGTATTCGACAATAGTAATATGTTTGACTCATGCCTTATTCATCTTTTAAAAGGAGCTACGTCGTATTTTACATCTTATTTTCACTTTTCGAAGTTCTCCAAATTGTTGGAATAGCAAACAAAAAGCTATGTGGATTTAAAAGAAATTAATTCTTACGGCTTTATTACATTGTTTGCTGGCTAAGGGGACGTTGTTATATCATAAAACATTTATAAATCAATAAAAATATCAGTAACTAATTGTGCAACAATAAATAATGAGTCATGATAGAAAACTAAAACATTCAATAAGTGATCAAAATAACCTGTTTTGTGCTTTGCAAATATCGTAAACGACTTACCAATTAAGTCGTTATCCATGAAAATATGTTGTATTTAATTTGAGTGCAAAATATGACACTTACAATTTATACTCACAATTTTATACTTACCTCTGAGGTGATACTGTAGTAATTATCTAGTTTGGATTGCTATATGACAACAACAGGGTAACGTATATATTATTTAAGGTAGTTCTGGGTATTAAAAGCTTTTACTTACATGGCACCATTATATTTTGGAGTTTCCTGGATGTACAGAGTATTAAGTTTATACGATGTTAATTAGACTAACCATTTAACGATTTGATATGCATGTACTACCTTTTATAGCTGGGTCAGTTCTTGTTTTTGTCAAGTTGTTTAATAAGCATTTTTTTTTAAAAATCGTGTAGCAAAGACGAATTATTATTTAAGATCCTAAATACTTTTTTATAAAATGCAATTTTCGTTCTTTGGAAAGATAATGTTTTTTGGTTTGTATTTGGAACAATGTGGCGTCTTTTTTATATCAGAGTTTATAATAATATTAATAATAATAATAATAATAATAGCACAGCATAGTCAGCCTTAGTCGGCATACGCTGCCGCCGGGTATTGGCCAAGGATATGAAGGCTGGTTTCCTCTTCTTCACACAATCCACAATTTAGGCTGCATGTGATATCTAAGGGTACCATGACCGGTCAGTGTGTGTCTGGCATCCTTTCTACTCAGCGACATAATGCTTCTGGCTAAGCCCTCTCGGGGAGATTCCTAGCCTGTTCGCACTTGTCTCTGGTTTCTGGTTTCCAGTACAATAAGTTCTGGTTCTTGAGCAATCCCCGAATTGCTCGTTTGCTTAGACAGATGGGAATTCACAGGGCTAGTTCTGGGCCCACAAACTAAGTCTCCGATCCAGATTTTGATAACTTATTAATCAGCCCTTTGATTGCGAGTGACCAGGAACCCAGACAAGAGTGAGTTGGACCTGTAGGGTTTGTCTACAACCCAGATTTTTCAGATTTTTTATAGTTTATTTTCCATCGAAAGTTGTTAATGAGAAATACTTAAATAAAAATCAAAAAACGTGTTATTTGGTGCTTCATCCAAATTATTCCAAATTCAAATCAAACGCTTACCGCATTATCTTTTATAGAAAAACGAAATATGCTTTTAAAGCAAACCGTAAAAGTATAAATTCTTGATGAATTATGTAATTTTAAAATAAAAAAAAAAGAGCCTGTTGCACCCCAATTATTACTCTAGAAAAATAAAAACTTGACCAGAACACGCTGTCCTGGTTAGTACTTTTAATAAATGCAAATCACTTAACCAAGCATGGTAATAAGACATCAATTATGTTCATTAAAACGGTGGAAACACAACCAAATCGTTTGAATAAAAATTCGATCTTTATTTAATTCTTACACGCACTAAGACTAGCATTGCTGCTAAGTTGCAAACCCAATCTTATAGAAGTAAGTGATTTTGCGAGCATAATTTAACGAAGTTTAATTTGAAGTAAAAGCTTTTATCGAAAATAAACAATTTTAATATTCAGGACCGCCTTTAAAGAGAAGATACGTTTTACTTGGTGTTAAATTTGTTTCAATTTAGATATTTTTTAATCCAATCCTAATTCTTACTAAAGTATCATTTCGGATGATCAAAATTTTCTTTTAAAACCGTACCACGAGAGAAAAATAACTGATTGGACAAGATTTTTAGAACTTGAAGGATTTAAGTTAGCATTTGGTGTCTACAATTTTAAAGTGCTACGTTATTATTTTTACCAAATGATTATTTATTCGGATTATGGATTTGATAACCTGAGTAATTGTCACTTATTAATAGTACTAACTATGGTACCTATTATTGTAAGTACCTCTGGCTTCTTTTAATTCTCTGGGTTGTAAATTTATTTGATAATCGATGATGTTTTCTTTTGTGGTTCGGTTTTAAAAGCAAATTTTGCTATTCTAAGTGATACTTGCGTAAGAATCAGGATTGGATTAAAAAATGTCTTAATCTGGAACGACTCGGTAAAGCGCGTTTACTCTTTAAAGACAATGTTAAATCTTAGAACTGTTCATTTTCCTTAAAAGCTTTTACTTCAGATTAAGCTTCAAAAACATCTGGTAAGTGATCGACTTCTTATCTGTGCTAACTCTAGAAGCAATAAAAATAGCTCGAATTTTTATTCAAACGTTTTGGCTAGGTTTTTACTGTCCTAATGGGCTTTGTGAATTTTCAGTTTTTCTGTCGTCACTTAATTAACATGCGTTTTTATAAAATTTTAACCAGAACTACATGTTTAGATAATCTGAATGTTTCTATTTTTTAAGATATTTATTCAGCTCATTTAAGCTGAGATTACAGGCTTTTTTGGCCTTTTTTGTTTTTAATATTTTTTAATCCATTAAGGATTCCTACTTTCTTAATCGTTTTAAAGCACATTTTATTTCTTTGAAACAGATACCATGGCAAGCATTTAGTTTGATTTAAGAACAATTTGAATTAAGTACCTCTTTTATATCAAGTAATACGTTTTTTTTTCCATTACAGAGCTTTTAATTCAGATACTTCTTATGCTAGTTCTAAATGTGCTTAGCCTTTAGCAAAACGTTTTGTTTTTGTTGTTTTAATTGGCTAAGAAAATTCTTCATTTCTCTGTGTGTTGAACATTTAACATAAACAGAAACATTTATTGTTTATAGCGGTAAAGTATGCGTGTACACAATAAAATTCACCGGATTGGCGTTGCCATAACCTCTAATAATAAAAAATGCATCATTTCATGACAGTTCTGTTCTATCCTAAAAACACCCTTGCTGGTTGGGAGGCACTAGTTTCGTTAGACATGTTGATTGTTTTGGTATTGGGTAAACTTGGTATAATCTGTCGTTCTTACACATCCTCAGAACGTTGCAACGAGCGCTTTACCCCGACTTATTACATTATTTATTACATTTGATGAATAATTTAGTGGCTCAGGTATCATTTGCGTTGCTTCTGAGAGAATGGTTTATTTCGATACATCGCATAAATGAAATGTTGATAAAGTAGAGATGACACCTTAATAAAACAAGCAAGATTGGAACGGATTTTTCGCAATTTAACCACCCCATTTTATTTTATTTTATTAGGTGATATTTTTTTACAATATCTCACCAATCCGTTCTCCTGGTATAGTTTTAGTGTATACAAGACATTTTTCTTTAATATAACGTTAATAAGGATATTAATTCTAAGTTCTAAGAGACGAAAATGGACTTACGATTGGTAACATAACATCACATTATATCTATCTGAAAAACGCGTTTTTAATAGGCAATTACATAAATAGACAAAATTAATTTAGTCCAGATTCTTTCTATTGATATTTTTTTTATCACTGGGGAAAGAAAGCTATCATTAATTTAAATGCTGTAAATACTGTAAACATTTAACGTTGCTACAAAATAACACAAAAGTACGGTTCTGAAAAAGTTAAAGGCTATGAGAGAAAGAAAGTGAGCTTCGCAAGCTGCAGGTCCTGTTTAAAAATAACCGATTTATTGGAAAGTTCTTGCTGTAGACAACTGCAAGGTGTAAGAGTGCATCATACACTTGTGGTCGTTATTGGCCTAACCAAGGAAGAGACAACTTATCAGAAGTCACCGGTCTACAAAGAAAACTAATTTATAAATTATTTGTCAAAAGTAAAAAATAAACTCCATTTTTAACTGCAACAGTAACTTTTATTTTAACTTAAGTTGCTGCGTTGGTCCTTTTTCTAAGTTTTTTTATTTCGTTGCTGTCATGTGATATGTTTGAGCCGAGGTAGGTAAAGTCCTTCACTACTTCAAAATTTTAACCATCAAATGTGATGTTTTGGCCTAATCGATTGCGCTGTTGTCTGCTTTGCAGCAGTAGCTTGGTTTTTTGTTCATTAGTCACAAGACCTATTTCCTTGCTGCATTTTCTATTTCTGTGAAAGGTTCCTTTAAGGAGAATATTGACCTTGCTATTATATTCAGATCATCTGCATAGCCGATAATTTGATTTGATTTATTTATTATCGTTGGGGTTATGCTTACGCTAGCCTTCCTTATGACTCTTTCTAATGCCAAATTAAAGAGAGTTGGGGCCAGCCCATCTCCCTGCTTCAGCCCCTGGGATACCCTAAAAGATTCGCCAATTTTTCCGTCCACCTTTACCTGGCATTGAGTGTTACTCATGATCAGTCTTATAAGCCGTATTAGTTTTGGTGGTATATTAAAATCCAGTAATAGTAAATAAAGCTTTTCTCTATACTACCATAAGCTTGCTTAAAGTAAATGTAGAGTTGATAGAGATTGACATCGTATTCCCAGAATTTTTTATTAATTTGCCTTACGGTGAAGATTTAATCTGTTGTGGATCTACCTGGTTTTATATTTTCGGCTAAAGGCTCTAATTCGTTTTTAATGATGGTTGTGAAGATTTTGTAGGCTGTGCTCAGTAGTGAGATTCTCACACACCAGCTTGTGGATGGGGATAATAATGCTATTTTGCCATTCTTGGGGAAGTTCTTCACTGTTCCATATTTTTAATATGAAGTTATGCATAAGCGCCATTAGTTCCTCTTCACCATACTTAAAATTTTTTTGCCGGTATATCGTCAATTCCAGGTGCCTTGCCATTTTTTAGCTTTTTGATCGCTCTTCTTGTATCTTCTAAGAAAAGTGGTTTTACCTCTGGTTCATTTGCTGCCAGATCTAGTCCTTAATTGGGTATATCTTATTTTGATTACTATCGGGATCTAGTAGATCTTGCAAGTAATCTCTTTATCTTTTCATAATTTAATCTGTATTTGCCACTATCTTTCCACTCTTGTGTTCGGTTTTTATACCAGTTTAAAAGAATTCACCCAACTTAAGTCACTAAATTGTTTTAATTTCTTTAAATAATTTTTGAAAAAATTGAATTACACAAAAGTGTGCAGGCGAATCTTATCTAAAAAACCTTATTATAAGAACGTCTAAGCTTTTAAAAGCTAATTGGTAATATACCTCCTAACTTCTAATTAATATTTCTTAAAGACAGTATCACATTTTTAAACTGTTAACTTTAATGGACAAATTATTTTCCCCGAGTTCCTTAACGATGCTGTAATGAGTTTTTTTATTTATTTTTACAAAAAAATAAAAAAATTATTAAGAACAAAAAGTGAAAAATAAATCTTTAATTACGTTTGAAAAAACTGAAACGTAAAAAAAATGTAATAGTTACTTCAGAGGTTGCTGACATTCCAAGACGATGCAAAACCTAATAGGACTGAATTGCCAAAAAAGAATCAGTGTGGAGCAGCCATACAGTTCATAATTATTGTGCATATTTATAATGATGAAGATCAAGAAAGATTGACGAAACAAATTTATAAGGCGAGTGTGAATGGAGTCGTTAGAGGTCGACCTCGGCAAACATCTCGATCAGATCATCATTATTTTGAAGAAAGGCCAGGTCACGATTACCAACAACCGACAAGCATGTATGAGAGCACTGATGAAAGTAGAGGAAGCAAAAGATGTGTGTAAGAACCGTAGTAAGTGAAAGGAAGTAATTTCTGCCTACGACTACGGGAAAAAGACGTGACTATATAATATATAATATATAATATATAATATATAATATATAATATATAATATATAATATATAATATATAATATATATATATATATATATATATATATATATATATATATATATATATATATATATATATATATATATATATATATATATATATATATATATATATATCGCGTTAAAACGTGCGTCGGCGTCTTGAGATTCCTAATCTCCATTCCTCTCTATTCGTCCACATGTCCTCTCTCAGATCTCTCTCTTCCATCTCTTTTTGTATGCCTTCTTTCCAGCTCTTTCGTGGTCTTCCTCTTCTTCTTCTTCCTCTGGGGTTCCACTGTAATATTTTCTTTGGCATTCTTTGAACATGCCCGTACCATATCAACTGTTTAGTTCTTATTTCATCTGTGATGTCGTGCTGTACTCCCATTATTTGTTTTATCCTCTCATTTGTAACTCTTTCTAGTCTTGATTTCCCCGCTGCTCGTCTCCAGTAATCCATTTCTGTGGCTCTAATTTTTCTTTCGATCTTTTCTTTCAAAGGCCATACTTCGCAACCGTACATTATTATGCTCTTCACTATCGTGTCGTAAATTCTTTTTTTGTTGTTGTTGCTTATTGTTCTATCCCACAGTACTCCGTCTAACATTGATATTGCTCTTCTTCCTTTCATATTTCTGTCCAATATTGCTTCTTCGAGTGTCCCATCCTTTGATATTCTCATTCCTAAGTAATTGTAAGCTGACGTGTGTTTGATTTTTTGTCCATTTGATAATTGTAAGTCCTGTTGCACTCCCCCAATACATATATATTCCGTTTTTTCTACATTAACCTCTAGTCCCCAAATTTTATATTCTTCTATAAGTTTTCGTGTCATATACTCTGTGTCGTCTATGTCTTGGCCGACTATAATTTGATCGTCTGCGAATGAGAGTGTGTATAATGTTGTGTCCTCATCTAAAGGTATGCCCATGTTTTGGCATTTCCGTTTCCAATTCGCTAGTGCCCGTTCCAAATATATTTTAAATAATGTTGGTGACAAGCAACACCCTTGTTTCAGCCCTTTTGTGATATTAAACCCTGTTGTTAGGTTTTGTCCAACTTTAATTCTTGATTTGGTTTTATTGTATAATGACTTTACTCCTTTTATCAGTTCAATATTAATGTTGGAAGTTTCCAGAGTTTCCCAAAGTTTAATTAAGGGTACGCTGTCGTATGCTTTCTTTAGGTCAACGTACAGTATATGGATCTCTTGATTGAATGCTAGTTTTTTTCTATAATTTGTGTTAGTGAGAACAGATGGTCAATCGTTGATATTCCCGCTCTAAATCCGGCTTGCTCTTCTGCTTCCATTTCCGTGTATTCCCTTTCGATTCTGTTTTTTAAGATCTTGCCATATATTCTACTGATTGTGTTTGTTACGGAAATTCCTCGATAATTGTCGCATTTGCTTTTGTCCCCCTTTTTGTGTATTGTTGACATATGTGATATTTTCCATTCTTCTGGGACTTCGGACTGATTAATACACCTTTGAAATAGATCTTGCAGCATTTTATATAATTTATCTGTTCCGTATATAAATATTTGTTATTTTTTAAAGATTTACATACTTCCTTCACTTGTATTAATTCTAATAGGGGATCCTTGCGTATTAATTCTATCATTCATATATTCTGTGTTCTTAAATTCTTCTCTGTCTTCAGTTAACATTTTTTCGAAGTATTGTTGCCAATTTTGTGCTGTTATTGGTGAGATTATGTCCTTGGTATTATCTTTCCTCATGTTTTTTAGTATTCTCCAGCTTTCTGTACTTCTTCTACCTCCCAGATATATAATATATAATATATAATATATAATATATAATATATAATATATAATATATAATATATAATATATAATATATAATATATAATATATAATATATAATATACAATAAATAATATATAATATATAATATATAATATATAATAAATCTTGGGAGGATAAAGCTCGGTGTTAAAGAAAATTTTTTAAATATGCCCTTAAAATTGAAGGAATAAAAGTGAATGTAAGCAGAACAAAATGATTTTTGAAGAAGCTGATAGAAGAAGAAAGAGTGGAAGTTTGTATATTTGTGTTCAAAGTTTACGATAAATTGAAAGTATGACTGTGATATTGAGCAAAGGGTGTTGGCAAAAAAACAAATAAATGGCGCCCTGTATAAGTTTATGAGCAGCCAAAAAAGGCATAATTATATCTTTACCGTGAAGTTTATTGACTGTTTGTCGGTAAAATAATAAAATTTGTACTAAATTTTAATAATCGTTGAAAAACCGATTTTTCTTATACCTACTAAATTTTTGAAAAAATTCGCTATTTTTTTTTTCACCTAAATTCATCATTTCTTAAAAAACTCCCACAAGTATATGTATTCAATTTTACTGGCCGATAGATAATTCGTTTGAGAGCAATAAAATTCTAATTAAAGAAAACAATTTTTTCCGTGTTATTTAAATGTGAAATCAACATTTACGATGAGCAACATCTAAATATTAATATTAAGAGCTCAAAATTTACCAGCATTTTTTTTTCGTCATATTTGACGATATTTTCATGGTAACTAAAGAAAAAACATTAAAACTTTTTTGACCCACCCTAATATGTATGTATGTCTGTTGAGACTGCATAATTATTTGTTTTATTGAAAAATTATTGCGTGTCTTTTTTAATAAAATTCCCCATATAAGGTTGTTTTCCTTATCTCTACTCTTCATAAAAAAATATTAAAACACGTCAATTTTAGATTATAAAATGACATCCTACAACAACAAAAATTCATCCCCACCTTGAACCCTATTCCAGTGACAGTTATAACCCCCATAGCCCAGGCAACAAAGGTCAAATTTCATGAAATAAAAATAATAAATACGAAAGTTTTAAAATTTGGCGATTATGTTAATTATTGAACTATTAAACGTGTTAAAAGTCCTGAACAATTGAAAGTCAACGCCATTTTATTCGAACGGGCATGTAAACCGGCAAAACATTCTATATTGGTCTAATGAAAATTCAAATTGAATGCAAGAATTCCATACGCAAAGACCACAAAAAATCAACGTATGGTGTTGTGAGATATAGAATTTTTGGTCCAAATTTTTTTGATGAAAATTTACCAGAAGAATTCTATCTGGATTATTTGCATAATACAATAATTAAGTTTTAAACGTATTACAGACAATTGTTAATTTTTTCAATAAAACAACACTTAAATAGACAAAGAGATCTTTTAAATGATATATGGCAAGCTTCCACCAAAAAATTAATTGGTAGTTCAGGATACGTTTATGTTTATATGGTGTTTATTATGGCGTACTATTGCAACAATTGCCATGGAGACAGTTTCAATAGACCAAATATGGTTGACGATGAAAATGAGGATGGAGACGAGGGCGATTATACCGATGACGAGAGGGTATCATCAACAACAAGCTCAAGACGATCATCCTGTACGGATAAGCTTGGTGTCGGTTCATCGGTTCATCCCATTTTCCAATAAACACGATAATTAAGGAGTTATACAACAAAAACCATAAAAATGCACCTTTTTTTCAAGATAGCGGTGATTCTGCACTTTAATTGTTCAGGACTTTTAACACGTTTAATAGTACGCCATAATATAAACGTTATCACCAAATTGCAAAACTTTCGTATTTATTATTTTTATCTTCGCTCCGTTGCCTGAACTACCAATTAATTTTTTGGTGGAAGCTTGCCATATTTCATTTAAAAGATCTCTTTGTCTATTTAATTAAAAGTGTTGTTTTATTGCAAAAACTAACAATTGTCTGTAACATTTATACCTTAATTATTGTATTTTGCAAAAAATCCAGATAGAATTCTTCTGGTGAATTTTTATCAAAAAAATATGGACCAATAATTGTATATCTCACAATACAAGCCCATACATTGATTTTTTGTGGTCTTTGCGTATGGCATTCTTGCATCCAATTTTGAATTTTCATTAGACCAATATCGAATGTTTTGTCGGTAAACATGCCTGTTTCAATAAAACGTTGCCTCATCCGAAAATAAAACGTTATCAATGAAATTTTTATTTTATTATCGTTTTGATTCATCATGTACTCGCAGAATTCAATTTTGCGATCACAGTCATCTACAGCCAACACATGGATGAGACGTACTTTATAAGAATGTTATTTTGCCTTTTTAAAAATATTTTATACTGAAGACTTTCCAATATCCAAATCTCTAGGATAATCCCCGCTCTGTGCAGGATGGATCGCCTACTTCCAACAAAATTACATCTTGTTGAATATTTGCATTAAGTGTAGATCTACCCTAACGCCCCCTAATACTTTTTATTTCCTTTCTATTTTGTTTACCGTAGATTATTTTTCTTCTTATCACGCCCTTTCCTCACGAAGGTTGGCGATCCATATGGCTAACATTATCCTAGATACAGCAGCTCTAAATATCCCATTTGAAGTGCGCCCGAACCATCTTCTAAGGTCTTTCAACCAGAATTTCTGACGTCTTCCAACAGATTTTCTTCCCTAAATCTTTTCTTTAATTATCAGCCTTAGTAATTCGTATTTTTCGCTTCTTATAATATGGCCTAGGTATCTTTTTTTTTCTCTTTAATGATGTTTAATAATTTTTTTGACTTTTTCATTCTTCTTAATACCTCTTCGTTTGTAACTCGGTGAATCCATGATAAACGAAGCATTTGGCGATATACATACATCTCAAAAGACTCGATCCTTCTCTCAGTTATTGGATCGAGAGTCCAGCCTTCACAACCGTAAAGTAATAAAGAAGATATTGCACCTGACCATGCGCATTCTAAGCTCCAAGCTCAAATCAAGACTGGTAAAAAATCAATCAAAATACGTTATTTTGACAGATTACCACGGCAACGAAGGTATTTAAGTGGGCATTTTTTTTCTCGTGGGATACCCAACAGCGAATTATACTAGAAATTTTTTGACGTTTACAATTACAGACCATTTTTAATAGACTGGTTTTTATTTGTTCACATAATATTTAGTTTTGATACATTTTAATTACAAAGCTAAGATGTTTTCTATATTCTTCGGACACCTCGCTTCTTAATGGCGAAAATGCAGGACTTTGAATGTTTTCAATTAAGTATATGTCTAATAAAATATATATAATATTTAGACACTAATTTATATATCCTTTTTCCCATTCAGTACTTTCAATTTTGCGTAGTTTAGATGCAAATATTCGTGGACAATTCGGAACAAATTTTCTTTCTTCAAGTTGGAGCCAACATCCTCTATTAATGCGAATAAATAAGTCATGGTACGATGATTGATCATTACATCATACATTTTTGTAATCAGCTCCAAGTAAAATCCGCAAATTGGAAAAAGGGGGGTGTTTCATTTAAAAAGACTGGTTATTTACCCTGTTTATTAGATCTTTTTATACAGTAAATTAAAAGTAATGAAAACGACCTTGGTGAACATATCTTGATCAGATCAACATTGTTTTGAAGAAAGACCAGATCAAAAGAACCAACAACCGACGAGTGGTCTCTGCCTACCCCTACGGGCAAAAGGCGTGACTATATGTATGTGTGAATTTATGCGCTAGGTAATTTATGGACATATAATTATGCAGAATAATTAAAATAATGAATTTATTTCATTTGGCTGTTTCATACTTAATTTGAAGGTAAGGTCATAATTTAAAAATAAAAGATTGTCTAAAGTTTTAAATTTTACCAACTTGTTAAGAATATCTGTGTATGCTAAATTTTATAAATTATGCTTTAAAATATTTAAAATTTGATTCAAGAAACAGCTTTAACTGAAACAGAAGAGTCGTCCCCAATATTTTCTTCTTATTATTATTTAGGATACAGTTAATATATTTTTATTGGTTTTAGTAAGCAGATATGGGTCTGAGACACAATTAAGGTAATATTTGGGACTTTCTCAACTGCCAATATTAGTATAATTTAATCTAGATTTTTAGGCCATTGAAAAATATTAATAAAAAATAACTAAAGTGTATGCAGAGAAATTTAACCTGAACAGAATTAAATTAAAACCAGCCTTTATCATAATAGCATCGAGTCCCTTTGGTGAACTAATTTGGTAATAAAGCCCCCTAGAACTTCTAATTAAATAATTGAAAGAAGCGACTGCACACAACACTTCATTACAAGTTCATTCGCAAACCAAACAATTAACTAAGGGACTTGAAGAGCAGGGTTAGCACAAAGGAGCTTTTACGAAAGTTTCTTACGGTCTTTTAATCAACTTTTGTGACCGCCCGATATGAAGCTTGATTGTTTTTATTAAATTTAATCAGACTTTGGTGGATTTCCCTATTGTTGAGTTTTGAAATAAAATTTGCTGCAGTTGATTTACTGGTTTTAAACTACCAAAATAAGAGCAAAACTAGAAATAATTAATGCACTGCCCCGTAAAATACTCATTAAAAATACATTTCAAACAAATATTTTATTTTACCGATGATATTAACGAGAATTTACTGATAACAGAAAGTAACTTTTTCAAATTTACATACATAGGTAAATACACACATACCAGATAATTAATGACAGACAATATGGATTTCGACAACTTCGGTCTACTGGAGATTTGCTGGCTTATGTCACTCAGCTCTGGACTAACACTATTGAGAAGTTTGGTTAATACCGTGCAATAGCCTTGGCATCAGGCATTATTAAGCAAAATATCTACCTACGGTCTTCCAACCAAATTGCGCCAATGGCTCATGAGCTTTATGCAAGATCGCTCCTTACATGTGACAGTTAACAGAATATCTTCTGATGCGTGAAAAACCAATGCCGGGATCCCCCAGGGTTCCATCCTGTCCCCCACCCTATTCTATCAACGACCTTTTGAAAACCACCACAAACCCCATTTACAGTTTTGCAGACAACAGCACTTTTGTCTCAACTTTCACATCCTATCGATCACTTTCGGTGAATAATAAAAATAGATTCAAGCAGGAACAGGTTGACTCCATTAATGGAGATCTTAAAGCAATCGTCGAGTGGGAAACCAACAATGTTGTTCAGTTTAACACCCAGAAAACACAAAGCGCCACGTTTTCCAAGAAAGTAAATTCCTTAAATCATTTCATTACAATGTTCGGAAAACCTTTGAATTAAGTCCCTTCATCTCGATTTTGGGAGTCACGGTGTCTAATAATGTCTTGGCATGACTATGTTGCTAACATCGCAAAGTCAGCAAGCCAGAGGCTAGGTTTTCTGTGGAAAGCTAGAAAGTTTTTTACTCCTAATCAACTGTTGACGACGTACAAGGCCGAAATTCGACCTATACTGGAGTATTGCTCGCACATTTGGGGTTCAGCACATTTTCTTCGTCTTCTAGATTCCATTCAGAAAAGGCCTATTCGGTTGATAAACAGCTTAATTCTCACAGATACCCTTCACCCACTAGAACGTAGAAGAAGAGTTGCAGACCAGACATTTTACGACTATTTTCAGTAAAAAAAAAGTCACTCTTATTTTCGTATTGGTAGGCAGAGACCACTTCCCTCCAATTGCTTGTACTTTCGCTGAATTCTCCAAAACAATTTTAATCCTAGTTTGACCTCCGCCGACTTTCCCATTTACAATCGCCTTATTAATCCTTTCTATCCTTCAACCTCTCTACGTGTTTACTTTGTTACCACATCTTCTTTCACACCACAGGCATTCCCTTTTTATAGTTTTTTTCGTTTTATCAGAGTCACTCCAGCTATGCTACCATACTACCATACCTAAGTGTTTAGACCAGCATTCCTCTATGCATAGCCATTCGTGCCTTTTTTGACACGTTCTGGCTGTTCATAAAGAGGGTAGACCTATCGCGCACTGCGACTATTAGAAGGGGAAGGGATTATAGAAAGGAAATTATTGTGGACACGCTTTTTAAAAAGTTGCAGGTCATAGTTCTCTGGAAAAACTGATTTTGGAAGCTTATTCCATTCCGTAGCAGCCCTGTAAAAGAAGGATTCTTGATGAAGATTGATCCTTGTAGTGTCAATCTTGAGAGTAAATGGGTAATGAGTAAATCTTCGCCGATGATTTCAAACTTTATTATCCCGATAATTCCATTACAAAATTCCCTCTCGGATGTTCAAGGTTGGTGTACGAAAACAATCTTGAGTTGAACAGTAAAACGATGTCGTTTCATAGGAAACATAGCCTGATAGTCTTTAACTATTTTCTCAACAATGTCATCTTGGAAAACATTCAGAGATTTGGGAGTGATTTTTGATACCGAATTAAACTGTACATTGCCAAAAATATTAGCTCCGCTTATAAATTACTCGGGTATTTTACAAGAAACTAAAACCAATTCTCGGCTGTTAATACATTAAGGATTTTATACAGAGTTGACAAAAAGTCTGGAAACGGACAATAATCTCGTGAATTGCAAGTACAAAATTTGGGATAAGCCTATTTTAAGATACGGAGATTCCAGATTTGATATATGCAATGTTGTCAGATTTACCGTTTGCCTGATATTATTAGTCTCTTTGGTTTCTTAAATACATCACCCTGTATATTCAGTTATTATTGGAATCTCCTCTTTAATACTAGTTTAGCCATATATAACACTAATGATTCTATGTAGTCCAGAAGAGAAGTGTGGCAATGCCTAATTGTCTCAAAAATTTTTAATACAAACTATTTTTAACTACATTTAAAAGTAACAATTAAAAGATAACATTTTTAAAATAATGATTACAGCATTCTAGATTTAAACATTTAAATTTCTTTAAATTCACATATCTTGCACTGTTTTATTTATTTAAGATCTTTTAGACTGGGTACATAAAATCATAAGTGTTACATATGGCTGAACTCGTATTGAAGAGGAGATTCCAATAATGACTGAATATATAGGGTGATGTATTTAAAAACCAAAGTGACTAATAGTATCAGAGAAACGGCAAAACTGACATTGCAAATGTCAAATCTGGAATCTCCGTATTTTAAAATAGGCTTATCCCAAATTTTGTACAATTCGAACTAGCAATTTACGAGATAATTCTCACTCTGTATATAACATGTATTAGGTCCAAAATTGATAAGGCTCAATTATTTGGTCTCCAAATTATCATAATTAGAGTGTGTTTAACGTAAATGTTTAAAACACATGTACATTAAGTGCAATCCCAGAGGTTTTGATCACAATGTTTTACTAGACGCATTTTAGTTAAAATCATTGATTAACAGAAGGAATTGCACGTCTATCAAATGTTTACATAATCTTTTAAATAACAAAATTGATTATAGTGAGCTGTTAAACCAGTTCAACTTTCTCGTTCCTAGTATCGAACCGAGAAATCAAAGCACATTTTGCTTAACACAACCCAGAACAAACATGTTAGTTAGGCCACTTTATTTAATAATATTTCAAATCTATGTGATATACACTACAACAGTTTTGATATTTATATTGAGTCATTTTCAAATTTATGATTAACTTTTCCTGTTTTATGTTTAGTTTAGTAATGTTTGATGTTATGTTTATTATTTATATACTTAATGTGTTGCTTTCTATTATTTTAGTATCTTTTTTATTTTTCTACCCATACATATTTTAATTTTCTGTGTAATTAGGTGTAAATCCGATAAATAAATAGCAAACAACTGTGCATTGCAGTCTTTGGATAAATTGTAATGTATTATGCTCAAAAAAAGCACATTCCTTCAGGTAAAATAATCTTTTTTATCCCAAAATACAGCATACAAGTTTTAACTGAATTATTTTTTAATATTATGTTTGTATTAAACCTGACTACCTAAAATTTACAAGATTCAAATGAGTTTTTCAGTTATAAATATCTTTTGCATTTTTTCTAACGAAATATCTAACGCTAAAAAATATTTTAGCTATAAAACGAATTTGTATACATATTTTGGATGCAGGGCATTTCTTCTTTATATTTTATTTCATTGTTTGTGCTAATAATTGTGTTTTTTTATTTGTTTAGTTTTGTAATAGGTAAGACACATTTTTGCGTATTTGCTTAATTTGCTGGTCTATAGAATTGTGCAGTCCAGTCTATGTAAGTACATTACACATTGATGAGTAGCTTAAACATCCCAATTAGATATTCCGCAACGTGTGCATTATCTAGTGATAATCCAGAATGCTGCAAATGCATGGGCTTGATTATAGTTGCCTAAAGAGAAGATCATTATTATATTCTCTAACAAAACCTCTTAGCTCGGAAACTTTTGTAATTAAATTATGGTAAAGGCAGTGGATAATGTTATGTGGCATGTTTTGCGGTAATGATAAGATTTCGATAATGGAATTATCTCATTAATAAAGCTTTTTGTCTCTACCGTAAAGTGTATTACAATCGTTTTTTATTTTTCCTTAAACGTAAACCAATTCATAAAATAGCCTGTTTTTCTGTCTAACCGTGTAAGAATGTCTTTATATTTAACAAAATTTCTTTAAAATGGGTAACGTTGTGCTTCTTTCCAACGTTTAAGGTAGTCAAGGCTATAATATATGTTAATAAAACAAACACTATTTATCAGCGGTTTAATTATTAATTTGATCAAACACAAAGACTAGTTTAAGCATAGACAGCGATAGAAGAGCTAAACTTTATTCTTTGATTTACCAATTTATTATAAACCAAAAGGTATTTAACCAAAATAATTTATCTTTGGAAATACGTGTAGGTAATAATGTTAGACCCATAGTATCCAAAAGAATATAAGAAAGTACATTGACAAGGTATTGACAAATGACACTGAGAAGATGATATGGGATGTGTAAGCATGATTTAAAAGAGAAAGGAGATGTATGGATCAGGTCTTTTCATTACGAGGTATAGTCGAAAAATTGTTGGCTAGAAGTCAGAAGGTCTACTGCGCTTTTATAGACTTGGAAAAGGCCTATGACAGAGTGGTAAGGAGCGAATTGTGGTCGACAATGTCTTTGTATGGGGTAAACAATAGTTTAATACGAGCACTAAAATCACTTTACGAGGATTCCACTGCTTGTGTCAGGATAAACGGAGCTTGCACTAACTGGTTTAACATTGAAAAGGGTGTGACACAGGGATGTGTGGCTTCGCCATGACTTTTTAAATTATACATAGACGATTGTTTAATATTTTTAAAAGATAGTGCGTATTGATTGAAAATAAATGATTTGATCGTAAAATGCCTTCTTTACGCCAATGATCAAGTCATATTAGCATCATCTGAAGAGGAGTTGCAGGCGATGGGTAATGTTATTGATGAAAATCAAAGGAATAAAAATAAATGAAAGCAAAACGAAAGTAATGGTTTTTGAAAGAGAAGAAAGCATGACAAACTGATTAAGTAAGAAAGAGTGGAACAAGTAAATGAATTTGTGTACTTGGGTTGATAGTTTACGAGAGATGGAAAGTATGACAGTGACATTGAGCGAAGGGTGTTGGCAGTTAAGCAAATGAATGGGGCACTGCATAGCTTTATGAGCACCCATAAAGTGTTAAAAAAGGCACGTCTGGCTGTGCATAGAGGTGTGTTGGTTCCTTTACTTATGTATGGTAAGTAGTAAATGATAGGTTTGGCAAAAGAAGCATGAAAATAAGATCAATTCAGCGACGATGAGTAGTCTTGAGAGGAATAGCCAGAGTGACTTAAATAAAGTGAATAAAAGCGAGATTAGGAAACCCTGTGGGGTAAAAGATGTGGTTACAAAGATAGATAAAAAAAATGCTTAGATGGTAGAAAGGATGAATAAAGATTGACGAAACAAATTTATAAGGCGATTGTGAATGGACAAGTCGGAAAAGGACGACCTCAGTGAACATATCTTGATCAGATCAACAGTGTTTTAAAGAAAGGCCAGATTAAGAGTACCAACAACGGACAATAAAAGCACTGATGAAAGTAGAGGAAGCAAAAGATGTGTGTAAGAACCGTAGCAAGTGGAAGAAAGTGGTATGTATTGACAAGGTGGACTGATGATCTAAGAAGAGTATTGAAAAACTGGATGCATGAAATACATAATACAGAAAAAAATAAATAAAAATTTATTGCACTTAATTATCTGAGCCTTTATACTCGTATTGTAAAGCCTTCTTTCAGAATATAGTAAAACACGTCTTAATTTGCAGGTAATTAAACATTTAGGTGTATCAATTTGCCTTTTGAATTTTTAATGAAAATTTACAGAAAAAATCAAAATTAATACCAACAAAATTTAACAAGCTCCCAGTTTTATGTAAACCCAATTTTGTTTAATATCCGTTAATAGAGTAAGAAGTTCTGCTAAAAGACATTACACGTTAAATTAAAAATTCCTATCATTCTTATCTGCGTTGTATAATTGTTTGGTTTTAATTAAATAAAGTGAGCCTCAGCAGTTTTTCTTTCTGTCAATTCATCCTATTTAAATTTGCTTTGTATGTTCTTTTTGAATTCCGTATCCATACCTTTTGTTATTAAAATATTTACTTTTAATGTAATACAACTGTTTGTGGAATATTTTTTTGTTTCCTTTAATGAGCAATTTTCCTGTGGGCAAAGAGCTTTTATTGTGACTTAGATAACAGGCGCGGCTCGTAAGTTAATGTGGAGGTGGGTCAAATTGTGGAGGGTAGTGGCACAAACACTGGCCCGCAATCGAAATATTTTTGGAGTGCTACGCACAAACTAACTTTTATTTTTTTATGTTTTTGACTTTTAAATAGAGCAACTAAAAGATACATTCCTTGAGATATCAATTAGACAACTATTATAAAAAAAAACGCTGACAATGAAGTCAGTACTTTCACATCGTACTTATATTGAATTTTATAATATGATATAGGTACCATTTAAATTTAAAAAATAACAATAATAATCAATTTCTTGTCTCCAAAATCATCTAAAATGATATATCACAAGTTATTTTAAATTTTGATCCTTTCTACTCCCCTAGACACCATCCCTAACAATAATTTAAGAGGAAATAATACTTTTTATTATTTTTCTACACATAAATTAAAATTTTCTAAATTCCAAATATGTGTGATTTCAAAAATCCATACGTCGAATTGATTATGTTGTGTAAACTTTGCCAAAACACAAGACGAAACAATTAATACATGTAATCAACTTTATCGGAACCGTTTGTTTATTTTCACGGCCATTAGCTGATGCGGGTACCTGGTAGGTCGTCGACAATTTCGTCATCTACTTGTCCCTTTTCAGCTTCCGAGCGAGCGCGTATGCTGTTTTCTCTGTCTCACTTACAATGCATTTATCCTTGTGGATTGTCGTAATAACGCGTGAGGTCAATTTTAAATACGGCCCGACCAGGCGCGTAGCGGACAAGAATAAGTTATTATTTTTACATTTCAGTAATATTGCCTACATTGGTAGTAGTTGGGGAGCTTTTGCATGAAAATTAATTGCGTTTTTTTATAGATGGTTTATGTAAAAAGAAGTGCCTAAGTTATCTTTCATTGGTAATGTGGAACGAGAACCTGATATTTTGAGATGCGGGGTAGAGCAAGCCATTCGCTACCTAAAAATTAATAAAAGCAAAGGCGAAGACTACATAAGCGCAGAAATGCTTAAACAACTCAATGCAAAAGGTATGCTCTTATGGAAAATATTTAACAACATATGGCAAACAGGTTAATGGCCAAATGACTGGAGCACATCTACTTTCATTTAATTGCATAAGTAAGGGTCCATTCAAAAATGTAATAATTATAGAACCATTGCACTTATCTCATCATCATCATCCAGCCTTATTCTCTTGTCCATTGCTGAACGTAGGCCTCCTCGAAATATTTCCATCTTTCCCTATTTTGCGCCTCTGCGATCCAGTTCGTGGTTATCCTTTTGAGGTCATCTGTCCATCGTGTCGGTGGTCTACCCCTGCTTCGCTTATCCGATCTCGGTCGCCACTCCAGAACTTTCTTTGTCCACCTTCCGTCCTTCATTCTAGCCACGTGTCCTGCCCATCTCCATTTCTGCTTTGTAATTCTCTCTATTATGTCCTCTACCCCCGTTTTCTCCTTATATCCTCTTTTCTGACTCGGTCGTTAAGGGAAAGTCCTAACATGGATCTCTCCATTTTCCGTTGCGCTACTTGTAGTTTTTTAACTATTGTTTTTGTTAAGGTTAGGGTTTCAGCCCCGTATGTCATAACTGGGAGAACACACTGATTGAAGGTCTTCCTTTTCATACTTACGGGAATTTCTGATTTAAATATGTCCCTAAGCTTTCCGTACGCTGCCCATCCCAGAGATATTCGTCTGGACAGTTCGCACGTCTGGTTGTCCCTGCCGATCCGGATTTCATGGCCAAGGTAGGTGTATTTTTCTGTGATTTCGATGATTTTGTTTTCTATTTCTACAGGTTCGCTTGGTACTAGGTTGGTTAACATTTTTGTTTTGTTATAATTTATTTCCAAACCTGCTCTTTGTGTTGCCCGTTGTAGATCTTTTAGCATTTCCCTGGCTTCCTGCATGTCATCTGCCATTAGAACTATGTCATCCGCAAATCTTAGATGGCTCAGTCTTTCCCCATCTATCATAATTCCCTTATTTTCCCAATTCAGAGTTTTGAAAACATGTTCCAGGACCGCAGTGAATAGTTTTGGAGATAACGTATCGCCCTGCCTGATTCCTCTTTTTATTTTTTTTTTCCTAGACGATGTATGCAGGTCAATTGTTGTTGTTGCGTTTTTGTAGATATTGTATATAATGTTAGAGTATCTTCCCTCTATTCTGCATTCTTTTATTGCTCGTAATATTGAAACTAATTCAACGGTGTCAAAGGCTTTGTAAAAGTCCACAAAGATTAGGGTAAGCGGTTTGTTGTATTCTACTGTTTTCTCGATGAGGGTTTTTATGCATTGCAGATGATCGTTAGTCCCGTAGCCAGAGCGGAACCCTGCTTGTTCTCTAGGTTGGTAGAAATCCAGCACTTATCTCACATCCCAGCAAAGTCATGCTAAGAATTTTACCTCAACGTCTTAGATATTTTCTAAAATGGCAGATCCCACAAGAACAGGCTTACTTCGTCAGTGGCAAAGGGACCAGAGAACAAATCTTAAATGTAAGACAAATAATTGAAAAAGCAAGAGAATTTGGGAAGCCAACATATGTATTTTTTCTCGATTACAGCAAGGCTTCTAACTGCGTTAATTGGTAAAAACTCTGGAAATTCTTTTGGACATGGGAGCCCCTCAACACTTGGTCCTTTTACTTAAACACCTATATGAAAATAGTACTGCAGTGGTCAGACTGGACGACAAAATCTCCCATCCCTTCAACATACAGCAAGGTGTGACGCAAGGTTGTATTCTGTCACCCTTATTATTCAACATTTATGATGATTACATTATTAGAAAAGCCCTGAAGGGGTGGAAAGGAGGTATAAGTACAGGCGGTAGAAGAATAAATAACCTAAATGTCTGATTTCATTAAAAGAGTAGAAAAAGAAAGAGCGAACTTTGGCTTGAAACTAAATCGCTAAAAAACAAAGTTGATGCTAATAGACCGTACCAGTAAGGTAGAAGGAGTGCCTGACATACGCGATGTAGAAATTGTGGATAAAATGATTTATCTGGGAGCCCATATAAATAAAGAATGAAACACATCCATAGAGATTAAAAGGAGAATAGCTCTTGCCAAAACCGCCATGACCAAGTTGAATAAAATTTGGAGAGACAAGCATATAACTCCAACAACAAAACGTAGATTTGTCGAAACTCTTGTATTCCCGATTGCGCTTTATGGAGCTAGAGCATTGACCTTAAAGACTTCCGACACTGCTAAACTGGATTTTGAAATGTGGGTTTAAAAACGTCTCTTGAGAATTCCTTGGACTGCTCATAGAACAAATACGTCAATATTGGAAGAGCTTAAGGTTAAAGATAGACTATCAACCAAAGTAAGGCGAAGAATTCTTAAATATTTTGAACATGTGAGCAGAAAAAGTGATGACAATCTTGAAAAACTTGTAATCCAAGGAAAAGTCGAAGGAAAGTCCTTGGGGACGCCCGCCCACACGCTGGTTGGACCAAGTGAAGCACTTCACAGGAAGACCACTACAAGAAAGCATAAGATGCGTTCCATATAGGGACAAATAGAAAGGAATTAGAAACACCATATCGTGAACGACAAATATAAGGTTATGACACTTCAAAATATGAAATAAACGACTAGAGAGAGAGAGAGAGAGATGTATTATTAAAAATTAATCGTTTAAAAAAAATAGGTGGGTCATCGACCAAATAACCTGATCATTAACATAAGTTAATTTAACTTTAGTAACTGGCGTATTATTTAGTACTGTATGTCAAAATAATATTTAAAATTTAATCGCCATTTACACTCAGTTTCCAATTTTAAAATCTGTTACATCTAAAGGATATAATAGTTTGCCGAGACGACGTGTATAAGAAGTAAATATTTCTTGTAAATAGTCCTATTAGATAGTTCCTATAGGGTGTAACAAAATCAGTCACTATATTTATCTTAACTCTTAGAAATATAATTTATGTTGGTATTTTGCGGGCAGATTTGAAAATTGATCGTTAAACTTTATTTTGGATATTTGAAAAACTTTAGTCTTTGCATGACTAGCGGTAACAAAAAATTGGATATAGTAGGTTCAAATTGATTTAAATAGGGTTTTACAGCGTAGAAGCTTATTATCCAGTGTGAGTTTTGACGTTTGACATGCCAGAGTAGTTAGTAAGGTCATCTTATCGGATTTGGCGTTTTTTACAGGTTGTAAATATAACGTGAGTTGATTTAATGTTGCCTTTATTTTCCAATTCTTAAACAATACTTTTACGATTGTTTGATAAAACAAACGATTATTTATTGGGTTTTATTCAATAAATAAATTAAGAACAGCTTTAAAATACAATGGCAGCTTTGTTTTATAACCGAATTTCTGATTGAAAATAATTTTCATACATTCCAAAATTTTTAAATTTTATCGTGCTACTAAGTAGACTATTTTAAATAAATCCTCCTGAAAAAATCACATTTTTCAACCGAGTTAAATCCCCGAACTCTCCATAATTCTTTCATTGACATTGTTACGCACAAAGAGAATTATAAATCCATTTTATCACAGTATAAATGCAAATGTTCCCGACCAAAATAAAATGGAGATATTCATCGGACCGCTTCCGAAAAGAATGATCCCCACCGAGAAAATCTCCAAGATGTGAGGACAGCATGAAATATTTATGGAAATGAATATCCAAACTTTGCTATTTCCTACCGAATGTACTGCACTAACTTCATCGACCGACTGCAGTTGTAACCTAGTTGAGTGGAAACTTTCCTTGTGTACATTTAATTGTCTAAACATGAGTTTAAAAAAATGGTATTTGACAATAAAAAATTAGGATCATAATGAAACATTTTTTAATCAAAATAAAAGTGTTGAAGCAAAAAGAAGATTAAAAGAAAAAAGCTTTCTTTTCGGACAATCATACTTAAAACATATATTCATTTAAATCTGGAAAATAAAAAAGTAATGATTTCTATGCATTATGTTTTTTGATGTTTCGTCGGTCAACGAATATTGGAACAAAACATGTTTTGTAAATCGAACGTATACTGTTGGCACCTAAGTTGGCTACAAATTGGAATCAAAGAACATTGGGCCGTAATGATACAGTATGCTCTCAATTAAAACAGTCTGCTTACAAAGGATATCTTCTTACAAACCAATAGTATTCATGTGTTATTGAGTCTTTAAATTCTTCGTTAGTAGGCCAACCATAGATCTAGCTGCCTTGCTTTTCCTGCCTTGTTGGCATTAAGTAAGTTTGTTTTGGGCCATTGCGACATCGCGCTTCTCCAAGGTACGTACAAAAAGTCCTAGTGACCGACTGTAAGTGCAATAGCTTAAAAGGTTGTTAAATAATTCTTAAGGGTTGAATTACGTTACCACCAAGATTGATAGTGGACTGTATATTTAAGAATAAGGGAGCAATCAGTGTGGATCGACAGAAAGAATGTAACCGACTTTAATAAAAAAAGGGGATTTACTTTAAGATGAGTGCTCGTTGGTTTCAATATATGTAATAGGAATTCCTAGCTTGAGTTCCCACAATCGATCGTTTCCGCTCCAAATATGAACTTCTGCCCTTTTGGATGTTTAACAACTTAATTACGAAGATGTGAATGAATGAAAGCGTACAGCGGTTTAACAAAGATAGGTTAGGTAAGGTTAGGTATCATGTGAGTGGGGCGTCTGTCACCCCTCCACTGCGACCTTTAGTAGGTCTATTGTGGCTCACTCCTAGAGGTTACAGTTTACCGCACAATCCAGCCCTTCCTACGAAGCTCATGGTTGTATGGGGTGAGATTTGCTTGAAATCGGTAGGTTCTAGGTTGGTATAACTAAATATGTTGAACCTTATTCTTCCCAGCCCAGGGCATGAACATAGTAAATGTTCAGCAGTTTCGTCTTCCACTCAGCAAAACCGACAGTCCGTTTGTTGATTCAGACCTATCCTTCCGAGGTGGTATCTTGGACGAATGTCCTGTAAGCAGTCCCGTTAGAATTTGCAGGTCTATTCTGCTCTATTCTAGGATCTGCTTAGTTGTGTTTCTTGAGGGTTTAGGTAAGAACGCCTTCGAGTGAGTCAACCCTGGTATATCGGACCAGTACGTGAGTATTTTCCTCTCCGCCCAGTCTGAAATAATTGTTTTGGCGGCACTTGTAGTGATTCCAAAGACCGGTTCTGGTCTAGTGAACGCAGATTCGGCCTCCTGTTTTGCAAGGGTGTCGGCTTTTTCGTTTTCCTTCTCCCCTTGGAGCCCAGGTACCCACAGCAGGGTCACCCTGTTGTTCGCACCAAGGTACTCTAGTGATTCAATGCAATTCCATACAAGTATAGAATTTATCTTGTTAAAGCTCAGTGCTTTTAAAGCAGTCTGATATTATGCTAATGTTTTTGTTTTCTAGAGATCTGTTAGCTCTCTTGCACACAATTCGATAGCGAAGACTTCAGCCTGAAAGATTGTAGCATACCTGCCAAGACTGGTAGATATTTAAATCTTCAGTTTCCTGCTGAAAACACCGGCCCAAACTCCATCTGGGGTTTTTAAACCAAAAGATAACGTCTCGAAATATAGTAAAAGTTCATCGTTCCGTATTTAAACGAATTTGGTTGCATCATAAATGTAAATGGGTAAAAAATCGAACGATATCCCAAATTAAATTGCCGGCAAGCCAGGTCAATCCCAGGAAATGAAGATATCATTGTATTTCCTTTTGAGATAGGCGCTGCTACGGACGACAGAAGCTTCGATCGTGCGATTTCGGTAGTAAGGTAAAGATCGGTAATTGGAGAAAAGACCCTATAAATTATTCCCCTGCGTACAATTTACGCTACGTACATTGAATTGATTGTCTTTGCGATAAATCTAAAAGTTTTACAAAATAAACAATACGTTCGGTTATGAATATTCAAACGTAGAAGATTAATAGAGAGAAATTTAGGGGTGGTTTTCATTTCTTGCTACTTATTTAAATATGTGGGAATATATCACTATCCTTATTGTTGTTAATTATAAATTTAAATAACTATCAAACCGTAAGAATGTATGCAAATTTTTATCCAGACACAATAAATACATTGTGTCTAAGTAAGTTGGCTATTAATAGTTTTATCCAAAAAATTTATTCTTTATAAAAAGTTTTGCATGTTTTAAAACCCAAAATTCAATCATTAGATATTAAATTGTATCAGTCGTTTAAGAGGTTTAATTAACAGTAAAGTTAAATAATTAAAAAAGATACTTAAAAAACTACTGAGGTATTAGTTTACTTAGCAAAGTCGGCAAACTGTATGTAAATATATTGATTAAAAGAGTGACGAATAAAACTGAGAAGATGATATGGGATGTGCAAGCAGAATTTAGAAGAGAAAGGAAATGTATGGATCAAGTCTTTCTATAACAAGGTATAGTCGAAAAATTCTTGGCTAGAAGTAAGAAGGTCTATTGCGCTTTTATAGACTTGGAAAAGGCCTATGACAGAGTGGTGAGAAATGAATTGTGGTCGACATTGTCTATGTATGGGGTCAGTGGTAGTTTAATACGAGTACCGAAATTACTTTACGAGGATTCTGCTTGTGTCAGAATAAACGGAGCTTACACGGTTTGGTTTAACATCGAAAAAGGTGTGAGACAGAGATGTGTAGCTTCGCCATGGCTGTTTTACAATGGTTTAAAAGATTTGAAAGAAAGTGCGTATGGATTGAAAATGAATGATTTGATCGTCAAATGCCTTCTTTACGCCGATGATCAAGTCATATTAGCGTCATCTGACGAGGAGTTGCAAGCAATGGTTAATGTTATGCATGATGCTTGGAAAATGAAAGGGATTAAATTAAATGTAAGCATAACAAAAGTAAAGGTTTTTGAAAAAAAAAGCATGACAAACTGTGAAGTTTCGATTAAAGGAGAAATAATGGAACAAGTAAATGAGTTTGTATACTTGGGTTCAAAGTTTACGGGAGATCGAAAGTACGACAGTGACATTGAACGAAGGGTGTTGGCAGGAAAACAAGTGAATAGGGCACTGCATAGCTTTATGAACATCCAAAAAGTGTAAAAAAAGGCTCGTCTGGCTGTGCATAGAGGAGTGTTGGTTCCTACACTTATATATGGTAGTGAATGTTGGGTTTGGCAAAAGAAGCATAAAAATAGGATTAATGTTGCGGAGATAAGTATTCTTAAAAGTAAAGCAGGAGTGACTCGGTTGAATAAAGTGAAGAAAAGTGAGATAAGAGAACCCTGTGGTGTAAAAGAAGATGTGGTTACAAAGACAGATGAAGGAATGATTAGATGGTATGGACACGTAGAAAGGATGGATGAAGGAGGATTAACGAAACAAATTTATAATGCGAGTGTAAATGGACAAGTCGGTAAAGGTCGACCTCGGCAAACATATCTCGATCAGATCAACATTGTTTTAAAGAAAGGCCAGGTCAAGAGTACCAACAACCGACGAGCATATATGAGAGCACTGATGAAAGTAGAGAAAGCGAAAGATGTGTGTAAGAACCGTAGCAAGTGGAAGGAAAAGGTATCTGCCTACCCCTATGGGAAAAAGGCGTGACCATATGTATGTATGTATGTAGTAAAGTACCTCCATTTTTGACCAAATCCAAAATTTTTATAAAGAAAGGATTAAAAATAATTTGTAAATATTCAATATTGTTTATTATAATTAATTTTTTTTGTAACAATTTTAATGTCATTAAAAAGATACAGTTGCAAAGATTCTAAAAAAGAACTCTAAGGATTCGATGCAATTCCATACAAGTTTAGAATTTATCTTGTTGGAGCTCAGTGCTTTTAAAGCGGCCTGGCTGTCTGATATTATATTTATGTTTTTGTTTGCTAGAGGTCTGTTGGTCAACTCTCTTACACACAATTCGATAGCGAATATTTCAGCCTGAAAGATTGTGGCATACCTGCCAAGACTGGTAGATATTTCAATCTTTGGTTTCCTGCTGAAAACACCGGCCCCAACTCCATCTGGGGTTTTTGAGCCGTCTGTGTACATTACGTATTCAGTCTCTGGGAAGAGGATTTGTTTGCTTTTCCAAAGACAGGAATCTATAGGAAGCTATCCTGGCCTCCCTCTCTAAGAGAATATCTAGGGGAGGGAGATGTAGGAGGTGTTCCATCGCTGCCGTTGGTGTGCTGGACATAGCTCCAGTTATGGCCAGGCATGCCAGCCGCTGAAGGCCAGCAAGCTTTGCTCTAGCTGTCTGTTGTAACCCTTTGGTCCACCAGACTACTGAACCATACGTGACCATAGATATTATCATTGTTTGATAAATCCAGTAAATCTGTTTGGGGTTCATTCCCCAAGATTTGCCACATACTCTTCTGAGATTCCAGAGAGAAAACCTGGCTTTGTTTATTGTTTTTTCCAAGTGGGCGTTCCAGGTGAGTCTTTTATCCAGAACTACACCCAGGTATTTCACTTCAGTCGCAAATGGAATGCTCTCTCCGTATAGGACAGGCTGCCGAAGCTTATCTAGCTTTTTCCTTTTCGTAAAAGGAATAATTACAGTTTTTCGGGGGTTTACAGACATCTGTTCCCTCTCGCACCATCTGTATACTGTGTTAAGAGCTTCTTGAAGGACGTTTGAGATCGTCGCTTCAAATTTACCTCTAACTATTATAACCAGATCATCCGCATAGCATTGAAAATCTACTCCCTGCATGGAAAGCTCGCTCAGCAGAGAGTCGACTAGAAGTGACCACATTAGGGGGGAAAGTACCCCGCCTTGTGGACACCCCTTCGCCGCCCTGAACCTAACCGACTCTCCATGCAGTGATGATATTATATATCTGTTTTCAATCATGTTTTTGATCCAGTTACAGATTTTACCGTCTATCCCTCTATCCCTAATTGATGTATAGAGTGACTGTGGTAAGGCGTTATTAAACGCTCCTTCTATATCTAGAAAAGCTGCCAGCGCAATTTCCTTATGTTTAAGGGAATGGCCGATCTTTCCTACTAGATTGTTTAGAGCTAAATCCGTAGATTTGCCTGTTTGGTAGGCATATTGGTGGGGGTTTAAGGGATGTTCCCCAAGATTCCCCTCTCTAATATGTCTATCAATAATTCTTTCCAGAGTTTTCATTAAGAATGAGGTAAGGCTGATCGGCCGGAAGGATTTGGGTAGGGAATGATTCACCGTACCCGTTTTACGTATGTATACAACTCTCTCCGTTGACCAGCCCAGCGGAATATAACTCCACGCCAAACTCGCTCTGAATAGTTTAATCAAAAGAGGTAGTAAAATTTCGCTGCCCTTCTGAATTAGGGCAGGGAAAACACCATCCTCCCCTGGAGACTTGAATGGGAAGAAATAATTCACCGCCCATTGTACAGATGTTGGGGTGACCACTTTTGAAACCTTTCTCCAGTCCTCCCTTTTGGGTCGTGATGATCCCATTGAGAGTGGTCCCTCAGAAGCAGACTGCCGGGAAAGTGGGTCTGCAAGAGAGTCTCTAACGTTTTCCTACCAGAGTCCGTAAAAGAGCCATCTGGTCGTTTTATCGATCCAATCTCTTGCGTCGGATCTCTGGCGAGAGCCTTGTGGATTCTTGTGCTGGCAGATAGATCTGATATACTCTGACAGAACCTCCTCCGGGATTCTCTTTTGGCTTTACTTATTTCTTTGTTATAAGTCGTTAGAACTGTACGATAGATTTCCCAGCAACCTGTTTCTTTAGCTCGATTGAAGAGACGTCGAACTTCTTTTCTTTGCTTGTCTAAGCTTCTGCTCCACCATGGTGTACCTCTATGGTCCCTCTTCTCCTTTAATGGGCAGTTTTCCTTATAGGCCGTTAGAAGGGCGGATGTGATATGCTCATTCGCCGCTTCTATTTCAGCTCTATTATGTATAGTGCTATTACCGTTACCTAGGTGCTGTTGGAGGGATTCACAATACCCTTTCCAATCTGTGCATTTTGGATCTCAAAATTGCACTATGGGACGTTGTCCTATTCTCACGTCAAAACGTATGTGTCTATGATCTGAGCATGAGGGCTCGGTAGATACCTGCCAGTTAACTATTTTGGTACACATAAACTGTGTACTAATAGTTATGTCTAGAACTTCTCCGCGAATTCTGTTCACGAAGGTTAGTTCCGAGCCTAACTTGTTGTTGACTGCTAGCCCTTCCCCTATTATATAATTATATAAGTACTCTTTCATTGATGTCGCTGCTGCCCCAATCCAAATGGTGGGAATTTGCGTCGCATTCAATGATCAGTTGCCTGTTGTTCCTCTTGCAGAAGGCGACTAGATCTCGCACTGCTGCTGGAGGAGGAAAGTAAGCAGAGCAGACGACTACATCTACACTACTGTCTCCTCCTGAGATCGAAAGCTGTGCTGCAACCACATCAGGGGTGCAAAACTCTGTTAACATAAAATAGTTTATGTTTTTCCTGATTAGTATGCATGCTCTTGGCTTACCACCTAGAGTACACGCTATTAACTTACCGGAGCAGTTTCCTAGGCCGCTTATTCTGCCTGTATTGGAAGTCCAGGGTTCCTGGATTAGTGCCACATCGAGTTGCTCCTTGGCGAACCTCCTGCTGAGGACATATGAAGCCGCTCTAGCATGTTGGATGTTCGCCTGGAGAAATTAGATGTGGTTAGCCATTTCTACTTAAAGGTAGAGTGGGGAGGTTTACTTTCCTTCCCCGTATTGTTTCCTGGTGTAGGTCGTTTTGTCGGCGCTTTACCATGAAGGGGTTTTTTTTTCCGGCTTTTTTGCTGGTTTTGGCCGGCCTCTTCAGTCCCGCTGTCGCCGCCGAGGTAGATTTACCTCCCTCTTTGGTTTTAACGGTTACCTCCGAAGACCTTGGAATTTCCGCCGATGATGGATCTTTCTTGGCTTCCTTGGACCGGAATTGCACCTGTCCAAAGCCAAAATATGGGCGGAAATTTTGCCGCTCCAAATCTTTAATGGATACCTCATCCATTAAGAACGTCCACATTTGACCAGGTCCTGCGTTTTTCCTGTGTAGAATGGTCCACTCCTGGGTATGCAGGGTACGGTTCATCTTCCGCAGACGCTGATAAGTCTCACCCATTTACTTTCAAGATTGACACTACAAGGACCAATCTCCAATCTCTCCCCCTTCTAATAGTCGCAGTGCGGGCCGTCCGCGGCCCACACGATAGGTCTAACCTTTTTGCGACTATTTCCAGTAAAAAAAAAATTCTAAAAAATGGGAAAGTTTCTAGCCAAAACTACAGTTACATTGAAATCTCGGGACCATACCAGTATTCATTCGAAACAAACGTTTGGTGCGGAATTTATAAAAATCAAATAATTGGACCTTTCTTTTTTTGAGAAACCTTAAATGCGGATCGTTGTTTGTGCTTTTTAATCAATTAAAGTGTTTTTATTGACAACCTTCCTCTAATTAAACGTAAGCGGATATGGTTTCAACAGGATGATGCCCCATATTACAGCAGATGTACTTCGGTACATTGAAAATATTTTAAATGGTTATTCATCGTTATTCGGAAATTCCTTGGCCTACGCGGTCTTCAGAGTTAACCACACTCGATTTTTTCTTGTGAGGTTACTTGAAGCCAAAGGTTTATCTTTAAAAGCCCTTAAAAAATATCAAGCATTTAGAGAGAGTTATTACAGACACGGTTCGTAGTATGCCTTAAACTTTCAATGTTATCGCATAGAAAATGTTACAAAATTTTTCGATATGGTTAAAAATGAAGGTACTTTACTGTTAATCAAAAATTGTTTTATCGACAAATCTCGTATACGACTGATACAATTTAGTATCTGATGGTTGAATTTTGGGTTTTACAACATGCATAACTTTTTATAAATAATAGATATTTTTGATAAAACTAATAATAAAAAAGTTTTCCATAGGTATGTACCCAACGTACGTAGACACACTGTTTTAATTTCACAATGGTTTTAGACACAATAGTTTTATCTCGGTTTTTAATGTACTTTTCCCATGTATTGATACAATATGTGTTAATAGGGTAATTCGTTAATTCCGTTCGTTCAGGGGCAATGTTGTAGTTTATGAAATGGAAAGTGTTCAAGCTGACAAAATTTAACTCAAGTTATTGTTCTAATACACGTGAGCTTAGTATAAGTATATTATAAGTAAATTAGTTCTTTATTTATTAGTTTTTTTTTAAAAAGAGCCTAATTTAAATTATTTATTTATCCTGCTTTTTATTGGAAATACAATTAATAAGGTTTGTTGTCGTGCTAAATATATAGTTCCAGCGACTAATTTAAAAAAAAAACATCAGTTACAAGCTTTTGAAAAAAAGGAATAAACGGCCTTTATTAATATACCTTTCTGTTTATCGACTTTACCAATTCTTATATAACTTAATTGTTTTTTGGCAGATTTTCTTTTCCTCACTATTCGATATCAAACTTTTTGTAATGTTAAAAACAATTTTCTTAAGAACTACTCGAGTAGAAATCAATCAAAAACTTTCTAACTTTTGCTGTTGATATAACATAATTAAACAGAAAATCTGATGACATAGTTGGTATTAGTTTGATTATCGTAGAAAATGGATTTCATTATGTTCCTTGGAAAATACGGTTCACGAAAAGCTTCGATTTTGCGAGGATTGTTTAGTCGAGGGATCAGTAATTGGAGAAAAGGTCTGTAAATCATTCCCCGGAGTACAATTTCTACAGTTATGTATAAAGCATCGAATGAATTCTAGGTAATAAATTCTGAAACTTTTTGATAAAAAAACAACTGGTCGAGCCATGAATACCCATGCAATGATCTCAAGAGAAATATTGCATTAGTTGAATGCTGAAACATAAAAATAAAAAATTAAATAAAGTCTATAGATGTGTTTAAAAGCAACATATTTACTGGTACATCTTTTTTTGTATTGTACATAAATGGCACGAAGAAACAAGGCCAGAACTTGCGATCTAAAAATGTGAGCTCAAATCTAATTTTAGTTGATATTTTAATTCTAATTATTTTTAAAAAAATAAGTTTAATTTAAATAAAGTTAGTAATAATATTAGTTAAGATACATTAAAAATGACCATACAGAAAAAAAAGTTAAAAATCCCAAGTGATTGGTTTCAAAGACAAAAAAAATTGGCAGTCATTGGGACAGACATTTCACCAATATACGACGGTATCGGATCAGTCATCAAGGCATCGACTTAACGGGCGCACTGTGTTAAGAAGTACGTTAGTAAATTCTCCTAAGATTTAAACCCAACAATTTTTGTTTATTTTTTTGATATTCTTTATTACCGTGATCTGTTTCATACAAAAACAATAAACAATATAATTGTAGAAGAATGCAATTGACATAGTTGGTATTACACCCAGTGGTGTATACCTTGGGGACTAAAGGTTTGGTCTATGAGCACTGCTTGAAATAATCTATAGATTTATGTAGTACTTACGATATTATTAAGCATTAGGTTTATAGTCATTATAATCGGAATCACTGTCGTCGCTATCCTCATTCGGATTGTAAATAACAGGATTCACTGCTTCGATGCGGTTTTCACGAACTTAACATTCCTCCATTAAATTTGTCAAATTTTTTGACAAATTTTTTCCAAATTTCAGGAGCGGCAGTATTTAGTGCTTGTTGCCAGGTTTCCAAAACAGCTTTATCACTGCAACCATTAGATTCAATGTGTCATAATAAGTTTTGCATATTCTCCAAATATACTCAATTTTTTCTCTTTCGTGCCTTTTAATAATTCCGGCTAGAAGCAATACTGTGGAAATGAAATATTTTCGTTCTTTAACCGTTCTGTTATTTTCTGTACCGTCCAGGAGTTTTTTGGTTGCTTATTTAAAATTTCCGAATGGTACGGAGCACTATCTAATACAACCACAGATGGTTCATGTAACGATGGTAATAGTTTCTCTTTTAACATCTTTGTATTCATATTGTCATGATCATCGACCGATTTTGATTTTGACAAAATAAAAGATTGGGTAAAGTCAACATTCTTTGGATGTCGGCAGGATTTATATTTTTTAACTTTTTGTTATTATTTCCATCTTTAACACTTTTTGAAACTGTGGTTAATTTTGTTTTAACAATACCCATCGCATCACACACACGCTTACGTATAGATAAAACTGGTAGCAACGGACCTCCATTGTCCTTTTCCGCTGTAAAATAAGCGTGTACATTCAATATTAATGCATTTACATCTAAAAACGTCGCGGCATTTTCGCGTTCTATTAGATATACATACACTACTTGAAATTACAATCGGTACTATACGATTTTAATGTAGGTACCCACTTTAATAATAACCCTGGATTAATTATTACTTTTCTAAAAATCTTACAAAAAATCTAACAAAAATAAATCAACAAGTCAAAGCTTGGTTAATTAGTGAAATTTGTTTAAATTACTTACCCACCTCTCTTATTATGTATAATAAATGTCATTAAGAACAGATTTGGTTGCAAAATTAACCATACAAACAAATAAAATTATTGACCCTTAATTTCCAAAAAAGGAGTCCCCCATAAAATAAAATTCGTTATCTACGAAATTTGTTTAAAAATATAAAGGAAATTTACTTTCGTACATTTTAAATGTACAGTTGAATACTGGTTATCGAGTTTCTAACGATAATCCGTTACTACCGTATATTCGTGAAATATTTTATAAAAGCTATACAATCACAGTAATTCCTTTGGATTTCCAAAATAATTGTTTACAGAAAAATTAAAATCATTAAATAATAAATAACCTAATTAAAGTGAGTTGTCACCTCGAGGCCACTTTTTGACAGACGGATAAAAGAAAAAGAAGCTATATCGCCACCAATCTGTTGCTGACGTCAGGTGACGAAAGTTTTTTCTTTACCGAAAAATTACTTAACGCTCCCAAAGAAATTTTCAGGATTTGAAAAAAACAAAGACAATGTTTAGTGTTTAGTTTTATACAATTCTAAATTGGAGACATCAATAAAACACTTTGAAAACATGTATAATACCCCCGAATAGAGATTTAACCAAATGACGATAACATTGAAAATGAAATAACAATAGAAAAAGTTCAAACGATAACACAGAAGTTGAAAAACCGCAAAACTCCTGGTGTCGATAATATCAATAACGAACTCATCAAATACGGGGGAATGGACTACAAAAAAAACTCACCAAACTGTTTAAAAAGATAATTTGATCAGGAACCATACTAGACGAATGGAGAGTAAGTATATCTATACCTATACATAAAAAAGAAGAGAAAAGTGACCCCAATAACTTTAGAAACATAACGCTACTGAACTCGGTCCTTAAGCTATTTACTAAAATCATTGCTAATAAGCTCATGGAAAAGGTGCCAATATCCGAAGAACAGCAAAGATTTAGATCCAATAGATCAACGGTGGACGCAATATTAATATTACGCCAAATGAAAGAAAAATCGATAGAATTTCACAAGCCTCTGTTTGTCTGTTTTATGGATTTAATCAAGGCATTTGTCAGGGTCCGATTAGATAACGTAATCAAGATTCTAGACCAGAACAACATCGATTACCGGTACCAAAGAATTATACAAGAACCTAACAGCAGAAGTAGGATAAGAATAAAAACGATCGATGGACTGTCTGAGAAAGTGCAAATCAATACGGGCATACGACAAGGTGACAGCCTACCCTGTTCAACATCATTATGGACCAAATTATTGAAAATATTAAAAAAGTGAACGCTCGATATAGGATGGGCAATCGCACCATTAACGTATTATGCAATGCAGCCGATGCAATCCTCACAGCAGAGAATAAAGACCTACAACGCCCGTTATACAAGACGAAAGTAACAGCACACAAATTTAACATATACATCGCAACAGAAAAAACAAAATGTTTATTTCTAAAGAACCTATGAGGTGCAAACTGGCAGTCGACAACAAGATAATGCCGCAGGTGAGAAGTATCAACTACCTGGGAGTGGAGGTATCAAGTAAAAGAAACCTTATTAAAGAAGCACGAACACAAGCCATAAAAGCAACAAGAGTCAGCGAATACCTGAGAGATATCGTGTGGCGAAATAAAATGATGAGTACAAAAAGCAAGCTAAAGATTGATAAATCTATCTATCTATCTATTTTACCGTACGCTACAGAAACCAGAGCTGAAACATCAACAACGAAAAATATAATGAGAACAACCGAAATGAAAATACTAAGAACCATCAAGGGTTCTACCCTCAGGGATAGAATAAGAAGCCAGTATATCAGAGAAAAACTAGAAATACAGGATGTGGTAAGATGAGCTAGAACACGCAATAGGTGCTGGAGAGACCATGTGGAAAGGATGCCAGATGAAATATGGGCAAAGTGGGCCATGTCGCAAAAACCAAACTCGCGAAGACCCGCAGGCAGACCACCCAAGAGATGGTAAGAAAACTGGAGCTCAGAGTTACAGGAAGAGCTCTGAAGGAGGCTAAACGCAACGGACTAAACAGGACCAAGTCGTGTTATAAGAAGAAGAATTCTAAACTCAAAAAAAATTTACAGAAAAAGACCAAGTCTGGAGTATTATTTTTATATTTTCACAAATTTCAAACTTTATAAATGCTACTTAAAATATAATCTTCGTAGAATATTTATCGAAAAAAATTAAGAAGTGTAATATTAAAATAAATTTTTTTTGAATATCTGCTTAAACTTGTAAAAGCCGTTAAAAATAAGATGCAATTTTGAAAATTCATATTTTACATAAATTTATGTGTTCAAGGTACCACAATCTTTAATATTATTATTGCTCGTGCTTAAGACTTTTAATTTCGGAGCAATAAAATGTCTGGTATCTTCCAACATGGTATAATGGCTTTTCGTACAATCACGGATCCAGATTCGATAAATAACTTTATTTGTTTTTCTTCGGCTGTTCATTTATTCATACCAAAACATTACACAAACATTGAATAATTAAGCGATCAGCCAAACCTATGTGTTTTTCTTGTTGCCAGTTTTCGATGGTTAATCTTTCACAAGCGAATATTCATATGGTAATTCATTACCCACCGTTATTTTTGGGCTTTTATAGACTTGAATTAATTCCTTTTTGTGCTCGTTTCATACGAGTGTAGATACAAAGGATTTCAATTAAGGTAATTTTTGTTAAACATGTAAAACAGAATATTTTTCATTTTTTGTCCGAATGCTGGATTTAATTAAATGAATGAAATGGAATATTTACGTTTCTATGCTTTATATTATCTTCGTAAATGACATCATTAGAGTACAGTTCTGGTGCTACTCGATTTCAGTAGAGCTTTCGATACTATAAATCACGGGTTGCCAATAGCCATATACACTACATTGATCTATCAGCCTCGGCTGTAACATTTCTCAAAAATTATTTCACTAAAAGGAGTCAAAGGGTTGCAATCTTCACTTTCTCTTTAGCGTGGAGTACCACAAGGTTCAATTTTTGGGGTCAATTATTTTCTTTCTTTACTCCTCAAATCTTATTAGTAACTTAAATCGGTGCAAGGTGCATTTCTACGCTGACGACACCCAGGTTTATTATAGTTTTTCAACTGTAAATGCCGAAGATGCTTGTGAACTAATTAAAGACGATTTGTAAACTTTATCAAAAATGCGAAGCTGTCTACTTCTCAACTATCGTAAATCCAGTGTTTTACTGTTTGGACCCAAAATCAAACGACTTGAATTAATCTATGGTATTAGGCATTACCTTCCATTGAAACTGCAGTCAACTCTATGTGAAACCATCGTTTTATCACATTTTAGTTATGCAAATTGTGTGTAAAGTTCACATTTAACAATTCGGTCGAAAATAACAGAATTCATGCTTGAGACTTATTTATGGAATAAGAAGGGGGCAAAAAATCACACATAAATTGAAAGATATAATTTGGTTGAATATGAAGAATAAAAGACTTGTCAATAAGAAACCTTTATACCTACAATGAAAAATTATATGTCCTACAGATATTCATGATGTAAACATCAGATTTAAAGAAACACTGACACCACCTTTTTTCAGAACTAAATTTTTCCGAAAATACTATATTTATCCTATAGGCCGTATATACAGGGAGATTTTTCTCTATGGCATACATACATACATACATAAAGTCACGCCTTTTTCCCATAGGGGTAGGCAGAGACCACTTCCTTCCACTTCCGCTACGGTTCGTACACACATCTTTTGATTCCTCTACTTTCATCAGTTCTCTCATACATGCTCTTCGGTTGTTGGTACTCTTGACCTGGCCTTTCTTCAAAACAATGTTGATCTGATCGAGATATGTTCTCCGAGGTCGACCTCTACCGATTTGCCCATTCACACTCGCCTTATAAATTTGTTTCGTCAATCTTCCTTCATCCATCCTTTCTACGTGTCCAAACCATCTAAGCACTCCTTTATCTATCTTTGTGACCACATCTTCTTTTACACCACAGCGTTTTCTTATCTCACTATTCTTAACTTTATCCAACCGAGTCACTCCGGCTATACTTCTCAGACTACTCATCTCCGCAGCATTAATCCTATTTTCATGCTTCTTCTGCCAAACCCAACATTAATTACCATACATAAGTGTAGGAACCAATACACCTCTATGACACTTTCTGGCTATTCATAAAGCTATGCAGTGCCCCATTCATTTGTTTTCCTGCCAACACCCTTCGCTCAATGTCACTGTCATACTTTCCATCTCTAGTAAATTTTGAACCCAAGTATACAAATTCATTAACTTGTTCCACTCTTTCTCCCTCAATCGAAACCCCACAGTTTGTCATGCTTTCTTCTCTTTCAAAAACCTTTACTTTCGTTTTGCTCACATTTATTTTTATCCCTTTGATTTTCAGGGAATCATGCATAACATTAACCATCGCCTGCAACTCCTCACCCTGTCTCACACCTTTTTCGATGTTAAACCAGTCCGTGCAAGCTCCGTTTATCCTGACACAAGCAGTGGAATCCTTGTAAAGTGATTTCAGTGCTCGTATTAAACTACCACTTACCCCTTACATAGACAATGTAGACCACAATTCACTCCTTACCACTCTGTCATAGGCCTTTTCCAAGTCTATAAAAGCGCAATAGACCTTCTAACTTCTAGCCAAGAATTTTTTGACTATACCTCGCAAGGAAAAGACCTGATTCATACATCTCCTTCCTCTTCTAAATCCTGCTTGCACATCTCATATCATCTTCTCAGTTTCATTCGTTACTCTTTTGATAAATATTTTTGCATACAGTTTGCCGACTATGCTGAGTAAACTAATACCTCGGTAGTTCTTACAGTCCTGCTGCGAACCTTTTCCCTTGTAAAGCGGCACGATAACGGCCTTGCACCAGTCGTCTGGTACACTACCACTTCTCCAACAAAGGTTAAAAAGGCGGTCCAGTAGACTAGCTACCACGTTTTATCCAGCCTTCAGCATTTCAACTGTTATCCTGTCGTACCCGTCCTCGATGGCAAAATAGACGTTATGGCAAAACTAGTAATTAAGCATCCTGTATATATGTTATAATATTGTCCCTAATATCGCTAATAACAGTCCTTTATTTTGATAGAAAAATAATTAAAAATAGCAAAAAAATATAAATTAAAATATTATGGTTATTAATTTTTACAAGAAAAATTGTTATTTTAACAATTTATTGAACTTTCGCAAAATTATCCAACAAATTGTGGTAGTAGGAAGTAAAAATTATTTTAAATATTCATAAACATTATACACAATAATAATATTATGTTTTGTCTTCCTCAAAATGTTATGTGAACGAATCAAAATAATGATTTAACATTTATAGTGGATATAATAACACAATCCTGACCTTGTATAACTAAAAACATTCAGTACCGTATTTAACATAAATTATTTGCTTACAAAATTTAAACTTTGAATTAGTAATAAGTTATTTCTACTGGTTTGGGCCCTCTTTAGGAAAACTTTCTGTAACACTGTTAGTAGCATGTAAAAGTACCCATATCCACATAATTTAAATTAAAAAATATTAAATAAAGTATAGTCATTGTCCTGGAAGACATTTTTAAGAAAATAAAATAGGACACCAAAGGTGTAAACATTGACGGATTTGCGGATTTGCGTATGACATAGTAAATAGCAAATAATCTGCAAGAATTAAACAAAATTCACAACAACTAAATGATGTATCCGCTACTCTAGGCCTTAAAATGAAGTATAACAAACAACAATACAGAACCATATTATAGAAAACGTCGAACACTATGTGTACTTGCGCTGCTTTTGGTAAACTTGCATATTTCCCATAAACCTATAAAGAAAAGTATACGACAATTGCATATTATCTACGGAGCACAGACCATGTCCCTCACCAAAAAGTCTGCTAAAAAATTAGAGACAACGCAAAGGGCGATGGAACGAAGCATGCTTGGAATATCACTAAGAGACAAAATTAGAAACACCGAGATAAGACGTAAAACAAAAGTCAAAGACATCGTGGAGGAGGTAGCAAAGATGAAATGGCGATGGGCCAAGAAGCAAGAGAAGACCTCAAAAAAGATGGTTGGACAGTATAAGAGCAGTGACTGGCAAACAGTGGATGAGATTTGCGAAAGATAGAGAAAGATGAAAACAATTATAAGAGACCTACATCCAGGAATGGATGGATAATGGTTGACAAAGAGATTGTAAAAAAAATAAGAAAAATATAATAAAAAAAAGAAATGTGTCTTAATTAAAAAGTAAATGTTTTCAATCGATTATCATTATGATATCTGTTCATAAAGGAACAACGAAACGGTTTTGTTATGGAGTATACAAAAGTGATACAGGCTATAAATCGGTTAAAGCCAATAATTATTTTTTTTTAAATTCTCCGAAGCCTTGTCTGCAGTATAAAAAAAATTATTAAAACATCAGCCAAGATACATAATATTAAAGCATGCTCAAAATGTGCAAAATGTGAATTATGGGTAAGAAAATGTGGCCGAAGTGACGGAGGTTTTAGGTCGATTAATGATGTTAATAAAGACACTCAATTTGTTTATTACATTTTCACGGAGAAAGTGGTCCAACAGATCCTTTAAACTATCAAGAATTTTAAAAAAAATTCAATACCACTGTCATTGTCTTCACCTATGCATGATGTAACTAAATAGTGATATATAGATCCATAGTTAAAGTTTTTAAATACATTTTCAGAGGGAAATGTTTAACAAGTTTAAGGATAATTTATTGTTTAATTTTGCGAAATATTATGATTTTAATTGTGTTTGTTTAAAATGTCCATCCACTTATTTTTTTATATTTAATACTCCTTAACATCTACATTTGTCATATTTTAGCTTTATATATTAAATTGTCCACTTTATTAATTATAAATAAAATAATAATTTCGTTAAATAATATAGTTTGGCAAGTAGTAACAAATGATTGACACCCTTAAATAAGATAAAATTATAGATATTATTTGTGTTGATTTTTTAATCATAGTAAACATATAATGACGCCTAACCTCTCAATCTGTCTACTTTTTAATGTGTAACATCTTTCCTCTTGCTTTCTTGCTGTGGGAGTGATTTCGTGAAATGTGTAACAGTAACAGTCACAGGAAGTCGTAGAAGCACGCGCTCTGTTGATAATAAGTCTCAATAAAGTGCAGATCATTGATAAAAAGTTCAAGTTAGCAATAATAAATAATTATTCGAATAAAATATTTTAGTTTTAGCTTTTTTTTTTACTGAAAATGGTCGCAAAAAGGGTAGACCTATCGTGTGGGCTGCGAACGGCCCGCACTGCGACTATTAGAAAGAAGAGGGATTATAGAAAGAAGATGATTGTGTCCCGCTTTTTGAAAAGTTGCAGATCATGCTTTTTAAAATTTTGAGGTTGACTTGTCACTTCTAGTGTCAATTAAATAAAATACAATTTTTATTTAATAAAATTATTGTTTGTTATGAAAAATCATTTCAAATATTACCTGACCCATTTTTTTCAGAATATTATTTTAAAATTGCTTATTACTAAGGTGAGACGTCAAATGTTACATTCCTTTTTGTAGATGTCCATGACATTTAAGCAACCTTTTTAATTGTTCACAATTATGGGCTACAACTTAATTATTAACAAATGAAGCACCATGGAAGATTTTTTCGAATGATTGAGTAAATTGTGGAAATAAGTGATAAGTTAAATGCAAGTCGTTAGAGGTCGATCTCGGCGAACATATCTCGATCAGATCGACATTGTTTTGAAAAAAAGCCAAAGTCAAATATACCAACAACCGACGAGCATGTATGAGAGCACTGATGAAAGTAGAAAAAGTGAAAGATGTGTGTAAGAACCGTAGCAAGTGTATGTCTAATAAGATAAAAAGCTTGATACGGATCTGGTCTTGAATTACTAATAAAAGTGTAGACCATTCAGGTTTTATTTTGAGTAGCTATGTCTTCTAATCGAGTTGTTACCTTTCTCGTGCTATTCCTGATATCCGCTAGCTTTGGTGCACCCAAAAAGCCCAGATGCAGGGACTACGTAAGCAGACCATCAAAAGAAACATGTCTTCTTGGTCATTTGGTACAAATATTGATTCGATTGATGCATTGTTCCGATGAAAGTATGGATAAAAAACTCATCACAAACGTAAAGGATATTTTTCAACGGCTGCAGTCCTCCAAACCACATAAATGTTGTGGCATTAACTGTAAAGAAACTTTAAATTCGTTGCGAAGCCACATCACGTTATCAATTGATATTTAAAATTACATAAAATTAAATTTGCTGGTTAAAAAAATTGACTAATAAGTAAATTATTTTAAGACGATTTGTGGCTTCTCGAAAATTTCATTTATTTTATTACAATATTCATTGAAAAATCCTTTATTTTATTATATTTTGTGTATTTTTTATTTAATAATTGGTTTGTTTAACTCTATTACATTGTTATGATTTACAGGACACTGCTTGGGGAAGTTGTTAAATAAAAAAACCACACTTAAACTGTCAGGTAATCAAGACAAATGGTCAATTAATTCGGAAAAATTGTTAAACCCTGTCCATTAGTAACATGTATTTTTTAAAAAAATAATAAATTATTAAAAAGTGTTACATAATTTTTTCTTAAACATATCAACAAACGGGACCTGGTACTGAAAGCACATCATAATAAAACAAAGGGGGCACCTTAAGTCAGATTTTTAATAAATAACTATTAATACCATTGTAATAATCATGGCAACAACGTTTTTTTTATTTTATATGGTACATTGTTTACTTTTAATTGGATATTCATGAGAAGTAAAAGTAAGATTCTTCGACTTTATGATAGGTTTTCATTTCACAAAATAAATACCGTCTTGAATCAGAAAATGAAACAAAATGAAATCTAAACAGACCGTCATAAATTTTGGATGTAATATTTTGTTGAGTTTTAGTTATATTTAACATTGTCTATTGATTTAACATTGTCTATTGATTCTTTATCACTAACATACAGCGTGATATTTATTTTAAAAATTTATTTCATTAGTCAAATATTTAACAGATTTTTTTTCCACGCGAACTTCAGGAGTCTTTACAAAAAAATCACTATACGGTCACTAGACCAATATCTTCGTAATTTAGAAAGATAAATTAGGATTTTATTTTAACAAAATTCTTAATTATATATCTTATAAACTTTTAGAAAGTAAGCAAAAAAAAATTGATAGAAAATAATAAACCGAAATAAATAAACTCGTATCGATTTTTATCCAGCACACAAGTCATTATGTTTTGATTAGTGGTTATATTTCACAAAAGTTTAGAATCCTATCCGTATTTCTTTCGGGTTTCCGTGGAGGAAATTTAATTTTCTTCTGATGTCCCAGTTTTATTAATCTTTTTCGTTTACTGTAAATTGTTTTTTCATTTTTAATATTTGAATTATAGCTGCGGATTATTTCCCAGGCTATTTAAAATATGTTGGCCAAATTTTTGTTACACTTGTGATTTTTTTTTATTTAAAACAACACTGGTTCGTGAATCATTTTTTTTAATCCAAAAAAATTAAATATTACATTTTTATAACTGTGAAATATATACGATAACAATGTTTCCACTTTGAATAAATAAGAATCTATCATTCAGTTATAAGACATGATGAGATATTCATGCGAAACATGGATGATGGATGATGATGACAAAATGCGGACCAAACGCGGACACCATTTTGAACATCTAATTAACTTCCCAGTGGAATTTATGGTAATGGGTCCGATTTTGCGAATCCCGATTTTTGACATATCTCCACATTTCAAGGTCCCCAGAGTCGAATACAATAATTTTTAAGTGGACGTCTGTGTGTGTATGTACGTATGTGCGTATGTGTATTCGGAATTATTTTTCGTCTCGATTATCTCGAGAACAAAAAATTATATTGACGTGGGACCAATTGCATTCGACGCATAATTACGCAACTTAGAACTGATTGGATTTTTAGCAAAATCGGCGAAGCTGTTTTTTGTGGAGAATCAAAAAACTGAAAAAATGGCTGAATTTTGCAATTTATAAATTATACTATTTTTAATACAGAATTTTAAGATCTTTTAAATAATATAATTGTATGTTAGGAATAATAGTATGAAAATTATGATGACAATATTTTTAATAATAATAATATGATTCTTTCCACTGGGAAGTTAGTCGTGTCAACTTCTCGGGTTGTACCCAGACCACTGATATTTCATTTTTATTTTAAGTAAAATGTTTTGTGTATCATCATCAATAAACAGTTTTGGCAGGGGAAGATACGGTATGCACCCAATGTGTCTGTTAAACAAATGACTTTTTTTAGTAGCTACGCTACAAATGCTCTTGTCTGCAACTATTTTACCTATTTTGGGTTTTTCATAGTCTCCGGCACGGTCGGCCACTTAAAAAGGGCTGCATGCTATATATTTTTACAGGGCCTACCGAACGAACGATTGCTTATCTAGTGAGGGCGTTACAGTCAAATATGATAAGGAATGCTGTGTTCTTCTCCACATACTTAGTCTGCATACTGGGTTCTCCAAAAAGATGCTCATGTTATGCAGATTCATCATTAGGCAACAGTGCCCCGCAACGGGCCTTGTTATCAGCCTGAGCTCTTTCCTGTCCAGTACAAAGTTTGTTCTTCCCATCATTTTCTTGATATGCCTTATGCTATTGATTACTAGCCAGTTTCGTTCTTGCTGCCAGATTAGCAAAGACTTGACGCACCATCGACGATTATTTCTAATGATTGAGTAAATTGTGAAGATAACGCTACGTCCCAGCCATTGTTAATCAAAACAGTACGAAACTTTTGAATTACCGCTGTGTCAACATGGCGTCTGCGCTTGTCACATGATAAAAAGTTCTATGGGCAAGTCGATAGATGTCGACCTCGGCGAACATATCTCAAGAAAAAGGAAGTGGTTTCTGCCTGCCCCTACGAAAAAAACGCGTAACCATATGTATGTACGTATGTAACTCTAGACAACTGGGACTTTCCTAGCAATAACATATTCCTTAAGTCTCTTGTATATCTCATAATTTTTTATAAATACTTTATGCCAATTTAGTAAATCAGTAGAATTCCGATAGATACCTGGAATTAAAAAAAAACTCTTTTAGCTCTACACAATATTTTCTTTTGTCAAAATCATGTAGAAAAATTTTTAGTAGCACCAACTATTTTTTTCAAACTGTTTTAAAGTCTCTTAAAGTATATTTTTGAGTTTGCTGGATAATAATACTGAAACTTTAATTTATTGTTTTAGTGTACACATTAAATGTTGTGGATAACACACTAACTTTTGGGGTCACCACAATTTATAAAAACAAATAAATAATTATCTTGCATTGCAAAAATATGCATAGTTCAAATTGAATTTTAAACCTATTATGATTTACTAACAACAATACTGTTTGTTTTTGTTTATTTATGACGATCAGTGATTACAGTTATATAACAATTAATATTAAAAAAATTTTGATGTGATAACCCTTTTAAAAATTGTAAAAACCATTTAAAATGGCTCCGCATAATAATTCTGTAGTACAGAATAACATTTATTTAGAAACATGTATCAATAATTGGTTAAATAAGTGGAACGTTGCTTTATTTTGTGTGTGGGCATTATAAATATAATTTTTGAAGTGAAAACTTCTTTAGCGGCGTTGTACACTTTTTTTGTAATGGGTAAAAAATGTTAAACTCGCGTCAGGACACGTGGCCTGATCGAAAATTCGTAAGACGGTACCAAGGTATTTTAGGTCGGACGGAAGACTGACCTGTTTTAACTCGTGAAAATGTTACTTTCATAGCTCCGTAATTTTGTTTAAAACAGACTAGGTTTTTTATACAATAAACTCAAATACGTTTTAAATAAATATTTTCTTTAACCGTTGACGCATGTCATGGACTTTATTTACTTTGTTTATATATTTTTAATAGAAATAAAACGTACCCGAAGCTTCGTAGATCGCGTTTAAAAAAAGTATTCGTTGATTCAGCGATGTTCTCGTCGATTAACCGATATAATTTTCGATATTCTTTTTAAGTTACTGTCATATCGATAGCCGTACGCATTAACGGAAGTATCTTTTATATAAAAAATATATCACAAACGAACAATAATCATTATAAGAAGAATAGTACGCTATACGAACCCGACATGTCTACCTTGTTGCTTCGAATAAGTGTGTATCGTGTATAAAATACTAACAATATTGTGATAAAAAAGAAACAAACAAATTTAAGTAATTAATATATCTTTATATTAAATTAACTTAAATATTAATAATTCATTCAGTCAGTCAGTGTCCGGCCGTCCGTCAGATCGGTCGGTCATGATTATATTTAAATAATCGACAATACGTTAATATATATTATACACTTGGAAATTGTACGCACGAGAAAGTTTTAAGTTTAAATCTATTTTTTGATTTTTGTAGTACGACAAAACGCACAATTCGATAATTCGATGCAATATTTATCTTGTATGTAGGTAGCAGCATGATTTATTCGCCAAAATACCCTTGTGTATTCCCTCATTATATATAGACGACATACTCGGCTTAAAATTTTCCGCAATACTATCATTTAAGAATTTGCAAGTTTATTCTTAAAAAGGATAAATCATCTTCTCGATTTGTTTCGTTATGTTTATATTTTTGAAGTGAAAACTTCTTTAGCGGCGTTGTACACTTTTTTTGTAATGGGTAAAAAATGTTAAACTCGCGTCAGGACACGTGACCTGATCGAAAATTCGTAAGACGGATGGAGAGTAGACAGCTGGCGTGGCGTAGGAGAGGGAGTATCCCCCTCTCTTTCTACGGCGCGGCGAAAATGTATGCCTGCGCCGGCTGTTTCGTTTAGGCGGCGCAGGGCGCACAACGTTAATACTTAAGTTTCCACTTCTGCCAGCACTCCCAGAGTGCAACCCGTTAAAATTTTTTTTTACTAAAAATAGTCGCAAAAAGGGTAGACCTATCGTGTGGGCCCGCACTGCGACTATTAGAAGGGGAAGGGATTATAGAAAGGAGATTATTGTGGACCCGCTTTTTGAAAAGTTACAGGTCACAGTTCTCTGGAAAAACTGATTTTGGAAGCTTGTTCCATTCCGTAGCAGCCCTGTAAAAAAAGGATTATTGATGGAGATTGGTCATTGTAGTGTCAATCTTGAGAGTAAATGTGTGAGACTGATCAGCGTGCCGAGTTCTTCGGTCGAATGTGGCCAGTGGTGGTATAACAGTTTTTATTTCTCTGGAGCATCTGCCATGGAAATATCTATAGAGTAATGTCTGGTCTGCAACTCTTCTTTTATGTTCTAGTGGGTGAAGGAAATATGTGAGAGTTGAGCTGTTTAACAACCGAATGGCCCTTTTCTGAATGGAATCTGGAAGACAAAGAGAATGCCTTGGTGCTGAACTCCAAATGTGCGAGCAATACTCCAGTAGAGATCGGATTTGAGCCTTGTACGTCGTCAACAGTTTATCAGGAGTAAAAAACTTTCTAGCTTTCCACAGAAAACCTAGCCTCTGGCTTGCTGACTTTGCGATGTTAGTAACATGGTCATGCCAAGACATATTTTTAAACACCGTGACTCCCAAAATCGAGATGGAAGAACTTGATTCAAGGGTATATTCGGACGTTGTGATGAAATGATTTGAGGAATTCACTTTCTTGAAAAACGTAGCGCTTTGTGTTTTCTGGGAGTTGAACTGAACAGATTGTTGGTTTCCCACTCGACGCTTCAAGATCTCTATTGATGGAGTCAATCTGTTTCTGCCTGAATCTATTTGTATCATTCACCGAAAGTAATCGATAGGATGTAAAATTTAAGACAAGTGTGTTGTCGTCTGCGAAACTGTAAATGGGGTTCGTGGTGGTTTTCAAGAGGTCGTTGATGTTTAAAAGAAATAGGGTGGGCGGCAAATAATTTGCTTAACGATGCCTGGTGCCAAACGCGGTCAATGGCTTTAGATATATCCAAGGCTATTGTACGGGATTTACCAAATTTTTTAATAGTGTTTGTCCAAAGCTGAGTGACATAAGCCAGCAATTTTTCATTAGACCGAAGTTGTCAAAATCCATATTGTCCATATTTTTGACTGCATTGCAAATGCAAACTAATTAACTGCGACTTACCTAATATTTCATGTCTCTTAATACATTTAATTTTTTCCAATTTTTTTCCCTCTGATGCGAAAATAAATATTTATTTATCATTTTAGGAGAAAATTTATTTCCCTGGAAGTAATCATTTTCCATATTGCACCCAACTGGAAAGATGTCTTTAAGTACATAATAAATTTTGTATTTGGTGGCAATATAATTTCCTGCGATTCCATATCATTTAAAAAACGAACATCAAGAGTTACGACGTAATAAAAATATCAACTGCTTATTTATTTGCGATTTAATATTTTGTTTAGATAAATAAATATACGTTGTAGCAACGGGTAAAAATTCATGTGAAAATAAATGACAGATGTAACGAACAAGCTTAATTATGAGGATATTTGTTGATAATTAATATTTTTTAATAGAATTCGCAATTTAATTACTTAATTAAAGGTCACACATTAAAGATAATCAGAGGGAGTATATTTACCCAGATATTTAAAACAAAAACGCATTGAAAAATTTGTGTGAGTACATGAATCAGCCCAATTACAATTTGATTTATAATATACTAACGAAAATTTATGTCACCACCAATAGAGAAATCACCTCCGGTCAGGCCCGCGCCTTACAGGGCAAAGTTGTGTGGTGCACGACGACACCGAGGCGCCGAAAATTCTTTAAACTCAAAAGGAAAAAAAAAATTAAGTAACAAACAATATTGTCAAAACAAAATTTATAATGATAAAAAAAAATTGTTAGGAATTGCTAGCTATTACATTGTTTTTTATTTGTTTATTATTTTATTTTTATTCTTTAAGACGAGGTAACCGAATTTCTCGAAAATAATATATTTTACAAATGAGAGTACTAGTAGAGGATCCGAAGTAAGATCGACCTTTACCCATCTGTTTAATGAATAAAAATTATTTTATAAGTAATTTAATAATATTACGAATTTTTAGTTCTTCCGTTGGTCCGGCGATTAAAACCCGATACAGTAACAAACCCATGTTTATTCCAATACAATAAATTCTACTTTTATTAATCACTTATATATTCACTTAGATATACAACTTTTACAACTTTTTATTACTATTTACATTTCTTAATTCGTAAACACGCCCGCTGTCCCTTTTTATACTTGTACGAATAACCACGAAAAAAGTCCATTGTATTCTATGCTCATTAAATATTCACCCTAGATTCGGTCGGCAATTGTCAGAGACGGACTCAATAAAATCTGTCAAACTGTTAAAATTTATAAAAAAAATAGTTGCCTGAATAAATCCTGGCCAGGTTATAATAAATTAAAAATTCAAAAATCACTTTTTTTTTAATTTCTACCGATGCGTTAAACGAAAAAAAAATTTAACACCAACCAAGTGATATAGGGTTGCCCGCAAAAAATCTGTCCTTAATTATGGTTGTCGAATTTTTAAAAAATTTTTAATGCGACATACTAAATCAATAATAAAATAATTGTATCTATTAAACAGATACGTGAAGGTTGATTTTACTCCGGATCTTTTACTATAAATATTGTATTGATATTGACAACATGTGATCGTACTTATTTTTGTAATTAAAAATGGTTAAAAAATGTTTCTTATGTGACTCAGATAATCTCTTAATTGATTTTAATGATTTTACAGCGAAAATGTATGGCGTGAATAACTGCAAGAGAGTAAATGACGCAAGAAATCGAATTTTTGTAAAAAATTATGCTGCGAAAGAAGACCACGAACCATTTTTAAAAAAATAACAAGTTTTGACTCTAACTCTATATCGCCATGTTGGATATCCCTACGACAAAAAATTTTGAGAACAATTTTTATTAATTCTATGTGGCTTAATGCAACTGAGTCTACATGTATCAAACTCCAGCCTGAAAACTGCGGTTGGCATTTATATGATTATATAAAACCAACAGGTTTTATTGGGGTTTGACAGTACAAGATATTATCGAAATGACGGAAGATGATAATCAATCTACCGAAATCTATAATCAAAATTGTACTTTGGATGAATCGGACATAGAATAATAATTATTATAAATATTAAGTTCTATATTTTTATTGTAACATTTATATTTATAACAAAATATCCTTGGTGTCGGTTTTTTTATTTTCTAATTTGACATTTTCGACGGTTCATTTTGTTTATTTTTATTTACTTTCTTAAAAAAAGATAAAAATTCCAAACAAGTATACATCGCTTTTTGATTTTTATTCATGACAACATTTGTACACTTTGATGCAGCATATATACTTAAATAAATATTTACAATCTTTTTAAATTATTATATTAATCTAACATATATCAACCTTCAAATTATTATATATTTCATATTATTTTCGTACGTATACCATAGCTTTATGACTAGCCAGAAAGTGTAAAAAAAGGCCCGTCTGGCTGTGCATAGAGGTGTGTTGGTTCCTACACTCATGTATGGTATTGAATGATGGGTTTGGCAGAAGAAGCATGAAAATAGGATTAATGCTGCGGAGATAAGTAGTCTGAGTATAGCCGGAGTGACTCGGTTGGATAAAGTAAAGAATAGTAAAACAAGAGAACGCTGTTGTGTAAAAGAAGATGTGGTTACGAAGATAGATAATGGAATACTTAGATGGTTTGGACACGTAGAAAGGATGGATAAAGAAACATTGACGAAACAAATTTATAAGGCGAGTGTAAATGGACAAGTCGGTAGATGTCGACCTCGGAGAATATATCTTGATCAGATCAGCATTGTTTTGAAAAAAGGCCAGGTCAAGAGTACCAATAACCGACGAGCATGCATGAGAGCACTGATGAAAGTAAAGGAAGCAAAAGATGTATGTAAGAACCGTAGCAAGTGGAAGGAAGTGATCTCTGCCTACCCCTATGGGAAAAAGGCGTGATTTTATGTATGTATGTATACCATCAGTTGCTCCAAAATACAATTCTGTGTCTTCGTCTATCGCACGAGATATTTTTTTCGGACCAATTTGTCGCACGTTCACAGTTGCATTAAAATTTTATTTTTTAAAATTCGTCAACCATCATTCAGGACTGACTTTTTGTGGACAACCCTATACAATTGTGTTCGCAATAAAACAGCGCTTATTTTTATGTTTAATCTAAAGATTAAATAAGTAGGTGCAAAAAACCAAAATACACACTTTCGTAGACTTGCAAAACCATTATATAGAATTAAAGATACTCTGACTAAAAGTGACTAAAAGTTCTGCTTTAGCTGGTAAAACATTCCTTATATCTTAATAGTAAAAGGGGGCATAATAGATACTTCTATTAGTAAAAACCACCTTCAAAGTGGTTTTAAAGATCCTGTAGACTATGTAAAGGTAACAAATAAAATGTGGTACTCATTTTATATGAAGGTTTTAGTAGGTACACTATGTAGAGAAGAAAACAAGACCTTGTTTTACACTTTCAAGTAAGCAATGCCTAATAGTGCGACAGCTAGAAAGACACTATTTAGAAAAATGAAACCAGTTTTATTCTAAACTTCCCTAAATATTTAGAACTCTTTAAGCTGCTTAGTTACCCTGTTTGGAAGCAAAAGTGAAACAGTGAATTATTTAGGCAGTAACACAATCCAGAAAGCCCCCATGGATACTGGGGCAACAACTCTTGACAAGTAATTTCTGTGCTGAGGACTACTCGCGTGACGAATGGGTTGTAGTACCCTTAGCCAGGAAAACATGCAAAAAGGTTTAATAATAACTCAGTTGACCGTTCACGGGAATAACTTTGAACTCACTTAGAACGTGTCGCGAGACGCACGAAATAATGTTTATGTTTATTAATCGTTCGTATTTATTTCGCAACCAGATGTCTCGAAAATAATAGTGTGTTATTGTTTTACTTCGATCGGTCGTTAAGCTGCTCTACTTTGCAGTGACGTTAAAGATCACGACATTAAAATGTAGAATTGCTAAACTAAATTAAACATATTTTTAAGTTCAACGTTCTTTTTAATTAACGGGAGTTTTTCCGAAACTTCAACAAACCTATGAGCAAGGGACCTAACAATACATGGCGATCCTAATACATTACAGGGTACATGGAAACCCCGACCATCTGATAACGGATCCAGTACTCTGTCCCCCCGGTTTTAATTTGCCAAGGAAAACGTGGACATCCCTTAACCGGTTCAGGACCAACCACGGTAGGACCCGCTACTGGACTCACAAGTGGGGACCAACCGACAGCCCTAATTGCGATTTCGGACACCCAGCCCATACCCCTTTTCATGTTGCAGTGGAATGTCCAGTAACGAGGGCAGAGTTACCGTTTAGCCGTCTTTGTGGGGCTGACCGTGAAGTCGTAGAATGGATCGCCGAGCTCCACCTCGAACTTTTAAATATTATTGAGTACTCTGAAAAAAAAACATACGAAATATAATATATACATACAAATATATCAGATCCAGAAGAGATGACTATAACAACATTTTATAACTACCATTTTATAATGAGAATTGTAGCAGATATCTTTTACCCAATTTAAATACGGATAATAATTTCAAGTTGTCGATATCCTTATCGATTTTTACAAAATTTTAAAACAAATATTTCTAGCTATAGGGAAATTTTTTTAAAAATTATTTAAGATGGCAGTAAATTCAAAATTAATCACAGTTGTTTCAAAACTCATTAAAATAATCTGATCGTCTTCGTTACAAAAAAGTTCGTACCTCAACAATCGTTTCCCCATAAATAAAGCAGGAAACAATCTGGCGCCAGCCTTAAAAAAATTTAATTGAACGTCTATCGAAATTAAATTGTGTGGACAGATTCGTTTATTTCGGAAGTAAAAGAGGCAATAATTTTACGCGAGACACAATTTCTTTGGACGACTCCTAAATTTAAATTGACAGGACGGCTTTCTTATCTTTTGAGCCGAAGCTTGAAAGCATGTAGTTCGCCTCATTTAAATTGATTCAAGTGAGTTTTATGGAATCGATTGCTTTTCTTTATCGCTCCTGTCCATAAAAAAATGTGAGAAAAAAAATATAACCCAACAATAATTCCTCAAGCTATGTTGTAGTACCTATTTTGTAATTTTGGCACAAGTCAAGCTGCAGAAAGTGCAGCAGCTAGCTTGTCTGGGAATCACAGGGGCAACATTTACGTGCCCTATTACAGCCGTAGAGGTAATGCTAAACCTTCCACCATTGCACTTATGTGTAATAAAAGAAGCAGCAGTCAGTGCCATTTAAAGATTTTGGAAAATATTTTCCTAGAACCATGCCGAAGCCGACAGATATTATGCCAGTTAGGTACGACTTCGAAATGCAGTTTAAAGTGGGCATAAACAACCACCAAGTTTGCACAGAAAACGAACCTCAACTAGGAAGGGATGCTGTAGTGGGGTACACTAATGGATCCAAGATGAATGAAAGGGTTGAATTGGGCGTTACAGTGCCAAATTTGAGTCTCTCAAAACCCCTTGGTAACACCCCAACTATCTTTTACCATCTTTCAAGCAAAATTACATGTCATAGAGATATTTGCCCGGAAGTGCATTGAAAGAAACAACCAAAGGGCAGAAATCTATATTTTATCAGATAGCCAAGCAGCACTAAAAGCTCTGAAGTCATACACTTGTGAGTCTAAGCTGACTTAAGACTGTAAACAATCCCTAAGATAATTAGCAGCAAACAATCAGGTTACTCTGATGTGGGTTTCAGGTTACAAGGGAATTAAAGCAACGAAGAAGCTAGTTGCCTTGCCAAAGAAGGGGCAAATACACAATTTTCCGGCACAGAACCCTTCTGTGGACTTTTCAAAGACAACTTGAAAGAAGAGGTTCGACGCTGGGAAACAGATGAAATGAAATCTCACTGGCATAAAGTGCCAGGACAAAGACAAGCGAAAAGGCTAGTAAGTCTTTCACCAACGAAAGCTAAACAGCTTCTCGAGTTGGACAATAAAGACTTGAAACTGGTAACAGGACTCGTCACTGGACACTGCACTCTGAGGTATCACCTGAAAAAGATGGGCAAAACAGAGAGTGATAGTTGCCGCTACTGCGAGAACTGCAGAACATTTGCTCTGCGAATACTCAGCGCTTTTCTGCAAGAGGCTTAAGTTTCTGGAAGGGTCCTTTCTAAAGCCCTTTAATGTCAGAAACTTAGACCCCAGAAAACTGATAAACTTTGCATGAAGTCTCGGAATCCCGGGCCTCGAATAGATTAAGGGTTATGTACAAAATATCTGATAGGTTGAAATGCTTGAGAGGCAGCATAGCCTTTACGACCCCCCCCCCCTACAATCTACAATCTATCTATTTTGTATTAAAAGTGTTTCTAGAAGATTTTGCTTGTTAGTAATTTATGGCACGACTAAATAAACGTAAAACTTAGAAATTCCAAATGTAAACAAAATAGAGAGATAAATAGGTATCATGCGTATGGAGCATAGTAAGGCTGCCCCTCCACTGCTACTATTAATTGGTTTATTGTGGCTTACCCCTAGAAGTTACAGTTCACCGCACAATCCAGTTCTCATCGCGAAGTTTATGGTTGTATGAGGTGAGATTTTCTTGAAATAGGTAGATTCTAAGTTGGTAAAACCAAATATGTTGAACCTTATTCTTTCTGAGCAAAGGCATGAACATAGTATGTGTTTAGATGTTTAGGATTCCACAAAGCAAAAATGACAAGTCCATTTTCTTATTTAGACATATCCTTCCAAGGTGGTACCTGAGACGACAATGTCCTGTAAGCAGTCCCGTCAGAATTCACAGGTCGTTCGTACTGGTTGTGTTTCCCGAGGGTTTAGGTAAAAATTACTTCAAATGAGTCATATCTAGTAGATCAGACCAGTGCGTGAGTCTTTTTCTCTTCGCCTTGTCCGAAATAATGGTTGTAGTAGCACTTGTGGTGATTCCAAACACTGGTTTTGGTCCTGTGAACGCAGATTTGGATTTCTGTTGTGCAAGAATGTCTGATTTCTCGATGCCGTTTATACCCTGGTGCCCAAACACCCGCAGCAAAGTTACTCAGTTGTTTGCACCAAGGCACTCCAGAAATTCAATGCAATGCAAGATTGTTGGAGCTTAGTGATTTAAGAGTAGCTTGGCTGTCTGAAATGGTAGTTTTTGTTCACTAGAGGTCTGTTGGTCAACTCTCGTGCACAAAATTCAATAGCAAAGACTTTAGCCCAAAAGAATACTCGTTGCTGAACATTCGTTTGAGAGTACTGACCCAGATTTGCATCTTTTTAAACTGGTACCATATCTTGGTAAAATAAAGAATATTTTAATCCTTTTTTCTGGCCATATTTATTAAGAATATATACTGACTGATTAAGGCTAATTTGGCGCTGAAAATCTTTGATTTACATCATTTATATTCACGAAAATAAATGGTTTTGATTGGCTATCTTAAGTACGACACTGATTTCGCTCGACATGAAACATGTGTTAAAATCACGTGCATATATTTCTAAAAACAACCGCTGCTGTCATCGCTGTCTCTTTAAAATGCAAATGCCGTAGTAGCTGATTAAACTTGGGTGTATTTAAGACAAATCTGGGTAATAAATTGTTAAATTGGTAAAAGCAGTACTTTAAACCAACACGTATCAAGTTTTCATGCCTAGACAACGACCACTTGACACCTACCGTTGCGTGATACTAATATATAAATAAATGGTGGCGCCACCAAGGCACGTCCAGTTGACGAGAATAATTGTATTAATGAAACTAGTAATCTTCAGTTAAGGATTGTTTATGATATTGTGGGTATCAACTTTAAAACACTCTTCTGTCAGTGTAGTCATTTACACCAAACAATTTTGCCATCAAATAATAATCGTGTACTTACATACTATCTAAAAAATTGCAATTCCAACTATAAACATTTTTTAAATTCTTGTTAAAATATAAACAAGAGTTTTTTTTTCTTTTTCTTCTTCTTCTTCCACTTGTAGAAGGCGTAGTTAACTGATTTTTTTCTGTAAGCTCTGCACCCTCTTACGATATCACTGGGGTGTCAGTTTGTCTTCTTAGCTCTGTTGTTCTGAGCATTCTTTTGGTTTTTGATGTATCGGCTCTTATTTTTGATCCGTAGGTCATTACTGGCCTTACGCATGTTTTATAGATTCGTGACTTATTAGGAATGCTTATCTGTTTGTTTCGCCAAATGCGGAAGAAAATTTTTATTTCCGTATTGCCCATTCTATATCCGAAAGCTCCGAAAGTTCATTATAAAATTAAATATCACGGGATTAAGCTGTCCCCTTGACGTATACCAACTGTATTGTCTATTTCTCAAGTTAATTCGGAGTTGATTCTTATTTGGGTGGTGTTGTTAGTGTTCAGTTCCAATATTAATTGTTGTAGTTGATTTGGTACATTTTTCTACTTCTATGTGTTGATTACATTCTACAATCTTACTCTATCAAACGCCTTGGTTAGGTCCACGATGCAGAGGAATGTAGTTGTGTTCTGGGGACTTTTCTGCTATTTGTCTGAAAGCCTTGTTGTTTTTTATTCAGTGGTGTGTAGGGACTTAGTTTGGTAGCTAAAATGCTGGTAAATATTTTCATCGCTGAGCTTAGGAGGGGGATGCCTCTCTAGTTAGAAGGGTTAGTTCTTTCTCCTTTCTTAAATAAGGGTATTGTTGTGCTTTTCTTCCATTCGTCAGGAATTTTGCTCTCCTGTTATAATTATTGGAGTTTCTTCTCCTTTATCTAATTCTATATTGGGTGTCGTCTTGTTCTGGTGATATACGTTTTCAAAGTAATCAGTCCATTGTTCTTTGTTGATGCTTTCGATCTCTAAGTGTTCATTGACTGCTTTCTTCATCTCTTTTAACATTTTTCTCTCCCTACATTTTCCCAGTATTCCTGTTTAATAATTTGGACTCTGTTATTGGCTTCATTTCGTTTTTGTATATATTTGTCTTTTAATTCTCTTAAGTCTAAGTTCTTGTGTCTTATATAGACTTCTTTTTTACTTCCGGGGTATTCTATGGCTTTGTGTTCACTTTTGGTATGGCACTTATTGTTCTTGTGCTTCTTCAGCCGCTTTGTATATGGTATTTCTTATTTTATTCTAGAAATCATTTATGGGTTCGGTTTCGATTATGTTATTGTGTTCAATTTGTTGTTTTAACCGGTTTTTGTACAATGTCCTAGTACTTTCTTGGTTTAGGGATTCGATGTTGTATTTGTCGATTTTAATGTCTTTGTTATTATTATTATTATTACATATAAATAAGGGCAGAGGAACAAGTCCCTATATTACCCATAAACTGTAGATAATATACAAATCAATTACTCACTAGGAAATTAATACATAAATTAAAGTGAACAAAGATAACAAAACAAAAATACAATACTTGGTATCAGGATAAATATTAAATTAGAAGCTATTGATGTATAAGGCGGTCCAGTCTATTTTTAAATATGTTAGTAGAAGAAGCAGAAATAATGTCAACATCGAGATTATTCCAGGCGTCAAAAACTCTATTACTCAGAAAATTTTGTCTTGATCTGGTCACAAAATTTTCTTTTTTAAGTTTTAATTCATGTCCTCTGAGCCAGTTGTCATGGTCTAATGGAAATATCACGGAAAGGTTTCCAAAGTTGAATTTTAATATTTTAAATGTTATCATAAGATCTCCACGGTGACTTCGAAGTTAAAAAGAAGTTAAGTTGGTCTTAAGTCTCTCTTTATAGGAAGGTCTTCTCAGTTTCAAGGAAAGTCGAGTGGCTTTTCTTTGAACATTTTCTAATAAACTTCTATCACGAATCAAGTCAGGATACCAGGCGGACCCCGCATATTCAAGAATGGGTCTTACATAAATGGTGTAAAGTTTACAAAACGATTGAAACGTAACGCTCAAAAAACACTTCCATATAAGATACAGTCTGTTGTTAGCACGTTTGGTTATTGACAAAATATGGTCGGACCTAGTGAGACTACTTTTAATAATAATTCCCAAGTCATTTTGAGAGAATACGGAGTTTAAAGTTTGACCGTTTATGACGTACGATAGAAGTGGGTTGTTTTTACTGGTAAATTAATGTTTACTATTTGAATATTAAAACTGCCACTTTTTATAAAAAATTAACAAACTGTTACAACTATTTTTGTAATCAACCCGTATTTTAAAAATATTGCTGCATTAATTTGTTTTTTAACCACGCCGGGTTAAATAATTGTTATAAACGTGCAATAATTGTCGCTGCACAATTGCATTCAAGTATCTAATCTACTTACGTCAATAGCATAGAATGATGGTAACAACACTTTCACTCATCAGTTGCTAAATCCCATTTCTGAATTATTGAAATTGGTAATTACATTTTCCGACCATTAACTGATAACGACGAAATATGATAGTAGTTTAATGTAACAAAGCTCTTTGAATATTTTAACTTTTATATTTTTATTTTAAAGCTTTTGAATTTTGGTAGCATTTATCAAATTAAATTATTCGTAAAAAAAAATGTCGATATCATAAAATGCGACATGTTTAAAACGTTTTCCAGTTAAGGTGTTTAAAATTGTAAATTTTGATATTGTATAAGAGTTCTTACACTATATAACTAGTAGCTACATTATAAAATAGTAACTTAAGCTTGTCTTATTAAAGCTGTATAATGTTGTACAATAAATATTTTATAGCATTCAATTGCGTTGCATTATAAAACACTTTTATACCTGAACTTTAAATAATATAAGCATTTTTTCTTTATAAATGCCTTATAGGATAAAACAATGTATGACAGAATAAATTCGTTCCAAATTCTGCGTTATAAGACTGAAGTGACTTTTGCATTGAAATATTTTATTCAAAAACCAATGCCATGGTGATATGAGCTACTTTCCAAATAACAAAACAGTGTGCTCATGGCGTTTTCAAACGTGGTCGTAGGAAAACCATATTATAACATCTAGCAACCTCTTTTACTTTTTGCGAATCTCAATATAATTATTACTTGTCAAAAATAGTTGTATAGTGTCATCGCATGAAAACACAATATATCTCACAAGTAATACATATTATATTAAATTAGATTGTTTAGTGCAAATGCCAAGTCAATCTATTTATTTAAAACATAAAAGTGAAAGTAAATTGTACACTATAGAGAAGCCTACTTAAGGCTCATCGAAGAGTTCTTTACAGTGTTTTATTTGTGTTAGTGCCTTTACTAACATTCATATTAATTTAGACATATTTATTAATACTCTCCAAATTATATCTAGTACCTACTTAAGTTCAATCGTACATATTCATATTCCTACCGATTATAGCTCATTTTTCGAATATACGACGGTTGCGGTTTAGTAACCAAGGCATCGACTTACTGTGTTAAGAGGTACATTGGTAAATTTCTCAAAGATTTAAACCCGCAATTTTGTTGTTTCTTATTAAGATTTAGTTGAAAGGTTTTTTTTATTTTTTGCTGTATTGTGAACAGAAATCGTTGATGTAGCTCTCGATAAGTTTTTTGGTTATGAATAGGCACATATTTAATTATGTTTAAATCGAATGCAACAAAAATAAATTATCGGTACAAATTTAATAAATATGTTTAATCATATAGTACTTACGGTATAATCAAGCATCACTAGCAGCAGTTCACAAGCAGTTTACTATTTCAATTTTTCACACTTTTTAAAACTGAAGTTAATTTCGTTTCACCCATCGCATCACACACACGCTTACGTATAGATAAAACTGGTAGCAACGGACCTCCATTGTCCTTTTCCGATGTAAAATAAGCGTGTACATTCAATATTAGTGCATCTACATCTAAAACACGTCGCGGCATGTTTGCGATCTATCAGGTATACATACACTACTTGAAATTACAAATGGCACAATACGATTTTAGTGTAGGTACCCACTATAATCATAACCCAGGATTACTAATAACTTTTCCAGGAATTCAACAAAAATGAATCAACAAGCCAAAATAAAGCTAAATAGCTTAGTTAATTAGTGAAATTTGTTTGGATTACTTACCTAACTCTCTTATGTACAATAAATAAAGTCATTAAGAACAGATTTGGTTGCAAAATTAACCTTGCTTTCAAATATAAATATTGACCCTTAATTTCCAAACAAGAAGTCCCTAATAAAATAAAATTCGTTACCTACAAAATTTGTTTAAAAATATTAGGGGAATTTACTTTCGTACTTCTTAAATGTACAGTTGAATACTGGTTATCGAGTTTCTAACGATAATCTGAAACCACCGTATATTAATGAAATATGCTTTACAACAATTTAAAAAGTGATTTATCGAAAAAATCAATAAATTATGATGAAGAATACCTACACTATTTTAAATGTTAAATATTAGACTGTCAATGATGAAAAAATTGAATGGGTTTTGTTTTCCTGTCAAAAGATAATATTTTCCCATTGACCCAAAAAGCAATTTCAAAAAAAAAATATAAGACTCTCACTTTAGGTAATACTTCATCGACCATTACTTTCAATAACCCACACACATCAAAACACATTACACCAACCCCTGTGGCGATAAATCTGGACCTCAAACCACCTCCGGTTTGAGTCCCTTTCCACTCAGTGGTGGAACTTGCATTATTATTTTAAGTTACAATAATTAAATTTTAAGAGAGGATCTACCTTTGGTTTGATTAGAATAAAAGTTCATTTATTTTAAATTTACCTCAAAATTAAGTTCATTATCTTTACTTTTTACGAGTTCTTACATACATTGATGCAGCAGTCTTATTATTTTAATAATAAAAAATATACTTGTTTATAATACTGGAGATACAAAATTATTTAAAAATTTAGTGGAACATTGCTGGTATTTAAAAGTTTCAGCGATTAGTCAGTGTCAAATGTTTAAATATATTAAAAGTAATAACAAATTTAGATACATAAGCAATTCCGAGCCACCCTGAATAAGCTAACAGCTAAATTTAGAGTTCACATTGTCTGGGTAACCGACCAAGGGACAAACCAGGCAACTGTAAGGCGGACGAGCCAGCAAGAGACAGCCAGGAGTACCGATTGCAAACTGCCGGATCCTCCTGCACAGCAAAGTAGTTCAAAAAGCTAACTTGTGGTGGCAAAATGAACTCACATGCTTATCATCGAAACAGATTTGGCCTAAACGAGATCTACGTCAAACTAATGATGTTTTAACTCTATCCAGGGAGTCCATTGAAAACGCGATCGTGGCCATAACAGGATATTGGGCAGGTGGATCCCATGCACGGCGCATGGGAATCGCAGCAGACCTACGACACGACTTTTGTAGAAGCTGTCACCATGAGGTAGAGAAGCAAACAATAGTAGATCTTCTTTGCCACTGCCCAGCCTTAGGCAGAATACGCCTTTCTATACTAGAACAACCGAACTTTAATGACCTATCTGATCTCAGTTCAGTTAGCATTAAAGATCGCACACTATTTATTAGGTTTCAACTGATTCTTACGGTAGAGAGGAAGAGCACTGCCATCCATTAATAACAAATTTTTTATCCAAATTAATAATTTAAAGTTAATGAGAAGCGTTTTTTATAAAAAAATACCGTAAGTCACTTATAATTGTATTTTTTTAAACGAAATAATTAAAAGTAAATATCCTGCAAGTGATATAAAAAATCAAAATCAAAGGTTTTTTTTAACATTATAAAAGACATTTCAGGGTTTTGCAGCAAAACGTAAGGTGGGTGTTTTCTTACTAACTTAGCCTACAAAGAAAACTCAAACTTACAAAGAATTTTCCAATAGGATTAAACTTTTTTGAGTTTGTTTAACGAAGAATATATAAATTGGCAGTGACAAAATAAAGAATAAGAATTCGTCCACAGTAACGTCAAAAAATAAATTTTAAAATAGAAGAGAATGTTAAATACAAAAATATAGTAAACATCTGTATCATCTAAAGAGTATTGTTTGTACAAACAATGCAACGTCAAAGTGTATGTAATCCTTATAAAGTAAAAAAATTACAAAAGCGCGCGCGTGCACACATACACACACACACACACACACACACGCACACACGCACACACGCACACGCACACACACACACGCACACGCACACACACACACACACACACACACACACACACACACACACACACACACACACACGCACACACACACACACACACGCACACACACACACACACACACACACGCACACACACACACAATGTATGGGCTGGTATTCTAGGAAATAAAATAATTGGACCCCTTTTTATTGATTAAAACCTAACGGAATAATTGTACCCGCAATTATTAGAAAATGAAATTAATCCATCTATTACTCAATCACTAGAGAGATAAGTTAATGAACAGGGAAATATGGTGCTAGATGAACACAATGTATATTATTTTCAAAAGGACGGAGCTACACCACATTTCGCACTAGCTGTAAGACAATGGCTAGACGAACGATTTCCAAGACTTTGGACTGACAGAAGGGGTTTAATAGATTGGCCGGCAAGATCTCCAGATTTAACACCACTTGACATTTGTATGTGGGGCTATTCAAAAATATTAGTTTATTAAACTCCTTCCGAAGACATTGTTAAACTAAAGCTTAAAATAAGTCAAGAATGTAGACGAATTACTAGCGAAACTTTGCAAAGAGTTTGAGAAGAATTTGAAAATATTGCCTACAAAGTAACGGAGCACACTTTAAACAGTTACTGTAAATACATTTAAGGAGATGTTTGTAAATAACTTTATTTTAGTTTCTGTTGTAATTTTGCTATGTTTAATGTTATCTGCAAAGTAAATCGACGAAATAAATTGTTATTTATATGGCCGATTTGCATTTTTCTTGGGTTCTATTTGATGTATCGTAAGGTAGAGGTTGTTGTTTGATATTTTAAAAAAGGGGTGGAGGATGTTATAGAGGTGCCACTTGGAAACAACAGAATAACATGTTTAAACCTCTCCTTGATTTAAAATTCGACGTGTTTTTTGTTTTTGTTACATTTACGCAAACACTGTATGTATAACCACTTAACTTATAAAACTAAAGAGACGTCAAAGAATGTTTTTGGTGCTTTTTTGGTTTTGGGAAGTAAAAATCTGTAAGTAAATTAAGAAAAATCCTATGTTGTTTTATAGTTGCAGACCTCTGTTATTAATATTTTTACATGAGAATCTATTGTCATTGAGCCCTGAGGATTAATTTAACACAAAAAAATATTTTTATTTTCAATCCATAATACAAATCCCCCTTGAGTAAATGTTCAATCTACCCCACTGTTCAAGACGTACCGTATAGATTCGATGTGAAAAAAAAGCCGCGTTAGACTCAATATTTAACGGTGGTCGGTATGAATGAATAACCTGTTACACAGTGATCATTACTCACTAGAGCGGGCTCGCGGGGTAACCGTATCGGACATCCAAGTAAAAAGCGCCACATGGTGCTACCGTATAAATTGGAATGTCGAATATTTCTCTCATTTCTCTTGAACGAGGCGACATGTTATGTCCTACATGTGTAAATTGCTCTTCTGCTATTCGATATTTTGGGACAAAATAATAGTATCCTGTTGAGAGCTGGCACTGCGGTAATTCAATTGGAATAACCCCTACATTATATCATTGGATGCGCCATAACAAAACTTATATTTTATACGTATTTTACAAGCAAATCTTTGGTCTAGACTCTAGAACAAATCGTTTTTCTAGACTCCAGAGAATCGATTTGTTTAAAATGGCGTCTAGGATACAAAATTAAAAACTAAAAAGGTATATTGCTGTAAAAACCGCTTAGCTTCACCCCTTGCGTGTAATACAGGTGCTCTACAGCATACATACATACATATAGTCACGCCTTTTTCCCGTAGGGGTAGGCGGACACCACTTCCTTTCACTTGCTACGGTTCTTACACACAAATTTTGCTTCCTCTACTTTCATCAGTGCTCTCATACATGCTCGTTAGCTGTTGGTACTCTTGACCTGGCCTTTCTTCAAAACATTGTTGATCTGATCGAGATATGTTCGCTGAGGTCGACCTCTACCAACTTCTGTCCATTCACACTCGCCTTATAAATTTGTTTCGTTAATCTTACTTCATCCATCCTTTCTACGTGTCCAAACTTATCTAAAAAAAATTTTATCTATCTTTGTAACCACATCTTTTTTTACACCACAGTGTTCTCTTATCTCACTATTTTTTACTTTATCCAACCGAGTCACTCCGGCTATACTTCTCAGACTACTCATCCCCGCAGCATTAATCCTATTTTCAAGCTTCTTCTGCCAAACCCAACATTCACTACCATACATAAGTGTAGGAACCAACACACCTCTATGCACAGCCAGACGTGACTTTTTGACACTTTCTGGCCGTTCATAAAGCTTTGCAGTGCCCCATTCATTTGTTTGCCTGCCAACACCCTTCGCTTAATGTCACTGTAATACTTTCCATTTCCCGTAAACTTTGAACTCAAGTCCACAAATTTATTTACTTGTTTCATTTTTTTTCCCTTAATCGAAACTTCATAGTTTTTCATGCTTTTTTTTCTTTAAAAAACCATTACTTTTGTTATGCATACATTTATTTTAATCTCTTTGATTTTTAGTGCATTACGCATAAAATTAACCATCGCCCGTAACTCCTCTTCGGATGACGTTAATATGACTTGATCATCGGCGTAAAGAAGGAATTTGACGATCAAATCATTCATTTTCAAATATTTTAAACAATATAAGTTAAACAGCCATGGCGAAGCCATACATCCCTGTCTCACACCTTTTTTGATGTTAAACCAGTCCGTCCAAGCTTTGTTAATTTTGACACAAGCAGTGGAATCCTTGTAAAGTGATTTCAGTGCTCGTATTAAACTACCGCTCACCCCATACATAGACAATGTCAACGACAATTCACTCCTCACCACTCTGTCATAGGCCTTTTCCAAGTCTATAAAAGCATAATAGACCTTCTGACTTCTAGCTTAGAATTTGTCGACTATACCTCGTAATGAAAAGACCTGATCGTTACATCTCCTTCCTCTTCTAAATCCTGCTTGCACATCCCATATTATCTTTTCAGTTTCATTCGTTACTCTTTTAATTAATATCTTTGCAAACAGTTTGCCGACTTGCTGAGTAAACTAATACCTCGGTTGTTCTTACAGTTCAGCTGCGAACCTTTTTTCTTGTAAAGCGGCACGATAACGGCCTTGCACCAGTCGTCTGGTTCGCTACCACTCCTCTAAAAAAGGTTAAAAAGGCGGTACAACAGACTAGTTACCAGGCTTTATCCAGCCTTCAGTATTTTAACTGTTATCCTGTCGTACCCAGCAGCTTTATCCAGTTTCATAATGTTCAACACTTTCACAATTTCTGTCGTACTAATTTCACTTCCACTCTACAGCAGTAATAACTATAAACCTACAATTTACTAGTGGTAGAATACTAAAAATATTATAACTTTAATATTTTTTCGGATAGTTTTATTAAAACGATATTTCATACAATTATTTTCATTGCATTACGCTATTTTTTTTTTATTGTTTCCTATCGTCGAATGACATTAATCTTGCAAAAAAAAACCTGAAAAATAAAGGCAATGATAGAAATTGGACCCAAGTCATTAGCCCTTTTTGTATCAAATTAATTCTACTAAAATATCAGAAAGGTCTATTATATTTGTGATAAACGATAAAATGTTGGCAACGTTTTCATTTGACGGTTTACAATTTTATGATACACCTGAGGAGTACCTACAGACGTAATTAATCAAATTCTGCAAATTAATTAAATTTGTCGGTTAAAATTAAAACATAAATCTGAGGCATTTATAATGGCGCTTTACAATATGAGAAAGAGGTAAAGTGTAACAAAGAAAATCGGCAGAATAAAGTAACTAAATCAAGATGTAGTCGGATAAGGGATTAAGAGATTAAGGCCCTATTAATATTGTAACGAAATTACTTCTATCTTGGTTTCGGTGATTTTAAACTCTCGATACAGTAACAAAACAATTTTTATTCCAATACTTTTACACAATAAACTGTAGTTTTACAAATCACATAGATATTTACTTAGATATTCAACTAATTACAACTTTTCCAACAATTTAAATTTCATAACTCATAAACACTTTTTAAAACTGTCTTTTTTATGACCGCGGTCATTGTTCTTTTTATATTTCTAAATCATAATTCCAGACTAATCCACCTGTTTCTCGAGAGTCCGGAACAATCCTTTTACCATTTCGAATACGCTAGACGAGGTGTCCGAAAGTTTGCTAGATGAAGGCGGAAGCCGACAAAGCGCTCATTAATATGCACCCCAATTGTGGTCTATTCTCGGACGCAAACAAATAAACAGGGCCGGGTTGTAACAATATTACCGTTGTTTTTTTGTGTGTAAGTAGTAATTAAAATTATACTTTAGAGGTTTTTTAGTTTTATTTTAAGTATTTATAAATACCCATATGGCGAGCACTTAAAGAGCACAGGAGGCGATGCAGAAAATTCAATTTAACATGTTCGGGTAAGTGTGTTTCTAAAGGAAAACTTACGAGAAACTTTATTTATCAGTGATCTTTTTTTTTAAATTAAATCTATATTTAACTAATTTGGTTTAGATTTTCAGCAAAATCGGTTTAGCTATTTTTTATGGAGAATCAATAAACTGAAAAAAAAAATGGTAAACTTTTGGAATTATTTTTCGTCTCGATTATCTCGAGAACAGAAAATGATATCTACGTGGGACCAATTGCATTCGACGCATAATTACGCAACTTAGAACTGATTAGATTTTCACCAAAATAGGTTAAGCTTTTTTTATGGAGAATAAAAAAACTAAAAAAAATGGTAAACTACCTGAATTTTGCAATTTATAATTTACACTATTTTTAATACAGAATTTTAAGTTTGCCACGTCTTTTTTTGTTCTCTAAAGAGTACTCTGCTAGTGGTCTCTCTACTGGCAAATTAGGCCCGAGCTCAGCCGTAGAGGGTAGAAGAAAAAAATATCAAAGTGAGCCGCGCCACCTACTTAAGACGGTACAATCCGGAAACCCCTAGGTCTTGTAGGCACCAGCAGAGCCACACGATAAACAACAAACAAAAATGGTGAACTAGATAAATAAAACTATATCTACAATTCCTGAAATATATTAATTAAGTAAAAATGATGTTCTGATTTTTTACAACAAATTCTGTATTTTCGTAAAGTGGATTAAACGAATTTAATACACTTTTCTTGAAATAATATTTAAATTAATTATAACAATCTTTCAGACAATAATAAAAAAAAACCTAATGAGGTACAAAAGAGAATTAAAAAAAAAACAACAAAAAGAAAATGTTCACAATATTTAAAATTTCAAAAATAATTGGTTTTATATAGAATTCCTGATAGCAAAAGATTAACACAAAAAAAGTACACAAAATAAATGGGCTTGCAAAAAAATAATAATTTGAAACCCTCACAATAACCACATAAATTATATTCAATAATGTATAAATTCAGATTCAACTTGGAGCAGGTACAAATTTAATGAAAAATAATTTGTTACTTTTAAACTTTTAAAAACACTTAGATCGAGCACATAATAACTGATAAGTTGATAAAATTAAACTCGATACCACGTAATTAATTGAAAACTTCATTAAGACGCCACTGTTACATCGATGATCCAAGAACAGAAACACCAAGTAGTATTTTTAAAGATTTACACTGTTAAAACACTCGAGCTTATTTCAAAAATAATTCTTTTTACGATGGCTGTCCTTCAAAATAGCAATATTGTAGGATATTTACAAATAAGTATGAATAAACGTTTTTACTTGGACACAAAGAACTATTGAGGATATTACTTTAATCAACGTTCAGACTCGGCATATTATCCGATGCAATAAATAGTTTTCAACAGTGTACCATATTAATAAATTAAAATAACTTAATCGCGGTGTTAAAAATAAGTTACGTCGTTTAAATATTCTAAAATAAATCTCTTGTAACCTGTGGGTATACGATTTCTCTAATCATGTGGCCGGATTGATTATGGAACTGCACCTGGTACTTCACGATGGCTTCACTTCATCAAATCCCACACGTGGTGATTTTAACTTGACCCCAATAACCAAAATATCCACCACAAAGGCACGACCGAATGGTCAAGTTAAAAATTAAATGGTTTTTCCTCAAAATCCAATGAAGATGGCCCAAATACAGCCAGATATGAAGGAAAAAAACCGTAGAAGTTCTGCTCACGCAGCGACACCAAGCGACTGATCACCACTCCTCACTCCCAGGCCGGATATCAGAAAATGACCCGGGACACGCGTCAGCCAACCTTTGCAAATCTAAGTTCCTAACTCAAAATCGCGTTCGTCTGTGTTGATAGCCAGCCCATTCACACAGAAAAGCAAACCAAACAATAATATAGCTGACAACATCGAGGCCAACGATCAAGGCGAAATCTAATAACAGAGACTCCCACTCCAATTAACAGAATGTCACAGCCATTAATGATTAAACCCCTTCCCTGCTAGGTATGCAACACTATAAACAACGAACCAAATACGGTAGGCAAAACAAATTACGAACGCCAGACTATCATAATAATGAAACGGTAGTTGAAAAAAAATAGGCACGTGACAAGTTCTTTTGAATAATATGATTATTGCATGTTAGGAATATTTGTATGAACACTATGATGACAATATTTTTAATAATAATAGTAATAATTATAACAACAAAACATATGGTATTTTTTCATTCTTTTCACTTATCGCCGGGAAGTTAGTCGTGTGGACCTCTTGGGTCACACCCAGACCACTGATATTTTTTTGTTGTTTTTACTTTAGCACAAAAAATGCGTATCAAAACCATATAAAAACATGTTTTTGTTGTTGTTCTATATTTTAACTAACCACCAACAACTATTTTTTATATATATATATATATATATATATATATATATATATATATATATATATATTATAATTTTTTAATTAAAAACAATTTTTTATTATACCTACTTAACATACGGACACTTTTTACCAAATAATTTTAAAATATATTATTTTTAGCAAGTGTAATCTTTTTCTATATTAACCATCGCACATTTTTTATTTGTAAAGAATTTTTTTATTTCCTTTTATAAAAAAAATATTCAAATAAACACCTTCCTGAAAGGAGAAATCATTTTTGTGGAAATATTTTCTGCTTGGAGTGAACCTGCAACAATAAATTTCTTGGTATATTATTTCACTAACCGGGATATATTTTACCTACAAACAGGCAATATATTTCGTGAGAATTTTTATGGTTCTTACATCATTTGTCAAAATATTGGCATCTGTTTACAGACATTCATTGCCTGTAATCTACACTTGGGCTGATACATAATAAAAAAAAATGTGTTGGGCAAAGCAAACATCAGATTTATTATGTACAGATTTTCCAGACAGAATTTTTCTCTTTTTTCTTTGGCTGAAGCTTTTGGAGGATTATTAAAAACTAAAATGCTTTTCATTTTTACCTATTATTACTGCTAACAAATGGTAAATTTTTATTTTGGAATCTCTATTTTTTCTGAAACATTTAACAGTTTTTTTACTTTTAGGATCTTTTACTGTCTTTAAAACTAAACGTTAAAAAAATGTAAAATGTTTGTAATACTTACTTGAAGCTTTTATTTAAAACATTGTCTTGTATCATTTACTGTGTTTCCTTTAAAAACTGTTTTTTTTGAATTTTTTGCTACTTTAAAGGCACCTTTCCATTTGGTTAAAAATACGAGTGTGTTTTCAGTATATTTTTAAAAAACACAGAAAAGCTAATTTTGAATACAAAAACTTAGCATAAGTGTAACCTCACATATCTTTAAAAAAATATTCACTGGCATTTTTTGTCCTCGAAAACGAAAGAAGGCGTAGAAGCCGAATTTACTTCAGAAGACACAATGCAAAATTTAAATTACCACATATTGCTACAGTTTACATTGTGTAATTATATGCAAAAGCGAAAAAGTTCTTGAAGAATGGACATATAAAACAATTTCTATCATTACCAATTCTCTTGGTACGCTAAATGCATTGCATGTACCTAATGTTTTTTTCACACCCAATAGTCACATTGCAATAAACCAGGAATTTAAAAGAGTCTATTATAAAAGAATCATTTTAAAACTAATGTGTGTGCTCTCCCATTGGGATCACATTTTCTGAGAAATATTTAATCCAAAATACGGCAGTTTGAATAAGTTATCTTCATACATATAGTCACGCCTTATTCCCGTAGGGGTAGGCAGAGACCACTTCCTTCCACTTCCGCTACGGTTCTTACACACATCTTTTGCTTCCTCTACTTTCGCCAGGGCTCTCATGCATGCTCGTCGGTTGTTAGTACTCTTGACCTTTAAAACAATGTTGATTTCCGACTTCCCTCCATTTATACTCGCCTTATAAATTTGTTTCGTCAATCTTCCTTCATCTATTCTTTTTACGAGTCCAAACCATCTAAGCATTTCTTTATCTATCTTTGTAACCACATCTTCTTTTACATCACAGCGTTCTCTTATCTCCCTATATTTTACTTTAAACCGAGTCACTCCGGCTATACTTCTCAGATTACTTATATCCGCAGTATTAATACTATTTTCATGCTTCTTCTGCCAAACCCAACATTCACTACTATACATAAGTGTAGGAACCAACACACCTCTATGCACAGCCAGACGTGCCTTTTTTGACACTTTCTGGCTGTTCATAAAGCTATGCAGTGCCCCATGCGTACTCTCTTTCAAATCTTTTAAACAATCGTCTATGTATAAGTTAAACAGTCATGGCGAAGCCACACATCCCTGTCTTACACCCTTTTCGATGTTAAACCAGTCCGTGCAAGCTCCGTTTATCCTGACACAAGCAGTGGAATCTCCAATACCAAATTATTCAAAAGGATTCAAAGAGAGAAATTACTCCAGGGAACAAAAAAGTGATTTAGACACGTCTATCGCTGGCTCTTACTAAACCTTATAACGCGCTCTCTGCAATCCGTCTGTGATATTTGTGAACCTTAATTAACAGTAAAGCACATTCTCTGATGTCCATTTTACCACCAAGAGAGAATAAACCACCAAATTCCTGAAACACTGAAGGACATTTTAAGTGGAACGTGTAACACGTGTAATAAAATTATATATTATGGAATTATACAAACACCTTCTTTTTCGTTTTAAAATACTTTTAATCGCTTAAAAAAATGTTAATTAAGTTAAATTTTTTTTTTTACTAATATTAAACTGACAATGAAAACAACATAATTTTCTATCGTACTGAACCCAGATCGTTTCTCTAAACCCACATCAAGTGCACAAAGGTCCTAGAGAAGCATCAGAGCGTAGATAATATCCCGACGGTACATCCCAACTGAGAATCGCCCTTGGGGAATGAGAGCTTCGGTTAGGGTTTTTACCTTTCTCTGTTTTATTAAAGGAGCCCGGTGGTATTTTCCCGCGCGGTCGCGCCTTATGGCTAATAAGAGTCGCTCTAACTCTTCGAGTTTCATGCTTGGCAACATTCACGTGTAAATGATTCACTTCGTGTAGCTCATATCGGAAGAGTTATAGCGTTACTGGTGCTTTAACGGAAAATCTCGATTTTTGCTTGCTGTATTTTCGGAAAAACGGCGTTTGGAGTACGGAAAATGACGAACGGTAATCATCACATTTTTGTATTTTCTGATTAACTTTCCATTTTATTTTGCGTTGCTAAAAAGACAAAAAAAATTTGATAGCACATCTTACATTTTACGTACAGAAACATTTAATTTTTGCCAATGCGTAATAATTAAATTCACTTGATATTTGACTATTAAATTGACTGTAGCGTTTGCAACAAACGTTAAAACTATTTTAATATTGCAAGTTCTAAAGCTGTAAGTGCTTATTTTAATCTTCCGAAAATTTGGCTTGCTGGTAGAAACTAGCCATCCAACATAGGGCTCTTTCTTGAGTGTTTTAGTAGGTATTTAATAATTATTCGTATATTCGAACTAGCTAAGTCAGACCTTAGGCTTCAATATATTATCCTAAGTTATTGAAAGAAATGATATATTAAGTTGTTATAAACTATTTAATGTTGTTATAAATAAATTTCAGGACTGACCATTGAACTTGGCACCCATTTATATCTCACTTCTTTTGTCGTTGAAGTCAACAACCAAAGCATATATCATAATATTGAACATGGCTTTCATTTCACATTTATGTTTCTGATGGGATATCATTACTTTTTGTACAGAAATTATTAGTACGTACTTATTCATAATAAAATTATTACCAAATAGTTTTTGTTATCCTAATGTATTTTTCTACGTTTACGGGGTATTTTTGTGTTATTTTCTATATTTTCTTATATAATTAATACTAAATTCCAGTTAATAACGTAATAAATACGAAAGTTCCACTATACTCTTAGTTATAAGAAGTTATAAGTACTAAAACTAATATGCGCTATTAAAAAAAATTAAGGGTGGTATTCTACTTATTATATATTTACGTAAAGACCTTAAAATCCACATAAAGACCGGCTGTTATCAATTTTGATTGCTAATTCTTACATTACAGGCACTATAAGTAAGTGTTCCTAATAGAATTAATTATTTACAAAATTATAATAAAAATTTACTAGTTTCTGATTTATCCCTTTGTATTTACCCAACTACCTATCTGAGTGCCAAATTTGAACTTTCTAGGTCATCTGTAACTGGGTTAGAGTTTTGATCTATAGGTCAGTCAGTGATAAAAATGACGATTTTTGGACGTTAATATCTAAACAACTCTTTGAGGTGTGTTTATAAAATTTGGAGCACATATGTATCTCGTAAGTTTCAATATGAAAACCAAATTTGACATGTTTATGTGAAATAGTTTTTGAGTTATGAGGGGGCCAAAAGTGGCTTCAAATGGTTCGTGTAATATTACACACGGTACCGCTCACCATTTTGTTAGCTTAAACTTGGCTTGGTCTAGATTAATAATAAAGGAAACAAGAATGTACAAAATAAACCACGCACTGTTCTAATTCATGTTATCTACGTGAAAATCGGACTATTCTACCTCATCGTGTTATTTTTGGTTGTTCTGTTGGAGTTGGTTGATTTGGTACATACATCTTCATTCGAAACGTTGTTTCATTAGGTGCGGCTTTTTAAGATACGGTAGTAATGCGGAAGAAATTGAGGAAAATCTAGATCAAGCAAATAGAAACATCTTTTTTATTGCAACTGATTTAGCGACAACTCTACAAAACGGATAACTCTATACAACAGACACTTATTTTTTCTCGTTGGTATTAGTTATAAAAAAGGTTTACTGTATTTCCATTTGACGGTGGCAGTCGTCCAATTAAATTTATATAAACTAAGTATACTGAATCTTTCGTCTGGTGCATTAAAACTGCCAATTTTTGTACTAGTGTGTCTATGCACCTCGGTTTCCTGGCAATTGGCACATGCTTTAGCCAGCTCTAATATTAGACCACACAAAGCGTGCTACCACTTGACTTTTATTATTATTGACTAATTTATTTAACTTTTCAAGGTTATAAATATACAGGGTCCGGAAATATTGTCTCGAATTTATCCATTATAGCAGATGTTGAATACATACAAAATTGTAGACGGCAGGTATTCATAGCTATTCCTATTCATACCATTCCAGAATCTCAAATAAATACAAAATTGTTCCTTAACATTCGATCGGTTAAACTTATTGAACGTAATAATAGATATAGTGTAATAAGCATGACGTGACAAGTTGAAATTGTGATCATCGTGTATATAACTCTAAATTCTTTTTCAAAGAATTGAAACAGTTTGTCAACATGTTAGAGAGCTCGGTTAGAATGTCTCTGAAACTTCTGCATTTAGAAGTCGAGGCATTCAATTGTGCATATATTCAACGGATTGGTATAGTTTCTCGTTGCCGTTTGTCGAACAAGAGGGCGAAATATTTGCACATCATCGAAATTGCACGTTTGCTTCGTTACATCGATGACATTAAATGATTATATAATCATTTTTGCTATAGGTGTACCAGGAAGATGAACAAACACAGATTAAAAATGCGAATGAGAGTAAAGTTTTTTTTGTAATTTGTATATATATTTCTTAATTATAAATAAAAACTATTATTTTTAATCTGTTGACTACACTGGTCGACAGTGGTTTTTTTGCCCTTGATGTTAGTGGTTTCGAGTACCTCTATGCCAACAATGGTTTTGGAAAATAGGCTCTGTTTTTTTTTAATCTTCAGTTTTATATATTTCTTTTAATCAATAAAAATGAGAAAGATATAACAAGTATATTCTTAAATATTAACTTTTTATTAAAAATTATTATTTAATGTTTTGTTTTAATATTCAATTAACATACATAAATGTTGAAAAGATGAAAAAAATCATAAAATTTATTTTTAACTTAAACGCCTTTTGGTAGCTTTTTTGTTATATTTTTTTTATCTCTTTTTAAAGGCCATCATGTGACGGTCCCAGCTACCCTGATACCTTTCTTCCATCACTTTTAGATCCCGGTGGAAGCGCTTTTCCTGTTCCTCACTATTATTTCCCAGATTCTCGAAAAATCTATCCAGATGACTGTGAAAAAAGTGCATCTTTATGCTCATATTTGCTCCTAAAATTTTAAAGCTTTCTAACAGCTTTTGCACAATTTGGTGCTTTCTAGTTTCGTAGAAATTTTTTTATCACCAACACAAAACTTCTCCAAGCTTCACTTTTAGAATCAGTCATAACTTTTATAAAGTTTGAATCTTTCATTAATTTCCGGATTTGAGGGCCATCAAATATTCCAGCTTTTAACCTTTCCACACTCAGCTTGGATAATATCTTGCAAGCATTCTCCTTTCTTGTTCAATGATTTGACGAATTGCTTCATTATACCTAATTTAATATGTAGTGGCAAAAGTATGATCTTTTCTCTATCTAACAATGGCTCAGTTATTATATTGGCTTTACCAAAAATTAAGGATTCTTTTGTTTCCAGTGAACTTGCTTTGCTTTACTATCCCACCTAAAAATAAAGCAAGGGTTTTTTGTGTATCCAAGTACCATTTTTAAATCAACGCAAACCGGCCATTGTAATATTTTTCAGAACCAATTTAATATTTTGATATTCTTCTTTGAGTTTTGTTGAATGGGCAATTGGTTTTAATGCGAATTTATTTCCATTATACAGTAAAACACATTTTAAACTCTTTTTGCAGCTATCAATGAAGAGCCACCAATTTTACATTACAATCTTGCGGTTGGGCCATTGGTATCGGCACCTATGTCAGCTAGGTCTTTTGATCCTCTGTGACTACCGCTGTCATCAGGGCATTAGATTTCCAGTTTACTGGTTTTGACGGTTGACTGGTTTTCTGTTGGCCCTGTCTTATTAAGATCGCTTGTGACACAGAATGTGTATGTCTAAAAGTAACTTTAAGATATTAATACAGTAAACAAGTTCTTTATAGACTGTACTAAATGTTGTGAATTTGGCAACATCTTAGTTTCCGAGGGTATACGAACCACTTTTGAAGCATAATTAGGTCGAGGAAGATCTTCACTGTGCAAGACAGGACATCTTGTTGACTGTAAATTTGGATATTGCCACGTTTTATTTCGATTGAAACCTTTAATTTCTACCACGCAAAAGAAGTCATCATCGAAATTATTCTTAGGCTCTGTACAGATTGTAGGGATACTCAACACAAGATTTACAAAACTTATGAGGAACCCATGGTTTATCTAGGTTTTTAATATTGTTACAATTTTTAGTTCATTTGTGGGTATAATAATAATATAACAAAATACATTAGCTTTATATTTGCATTTTCTTCGGGATGAACTTATATTTCTAGAACAAAAAATTATATTAGTGTTCCAAAAAGCCAACTTAAAGTGTGAATTATTATAAATATAAAATAAGCAAAAATCATAAAAACCATAGCCAATTCAGTACTTTCATAAATTCGAAAACTGTGGACTTAAAAACATAGAAATCCGCAAAGACATCCAGAGCATCAAACATTTTTTTTTTGTAGAGCTGTGTTATGTATTGGTGATATCTTGTTCTATATGTATTTATAGGACAAAATTTTGATATACATATTTTTTAATCTATTACAATGTTTAATTCACGTATTTATTAAAATATATAAGATATAAAGGGATTTTCTATAAAACTTTTTGAGCTGTAACGGAGTTGTTTCCTAAATTCTACATGTAAACATAAAACGTTTTCATTATTGGTCTTTTATGCGAAGCTCTTGTCGTTTTTAAGATGTCCAGGATCTTATGTTAAAATAAAATCAGATTTAGCAAAACAAACAGTCATATTCGGTTTCGTAAAATTAGAAGCCAAAATAAAAGCATCTTATGTAATCAGTGAACTACTTATAGCTTTAAATATTACACTGTGACTTTAGACTGTTCCATTACAGAATAAATTTTGCAACATTAAATTCCGGAATTGAAAACCAAGAATGCAAAAGAAAAGGGTCGCACGACTCCGTCTAGTCGGGGAGTAGGAGTAGCATGGCATTTAAAAAAGATGTTTGACTGTATATCACGTCGTATTGTCTGAATGAAATCCCAGTATTCAGCCTTTTTGGCAAAGTTTATAAAGAAAAGATGGTATGTCGGTCATTCTTAACTAAATTGTGTTAATAGCTTTTGATTTTTTGGCAAATCAAACCAGTTTGTTCGTTTAATAAGGACGTTGATTTATTGTTTGTTTCGTTATTCACTACATTTTCATTTTGTTTTAAATGATTGCTTGGAATTTTCTTTTAATTTTATGTAGTTTTCATCACTTTATCACTGACTTATATTTTTTGGTCATAAGATTCGTACGCATGTTTGTAGGAAAAGTTAGATACTAGAGATATATCTAAAAGACACACAGGACGCATAATAAGATCTACATACATACTCGTACATACACATAGTCACGCCTTTTTCCCGTATAGTATGCAGAAACCACTTATTTCCAGTTGCTACGGTTCTTACATACTTCTTAACCATCGCATGCAACTCCTCCTTAAATGATGTTAATAGGACCTGATCATTGGCATAAAGGCATTTGACAATCAAATCATCCTTTTTTAATCCATACATATATATATATATATATATATATATATATATATATATATATATATATATATATATATATATTGTAATGATGATGATGAGTCAACTTATTACCTTTTTCCTTTATTATAAGTTGTTTATATTACTTTAATTTTCTAAATTATTGTCTAAATGTTTTATATTATTATTAAAAATAATAAAGTTCTTTCAAATAAAGAATATAAATTTTTTATGACTCACTACTTTTGTTCCTTCTCACCAAAAACTTCTTTTCAGCAACGATGGATACTGCTTTCAAAAAATTGCTTATTTTAATCGATTTTCACTTTTACTTTATTATTAAAGAATTTATAATTATTTTTAATCTTATATACTGGATACAAAATTTACGTCTGAATCTTTTTATTTTTTTTATACTCTTACAAAACGCGTCTGCCTTTTGCAGATTTTTAATTATTAACTCCTTTTTTTTTTTAAACAAATAATTTTCTTTTTTATAAATAAATTTCTTAGAAGCACGATTATACAATGTTTTAACAAATTTTATAAGTGCTAAGATCTAAAAAAATCAATTTATAAACCTTTCTGACTAAATCATCCCATTTACAAAATCACAATTATAACCTTAAATGCATTTGTCATCATTACATTTGTCTATAAACTCTTCCTTTTATTTCATTATAACCAATAATATTACTAATGTCAATGGATACATTAATTATATCCATGCAAATACGATGTAGAGCCGTTATAAATAGTCGATGAGAACACACCACTTATTATTTTTATTTTATTTTAAAATAAAATTGATTTTAAATTTATAAATATATTAATATAATATACTAAATTATATATTTTTTTAATTCTAGGTAAAAATAAACATAACAGAAAAGGGGAGTTGTGTGTACTGTGATATCTTCTTCTTCTTATTCGCTATCTCGTATTCGAGAATCGTGCTTTCAAGAGTTGCTCTCCACAATATGTCTCCATTCCTCTTTGTTCTCTGTCATCCTGAATGTTCAGGCTAGACTTTGTCCCGTGATGTTAGTGATGAGTTCCGTATATCTAGTGGGAGACCTACCTTTGGGTCTTTTTCCGGCTACCATGCCCTCAACGGTTAGTATTTCAAGGCGGTTTCCTCGTACTAAAAAAAAATTTAGCGATGTTTTCAGCTACTATTGTTCTTAGTCTCTTTTTTGGTTTTATTTGTTGAAGTATTGATTCATTGGTTCTTCTTTGTGTCCACGAGATTCTCAGCATTCTACGCCAACACAGCGTCAATTTTATTTTTGTCCGTTACTTTGAGCGACCAGCATTCTGACCCATAGAGAAAGATTGAGAAAACCAGGCTCCTTACCAGTCTTATTTTTGTTGCCAAAGAGATTTCATGACTCCTCCATATGTTTGTTAGTTTAGTCATAGCTTCCTTTGCTATGGAGCTTCTCCTTTTGATCTCTTCACTGGCTTCGCCCTTGTTGGATTTTAGTGAACCTAGATAAATGAAAGTGTTAACTGTGTCGATGTTATTTTTTTCCTTATTTCTGGTCTATTGTTGTTAGCTCGGTCAACTATCATAATTTTGGTTTTCTTTTTATTTATTTTCAAACCAATCTCCTTGCTGAAATGCTCTATTCACCTGATCAGGTCGCATAGTTCCTCCTCTGATGCCGCAATTGCTGTAGTGTCATCAGCGTAGCGATGGTTGTTGATCTGTGATATACAACATATCAATAGTTTAAAATAGGCTATAGTACTCGTACATCAAAATTTTTTAATTATTACAAGCCAATTCTCAAACGTTTTCGGTGACAAGCCATCATCAGGAGAAATATCTTAAAGTGAGTAAAAGTAATTCCGTATATTGATATGTAAAAATATTTTTGAAATTAATTATATTAAATAGTTTAACGGTACTCACTTGTTACAAATTGGTTTACTAAAGACTAAATATATATAAAAATTTAATGTAAAAATAGTAACAATCCAGTTTTTAGTGTAAATTAAAAAATGTAATGCACTTAAATTAAGATATTTTTCTGGCTACGATTTTTAATAAACTCATGCTGTTCAAGATGATTTAGTTTTATATTATTCGAGATTTTGATTCATTATATCATTCTGTACGGGATTTAAAGTGGGGAGAACAATTTATGGCCACTTGGAATATAAAAATCGATTCCTATTATAAAAAATTTAATAAACTGGGAGTAACATAAAAATTAATCTGCCCAAAGATGTTTTCGAATTATTTTCAGTTTAAAAAATGTCGAATGATAGGTACATAAAGTAATTTTTTTTGCTAATTTTATAACTAGCTGTTTCTGTAAAATATAAATTTTAAAACTGTGAACATTAACAATACAGCACGAATAAATCAAGTTTTGGTCAAAAACCATCACAATTTATTTCTGATTGTGGGCCGAACCAGACCCTCTATAGCATAAAACATTTATAACTGTCATTTTGTCGTGGCGGTTTTTTTTTGTTTTGTTTTCAACGACGGCGCCCGCTAAACTGCGCGGTAATGGTCGGTCGACTCCCCCGAAAGCTCTTGACGTGCACAAAAAGGGTAAGTAGTACAAAGTGATGGGTGGCATTCATTCGTTTGCGGTAAACGTGTTGTGTGGCTGATACACATACCCAGGACCATAATGTATGCACTTGCACGACGGGACATCCCTCATTGTCTTTAGTGTTCGGTTCTGGATTACAGGGAGATTTCCAGATTAAAAAATTATCAAAAAAAAAATCAATTTATTTATCTGAAATTTTTTTATATGCATATTTTATAACTAATTAAGTTATAAACAAATAAAATAATTTCAATTTTAATTGTATATTTCATACATACATTTAGTCACAATTTTTTGCCGCAGGTGTATGCAGAGACCACTTCTTTTGCTCCGGTTCTTACTCATATATATTTTTATTCTTCTACATTCATAAGCGCTCTCATAATTGCTTGTCGGTTGTTGATACTTTTAACGTGGCCTTTCTTTAAAACAATATCGATCTGTTCGAGATACGTTTGCCTAGGTCGGCCTCTATCGACTTACCTAATCACACTCGCCTTATAAATCTGTTTCGTCAATTTTATTTATCTTTTTTTATTACTACATCTTCTTTTATACCAAAGCGTTCCTTTATCTCAATTCCCCACTTCATTTATCAAAGTCACTTTAGCTATACTTTTCAGACTACTCATCTCTCCAACCTATTAAATATAGGGTACTGTGTGAGGGCTTTCCTCCTTTAGGAATGAAAATGACTCTCACTTTCCTCCACTTAAATTGTAGTAGGCTTTGGCATGCCTTGTTTATGGCCTCTAGCAACGGAATAATTAGGTCGAATACCGCGTATAATTCCGCTGGTATTATATCATCCATACCTGATGACTTATACAGTTTAAGCCCCTGATGGCCCATTTAATCTTCTGTTGTTTTCCAGGAAAGTGGGTATCTACTAAGGTCTTCAGTTTTTTCTCTACCGTGACTGTCCAGGAACCATCAGATTTTTTCAGATGACCTGGTGTCACTTGGTTAGTGGACATGATTCTCCGTAGTCTGTTGCCTTCTGTCGCAGAATTCAGACCAGAATTTTCTTTTAGCAAACCTTACGCATTTTTTGAACAAGTTCAACTCGGTCTTAATAGGTCCCCCACTCATTGATTCGTTTTGCCTCGTTAAACGCTCGTCTATAGCGCCTTTTGAGGTCAGCTATTTCAACTGACCACCACGGGGGCTTAGGTTTACCTCCGGGCTTTCCGGCGACAGAAGTGACATTCGTTGCCCCATTGCACGCCTGGGTTACTCGTTCGATCAGTTGGTCCAGTTCGTCCCTAAAGGTAGAGATCTCGGGTGCTGGCTCTGCCACGACCCACGGTTTTTGGACGAAATTCATCTCCTCCGCAGTTCTGGACAGGCGGAGAAGCAGCGCAGCTGACGCTGCTTTACTGTGGTGGAGATTTATTTGAAGAGCTCTTATGCCCGGTGTTAAGCACAAGGTTCTCCTTCCCTGATTGAAAAGCTTTCTTTTCGGCTTGGCTTCACCTATCGTGCCTGGTTTTACCGATGCACTGGTGTTTACCCTGGCTGAATTAAAAGTGGATGCTACGGTCGTGGCAGATGTTGAAGTTTTGCAGCCAAAGTTGCAGGTTGCCTCCCTTGAGGGGCAGGTTTAGGTTCGTTGGGTTCATTCATGTTTTTTCCACGAGTATCTGGGGAAGAAAGGTCCACTGCAGCAGAGCCCCGATTGCTGCAGTAAGGGGATCATACGATGGGGTTTCCCCAGTTGCCCCAAAGAGTCCTTCGCGACGCCATAACACTGGCGCCATCCAGCCTTCAGCAAGTACCTCCCACTTTGGCTTGGGGGATTTTCTGCTAGGGTTGTCTCCGTTAGCCTGTTAGTGGCCCATTAAAGCGCCGGCCAGCTCGCTTTGTGCACTACACCGTTGGTGTTAACCAGGGTTCACGACGTGGACGTGGTAATGGGACCTAAGGCAATTACTTAATTATTGTAGTTGTGGGCGTTGACCTATGTTTTTCTCCTCTATTGGCCTAGGCAGTCTGAGGAGGCATAAATCCCCTAGAGCCCCCATTAGAACCCCATGTCGTAGATTACGATATATGACATTTTTTATTACCTTAACGATATTAGTGACGATTTTAGTTGTCTTTATGGTTATCATCATTATTATAAACAAATTCTTTTATTATTCGTATTTGTCAAGGTTTCTAAGCTTATAGATTCGATTTTTCTTTTTATAAAATTTTGTAGAATAAGAATGTGGTCACAAAAATGAATGATTTGATTTTTGTATCACATCATAAACACATCACTTAGATGTGGTTACCGCTTCACCACTGATACACCTAATAAATAAGGGATAAATCCAGGAATACATTATTAGTTGACGTTTGAATTTAACTTTTTTTTTCTATATTTTTTGATGGGAGCCTATTTTAATTTTAATCTTCTTGTTAACTTAAAGTTCCCTGTGTACGATGATTGTTTACAATGTGCTTTTATCTGTGAAAGGGTCATGAATCACTGGACAATTTGAGGTGCACTTTCAGGTGGGTGGACACCGCACTCTTCGTTGTATAAACACAGACATTTCTAAAGATTAATTGGTGGCGTTTTATCAACCCAAAGACAAAGAAGAGTGTGTTTATCCGGTGTTAAAGCTATCATTAAGTTGATTTATTTGAACCGCAGATATTTACAAAAATAATGCCACGTCGTTTAACGATAAACTAACCAAGTTAATGAGCAGTGAGCTTTTAAAAATGTTCTAAAAACAAAGTTCTCAATGCTTCGTTGTTATATTATTACCAGCAAAGAGTGTTAATCAAAAATTTAGTTTTATTTTAGAATTATAATTAAAAACAGCCGTAACGATCAGAAATAAAACGGTCAACATTTCTTTTAAGTCCCGTTTCGAGGAAACGACCGTAATTCCTATAAATATAAATTATTTCCATTCTTTTTTTATCGCTCGCTCATTCATTCGATCTACAAGTCCTCCGGAATTTAATTTATTTTTATTGAATACTTGGAATGTATCAAAACGCAGTTCAAAGTGGATTAGTAGAGAGTGATAAAAAAACCAACCGCAGTCTAACGCTGCTTCAAATCTCTGTCTTTCATCGGTATCAAATAATGGTTTTCCTTGTGAAATATGACTTTTGCAAATAAAAATTTCTAACGAAAAAATAGCTTTAAACATTTTAAAGTAATAGATAGACAAGCACTAGATTGTAGGGGAGGAGTCGTGAAGGCTACGCAGCCTCTTAAGCACCTCGACCTATCAGATCTTTTGTGCATTTGAGACAAGCACTAAGTTTTGTCAGTGTATTAGAAATCTTATTTAATAACAGCACGAAACAGTCTTTTTGTATGTTTTCCTTTATCTTCTTTGATGCTTAAATATTATTTTTCATTAAAGCTTGTTCGTCGACTCAGATTTTCGACATCCTAATGGACATTGTTTAAACAACTACTTTAAATAATGCTTATAATGCTTTTTTTTCTTTATGCGTTTGCAACCCAGTCATGCTCGAGATTCAACAAAAAATAATTGTCTTTTAATTTGGGTTGCATTGCTTCACAAAAGATTTACTCATTCATTGCAAATCCAACGTTGTACAAAGCCCAACAAAATAAACGCAAACATCTAATTGAATTACTTTTCCAGAATACAATTTTTAAATGCAATTTCGTAACAATTGATACATTTTTTTTATTGCAAAATAGTCTTTATTTTAAAATAATTTCTGCTCTAATTTATTTTGTTGCATTTAGATACATTTTTTTTAGTAGACCTGATTCCCGTTTAAAGTGACGTGATTTATAATATTTCTGACATGGATTATTAATAATATACTTAAAAAATGGCGCGGCCCGAAAAAAAAAGGTTTTATTTTATTTTCTATTGTAATTCCCTTACGACATTGTATAATCATTTTGACAGACGCATGTATAATTTTCAAAACGAACATGCAAAGAACACGAACTATGTAACTGGAAAACAACTATTTTATTACATACAATTCATCATCCTTACAAATCGTTACATATTTCTCTTTTGACTTTCTGACATAGTGCCCAGTCTTTCATTAGAGAGACATCGGGGGAACGATGAAGAAGCTTGTCGCCCCCGTAATTCCGCTACATTTTGATACCCGACGCGGCGTGTGCGCGTTTCTTTTTCGGAGTAGCTTGACGACCTAGTCTCATTCTCTTTCTTTATATCTCTATCTCGATTTTTTTGGTTTCTGCTCTGTTTCGCTGCCGTTTTCTCGCTTATTATCCACCTTGATTTTTCACTTCGTGGACACAAAAGGAAGAGGTAGTTTTCGGTTCAGGCAAACTTGCTCTATATTGGGAAAATTAAATTAAAAGTAAAACTTTTACGGATATTAATTTATATTTAAATAATATTTTAATAATGATAATAACGTGTAAAAAAAGAGGGATGCATGAATTTGGGAGCTCAATGGAGACTTAATACTCACATTTATAACATGCCAATAGTCACGCCTTTTTTCCGTAGGGGTAGGCAGAGACAGCTTTCTTTCACTTCCGCTACGGTTCTTACACACATCTTGTGCTTTCTCTACTTTTATCAGTGCTCTCATACATGCTCGTCGGTTGTTGGTACTCTTGACCTGGCCTTTCTTCAAAACAATGTTGATCTGATCGAAATATGTTTGCCGAGCTCGACCTCTACCCACTTGTCCATTCACACTCGCCTTATAAATTTGATTCGTCAATCTTCTTCTATCCATTCTTTCTACGTGTCCAAACCATCTAGATTTTAAATTTTGGGAAGGGGGGGGGGGTCGTGAAAGCTATGCTACCTCTCAAGTACTTTAACCTATCAGATAGTTTGTACATAACCCTTAAAATAATCAAGGCCTAGGATTCCGAGACTTTGCACAAAGTTGTTTAGTTTTCTGAGAGCTAAGTTCCTGATATCGAAAGGCATTGGGAAGGCCCATTCCAGAAACTTGAGCCTCTTGCAGAAAAGCGCTGGGCATTCGCAAAGCAAATGTTCTGCAGTTTCAGCGAAGTTCTCGCAGTAGCGGCAACTATCACTTTCTGTTTTGCCCATCTTTTTCAGGTGGTACCTTAGAGGTTTCAAGTCTGTCTTGTCCAACTCGAAAAGTTGTTTAGATTTCTTTTGCGAATGGCTTACTAGCCTTTTCGCTTGTCTTTATCCTGGCACTTTCTGCCAGTGAGATTGTATTTCATCTGTTTCCCAGCGTCGAACCTCTTCTTTCAAGTGGGATTAATAGAGTCCACAGAAGGGTTCTGAGCCGGAAAAAAGTGTATTTGCCCCTTCTTTGTCCAAACCATTTAAGCATTCCATTATCTATCTTTGTAACCACATCTTCTTTTACACTACAGCATTCTCTTATCCCACTATTCTTCACTTTATCCAACCGAGTCACTCCGGCAATACTTCTCAGATATTTATAAAATCTTGCCATTATAAATTATTATTAGTCTGTGTGTACATTTTTATTTAATCATCATTCCTGCTAATTTATAAGTAGCATACTTTCTCTTTAATTTTTAACAATATAAAAACTGCTCTAATTTTGTAACTTAAGTATTTAAGTGATTACACAACTAGTGCTGCAAACTGTAACCGCGCAAAGGATCATATAAAACATATTGTTCAGTAAATTACTATGTAGATTGACCAAGGTTTACCTGCCTTAAACTTGTAATCAGTACCTCATGGACCTACCTTATGCATGCTAGTTTTTTACTAACCCATGGGGCTTCAATGTTAGAAACTATTTTTTAAAAGATGTTTAGAAGCTCTCTTTCTAAAGATATTAAAAACGACAAGATAAAACAATTTGAAATTTTCAAAAAACAAATCTCACTGGACCTCTTTTTTGCTAGGTATTTCCAAAAAAATTAAACCAAGTCTTCAGAACAAAGCAACGATTCAATGAGGAAATTATATATTTTATGATCTTTAAAACAGATTTTCAAAATTATTGCAGCTGCATATAAAACACAATATTCATATACAAGTTAATTTCATAAAATAAATTTAAATTTATCCTTTATAAAACGTTATCTATTTTATATTTAATCACTTGTAAATTTGAATTTCGAATGCATTTACAAAAAATTGTCGAAATTCGGATTAATACTGTGTCATCACAGTCCTAAAATTGTAAAAATACATTTTTAACATTTATAAAATACTAATAGTCAGTTAGAAAATCCATAACCGTTTTTAACATTCATTCAAACTCTTAGTGAGACTCACATATGCTACAGGGCGTCTTTTGTAAATTAGCCTTTTATTTGTTTAATTGTATTAAGTATCACAATAATGTTTATTAATTGTGGGTAAAGATGTAAATGCACAATGTATCTAATCGGCAAGTTTTTTTTTATTTATTTAATCGTGTCAAAAGCATCGTACATAAAATTAACAGAAAAACATAACAAGTATTAGCAAAAATAGATCATAGGCATAAATAACTAACACAAATTATACAAAAAAAAAGAAAAATATAAATTATGTATGCACAAGTCATGTAATTTTATTTTATGATGTCTTGGACCAGAACTTGGCCACGTTCAGCGCTTCCGGGGTGGCATTCACCAAATCCTCCACGGTGCAGGTGCTTGGGCACAGCTCACACTGCATGAGGTTTGAGTGTGTCCACAATCACACAGTGCCCCATCTGCGCAGATTCTTTTTGGATCATGTGACACCAGAGCGCAACCTGTTAAGAGATTTTCATGTCGTCCACCCTTCCATATGGCCGGGAGGGAGTTCTTCGTTTGGAACTAACCATTTCCTAAGGTGGGCGTTTTCCTCTCACAACATTACCAGCCTCACTTGCTGCGATTTTCCGACGATGTTTTCTGCTGTGTGTAGGAAAGTTTTTCTAGATTTTAGTCGGCGGCGAGCTGGCTCGTGTTTGTACAGCAGGTGGACTGGTGAGGTCGACGCCTTTGTGTTTTCTTTCCTGGCCGCCGCTTTCCTTCTGATGTTTGGTGGGGCTGTGCCTGCAAGGCAGTACAATTTATCAGTCGGGATTGGTCTCAGACAGCCTGTGATGATGCGGCATGGTTCATTGAGCGGTATGTCCACATACTTGGCGTGGCTAGAGTTGTACCAAACTGGGCACGCGTACTTCACCGTTGAATAGCACAAAGCAAGAGATGTGGTTCACACTATTCCAGGCTGTGCTTCCCATGTGGTGCCCGTAAGTTTGCGCACAATGTTGTTGCTCGCGGCTACTTTGGTGTTCATGCAGTGCTTTTTATAGGTGAGGGCTCTATCCAGGGTTTTGGACTGTTCCAGGGGCACTCTATCCCAGTTAACTTGTAGGCTTCTTGCAGCTTGCCTATTCTTTAGGTGGAAAGCGCAGGTTTGGGTTTTGCCAGGTTGGGTTTGAGGTGGTTCCCCTTATAGTAGGTGGCAAGCTGTTCGAGGGCTGCTGACAGGTTCTGTTCGACAGTTTTAAAGCTATCTGCAATGGCGCGATCATCTGCATATATAAAACTTTCGGTGCCTTGGTCTTTGGTATAGATGTTGAAAAGTATGGGGGACAGTACACTTCCTTGGAGAAGACCATTTTTTTGTGTCCTCCACCGGCTTCTCTGTCCAGTGAGGACCCTGTATAACGCAATTTTGAAAAATTTGAACTTCACGACTTGTTTATCTAGTTAGTTGACACTTAAATTTGACGCTGTCAGAATTTATTTCAGGACAGTTAAAATTGTTTAAAATGTGTGGAGTATAAAAAGTAATAAAAAATTTGTTTAAATCGTTATCTAAAATAAAATTTAGTCAAGGGGACCACAAAACTTATCACGGTAATAAAAATGGGTTTATTTCAGTCTAATTGTCAATTAATAAAATATTAATTTATATTCCAGAAGAAAGTACCGTTTAGTAGCTGGAGTGAGTAAAACATCTTCCGAATACACGATTGCTCAAAGTTCTACTCCTAAGATGACACCAAGAAAGATCCGACTTCCGCTTAATAGAACCGCGATTGAAACTAGTAACATCATTTTCATAATTGCATGTACTGGTAGTATTAAGCAGAAGTCATTGGTTAGAAATATCGGTAAATTCACATTTAATGCAAAAAAAGGGGAATAATAAAATGTTATGCTATATAATAAGTTTTATTTGTTCCAATTTTTATATTTTAAATGTGATTGTATATTTTAATCTGCTGTAAAGTGGTTTTCAGACAACTTTTGTACTACTTGTAAATTTGAAACGTCAAATTAAATATTATGTATAAGATTTTTAAGTAATCCTGGAATTTTCTTGTAATCCATTTAGGTCAAAAGTATAAGTAAACTTTGGGGTTTCTGAAAAACATAAAAGATATGAAATTAATTAACAATAAATTTAACATAAAAAGACAATTTTGAGCACTATTTAAGTATCCAACTTTGAAAAAACAATCAAAGTTACGGAATTTAGAATTAAGTTTAAATGCAGTATAATATTAAATTTAAAAAAAAACATTATGAGAATTAAAAAGTATTTACTCATTTATTTAAAATAAAAAATTGAAAATTAAATAAATGATAACAAAAACGGTTTTAATAATAATAATAGTTTAATATTTAGTTTCTTAAAAATTTACTAAACAATTTGCAATCTGATTGATTAGGTTTCAAACAAACTTCTAAGTAAAATAAAATTAAGAAACAAAGGTTCAGAGGTTTTATTTAATTAAGATAGATCTACAAGAAGCTGAAAGCAATTTGGAAACGAAGGTAACACCTACGTGAATTGTGCTTCAATAAACAATAAATGACTTACAAATTTTACAAACAAATTGATCTATTATAACAATTTTAAAATTATTACACATTGCCAACAATAAATTTAATAATTTTATTTTTAAATATTAATTTTACTAATTTAAATTAAAATAAATAAATTTTTTTTTATTAAGTTTATATTATTTTAAAATTGCATCTAATGTTTAATTTTATATTGTGTATTTTGTGTTTGCCGAATCTGGGGGCACGGCAGTGCCCCCGCCAAGTCGTGGAAAAAAGCGGCAAGGCCATACTTTTCTCGAAGCAGTTCAGGCCATTGTCTACCCCCCCTACAACTTCGTTGTGGATAAAATTAGAATTTTTAGTAACCAAGCATGCATTGTGTGAACACGGTATATTTCAAATTTCATTGAATTTGAACTAGTAGTTTAAGAATTATAACAAGTTAAAGTTTCTTAATTTTGTCACTAACTGACTGACCGATCATCAAAACTCTAAGGCACTTTTAGCAGACATAAAAGTTTCAAATTTAAAATACAATTAGTGTTTACTGTATAAATCAAGAAAAAACTATGTATGGTAGTGAATGTTGGGTTTGGCAAAAGAAGCATGAAAATAAGATTAATGCTGCGGAGATGAGTAGTCTGAGAATTGTATAGTCGGAGTGATTTAGTTAAATAAAGTAAAGAATAGTGAGATAAGAGAATGTTGTGGTGGAAAAAGAGATGTGGTTACAAAGATAGATAAAGGAATGCTTAGATGATTTGGACACGTAGAAAGGATGGATGAAGAAAGATTGACGAAACAAATTTATAAGGCTAGTGTAAATGGGTAGCAACCTTGAAGTATTTATGAGCCACAGTTGCTCAAGATAGCAATCTGACAGAAGAAATTAAAGTCCTCATAAGAATCATTATTCTTTCCTGTTCGTTAAACATACTTAAATTTTAAAAATAACTAATTACAATAAACACTTACCAATGACAATGAAAAATAATTTATAACATTTAAAAACAATTAATAGTAAAAAAAACCTACTACTTTTTTGACATAAACAATTTTTTTATAATTTTAGTTTTAAACGGTTAACGGTTGTATTTGTAATTTAACAGATTATGAAAAACCAAAAATATATACAGGGTGTAGCATTTAAAAAATTATGCTATCAAGTTATTTTGTAGTAACGGTGCACCCTGTATACTTTTAATTGACTTATGTAAGTTATTTTAATAATACTATTAATTTTAAATGTGCCAGAAATTTATAATATCTTCTGTACACATGATAGTCAGAGTTTTTATAGTACATTCAAAAAAGAACTGTTAAAGTTAATGAAAATATTCGTAAAGCAGATAAAAAAAATGTAAAATTACACAGTTAAAAAACCTCAACTGAATGCATACTGAAATAACTTTTTAATGTATTCGTTTAGAGGTATATTCTTTTGAAGTAGAGAAATTTCTTGATATTAAATTCTTTTTTAAAGAAAAAAAACCCGTTTATTAAATTTTACTTGTACATGTACTCTAAAATTAAATCTTGAAAACGAAGGTGTACCTTTTAAATTTGGAATTTTTCATTCCATATCAAAGGAAATTCTTTAGCGATTGTCTCGCCAATAATTCCGTTACAGTTTGATTTCCGGCTAGACCAAATCAACTTTTCGATCCCCCAAGGAACGCGATTCCGTTTTCTTTTCTGCTTCGTGGAGTCGGCGATCACATTTTGTTTTCTGCTTCGCATCACATGGTCTTGTGGAGTGGGAGATAGTTCGCTTGATGAAACTTTGAGCTAGTGGATAATGCTCCAAAAACCACTTATGGAATGACGGAGGAGGGTAAACACTGACCCAGATAAAGACAGATTCCTTGAATTACTGACGCGCTGGGTATGCGGACCAAACAATTGCATATGGCAATCAATAAAACATAATAAACCAAAAAATAGACCAATTGTAAATATTACTATTGTTACTTAGCAATACCTATTTATAAAAATTAATAATTAGTGAAGCTGTAAATTTATTATTGCTGTAGTAAACAAGAAAAAAAAACTATTTTAAATGTACGGTTTTAGACACCAACAAATTTCATAAAATTTAACGTAAGATAAATAACAATATTTTGTTTATCATTAAAATATCCTTTTTTTTATATAAGAATTATAAATTAAAAAAAAAAATTTTTAACAAAAATTTAAATTCTTTTTCAATTTGATCCTTGTCTGTTTCCCTGGTAAAAGCAAATGAAAGAGAATAGTTTTCTTGATGAAATTTTGAGCCTAAGGATAATGCTTTTAAAGCCACTTACAAAATGAAAAGAGGGTAAACATTGACCCAAAAAGGGGTGCCTTCTTGGATTACCGAGGAGGGTTGTTAGATAAACTATTGTTTATTGATATGATTGAAAATATTGTCATTTCATTTGGCAGTTTTGGTAATTATAAAAAAAACATGCAAATTGTTTAACCTTAACTTTAATTTGTTAGAAAAAATAATTAGAATTGATGTTTTTTAACTTAAAGACATGTTTGCTCCACATAAGGTATTATAAAATGTTTTTGTGCAAATTTAACTTTGTTTTAAAAATAATTATTTGTGTGATTAAACAAATTTAAACATAAATTAATTTTTTTTTCAGGTTATTTACTGCCTCTCAGTATGGTCCGTAGAAAGTAATCACACCGTGCAAGAAAGTTCTGTTAACTTTTTGCCAGGTTCGGATGAAGAATCAGAACAGGTAAATATTTTTTTCGTCTTTAAAGTGACAATAAAATTAGTTAATGTTGTCATAATGTCTAATCTGAAATTATTGTGTTAACAAAAAAAATAATTTTCCTGTAATTTCGTATAAATATTTATAATTTCTTATAAATTTTAAAAATCCATTTTTTAAATCTTCAGCCAAGATCGTACAAATAAATTTATTTCAAAATAATTTTACTCCGAATGTGCCAATTATTATTATTATCGAACAAAAAGCTGTAAAATCTTTGGTTTTAAGTTTTCCTCATTAGTTTAAATTTCCCAATTTGCTAATAATCTTTTTATACCGAAAGTCCTTGTTTTATGTACACAGGAAAATATAAGATTAAGACATTTTTCCTCGAACCGAAGCCCCAACAAAATTGACGATCATAAAATAGAACAGTATACTGGTCTAATATCGTTGGGATAATATGTTGACAATATCTCGGGGTCTGCCTCCGTTGTGACCCCTGCAATAAAAACTCAATAAAATTACATCAAAATAGGATACAAGATATTCTTTCTTATAACTATTGGTGGATTAGTATGATGTCGTGAAACTTCGTTGTTTATCTTAGAAAGTTCAGTTTTTTTATCTTTATATTATGCTGATAGTGAAATTTGTATAGGTTGACGAAAAAATTTTGTCGCCAAATAAATAAAGTACCAAACTAATACAAATTTTTATTATATTGTTATTGTTTATATAAATTCAAGCATCACATAATTATCCTTTCCGATGGATTATTGGACAAATCATAAATGTTAATAAAGAAACTGCTAAATTTTTTTTAATACTGTTACGAATTGCAAACTGTCCCTATCCAATTGACAGCCTTGAGGCGACGGCGCGTCAATCACAATGGAAAAAAAAAATTGTTTTGTAACAACAAACGCCCGATATTTTAGGAAAGAATCTTTTCGTTGGTTCCTCGTTCTTCCAGAATGGACGTACCCATTCTTGAATAAAGCATATTTCACGAATATACGGTGGTTTCAGATTATCGTTAGAAACTCAATAACCAGTATTCAACTGTACATTTAAAAAGTACGAAAATAAATAAAAAACAAATTTTATTTTATAAGGGACTTCTTGTTTGGAAATTAAGGGGTTAAATTTCAAAATAGGGACAACCGAAAGGCTTTGTATGAAAAAGCTAGAGTCGTGCACAAAAGAATTGAATTTTTAAGAAATTATACTTACTGTAAACAAGAATGCTCTTCATTTGTTTATCTGGACGAAACTTGGATTTTTGGTAATGGTGAAATAAAATGAATTTGGCAGGACGATAACATAAAGTTTATAAAACACACCGACGGTAAAGGAAAAACACACATTATTGTGATTGCAGGTGAAAAGCATGGTTTTGTTGATGGGGCAGATCTTTTATTTTCGTCAAAATCAAAATCAGTCGATCAAATGACAGTATGGATACAGAGATGTTTGTGAAATGGTTTAAAGAGAAACTTTTACCATCGTACAAAAAATAAATAATGGTTAACGAACGAAAATATTTTATTTCCACAGTATTGCTTCCAGCCGAAATTATTATCGATAACTAAAAGGCACGAAAGAGAAAAAATTTACAAAGTGGATCAAATTATACTTAGTTATGGACATCGTGTGCTAAGACTTCCGCCCTGTCATTGCCAATTTAATCCCATTTGAGTATTTTTGGGGAATATGCAAAACCTATTACGACAATCATATTGGATCTAATGGTTACAGTGATAAGGCTGCTTTGAAAACCTGGCAACGAGCACTTAATACTGCCACTCCTGAAATTTAAAAAAAAAGTATCACATAATGTGTAAATTTAACGGAGTAATGGTGGGTTCGTTAAAACCGCATCAAAGCAGTCAATCCTGTTATTATTTACAATCCGAATGAGGATAGCGACGACGGTTATTCCGATTATTACCTTTTAACATTATAAAATATGTGCCTATTTTTAACCAAAAAACTCATTGAGAGCTAAATCAACGATTTCTATTCACAATAAAGTAAAAAATAAAAATAAAACCTCTTAACAAAAGCATAATAATAAACAACAAATTTTTGGGTTTAAATCTTAGGGAAATTTACCAATGTACCTCTCAACACAGTGCGCCTGTTAAGTCGAAGCCTCGGTGACTAGTCCGATACCGTCGTATATTGGTGAAATGAGCTATAGTTTGTTTGCCCATATAAATGGAATGTCGCTGATCGAGTTTTTAGTTTTTAAGTTTTTAAAGTTAATTTTAAAGTAAATTGAGATAGTGATATTGTTACAAAAAGTATAAGTGATTTATCCAGTAAGAATTTATTGTATAGGAAGATTAGAATAAATCGTTTATTTTTTGTACTTAGTTTAAAAAATCATTGAACCCAAGAGTAAATATCCCAACTATACTTTGTTTAAATGGACTACAAAAAATAATTCATAAACGTTCGTAATTTTATTTGTAATTAATTTAAAAATAAATAGGTACCCGAGATATATTTAACAGAATTGCATCAGTGAATTTGGTCCTTTTTTCAACAAGAAACGAAAGAATTATTTTAAAAAATTTATTTTATGTACTACTTTTACAGAAGTTGTTAAACAAAGAACAAATTGTCTTTTGTTAAAATGAGTTGTTGTAATTACCTTAAATGTTAATTAAAACGCTTTAAAGGATGAACAGGATTTAAAAGAACACAATTATGAGTTGTTCTAGATAAATTTTGATTTTTCTATTTACTTTAGATCCTTTTCTAAATCTGTTTTAAATTATTTAATAGTTTCTATAATCAAAATTAATTGATTAACCAAGTAAACAAATTAAAAAAAAGTTAATAATGAAACTGTTCGTTCACAAGATTTTTCAATTACAGCTAAAAATAAACAAGCATTAAAAATTAAAATTTGAATCATGGTAAGTGCGCGACGGCGCCGACGACTAGGAGTAGACTGGGCGTGGTAAGCTGTAGAATACTCTGAGGTGTGGGCAGCTTCACCGCCGGAACCTCTGTTGCCTAAACCCACTTGCTCTTCGACGACGTCGTTCACTGCGTAGTTGTTGCATCCTTCGATAACTCAGTAAAGCTGGCTCGATCTGTACTACTATAGGCCAAAGGGTTTACTGCTTTTTCTCGCCGTGAATTTTGTTCTCATAGTTAATGAAACAACAAACTTGTCATTGAGAATATATTGTTTAACTTTAATACGTGGAGCTGACAGTTTAAATCCTACTGTATCTTCGAAATAATTTTACTGGTTGTAAGCTTAAATTTGATGTATTTTATTTGATTATATTGGTGGTGTTTAAAAGCCGTGCTCTTAGCGGCAGGCGTGTGTATTCTTGAATGGTCGGAATGGAAAAGAGGGCGAGAAGCCGGAAACTGTTTCGAATGTGGCTTCTTCTCGTGTTAAATTCAGCATTTTTGATTGGTCACTGTATGGTCACGTGACCGTACAGCCGTTTGCTAATATTACGCACGACGATTTCGAAATGTTCTCAAATAATAACTGCACATGTTCTTAAGCTGATTTCTAAATTGCACGGGACCCTTTGTTCATATCCGAATGCTTATTTCCACGTAATAAATGCGTGACTTTTAGTTAATTTTTGTCGGCGTTAGGGCCGTAATGAGTAGTTTTAAAAATCAAGGAATTTCTCAAGTAACCGTAGGAAGGGGCAATTAGAAATTTTAATTTTAAAATTTATTTTACATTAAAATTAGATCAAGAAGCAAATCGGGGAATACTAGTGTAAATTTATTAAATTAATAATAATTAAATTTTTTTTTAAAAAGTTTTATTGACGTAAACTAATTATTATTTAATAAAAAAATAAAAAAATCATTTTTAAATGTAATATTTTGTTAACATTTTCTAAAAATATTAACAAAAAACTTTATTTTTTGAGATCTTTATTTGGTTGTTTAAGCGTGCAATTCTTCATTTAGACGTAACTAATTACTTTTACTGCTTAATGAATATGTATGTGACAAAGCTAAATAATACTTATCATTAAAAACAAAATTAATTAACAGATTTTATAAGAACAGCCAGAGGTAAAAATACTACCTCGCAACTGAAAAAAATCAGAAACCAAGATGGTAGTATGGTAAAAGTAAAGAAATGCGTATTAAAAAAATGAAAAATATACTTCGAAAGTTTATTTGAGAAAGAGGATACACAAGTACAGGCCCCATTCGAAGACATGAGTGAAAGTTGCAATAAAAGTAAAATTAGTACAACAGAAATTGTGGATGCGTTGAACAGTATAAAATTGGGTAAAGCTGCTGGGTACGACAGGATAACAGTTTAAATGCTGAAGGCTGGACAAAGCGTGGTAAATAGTCTGCTGTACCGCCTTTTTAACCTTTGTTGGAGGAGTGGTAACGTACCAGATGACTGGTGCAAGGCCGTTTTCGTGCCGCTTTACAAGGGAAAAGTTTCGCAGCAGGACTGTAAGAACTACCAAGATATTAGTTTACTTATTCGGCAAACTGTATGCAAAGATATTGATTAAAAGAGTGACGAATGAAACTGAGAAGATGATATGAGATGTGCAAGCAGGATTTAGAAGAGGAAGGAGATGTATGGATCAGGTCTTCTCATTACGAGGTATAGTCGAAAAATTCTTGGCTAGAAGTCAGAAAGTCTATTGCGCTTTTATAGACTTGGAAAAGGCCTATTACAGAGTGGTGAGGAGTGAATTGTGGTCAACATTGTCTATGTATGGAGTGAACGGTAGTTTAATATGTGCACTGAAATCACTTTACGAGGATTCCACTGCTAGTGTCAGGATAAACGGAGCCTATATGAAATGGTTTAACATCGAAAAGGGTGTGAGACAGGGATGTGAGGCTTCGCCATGGCTGTTTAACTTATACATAGACGATTGTTTAAAAGATTTGAAAGAGAGTGCGTATGGATTGAAAATGAATGATTTGATCGTCAAATGCCTTCTTTAGGCCGATGATCAAGTCATATAAGCGTCATCTGAAGAGGAGTTGCATGCGATGGTTAATGTTATGTATGATGCTCTAAAAATCAAAGGGATAATGATGAATGTAAGCAAAAGGAAAGTAATGACTTTTAAAAAAAAAGAAAACATGACTCTGATTAAGAAAGAAAGAGTGAAACAAGTAAATGAATTTGCGTACTTAAGTACAAAATTTACGAGAGGTGAAAAGTATGACAGTAACATTGAGCGAAGGGTGTTGGTAGAAAAACAAATGAATGGGGCACTGCATAGCTTTATGGCCATCCAAAAAGTGTCAAAAAAGGTACGTCATGCTGTGCATAGAGGTGTGTTGGTTCCTACACTTTAGTATGGTGGTGAATATTGGGTTTGGCAGAAAAAGCATGAAAATAGTATAAATGTTGTGGATATGAGTAGTCTAAGAAGTATAGCCGGAGTGACTCGATTAAATAAAGTAAAGAATAGTGAGATAAAAAACGCTGTGGTGTAAAAAAATATGTGGTTTCAAAAATAGATAAAGAAATGCTTAGATGGTTTGGACACGTAGAAAGGATGAATGAAGAAAGATTGACGAAACAAATTTATAATGAGAGTGTGAATGGACAAGTCTATAGAGGTCGACCTCGGCGAACATATCTCGATTTGATGAAAGGCAAGGTTAAGAGCACCAACAACACATGAGCATTTATGAGAGCACTGATAAAAGTAAAGGAAGCAAAAGATATATGTAAGAACCGTAGCGAAAGTAAAAGAAATTGGTGTCTGTCTACCCTAACGGGAAAAAGGCGTGACTATATGTATGTTTATAATTACATAAAATTTTTTTAAGTTTTTAAGTAAACAAATGAAATGATAATGACCCACAACGGTGCTAACCTGAATGTAATTTCGTGTAAAGTTTTAACCACTTTTTTTTTATTTTCTGATAAATAATTTAAAGCAAAATTAGGACAACGATTTTATTCGCGAATCAGGGAACGAAGAATTAATAAGAAAAGCGAGATTTACGAATGAATAATGCATTGTTGATTTCCTGAAATGGCTTTCCAAAAGCAACTTCTACCGAGATTTGCCAAAATTATAATAAATTAGGCTTTAAAATGTTACTTAAGAATAAAAAGCAGCTTGTAAAACATGTTTAAAAAAATAAAATGTATGTTTAAGTTTTTTTTTTATGATTTTAAGCCAGTAATGCATACACAATAATTTTTAATATATTGTAATTACTTTTATACTAAAATTGATTGATTTTTTTTATTTTTATTAGTCTTTATAAATTAATAATTTATTTTTGTATACATATGCATATGCATTCGCCAAAAACCAAAGTATGTTAAAAATTGTGTGCCTTCGCCACATTTTAAACTACTCAGGCTTCTGTTGTATTCGATCATTGATACCTTTACAAATAATGTATGTCACTGTAGTCATTAATAAAATATAAAAATAAATAAAAAAAAGTTAAATTACTGTGCAGTGAAATATTTATTTTTTTTTGTTTTAAATTTTAGGAATTATCCGAGCAGCTTCAAGAAGCCAATGACATATCAGAAGGATGGTCACCCTGGTCAGAATGGTCGCCTTGCTCGAGATCCTGCGACGGAGGTGTTGCTCATCAGTTACGAACCTGCACAATTGGTAAATGCAGAGGAAACCATGTCAAGTATGGTATATGCAATATGCAGGTAAGTAATATAGTAATATATGCAGCAATAATTTATTTGTAAAGTGTGTAATTCACCTTACTGTTCAAATTCGGGACAGGGAAGAGGTTCAGACGTTAAGGGCCACGCTAAATAACAATAAATCATATCTGTTAATGAATTCAACAGACTGGCTGAATGACGTGAGTCAAAGCCAAAAAAAAAATTAAGCAGTTTAAATGTGATGTTTAGTCCTTGAAAATAGCATGAAAATGATAATAGTTTTATTAATTACGAAGGTATGAAAGTACTATGTATATATTAAGGAAGCAGGTAATGAATATTTTTTGGAGGTTATGGGACTTGCTACGAAATGTGAAAATGTGCTAAGTAAATCATAGTTTGGCTTCAGAAAGGGATTAGGTGCAAGGGAGGCATTGGTGGGTGTACAAGTATTGGTGCAAAATTGTTTTGACCAGCGCAAAGATGTCGCTCTGTGTTTTATAGACTATCAAAACACGACAAGCTTATTAAAATTTTAAACGGTATGGGCTTAGACCAGAAAGATATTTGATGCATTGAGAGTTTGTATTGGAACCAAACGGCTAAAGTTAAAATCGATGGCAGGCTGACCAATTATATCGAAATCTGTAGTGGGGTTTGTTAAGGGTGTATCTTGCCACCAATGCTGTTCAACCTATACCGGGAGGCAATCTTTCAGGAAGCACTTGGGGAGATAGAAATGGGTATAAAAGTAAATGGAGTTTGGATCCACAATATCAGATATGCAGACGATGCGGTTCCGATCGCGGATAGCGATGGGCTTGAATATGAATATGGACAAAACGAAATTTATGGTAGTGACTAGAAACCCACATATATTTGTCAACAGCATGTTAACCATTAACGAGGCACCCATTGAACATTTGGGGTTCAGCACCAAGGCATTCTCTTCGTCTTTTAGATTTCATTCAGAAAAGAGCCATTCGCTTGATAAACAGCTCAACTCTCACAGATACCCTTCACCCTCTAGAACATAGAAGAAGAGTTGCAGACCAGTTATTGCTCTACAGATATTTCCATGGCAAATGCTCCAGAAAAAATAAAAACTATTGTACCACCATTGGCCACATTCGGCCGAAGAACTCGGCACGCCGATCAGTCTCACCCATCTACTCTCAAGATTGACACTACAAGGACCAATCTTCATCAAGAATCTTTCTTTTACAGGGCTGCTACGGAATGGAATAAGCTTTCAAAATCAGTTTTTCCAGAGAACTATGACCTGCAACTTTTTAAAAAGCGTGTCCACAATCATTTCCTTTCTATAATCCCTTCCCCTTCTAATAGTCGCAGTGCGGGCCGTCCGCGGCCCACACGATAGGTCTACCCTTTTTGCGACTATTTTCATAAAAAAAAAAAGTAAACAGATTCTAATATCTTGGAACTTGGCTCCATGAGAACTGGGAGTCTGGAAAGGAGATAAAGTGCCGGATAGACTAATATTGACTAATAAAGAATTTAACTTAGATCTTCGAATTTGATTTGTCAAGTGCAATGTATGGTCAGTGCTTTTATATGGCGTGGAATCATGGACCCTAAAGGTCAAAGCCATATACAAACTGGATCATCGCATACTCAAAATTGCATGATAGATAGAGTCAAAAAAGAAGAGGTTTTGTGCAGAGTGCACGAAGAACGTGAGCTACTATTAAAAATTAAAAAAAGAAAGACCTCATATCTTGGACACATTATGCATAATGAAAAATACCAGAGGCTGCAATTAATAATCGAGGACAGAGTAAAGGGTAAAAGAGGCGTTGGCCGGAAGAAGATGGCATGGTTGCGCAATATAAGACACTGGACGGGTTTGCGCACTGTCGGTGAAATAATTCACAGAGCTACAGACAGGGAGAAAATAAGAAATGTAATCGCGAACATTCAATATTGGATATGCATCAGAAAGAAAAAAGAATAATGGGTTTAGGAAAAAATTAACTTTCTTGGTAATTTTTAAATTTGGATTTTGTTTTACTACAAAAAAATTAAGAAAAAATAAGATAATTTTTGGATGATGAAAATAATGGGTTTTAGTATAATAAAGCAACGATCAACATCCACTGATTAAACATGCTTAACACCTTAAAACATTTTTTTTTCGTAAACAACCAAAATTCGATCGTCAAAGAGTCAAGAGTCTATTTTAATTCCATTCATAAAGACTTACCTGAAACGCCCACTTGAAAAAAACAACAAACAAAGCGAGGTTTTCTCTCTGGAATCTCAAAAGAGTATGTGGCAAATCTTGGGGAATGAAATTCAAACAGATTTACTGGATTTATCAAACAATAATAATATCTATGGTCACGTATGGTTCAGTAGTGTGGTGGGCCAAAGGGTTACAAAAGACAGCTAGAGCAAAGCTTGCTGGCCTTCAGCAGCTGGCATGCCTGGCCATAACTGGAGCTATGTCCAGCACACCAACGGCAGCGATGGAACACCTCCTACATCTCCCTCCCCTAGATATTCTCTTAGAGAGGGAGGCCAGGATAGCTTCCTATAGATTCCTGTCTTTGGAAAAGCAAATAAATGGAGAGCAACTCGGAGATCACTCCGGGATACTGAGTGAAACAAAAAACCACCAAATTCTCGGGATGGTTCCTGACTTGCTAGCCACAAAAATACACGTAGGAAAGTCGTTCAAAGTCCTCTTTCCGGAGAGAGACGAATGGATGAGGGGACAAATCCTCTTCCCAGAGACTGAATACGTAATGTACACAGACGGCTCAAAAACCCCAGATGGAGTTGGGGCCGGTGTTTTCAGCAGGAAACCAAAGATTGAAATATCTACCAGTCTTGGCAGGTATGCCACAATCTTTCAGGCTGAAATATTCGCTATCGAATTGTGTGCAAGAGAGTTGACCAACAGACCTCTAGCAAACAAAAACATAAGTATAATATCAGACAGCAAGGCTGCTTTAAAAGCACTGAGCTCCAACAAGATAAATTCTAAACTTGTATGGAATTGCTTCGAATTCCTAGAGTACCTTGGATCGAACAACGTGGTGACCCTACTGTGGGTACCTGGGCACCAGGGGGTGGAGGGAAACGAAAAAGCCGACACCCTTGCAAAAAAGGGGGCTAACCTAAACCCTCAAAAAACACAACTAAGCAGATCCTAGAATAGAGCAGAAATGACCAGCGTATTCTAACGGGACTGCTTACAGGGCATTGTCGTCTAAGATACCACCTCAGAAAGATAGGCCTGAACCAACAAACGGACTGTCGGTTTTGCTGCGTGAAAGAAGAAACTGCTGAACATATACCATGTTCATGCCCCGGTCTGGAAAGGATAAGGTTCAACATATTTGGTTACACCAACTCAGAACCTACCGATTTCAAAAAAATCTCACCCTATACAACCATGAACTTTGTAAGAAGGGCTGGATTGTGCGGTAAACTGTAGCCTCTAGGGGTGAGCCATAATAGACCTACCAAGGGTCTCGGTAGAGGGACGACCTCACCCCACTAACATGTTACCTAACCTAACCTAATTCCATTCATTAACAACGTATTTAATATGAGTAGGCAAAATGTAAGAAGTAGTGAAGACTGGGGTTGGTTGTGACATTTTTAATAATAGTGTCATTTATTTTTATTGGTTAATAACGATAATAGTGTTTCATTCCCAAAAATTTTATAATTTTAACATGTACCTTTTTAATTATTAAAATTAAGAAAAACATGTTTGGATAATCTTTTTTAAAAAAGATTTAACTGAAGTAAATATAGCTTAAGTATTAAATTTATTTACTTTCAATCGAACTTAAACAAATATTGAAACAAATTGTACTTACTATTTAGGTAAATTATTTGTTAATCAATTAACATTTAATGTGGTAAAAATCATTTTTATTTAAACTTTTTGAACTAAAACTACTACACGTGACGATTTGTTTACAAGTAGCAAGCTTTTTATAGGACAAGTTACACCAAAGGGCGCAAAATTCATTAAGAATTTAAACAATTTTCTTGATCTAAGGGTCTTTTTCTCTTTACCTTTCGTGAAAGAACTATTAAATATTTATGGGTAGAAAGAATGTATACAAATTGCTCTTGCTATGTCAAATTTGAATTTTTACTTTCAAAGTACTTAAGACAATTTGACAAAGTTTGTTATGTTTTTACATTCACAAGAGTTGAGTAGTCTAAGAAGTATAGCTGGATGGATAAAGTGAGGAATAGTATGATGAAGAAACGCTGTAGTGTTAAAAAAGATGTGGTTACAAAGATAGACAAAGAAATGCTTAGATGGTTTGGACACGAATAGAGGATGGATAAATGAAACATATTTATAATACGAGAGTGAATGGGCAAGTCAGTAAAGGTCGACCTAGGCGAAATAAATTTGAATTTAATAGTAGGAGCAACCGACGAACATGTATAAAAGCGCTGATAAAAGTAGAAGAAAGACGTGTATAAGAACCGTAGCAAGTAAAAAGAAGTGTTCTCTGCCTACCTGTACGAATTGTGAATTGTTTTTATGTAAACATTCAAAATTCAATTAATGTTATAGCAAGGGCAGTATACTTAATCATCATCTATAAACCAAATATTATAAAATCCCTAAAAGATGCGTTTTAAATTTTGAAAGTGAAATCCCAGAGTACTGTGCAATTATGTAACCTCTTTATTTATTTCCTTCCAATTTCTAATTTACTATTTACCAACACCGCCTTATGCAACCAAAATTTTACATTCTTTGATATTAAAATATTTGTCTTCCGATGCCTGTTTTGGTTCAAAGTGTTTGGCAAGTGTTATGTTTAAATACGTCATTTTAATTTTATGTCAAGAAACCTTATATTTCCAATACTTTATTAAAAAATTTACTAATTAAATTAATTATTATTAACATAAAAGCGTTATTAAGTGTTGGTTAAAATCAATATAAGCACTGATAATGTTTACTAAAGGTTTATCGACAACAAACTTTGAAGGTTTCTCCTTTATGTCTATAATATCATAGCAATTCAATGAATAAACCAAAGCGTGGAACTTAACAAAACAAACGATCCAAGATCTATCAGCTTGCAGAAGATGTATTGCCAATTAATAGGATTATTATGAAAATATTTTATCGTGTATTACACGGTTATATTAAATGATATTAGTAAAGATAGCAGAAGGCATATCACCATTTAAATTTATCTACGTTTCTGGTAAAAAATACAGGGTGTTTAATATTAATTAGTACGTAATGTAAATCATTACATCATAAAATTTTATTAACTTCCCATTGGAAGTTATAGTAATAGGTCCGATTTTGTAAATCCCGAATTTTGACATATCTTCACATTCAAGGTCCCCCGAATCGAATACAATAGTTTTTAAGTGTACGTCGTGTGTGTGTATGTACGTATGTTCGAGTGTGCGTTCGGAATTATTTTTCGTCTAGATTATTTCGAGAACAAAAAATGATATCTACGTGGGACCAAATGCATTCGACGCATAATTACGCAACTTAAAACTGATTAAATTTTTAGCAAAATCAGTCAAACTGGTTTTTATGGAGAATCAAAAAACTGAAAAAAATGGTAAACTACCTGAATTTTGCAATTTATAAATTATACCATTTTAAATACAGAATGTTAAGATATTTTGAATAATATGATTATTGCATGTTACGAATATTAGTATAAAAAATATGATGACAATATTTCATAAGAAGAGTAAATAAAAATAGGAATTGGATAATTTTAAACTTGTGTCAGTATTGAGAGAATAACATTGAAGACGCTATAACTTTAAAAAATGATTGCTAGTAATAATCAAGCATTGGTTATAACAATTGAATATTGTTCCTTACAAATGATTATTGATCATAATTATTAAAAAAAAATGTTTGTTATAAACAATTAAAAATAGCTCCCGCTTATGAAATGAAAAGAAAAAGTTTAAAAGAAAACGGTTGACATAAACATAATATTGGTAATGACAATTATAATTTGTTACAAACAATTTGAAATCGTTTTTTTAATAATTCTAATAAAAATAATAATTATAACAACAAAACGTATGTTATTTTTTTATTCTTTCCACTAAGCTAGTCGTGTGGACCTCTCGGGTCGCACCCAGACCATTGATATTTTTGTCAGTATTTGTTCAATTTCCGTTTATTCTTCTTTGCCTAATATGTTTTTGATTTTCGAATAACATTTTATCTCTTAATTTTCGCGAAAAAATGGCAGGTCTAGGTACAAGACCAAAAGAAAAATTAACACTGTCAGACGGACAACAAGTAGTCAAAAGTAAGGGAAGTTTTTCGGAAGTTACCGGTAAAGAGTGATTTATCATATCTCTAAATTTTAAAGAGACAATTAGTTTATCAGTGTAAAAAGAAAGGATAAAAAGAAACTTCGGCTAAAACCAAGGTGGATTTCAGACTTTTTTATGTGTACCATTTTAGATCTGCCATCGACGTTTATTCATAAATTTATGCAAATTAAACCAAAAAACATATTGTTTTTTATTATGCATTAATGACAAACTTTTTGGAACAGCAATAACTATAAACATCTCTTCCAAAACAATACCCGAATTAATTTCGCTTTAAAATAATCCTTACTTTAGCAGGAAAATAGGCCTTTTTACAATTTTATTTATTTAAAATTTAATCGTACATAAATAATTTAATTCAGGCAGAAATTGTTGTTCAACTAATTGTATGACGGTTTACTTAAATTTTATCGGTAGCTGCAGTAAAATATACTAAAACTTTTTTTTGATATTTAAGTTTATAAAAAAATAAATAATTAAGTAAGACTATTAAATTATTGTTTATACTTACAAGAATGATATTTATAAATTGCTGCAAAATATGTATATCCCTTTAAATAACAATATTATCTTCGAAATAATTTCTTCTTGAAAAACTTTTCATTTTTATGTCGTCCTGTTTTGCCGTGCATTCTCATGCGCGTACTTCGCATATCTGGCAGAGTTATTTTTGGTATTTATTATTTATTTTTTTCATCGTGTAAGCGAAGCAATGCGTCGAGTGGCATCTGATTGGTTGCTTTTTAGATAACATTTGCCCAAACGGTCATTTAATCATCTCGAGTTGCTGAATGTTCACAGAGAAGGACGAAGAACGATAGGGAAATTTTATTATTTTGCGTCTGAAAGGAATGCTCAAAAAGCAGATTTTGAGGGTTTTGTCAGATCTTTATGCTCTCATTTGATAGTCAAATCGTTGGAATTAGCCTGTTGTTAAAAGTGTTAAAACAATTAAAAAAATTTTACCACTTTATTTAGTTGGTGCAAAATTAAAATAATGGTAATATTTTAGTTACCAGCTAGTTACCTGCCTTATGCCAAAAGATTGGGTGGGCAGATCTTACGGGTTCAAAATTGTGTATATAATATATATATATATATATATATATATATATTGAAAACTCATTTAAAAATATTCCAAGTTTTCCAAAATTTTATTTCCATCTTCAGGGAACTACAATATATTAATAACTAGGAGTAAAAAATTATTACATAATATTCTCTGTAAACATTAACAATAATTATTATCTACGGCAATATGGTTGTTATTAATTAGAATAGTTAAATAGTAATTTATAAATGTTCATTATTAATATATTGTAGTTCCCTGAAAATGGAAATACAATTTCCGAAAGCTTGGAATATTTTTAAATGAATTTTTATTTACTTACTGTTTTCCCACTAACTTGAATTTATATATATATATATATATATATATATATATATATATATATATATATATATATATATATATATATATATATATATATATATATATATATATATATATATATATATAAACTTGAGGATGCAGTCAAAGTACTGAGGATAATAATTAAATTTAAAAACAATAATGATACACAAAATTATTACTAGAAAATTAATTAACATATTTGTTGACACGTGCTAAAGGTTGTGAGTACAAACGATTAAACTTCAGTGTGTTGGTTTTAAAAGAGTCAGGGTGACACACATTGTCCTTGACAATTCATATCCTGTAAAGCTCACAAATAAACTATTATACAGTAGTTCTTCCCTTATAAATGGAACTATGGATACAGAGGTCTTGTCTAATGAGAGAAACAATATGTTGGATAGTGCCGATACAATTTTGGCATTACAGAGAGGTCAGGACAATGATGAGGTGCCCCTTAACAGTGCCATGCCTTTCTTCTGTTTTTTACCATATTGCCAATCGCTAACACCTAAGCTGTTAAATGTTTTTAAAAATGAGAACATTAAAATCCCACAACGCACAACTAAAACTAAATTGAATCTGTTATAAAAATCAAATGTCGTTTATAAAATTCCCTGTAGGACTTGCGATAAGGCATATATTGAACAAATATCAAGGAATTTGTCTGGAAGCCTTAAGTCCCATAAAAGTGATTGCAATATGAAAAAATTAACGCACTGGCCGAGCATGTTATCTCTAGCAAACACATAATGGATTAAACCAGGTCAAAGTACTCTGCACAGAAAATAACTTGCATAAAAGACTATTTAAAAAAATGTTTTGTATCAAGAATGATACTAACAGTATGAACAAAAAAACTGACCTTAATAATTTAAGTAATATTTACAATTACATTTTAAAATTAGAATGTTTATCTTTCAATATTCTCAAATAATTAAACGAATCTCAACCAAATCATAATTTTTGAAATTTCCACTTATTTAGGTTTATCATACGGTTCCCATTTTTTGAAATTGACAGTGCACATTGAACTTCTGCCTTCGTTATGTCCAAGCCTTGGTCTTAATTTAAGAATTCTTCCTGAAGTTCTGGCCGGGTATCGTGAAATAGGTGCTCGATGTAGTCGCACTATTCCGTCAGTTTTTCTGAAGTGTCCAGAATCAGCCTGCCCTGTGCGTTCTGTTAAGTCGTCGCGCTTCTGTTTTTGCAGATACCTGCTGCCTCTTTTATCTTCTTGTGCATGTTTAAGGTATCGTATTTTGCTTTCATTGCTTCTATTTCTTGGCATTGCTCGGAAAGCTATTTCTCTTATCTTGTTTTTAATTATGCGGTTTTGTGCCCGGTATTCGTTATTTTTGCCCTTGAGCGTCCGTCTTTTTTTCCATTAGATCAAGGATTTCCTCCGACATCCATGGTTTCTTCTTGTGGTTTCGTTGAAGTTTAAGTATTTTGGTGGTACTTTCTATGATAGCATTTTTTATATTGGACCACAGTTCATCAGTCTCGGCTGCCTTCGTAATGGTTATCGCATCAAGTCTAGATTCAGTTCATGTTTCAAATTACTCATTATATTTATGTCCTTTAGCCTTGACACATCTGACTCATTGTGCCTGTGTCTTTGCAAATATCTTTTGAATGTAAGTCTTGCTGCTGCAACAACATGATTAAGGTCTGAGTTTATGTCTGCACCTGGATATGTTTTTGCAGACTTTATGCAGTTTCTGTATCGTCCATGGGGTCCATGAGTTAAAATATTTGGGAGCTACAATCACCTTAGATAACAATATAACACAAGAAATTAACAACAGAATTCAGGGAGCCAATCGCTGCTGTTTTGCACTACAAAAAATAATGAAATCGAAAAATGTAACCCGCCGTACGAAAGTAACAATAAGACCTATAATGACATATGCATGTAAAACATGGACTATGACAAAACAAAATGAATAAACCGACTAAAAATCGCAGAACGAAGAATTCTTAGAAGGATATATGGACCAATCAAGGACAACGCCACACAACTATACTGAATAAGAAATAACAGGGAAGTGTAAGAACTATATAACCAACCAGATATAGTAAAAATAATAAAGGCAGAGAGATTGAGATGGGCCGGACATGTGAAGAGACAAACTGGTGTGGAAAGAGAACCCGGTAGGAAAGCGGCCGCTGGAAAGGCCAAGGATGCGGTGGAAAGATAATATTACAGTGGACTTACGGACCCTAAATATCCAACGACCAGAAGAACTTATGATGGACCGCAGTAAGTGGAGGCAAATTTTAATGTCAGCGAAGACCCACCCCGGGTTGTAAGCTACAGAGAGAGAGAGAGAATTTCATAAAATGCATCAAAATTGAACCTCAAGTAATGTTGCATTTATACTAAAAAATATCGTATGGCACAATGCATAATTGCCTTTAAAGGATTAGTGTTGTAATATAATGAACTCAAAAACAATTTTATTTTGATATACGTTGAAAATGCGCTCAATTTTTGAATTATTTTTGAAGTATATTTGTTCGCTTTAAAACATTCGCACATTTACTAAGTATTCTTTTATTTGAAACATTGAAAGTTGAAGTTATATCGTCAACTTGCTTTCTTGATTTAAAACTGGTAGTCTACCATATTTAATCCACTATAGACAAACGATGTTTCGGTATATTTCTACGACTCTAATGGTTTTTTATGCAACAAGTAATATTGCAATAATTTATTAAACTTTATTTTGTTTTAAAAACTGTAGCATCTATATTTATAAAAACCAGGATTTTATTTAAATAAAATTAAAAACACAATTCAAACAATGTATATTTATCAGTTGCAAAATTTTTACATCACAAATGAAATTTGCATGTCATTTCTCCATGAAAGTGTAAAGTCGCCTTGTTAGAATCACAATTAGCAAAGTTAAGATTTTCCAGGAACTTCCCTTTTATTTTTGAATTCCCTTGTTATCGTTTCTGAACTCGCTTATTGTCTAGATATAAATTGAAATTAGGAACTTTTGGAATACGGAGAAGAGATGTTTTATAGACCCGGAATGCATAACAAAAACAGGAATTTTATTATTAATCGTTTGGCTGCTACGAGTCCCCCGTCTCTAAGATAGGTATAAAACTAAAAAATAATTTGGATTTGCTTAGTAAAAAATTTTCCTAACGCCATCCGTATTCAAGATAAAGGGCGTTAAAGAAAAAAAATGTATACACATTTATAACGATTTTGCCGAAACTACTGGAAACATTTGAATGAAATTTTATACGAATATGTTTTAAAAGCTGATACATCCCATGAATTTGTTTTTATATTTGACTCTCATAGAGGGCGCTAGTTACACGGTTCGTACCAAGTAGTAAGTGACATCAACATCATTCAATTTTACACCAAAAAGGTACTTTTGGTAAAACTCGATACTATGTACCGTTTTCGGAATATTTTGATTTGATTTGATTGATTTGAAAATTTGTGATACTTAAGCATGTACAGCTTATTTTTATTTTAACCTGTCAGCTGCTCTAGATTCAGGAGGGTCGTGAGTAAGGAATAATTGTTGAATTTCTTTGTTTTAAAAGAAAACACAAATGTTCATAAAAATTTGAGTGCCATGTACTTTTTTTCGGTTAAAATACAAAAACCTTTGCAATCTAATGCAATTCTTAAAAATTAATACAATTTATAATCCAACTATACTGCTTAGACTACGCATATCCGCAGCATTAATCTTACTTTTATGCTTCTTTTGCCAAACCCAACATTTACTACCATACGTAAATGTGAGGACCAACACTTCTCTATAAACAGCCAGTCGTGCATTTTTGACACGTTATGGCTGCTCATAAAGTTATTCAACACCACATTCACTTGTTTCCCTGCCAACACTCTTCGCTCATTATCACAGTCATACTTTTCGTCTCTCGTAAACTTTCAACCCGGGTATATCAACTCATTCACTTGCACTCTTTCTCTTTAAATCAGCACCCAGTTTGTCAAATCTTTTTTTTAAAAACCATGACTTTCGTCATGCTTACATTTGCTTTTATCATTTTTATTTTTAAGGCATTATGCATAAAATTAACCATTGCCATATGATGCTAACATGACCTGATCATCGGCGTAAAGGTGGCATTTACATACAATCATACATAAAGTCACGCCTTTTTTCCATAGGGGTAGGCAGAGACCACTTGCTACGGTTCTTACACTTTTGCTTCCTCTACTTTCATCAGTGCTCTCATACATGCTCGCCGGTTGTTGGTACTCTTAACCTGGCCTTTTTTCAAAACAGTGTTAATCTGATTGAAATATGTTCTCCGAGGACGACCTCTACCGACTTGTCCATTCACACTCGCATTATAAATTTGTTTCGTCAATCTTCCTTTATCCATCCTTTTTACGTGTCCAAACCATTTAAGCATTCCTTTATCTATCTTTGTAACCACATCTTCTTTTACACCACAGCGTTCTCTTATCTAACTATTCTTTACTTTATCCAAAAGAGTCACTCTGGCTATACTTCTCAGTGGAATTTAACGATCAAATAATTAATTATTTTTCAAATCTTTTAAATAATTGTCTATGAATAAGTTAAACAGCCATGGCGGAGCCACACATTCCTTTCTAACACCATTTTCAATGTTAAACCAGTCCGTGTAAGCTTCGTTCATCCTGTCACAAGCAGTGGAATCCTTGTTAAGTGAATTCAATGCTCGTATCAAGCTACCGCTTACTTCATACATAGACAATGCCGACCATAGTTTAATCCTCACACTCTGTCAAAGGCCTTTTTCAAATTTAAGAAAGTGCAGTAGTTATATTTAAACATCCTTTAATTCATAAGGTCTTCGCAAAAATGTAAACAAATAAATTATTCTTGAAATAAAATGGTTTTTAACTCATACACATACTACTCAAAACGTAAAGGAACCTACTCTCTGCTCTAACAAGTCAATGGAGTGGTGTGGTTGTTTATAGGTGACTTATGTAAACAAGACATATTTTGGTTTCTGCGACTGTTATCACCAATGACGTCGCTGTTTCATTTACTGTTTAAACAATTTTTATGATATATTTTTTTTACAAGAAATATTTAACATTAATAATTAATTAATTAGTTAATTAGGCGTTGCTTAGGTAGCGGTCTGCATAATGAAAAATCATGTTTTTAGATATTTTACATACATATAGTTACGCCTTTTTTCCGTAGAGGTAGGCAGAGACCACTTCCTTCCACTTGCTATGGCTCTTACATACATCTTTTGTTTCCTCTACTTTTATCAGTGCTCTCATGCATGCTCGTTGGTTTTTAATACTCTTGACCTGGCCTTTCTTCAAAACAATGTTGATCTGATCGAGATAATAATATGTTCGCCGAGGTCGACCTATACCGACTTGTCCGTTCACACTCGCCTTAAAAATTTGTTTCGTAAATCTTCCTTTATCCATCCTTTCTACGTGTCCAAACCATCTAAGCATTCCTTTATCTATCTTTTATACCACAGCGTTGTCTTATCTCACTATTTTTTACTTTATCCAACCGAATCACTCCGGCTATACTTCTCAGACTACTTATCTCCGCAGCATTAATCCTATTTTATTGCTTCTTCTGCCAAACCCAACATTCACTACCATACATAAGTGTAGGAACCAACACACCTCTATGCACAGCCAGAAGTGCCTTTTTTAAAACTTTCTGGCTGCTTATAAAGCTATACAGTGCCCCATTCATTTGTTTTTCTGCCAACACCCTTCGCTCAATGTCACTGTCATACTTTCCGTCTCCCGTAAACTTTGAACACAAGTAGATATTTTAGCACTTCCAAAATGATAAAAAAGGAAAAAATAGGGTGTACATTCTTTTTTACCAATACCTAATTGAAGTTTTATTTAAATATGTCATATTTTAATATCTATTTCCAGGGCTACTTAAAACTTGTTTTATAAAATGAGCAAATGAAGTTATACAGACTTTACAAAGGCCTTTACTACGTTGCATCATTAAAGAGGTTTGTTAACAAAACAAAAGGGTCGAAAAACACGCAGTTCTTTTTAGAAGTATCGCCGCTAAAAAAATATTGTTTTAGTAAAAAATATGCTATGATAAAGACGAAAGCGAATGCGGAATGTGTGGAGTATTCGGCTAAAATATTTGGATATTTTTCATTTATTTATCAGACCTCTGAAAGAATAAATCTTTCGTAGTAAATTTTTTTTCACATTCCACTCCATACCCTCAGGAAAAAGATGTTACATGACTAGTCGAGACAAAATCTGATAAGCCGAAGCGAATATACTTCGGATGGGTGTCGTAAGAAAAGAAAATAATATAGAGTTGACAGAAGGGACATGAGGATAATTTTTTAACGAAAATCTTCAACTTCTTTCATATATCTTTATTCTTATTTAGATAAAACATTTGTGTGTGTAAAACACTATTTTTTTGGTATTTATAAGTTTTTTTTATGTTAAAAACTTTTTTTTATAAAAAAAATAATTTTTTACTTAGATTAATATATAAAACATACTGTTAAATAAATTGACCTTTACCCTGACGTCACTAACAATGAACAGTAGTAAACACAAACTTTATATACCTTATCCTTTTCTACTAACAGTAGAAACACATGTACACTTGTCTTTCACCTCTAAATGTTGAAAAGAGATAGTGCCAATAACAATTAATCGGTTGTATTTATAGGAATTTATTTTGACCTCATGCATTTAATAAATATTTTTAACATAACCTTACTTCTTTGGCGGTGGCTAAACTTTTGTGAAACGGGAACATTATTTATGGTAAATTTATAAAGTCAATTAAAGTAAGAATTACGTTAACAACCAAAAAGTAAGAAAGATAAATGCATGTAAACACTCTTTAGAGTCTGACGATCATTTCTAAAACACTTAATCTGTATTGTATTGTAAATTTCGAAATGGTAATAAATGTATATATACTTAGTGTACATTAAATACCTTCATTACCAATGATTTGATATTTTTTATTATGCTAGCCAATTGTTTTTGTTAGCCCTAAATTATGTGCTGTTTTAAATTTAAATAAATTTATTTTGTTATTGGTTACAGAATAGTTTTTTTGTGTATTAGTAGTAGACAAAATAATTATTAGTGAATATTATAGGAATCTTATCTAAATTTTCGACTATTTGAAAACAGTAATGTGGAATTATTTAAATTGACTTTAACCAACAGCAATATTTAGTTATTTACCTATTACGCAAAAAAATACTGTCAAGATAAATAAACAATGGAAATATTTAGGCACACGACAAAGTAACATTAGCCATTTTTGACTCATTGATTCATTTCGCGAGATTTGTAGGTATGACGTCAGGGTTAAGGTCAATTTATTCCACTTTATGTGTTTATAATAACTTTTATTTAACCGTTTTCTTTTAAATGGTTTTGTTACATTTATATTATTTAAACTAATGTTGGGATTCATTGATTGATTGTGGACGGGGGTGTCAGAACGCTGCCATTTTAAAGATCTGTTGTTTCCTTTTTTTTTTAGCCGTTCAGGATGTTTTAACGCTTTAAGCAGTTACTATGGCTTTTAGGATATCGGATGGATTTTGGTAGGGTTAAGTTTTCTCTTCTTTATATATATATATATATATATATATATATATATATATATATATATATATATATATATATATATATTTATATATATCCATCGGTTTAGAACGTACAACGACGTTGTCCGATATCTAGACGCCATTTCCTTCGATCTTCCCATCGATCCTCCTGTGGGTTTCTTGAACTTATGGCTTTTTTTATCCCCTCACTCCATGTTATTTTGGGTCTTCCTCTTTTCTTTTTGTGATGAGGGAATCCATTCCATTGCTTGTTTTGGTAATATATAGTCCGCCTTATGCTGCACATGTCCATACCAAGAGGTCTTTGTTCGATGTCCTTAATAATGGTATTCTCCAGTCTCATTCTTCGTCGGATTTCTTCGTTTCTCACTCTAACTGCACGGGAAATTCTTGCTGCTCGTCTAAGTGCATCCATTTCTTTAGCTTTTAGCATTCTTTTATTCCTCTTGGTCATTCTCCATGTTTCTGAACAATAAAGTAGGCTACTTTTAATTATTGTGTTATATATATTGTTTTATCTCTGTCTGGTTATTTGTTTACTCCAGAGAATTTTATTTAGACATATCCAATTGCCTTCCTCGCCTGTTTTATTTTTGATCTTATTTTTTTCTTATCTTTCCTTGTTTTATCGAATGTTATTTCTAAGTATTTGTAATCTTTACATGCTTCTACAATATCTTAGTTGTAAGTTCTGGTATTACGTCCCAACGCTGAGGTATCTAGTTTTTGGATGTTCATAATGAGGCCCCATTCCTCATAATTTGATTTCAGTTTACGGGTCATGTATTCAAGGTCTTCTCTATCTCCTGCCAAAACTACCTAGTCATCTGCAAATTTTAAGCTGTATATTGTAGAATTTTCTAGTGGTACTCCTATTCCTAAATATTTTCTCTTCCATTTTGTGATTGCTTCTTTAATGTATATCTTAAACAATGTTGGGGATATACAACACCCTCTTTTATCCAATGTTATTCCAAGTGTCGCGTCTCCGGCTTTTCCATTCTGAAAGAATTTTTTAAGATATGGTACAAAAAATTGAAAAAAATATTAATTATGGTTTTTATTAATTTTAGAATTATATGAGTGCAAGAAAAAATTATATAACTTACCCTTTAGCATGTTATCCCGATTATGAAAACAGGGAGTGTTTAAATGTTTGCAAATATTACATTAAAATGACAGAAGTAATCGATCAACCTATGTTAGCCCCAGGAAAACTTCATCGGATATGTTTCCTCAATTTTGGAAACAAAGATTTCTTACTTAATCGGGTTGATTCTATCTATTCTGAATCTTAAAAAGCATTTTATAAAGACAATTATGACCTTCTAATTCCACAACTTTGCGTTCTTATTTAAGAGATAGGACCGTCAAATATGCTGGTTTTTTGTCATCAGAAATGTCTCTAACATCTGGGGTTTTTCAAGGATATAGGTCTACTAACCTTTTTGTTATTTATTAAATAAAATATAAAATTAGGCCGCTATTTAATGTTTGCAGATGACTTCAAACTCTGTGAGATTATTAAAAATTAATCTGTGATGCTGAACTACTGCAAAAAGATTTGAGCGATTTGTCCCATTGGTGCGATTTAAATGAGCTTTTTCTAAACCAATGTAATTAAAATAATTTTTTTTTAATTTTATTTTAATAGGTACTCTTGAAAAATGTAAGTTTGTTAATGGCTGATAGTGTTGGAATTACTGGTATATTATTTGACTACAAAGTAACATTTAAAATACTTCAAGCGAATCTTTAAAAATCCAACTAAAAAATAGGGACGAAATAACCTCGAAAAATGTGTTGTTTGTATGGAAGTTATAGTCTAAAATCTCCACAAAAACAGTATGTTGTTATCGGAAAGCAGTGTGTGAAGGGTTCCATAAAGTTTGCAAAAATGTTGTTAGTATCCTCCGTTTTTTTGTTCACAAGCCACATCACTGACTGCACAAAAGTAATCAGCCCCGACACGTGAAAAATACTGAAAACAAATCTGTCCTAATGATAAAATCCATTTGGAATTTTCTTAGCAATTTCCACGAGATTTTATTTGGGAAATGGAAGTTCTAAAAATTGAGTAGGCTCTCGCATCAAACGTATTTTGTTGTGTAGATATAAATAATACCCTCATTTTGTCTGAAATATATAGAGATCTGGGAAAAGCGACATTTGCTTTACAACCGCCATTTTCTTTATAGAATCGAACATCGGAAATAGTGTTGAATGCCAGATAGTTTAGGTAAAATGAAGCTTTTAAAGTTTATCCAAAAATGATATGGAACTTTAATTTGAACAACGGTCTAACGCGTGTTTAGCTATCTACACTTGTTTAAACGAAAACTTTCATGTATTTAATATCCTCTTGCTCTTTGCTATCGATATAATTCATCGGATATAAATAAGAACAATAATAATATAATTTATTGACCAATCTAACAAAAACAATATAAGTGTCCATATAATATAATCGAAAACAGGGAAAGGTCAAAAGGCGCATGATCAGTCGGGTACTGGTCTTCCTTAAGCGCTTGAAGCTTTAATAAATGTGAGTAAAAAAAAATAACATTTCTCGTACTATATACATATTTGTTTACAGGGTAGTGGCATACATCTGGCGAAATAAACTCGCATTAATATCACGTGTCCAGCAAATGTAATTGCTTTGTGTTTATTTAGCTGAAAGCGTGAATTTGTGTAAAGATTATAGTTATTTTGTCTTCTTCTTCTAATGCGTATCCACTAACGGATGTTTGCGATAACATTTTCCATTGCTTCTCTGTTCCCTTCGGTGTGTATTAGCGACTTCAATCAACAGATGCAAGAATTGATATTTTGTGTTTTGCATTATATGTCCCAAATATGCCGTTTTTATCTTTTTAATCAATTCAAACAGTTCACGTTGTTTGTTGACACATCTTAAAACTTCTTTGTTTGTCAGTCGGGCCGTCCAAGGTATCTTGAGGATTCTGCGATATAGCCACATTTCAAAAGCGTCTAATTTCTTAATTACAGTCGTCTTTAATATCCAACCCTCCATACCGTAAAGAAGCACCGAATAAACGTAGTACGTCATGAATCTGAGTCTTAGGTTAAGGCCGAAATCGAAACAGGTAAGCACTTTTTAAAACCTCAACAATTCCTGACGAGCTTGTTCCATGCGACATTTTATTTCCTTGTCTGATGTCCAGTCTTCGAAAAGCCAAGTTATTTACTGACTAATAATTTGTTAAAAGTAAAAATGACCGGTAGAGCAAATTCTGTGTATAAAAAAAAACCCCAACTTGTCTTTTCAATATTTTTCAAATGGAGGTCAGAGAGTTGAGCATATTGGAGAATCCGGGATAGCGACTTTGTACAATAGAAAATGGTAGAAACATATCCGTTTGAATATCGAAATGTTCACTAAATTCTACACTTCCCTTAGTAAACATCACATTTGACGTCAAAAACGACAGAATGACAGCGCGGGAAAATAAAGTTTAAAATGTTAATAAATCATTTTCATTTTACCTAACTGAAAATACTATATTTATATGATTATTTAGCGCACCGAAAGTGGGCTTTTTCCGTGTGCCCGCACAAAATCTTTACATCAGAAAATGCCAAATTTAAGGAAATATCTAAAATTATTTATACCTATTTATTAGTAGTTAAAAGAGTCATTAAAAAATAAAGAAAAAAGAAGAGTGATTTTTGTATGAAGTGTATGGTTTATTAATAATGCAGTCTTCACTCCTCTTCAAAAGTAAATACTTATTAACGTCAAAAGTGTAATGAATTTAAATGTAAGTGGACAAATTTTTTTTAAAATTTTGGAAAAACTTATTTGAGTAAGTACTTACAAGTCAGGTAACAGGAAGTATACAAGTAAGTAAAAACATATTGAGTATGAAATATAATAAATTAAAAAAAGGCATTTTAGAGTTTAAAGGTCATGTGAATATATCTGGTGGTAATCACCTGATGTGTCAAATGTCAATGATGAAAGTAATGTAGTCAACTTAAAAAAGTAAGAAATTAAAATTTGAATAAAATTTTCTAGAAAAATTGCTTTTAATTCTAGCCCTTAAGTAGATTGTAGATTGTAGGGGGGGTCGTGATGGCTATGCTATCTCTCAAGCACTTAAGGCTATCAAATCTTTTGTGCATAACCCTTAATCTATTCCGAAACTTCGTACAAATTTAATCAGTTTCCTGGGAGCTAAGTTTCTGAAATCAAAGGGCTTTAGAAAGGCCCCTTTTATAAACTTAAACCTCTTGCAGAAAAGCATGAGGCATTCGCAAAGCAAATGTTCTGCAATTTCAGCAAAGTTCTCGCAGTAGCGACAACTATCACTCTCCGTTTTGCCAATCAAGTAAGTTCACTCACTTTCAGATCGTGCAACAAGCTTAGCTGTTTTTTAGTTAACTCCAAAGATAAATTTACCAAGTTAAAAAGAAGCGATGTTTATAAGTTTCACTGCTCTGGATGCGATGCCTTCTACATTGGTAAAACCTGTAAACTGCTCTTCACTCGCATCAACGAGCACTTAAAAAAATCTGACCAATCTGCTTTTGGACACCATTTGAAATTCAACCACTACAACTTTAGCCCTAACAGAAACTAAAAATATTACACACCATTGTTAGGTAATTAACACCAGACAAATCCACATGGTCTTTAAACTCTAAAATGCTGTTCTTTTAGTTTATTATATTACATACTCAATATGTCTTAACTAACTTGTATACTTCCTGTTACCTGACTTGCAAGTACTCAAATAAGTTTTTCCAAAAATTTATAACCAAAATTAAATTCATTACACTTTTGACTTTAATGAGTATTTACTGTAAGGAAGCACTGAAGATGACTGATGAAACGGTCGAAAGCGCTTTTTATATTAATAATAAACTATACTTTTTACGAAAATCACTCCTCTTTTCATTCTACAAGTGTATTTAGCTTCCTACTTGCAAAAAAATCATTAACCATTTTCGTCTTATTTTATTAAAGCATATTAGGATTTTTTTATCGATCTTTTGCTAAAAATTGGACCACCTTAATGCGACCTTGACGTGACAAAAATTCGTAAAATAAATATGAACAGGAACAAAATCAAGTCCGGATACGCGTCTATTAAACATTTGTGTACCTACGTCGAAATCCTTAACCACGCCTGTTTGTTAAGTTACAATATTTTAAATTTCCAAGGTTTAGTTTTTTTTGTAACAATTAAAATTAACATAAGACATGCGATTGGAACCTAACCTTATTGATAACCCGTAATTCTGGTTATACAAAATGTGGGAAGCAGCCTTAAAAATACCACAACTCGTTTAATTTTTTAAAAAACTGGCATTTCCGAAAATCAAATTTCTTCAAAGCTCTAAATCATTATCGAACATGCATAAGTTTAAATTTTTAAAAAAACACACGTTTTAAAAAATATATAAAATAAAATATAAATCTTTTATCCTTTATCTAAATTTCTTTCGATATCTGACATTGTTAATAATTTTTATTTAAAACAAACAGTATTGCCGTAGTAAAACTAACTTTTCCAAACCGAGGGCTCTTTTCTATTTAAAATAGTTCTAGTTGTCCTAGTGTTATCGGTTCATTAAATTAAATTTGTATTAATAATTTATATGGAGATACTGACCAAATTTTAAATTATGATCTTGTCTGTCGGTCGGGCCAAACGTAATACATGAAAGCCCCGTTATAATTCTTAGCTGATTTATGTTTCTTGCTAACGGCAAAACTGTAAGCAATGAACAGGAATCAGCTGAGAATCACTACGGGGCTCTTGACCGGTCACGCACCAGTAAAGCAGCACCTCAACAAAATGGGACAAGGATCCGGAAACAGTAAAACACATACTGTGCTGCTGCGGGGCACTGGACCGCAAAAGACAGACAATTTTTGGACAGCCATCCGGCGACACAGAACTTTATTACTCCCACCCAGTGCAGAACTTGTACAAGGTACAAAAGTACTGGATTTGGTACAATGATATAAAACATAGGCAAGATACAATGGTCTAACAGGCACAAGTATCACCGGTGGCAATAGCCAGAGGAACCCAAATATGGGTGCAGTTTTTAGTGAGTAGACCTGACATCAGTCAGTATACCTTGAGCTTACAGAGTCATAACTCCCCGTGAAGGATTTTCTCCACCTCTGCAAAATTAAAAAAACTTCTACCCTGTAAGTTTTAGAGACCCACCGCCTCCCTGTCTCAAGATTTTCCAACACACACACACACACACACACACACACACACACTCACACACACACACACACACACACACACACACACACACACACACACACACACACACACACACACACACACACACACACACTCACACACTCACACACACACACTCACACACACACACACACACACACACACACACACACACACACACACACACACACACACACACACACACACACACACACACACACACACACACACACACACACACACACACACACACACACACACACACACACACACACACACACACACACACACACACACACACACACACACACACACACACACACACACACACACACACACACACACACACACACACACACACACACACACACACACACACACACACACACACACACACACACACACACACACACACACACACACACACACACACACACACACACACACACACACACACACACACACACACACACACACACACACACACACACACACACACACACACACACACACACACACACACACACACACACACACACACACACACACACACACACACACACACACACACACACACACACACACACACACACACACACACACACACACACACACACACACACACACACACACACACACACACACACACACACACACACACACACACACACACACACACACACACACACACACACACACACACACACACACACACACACACACACACACACACACACACACACACACACACACACACACACACACACACACACACACACACACACACACACACACACACACACACACACACACACACACACACACACACACACACACACACACACACACACACACACACACACACACACACACACACACACACACACACACACACACACACACACACACACACACACACACACACACACACACACACACACACACACACACACACACACACACACACACACACACACACACACACACACACACACACACACACACACACACACACACACACACACACACACACACACACACACACACACACACACACACACACACACACACACACACACACACACACACACACACACACACACACACACACACACACACACACACACACACACACACACACACACACACACACACACACACACACACACACACACACACACACACACACACACACACACACACACACACACACACACACACACACACACACACACACACACACACACACACACACACACACACACACACACACACACACACACACACACACACACACACACACACACCCGCGCTAACGGCGGTTTCTGCAGGGATTCAGAGGCCAGATACAGAGAAAGGTTTTAGTCAGTGGGAGCATTGTCGATATTGTTGAGTCCGACATATCCAGGTGAAACACCTAAGCCTGGAATACGTACATATATTTTTCCCAAACCTCTAAGAAAAAAAAAACACACACACACAAAATTTGAAACAACCGAACAACCGTCACGTTGTAAATAGTGCCATTTCACGCGTGGGGCCATGAAACAGGCAGCGCACATGGTTTTGGCAATTTTGATTTTTGGGGGTAAACCAATACTTTTTCTTTTTTTTTTCCTTCGGTTCGGAAAAATAAAAACGAGCAAATATGTTTCTTAATATTTCACAGGAATACCGAATAAATATTACTTCGAGTTTTTGAAAACAAAACTAGACATACATTTTAAAATTACGAGTTCATGTTGTAATTTCCATATATATTTAATTTAGATTTTTTATAGTTTTATAGGTGTAAATTGTATAATGTTTAGGTTTATAAATCATTAAATTTTTAATTTTTTTTAAATTACCAGCTTTAACAAAACTAGCGTTGATAATTTTAAGTTGTGTTGCTTGTTTTTTTGTAAAAAGTTATACTACTAATTTTACCTGTCAAGCCATTTTCCTTAGCTCAAGATATTAGCACAAGTGCTTTTTCTTTTCTCCCAGTTTTGACGGCAAACATCTTAAACTTTTTCCTACTTTAGTAACTTGTATAAATTTTATTTCTACTTTTGATGTAAGAAGTTTACTCATTACTTTAATTAAAGAATAGTTTAAAACATGTAACCGTTTTCTTTAAATCAGTGTTTTTTAAAAACATCGTTTTCAATGAATTTTTACTTTGTTTAGCACTTTTTTCGGTAATAAAAACAATTGGTATTACATAACCTTCTAGTTAAGGCGTTTTTAACTTTTAAAAGCTTTATCCTTCTTGTCATTAAAGAAAAATATTTTTTTAAGTGTTAAACAAAAAGTTTTACTGAAGTTTACTTAAATTTAATATTTTTTTAATCTCTAATACCATTATAGAACATTTTAGGAGAATGTTGTTTTGTCAAAAAAATTTAGTTGCCATTTTAATAACCAATCATTTTAAATCATTTTTAATACTTTTCAGTGCCCTTTGTCGAAGTTTTAGAAAAAATAGCAAAAGCCGTAGATGCTTATTGTTTATTACAAAAGATATATTTCCAAATCACAGAGGGAACATAATCAGATGATTTAGCAAATCATACAGTTTTTGGAACCACATTACTACTTCATAATTAAGAAAATAAATAAATTTCCTAGTTTATATTTAATATGCAATTTCATTGCAAACATGTTGCAGCATTTTTATAAATTTACCAGTAATGTGATCCCAATATCTGTGCATTTTCTACAACATGAGTTTTGGCAGCAATTACAGGAACTGGATGTGCAGCGACAACAGAATGGTAGACTTGCTTTTCTAATACTGGAACTGAATGTGCAGCGACAACTGGTTCCGTTTTGTAAACAAGCGGTAGGGCTTCTTTAGTTACGACTGGCAATGAATGAACAGCTACAACAGGTTCGGACTGCAGTAAAGCAGAAGAATGGGCAATTTTTTGTAAATGTTCAGACACTGTGGTTTTTGCTCCAACAGCTGCGTGAGTTTGAAAAACTGGTACAGCAGGTTCAACTTTATGAGCAGAAACTACTGGTTCCACAATTGCTGCTTTTGTTTGCACTACAGGATAAACCAAAGCATTATGGGTAGCAATAACTGGTTCGACTTGGTGCTGAAGAATAGCTGCATTGGTTTTTAATAGTGGAGCATGAACAGCAACTAAAGGTTCTTCATAAGATTTAACCAGCTTTTGAGGATGCACAATTGTTTGAGATTGTTCAGAAATAGTAGTTTTAGAATGGGAAAGAGCTATAGGTTGATGAGCTATTACTGGTTCTACAATTTTTTTTGAAACAACTGGTACAGAGAGGGCAGCAACTACTGGTTGTAAATGTCCACTAGCGATGGATGTCTTTGCTGCAACAATTGGAGCTTGAGCCACTAACGGTTCTACATGGATGTCAGAAAGTGCTGAGTGTCCATGAGCTACAACTTGCCCATATTCTGATACGGTCTTTGAAGCAACCACTGGGTTAATAACATGAGATTCGATAAATTTAGCGGGTACACTTATAACTGGTTGAATTTTGCTTTCAAGTGCTACTGGATGATCAGCTGATTTTAAAAGTGCTGTTGTATCGGGTCCCGATACTAAAGCTGAATGACCATCTGCAACAATTTTAGCTCCTTGAGCAACCGATGTAATCACACTACCATCAGGGCCGACAAGTGTTGTCTTTGAACTGGGACCTTCTATGATTTCTGCTGTTGGAATTATTACTCCAGCTGTTGCCAGAGAAACCACTTGGAACAGAAAAATTAAGGCCTAAAATAAAATATCATGTGTTAAAAATGAAATATATTAAATTTTTTAAATAATTTTTAAACAAAAAATTTAAAAGGAAATTTATAAATAATTTAAAACAAAACATTTTATTTAATTACATAATGAATACAAATAATATTAATAATTATCTCCCAATATATTCTTGTGCATTAGCAAGAAAAGACATCCCAAATAATGTTTTTATGTCTTAGTAGAAATCAAACCTTATGATTAAATAAAAACCTTTAAAAGGGCTAATTCCAAGGAGTAAGTGACATGGATTCTAAAGTTTTGCATAATTTATACAGCACTTATTCCTGACATATTTTTAAGGGTCTATTTGACTTTATTTTTTTTCAAAACGATTGTTCATAATTTATTTTTAATTAACTAAAAAAAATACAATAAAAATACATCTTTAGGCTAATCGGTTAATAATAAAATTTCAATAATAAATATAAAAATTTTTAGTTTATATTTAATAAGATACTTGTTAAATAAATGTTTTTTATAAAAATTTAACAATAAAATACCAGAAGAGCATCCTAAAGTTATTATTTATTTACAACAAATAAAATTTTTCATACGATATAAAATATACCAGTAAAATAATATTTATTTTCTTCTTAAAAGTAATGCTTAAAATATTTTTTATTTAATAAAATAAAGAAATACTTACCAAAGTGTTCATTGTAATTACTAAATTTATTAATGGTATGTGTGAGTATATCGAGTAGTACCGAAGTCTCCATCCTATTTATATGCAAGATAATTTGGGTATGTAAGCAACCTTGCTGCCCATGAGATTCTTGTACTGCTATTTTACGTATTTATTTCCTGATTAAAATTTCGATATTGCATTCTTTAGATATTTAAGTACTTTTAATACAATACCAAATAATATGTTTTCGTTAAAGTGGTTTGGATTAAAAATATTTAAATCATACAAATAAATAATTACCATTTTTTTTTAAAAAATTTAAATTTATTCAATTACATAATTTTATTATATTATTTTTTTTAAACACAATATTATAAATTTTATTTAAGTTTATTATTCGATCAGTTTAAATTATGCTTACTTATTTTTCAACTAACACATTTTGAAAATTGATTGAAACAATAGCAGACAGGCCCGCGCCTAGCACTTCTGGCGCCCTTGTGCAAATTTAAAATAACGTACAAAATTTGTATTACGTTCATATGTGTATCCAACATTGAAAAATAATTTTAAAAAGTATTTTCATAAATTTATTTTCATTTTTATATTTTACTAGTACAAGCCATACAAGTATTTTCTTATTGAGGTACATAACATAATTACTTATTTCTAAATTTATAAATTTTCATAAATAGTAATATTAGTGCCTATCAATTATTCTATTTAAATATACTTTACTTAACAATAATGTTTATATAATCAAATATAAAATGATTTTTGAGATGCAAGTTTTTGGCTCTTAATGTTTTAATAAATCTAAAATAAAAAAAAAATTTTAGATGAACTCACCTTAATTCACAACACAAAACACAAATCTGTAAAACTACAAAAATCCAAAGTTTCAACCCCATGCACCTTTTCACTTCGCTAAGTTAAATATCGATCGGGCATCTGGCAACAAATGAAATCGTGACCGATGCAACGCTTAGTGTATAAAGTTTCGTACATTGCAAGCTTAGACAGGAAAAAAATGCTTGTGCACTTGTTGGCTCGTTGCAAGCCAAATTTCAAGCTCAAACATGAATAAAATCAGATTTGTTCGAGTTTACACAAGTCATGTTGTCATGTTACCTATTCGATCGAATAAATGCTATTATTGCGTACTTTCATTAGGGAAATATATTATTTTCGAGAAATTCGGTTCCCTTGTTTTATAAAATAAAAATTAAATATTAAAAAAAATAAAAAACTATGTAATGTCCTTACTGTTTTTTTATCTTTATAAATTTTATTTTGACAATGTTGTTTGTTGCTTTATTCTTTTTACTTTTGAGTCTTGAGGCTTTTCGAAGCCGTCGTGTAACTTTTACTACAATGGATGGTGTTTTTAGAACAAAAATATACTTAACTTTGTTTCGTGTTCATCTGTAATTTTTATTAAGCATTATTTTTTAAATTTGTTAAAAAAAACAACACACGGTGATTTTTAAAAATTGTATTTTGGTTTAACACAAGAAGGATTAATTTAGTGCTTACGAATTTGTGGATTATGTGGCTTTGCATTGTCGTGCTTAAATAGTATCATTGGTCAAAAGCGATGCTTATGACAGATTTGGTATGCTCTTTTAGCAGTTATAAATATGATATTAAAGCTACACAGTTTCCAATTACGTAAACATTCTTCATGGAGTTGTATATTATTTTGGATTTCAACAAAGAATTGTTATTTTATTATTTGTCATGCTCTCCTGGTTTCAGTCTTATAAAAGATTTTAAAAAAAATTGGCAATACAATACAACATTTTTTTTTTATTATTATTGATTATTGTTAAACTAGCTTTAGTTCTATAATAAATTTGATGTTACCATTTCTTAAAATAATGTACCAATTGGAATCAGCTCACCAAGAAAAATACGCAAATTAAAAAAGTTGTTTCATTTTTCACCCTGTAGGATAGATTATTTTTTAAAAAAATAGTAAATTAAAATTAAAAATCGACCCATTTCATATTACTCTTTATTTAGTACTCTTTTACACAATTTCCAAGCTTTCGATAATTTTTATTATCATCATCAGGGATGCTACAATCAATAAAAACACAGAACAATTATAATTAAAAAAAAACTATGTTGTAAGTACTTACAGTGTATATGAGGTTGTGTGGCATACAAGTTAAAAAGTTAAAAACATTAAAAATATACATCTAATGGACAAAATCAGAGAAAACACATCATGTAGGATTGCCAAGTAAATTATGGGAATAAATTTAAAGCAATGTTGCAGTGAAACATGCAGCCATTGATATTTAAGAAAGAAGAAAAGAGAAAAATATTTTTAAATTTGTTTACGAAATGTAATAGTTAAGGATAAGAATAAAATGTAAAATAAAATAATTTTTAGACAGTACTTAATTTGATAAGTCAATCTGAATGTTAATTTATGTATTAGTAACTGATGAAGAAATAAAAATAATTTCGAAAGCTTTTACAAAAAAGTTAAAAAAGAGTTTCAATTAAAAATAGCTGCATCCCCAAAATGTTTTTACATTTTATAATAGTATTTAGCTACAAAAAGAATTGTTATATATATATATATATATATATATATATATATATATATATATAAATATATATATATATATATACAGAGGACGTCCATAAAGTAACGCAAACATATTTTATTTTGTATATCTAGGTAAGCAGGAACAACATTCTTTTCAGTAATTGATTTTGCCTAAAAAACAGAATAATTTCTTTGTTGTCTACCCCGACGTCAGCGATGTTCTTGAAGTAAAACGAATGAACAGTTCATGCTCATTTGTCGTAGTTAGCCGTGAACTTCACGGAAAACCGAGACCGACATCACCGTTGGCCAGCCGCGCCCGGCATGAAACCGGACATAAGAAGATATTTGCATTTTAATTCAAAGACAATAAACTTTCCCTAAATTTATGATGGGAAACAAACGGGAATATTTGTGGGCAGTAGGGGCGTTCAGTTGTTTAGAAGCACCACCAGACACTGTTAGATTGCCCATTTCCAGGTATGAACGGGTTGACTGTTAATTTAGAATAAACATCTAAAGAGTCAAAAAGTAGACATGATTACCAATTTTATGAAATAATCTATTTTAAAATCAAAATTTTTAAATAAATTAAAGATTTACAGTTAATGAATTAATTAATTTTATAGCCACAACTTTTTAAAAAAAAAAATTTTTTTGCAAAAATGCGGAAAACTATAACCTAAATTGGCAAAAAACATATAAACTCTCTAAAAAGGGGTGGTCGCTTGATGGAGAGCTAGGAAAAAGAAGACAACTAATATGTATTGTATAATCTTTATTTATTAATAATTTTAAATGCACAATTTTCCTTAAAAAATACATTAAAAGCTAACGAACATGTAAGATTTTAAAATTACTTACTCGTACACACAGTGTGGGACAGCCAAACGAAATAAACTAATTCAATTATTGCGCATATTTATAGTAACTTAAGAATAACGTCAATTATAGATTATAAAAATTTCATCCCTACATTAAGCCCCCTTCGAATTTTAAAATGGAAAGTAGAGACTTGTGATACATTACAAAAGCTCACTTCATAGTCGTCTATTTAAAAATGTTGTTTTTAAATTTATTGCAAATTTTTTTTTACTGAAAATAGTCGCAAAACGGGTAGACCTATCGTGTGGGCCGCGGACAGACCGCACTGCGACTAATAGATGGGAAAGGGATTATAGAAAGGAGATGATTGTGGACCTGCTTTTGAAAAATTTGCAGGTCATAGTTCTCTGGAAAAACTGATTTTGAAAGCTTGTTCCATTCTGTAGTAGCCCTGTAAAAGAAGGATTTTTGATGGAGATTGGTCCTTGTAGTGTCAATCTGGAGAATAAATGGGTGAGACTGATCAGCTTGCCGAGTTCTTCGGGTAAATGTGGCCAGTGGTGGTATAAAAATTTTTATTTCTCTGGAACTTCTGCCATCAAAATATCTGTAGAGTAATATCTGGTCTGCAACTCTTCTTCTATGTTCCAGTGGGTGAAGGGTATCTGTGAGAATTGAGTTGTTTAACAACCGAATGGCCCCTTTCTGAAAGAAATCTAGAAGATTAAGAGAATGCCTTGGTGCTAAACCCCAAATGTGCGGGCAATACTCCAGTAGAGGTCGGATTTGAGCCTTGTACGTCATCAACAGTTGATCAGGAGTAAAAAACTTTCTAGCTTTCCACAGAAAACCTAGCCTCTGGCTTGCTGACTTTACGATGTTAGCAACATGGTCATACCAAGACATATTATTAGACACCGTGACTCCCAAAATCAAGATGGGGGGATTTGATTCAAGGGTATTTCCAGACATTGTGATGAAATGATTTGAGGAATTCACTTTTTTGGAAAACGTAGCGCTTTTTGTTTTCTGGGCGTTGAACTGAACAAGATTGTTGGTTCCCCACTCGACGATTGCTTCTTTTGATGAAGTTAACCTGTTCCTGGCTGATTCTATTTGTATCATTCACCGAAAGTGATCGAAAGGATGTGAAAGTTAAGACAAGTGTGCTGTCATCTGCGAAACTGTAAATGGAGTTCGTGGTGATTTTCAAGAGGTCGTTAATGTGTAAAAGAAATAGGTTGGGGGACAGGATAAAACCCTGGGGGACCCCGGTATTGGTTTTTAACGCATCAGAAGAAATACCGTCAACTAGCACATGTAAGGAGCGATCTTGCATGAAGCTCATGAGCCATTGGCGCAGTTTGATTGGGAGACCGTAGGCAGATAATTTGCTTAACAATGCCTGGTACCAAACGCAGGCTATTGCACGGGATTCACCAAACTTCTCAATAGTGTTTGTCTAGAGCTGATTGACGTAAGCCAGCAAATCTCCAGTCGAAATCCATATTGTCTGATTATATATATTGGATGACTTTATTTAATTTGGCACTGTATTTTCAATTTCTTTTTTATTTTATACTGTGCCAATTTTTTTACTTTTGTTGATATCAATTTTTCCTTTGATTAAAAGACGTTTTCTTCATTTTTCTACCCAAATATTTACTGTTGACCGAAAGTTTTCCAGATTTAAATTTGGATTTCATGAGCTTAAATTTTTAATTAACATTTAAATGGGTACTTTATATATCACACATTATTATTTTTATTGAGGATATTGTTAGAATTGTTGTGGATAGCCTTTTGTCATACTTTATTTCCCTTTACTAAGGTCGTTTCGGAGAAGGGGTCGGTATAGACAGTTACCCAAATAAAATTCTGGGAATTCGAAATTCAGTCGTTGTAGGGGTTCGGCGTTTTATACAGGTCGGCGCTAACTGAGGATTTAATGTAAGAGCTCTGCATCGTGTTTGCATGGATTGAATCAAGTTATATATATATATATATATCTCGTGTTGAGCTGTAGCTATCCATGCACCCTGCATAGCCTTAAATAATTTTTGGCAGTTCTAACAATAAGTTTTTTATTATCCCATGTTTAATTGACACAGAAAAAAGGCATCATGATCGACCCAAAGAACTATAGGCCGATCAGTCTGCTGTCACACATATATAAGCTCTTTGCTAAAATAATCACAAAAAGATTGACTGTCAAACTAGATCAGTACCAACCGACGGAGCAGGCAGGATTTTGATCAGGATACAGCACACACAATCACCTTTACATTTTAAAAATCCTAATCGAGAAAACGGTCGAATACAATAAACCGTTAGTTTTAGTGCTCGTAGACTACGAAAAAGCGTTCGACACAATCAACCAGCAGATAATATTAAAATCCCCATGTGACGCTCCCATAGACCTCCGGCCGATACATTGCCATGATTAAACACATATATGAGAACGCGACAGCCCATGTTGGACTTAATGAAGATACCAACAACTTCCATATAGAAAAAGGGGTTCGCCAAGGTGACACCATATTTAACATTTTGCTTCAGTATATTTGAAAATAGATAGATATTGAAGAACTAGGTATAAACATAAATGGCGAAAACCTATACCACCTGCGATTTGCGGATGACATTGTTTTGATATCCGACTGCATAAATAATGCACAAGAAATATTACAAAGACTGAACGCTGCCTCTTAACAGATGGGAATGAAAATTCAAGTGGAATTGGGCAGGACACGTAGCAAGGCTGAACAATGATCGTTGGACTAGGAAAATAACAGAATGGAGATCAAGACAACATGCATTTAGGAGCAGAGGCCGTCCTCAGACCAGATGGCATGACGACTTAAGACGTATCCACACTAACTGGATGCAGAGTGCTTAGGATAGGGAGATGTGGAAGCGAACAAGGGAGGCCTATGTTCAGCAGTGGTTGATTGATTGATTAAATTTACAAGAAGTTTTATATTAAATTTTATAAGTACCATTTAAAAATATTATTTATTATTAATAATAAAGGATCTTTTACAAGAATATTGTTTATTTGACGAATAAAAAATTCGGAAACAATTAATGGAAAATTTAAAATTTATTTTTAGTTCTGAGCAGATACGTTTAACATTAAAAATTTATAAAATAAGCAGATAAGTTATTATACCGCTTTTTAAAAAATAATTTATTCACCTATGTATAAAAAAATCAGTAATAAAAAAAAACGTTTATCAACGTGTTGTTTGGATTTCCATATTGAACTTATTTAAGCGCCTAACACAAATTAAAATCGAACAAAATTTCATTTTTGGGTGTATCCCAAGGTCTGGCTACGCCTGTTGCTTTATTTTAGGTATAAATAATACATCATTTTTGATGAATAATATCAGTTAAGTTTTTAACAGAGCCACAACAACACTTAGTAAAATGAACTCCTTGGTAAGTTAAATTTATGCAATTATCGTTGAGGCAAATTAAAAATTAGGTCAAATAAAAAGCATTAAATTTATTTCTCTTTGAAGCACACCAAAATTTTTTGTTTATTTTCGATTAAATAAAACGAATGATTTTAAACTAAAAAATTTTTGCTTAAAATTCAATATAAAATTATATTTAAGTGTTTTAGTTATACAATTAAATTTAAAATTGCATAAATAAATTTTTTAACATTTCTGTTATGTTATTTTAAACAAAGTCAAAATTATAAAATAAATGTTAATATCTTATTTCAATTCAAATACTTTTAAATTATTAAATTAATTCATAGTGATAAATAAAAATTAAAATATTATTAATTTCTCTATTGTTACGTAATTTTTAAAAGATTATTATTTTAACATTTAAAATTCAATTAAATGTAGTTTTCTTTCTTTACTTTTCAATTTATAAATTATTTATAAATTATTAAATTATTAAATTAATTCATAGTGATAAATAAAAATTAAAATAATATTAATTTATTTATTGTTACGTAATTTTTAAAAGATTATTATTTTAACATTTAAAATTTAATTAAATGTAGTCTTCTCTCGTTACTTTTTAATTTATAAATTGCTTATTTTTAAAGATAAAAAATTATTTTAATTTAAAAATGTCATTACAATTTTGATATTTTGTTGCAACAGGTATTTGTAGCCTTATTTGCTGCTTTAGCAGCCACCTATGCTGCTCCTTCAGCTACCGTTGTACAGGGACCAAGTGCCAGATCGACCGTAGTAGGTTCTGATGGTAGTGTAATCTCTTCAGTTTCTCCAGGAGCAGCTGTTGTTGCCGAAGAATTTCCTGGAGTCGTTGCCCGCAGTGCCCCAGTAGTTTCTGCTTACTCTGCTCCATGGGTTTCTCCATATTCAGCTCCATGGGTTTCTCCGTACTCAGCCTCAGTAGTATCCGCTTATTCAGCACCAGTTGTATCTGCTTACTCCACTCCAGTAGTATCTGCCTACTCATCTCCAGTAGTATCCGCTTATTCGGCTCCATTAGTTGCACCCGGCTCTGTTGATACCATTGTTGCTGGCCCATCTGGAACCATCGCCACAAACCAACATGCATCTAGTGTTGTTGCTGCACGTGGACTCTACTATTAAATTATTTATAACAATATAAACGTTTTTAGACCAAGAAATACCAATTATTGAATAATATTAAAAAAATATTAAAAAAAGTTTTTTTTTTTATTATATAAGATACAAAATTACCTACGGTATTATTTAAATAAAATATTTTAAAGGTACCGTATAACCCTGTATGGAACATTATTTATCCTACAACTTCTTTAAAATGTAGCTTATTTTTCATACATTACTTAATTTCAAAACCATGTATTGCTTATACTGTAAAAATTTTTTTTTAACGGCACTTTGCCCACATCCAATACATTTATATGGAGAATCAACAAAAATCGACACTTAGTTGGCTGTTGTTTAGCTTTAAATAGTTATCACAATTGTCAAATTTAAGAAGTTTTTTAAATTCTTAAGGTAGTTTTCATTCGTGAATTGATAAAAATCGCAATTTCTATTAAATAATATTTTAATAAGACAGCAGCCAAGTTTTTGTCGATTTTTGTTGGTTTCTTATATAAATGTATGTGGTGTGGGCAAAGTGCCGTGAGAAAAAATATTTCTCACTGTATAAGCAATACATGGTTTTAAAATTAAGTAAGCTATGAGAAATTTTTTTTTCGCTCCTGTGTTTGCGGCACGCACCCTTCAGGCTCGTCGGTAGAAATCGCGACTTTGGCGAACGCATCTCGATCAGATCGACATTGTTTTGAAAAGAGAGTACGAACAACCGACGAGCATGTATGAGAGCACTGATGAAAGTAGAAGAAGCGAAATATGTGTGTAAAAACCGTAGCAAGTAAAAGAAAGTGGTCTTTGCCTACTCCTACAAAAAAAGACGTAACTATATGTATGTATGTACTCGTATGTATGCATAAAATTATTTTTTAGCTTGGCAATATTGCATATGAAGTGGATGGTCAGGCAGCAAAGAATGAACACGTTAATTATGATATTAATGCAATAAATTTTTAATATAGAATATTTCATACGGTTTTTGCCTAACATTTATTTAAATTACTTACAATCAGAGCTCGTTTATTACAAACTTAACACACTGTATCTCAATGACGACAAAATTTATCACACATGTATTATATACAGGGTATTATTAATAATGGCAAATAATTAAACTGAAAAATCTTGGGTTCAAAATAATAGGATTTAACCCAATTCACTTAAATAAAATGTGTCTCCTGTCTGAGTTACAGGGTGTTTTATTTAAAAATAATTTTTCCCTATTACTTTTAAACTGTTTTTATCATATTTAAAAGGAAGTGTGGACATTGCAAACCTTACTAAATTATGGTAAATAAACGTTTCTAGCTACTACCAGAGGCGTTCGACAGGGGAAAGTCGGAGCTCGACCCTAACTTAATTCTACGTCACTGGCGGAATTGTCATTTTAGCACAATTTTTTTTATTCTCCAATACTTTCTGTGTAAATAACAAATTTTACCTACGTAACGATAAAGTCATTATTTTTCGAGATATTTAAAGTTAAACATAACGTTGCACAATTTTCATGAGTAGATTTTTTTATGATTGCAAATTGTTGCTAAACTATATCTTGCAGATCAATAAATCTTGCACGATTCTCTTGGGGTTTGGCTCCTGTACATAATGTACGAGTTTTAAACCGATATAATGATAAACACCCGATTGCGGTTGCAAAAAGAAAATGTAGAATTTTCATTTTTATTTGCCATTATTCCCTTAATTAACAATGTTAGCACTTTTTTTTCAAAACCTTTTTTACAGAGAACGTTATGATGAACAAATTTTATTGAAACCTTTTTTCGATAGGACGTGTTCCACAAAAATTACCTTAAAAATATCAATTTTGTATTTTAAAGAGTACATAAGTGTTACAGATGGCTAAACTCGTATTGAAGAGGAGATTCCAATAATATCAGAGAAACGGCAAATTTGACAACATTGCAAACGTCAAATCTGGAATTTCCGTATCTCAAAATAGGCTTATCCCAAATTTTGTACAATTCGTGCTAGCAATTTACGAGATAATTGTCCGTTTCCAGACTTTTGGTCCACTCTGTATTTGTATCATCAATTTTTTTTAAAGATAGCAGGACGTTTACAAATATGCATAAAAAGTACGAATACAGACCTGCCAATTTACATTTAGATTGATTATATTAATACTAATTAAAACTCTTTATAATGGACCTTGCTGTCTACTGCCCTCCAAAGCATTCTATAAGCTGCCAGCAATTTAGTCAATTCTTCAATACACTTGGTAATCGGGTTCTGGCGGGAGGCGACTTCAACGCCAAACATACTTACTGGGGCTCCAGATCAATAAATCCAAGAGGTCGACAACTGTATAATACCATAAAAGACAACGAATTTAAAAATGTATCAACTGGAGAACCCACATACTGGCTAGGGACAGGAATAAACTACCAGTCCTAATCGACTTTTGCGTGACAAAGAAAATTCCACATAAACTAGCTAGTGCAACATCCAGTCTGGATCATTCACCGATGATAATTAATCTAAGTACAGAAGCTATCATCCAAGACATTCCTTATATATGTAACAAATCTACCGATTGGGAAACATGTAGAAAACTAATAAGTAATAATCTAGAATTGAACATACGCCTGAAATCAGATGCTAAAATTGCAGCTGCAGTCGAGCATCTAACAAGAACCATCCAGATTGCTGCTTGGCATTCTACCACACGCAATGTGCAATCAGGTGTAAAAACTGAATTACCTACAATGATTAGAGAAAAAATTGCAAAAAAACGTAGATTGCGAAAAATCTGGCAAAGAACAAGGTGCCCAGAAGATAAAAAAAAAACCTAAACAGAGCGTGTCAGTAACTAAAAAGAATGCTTAGCAATACTAAAAACAATAATATTTAACATTACTTACGAAATCTTTCTGCAACTGAAGCCACGGAATACTCGCTTTGGAAAGCGACGAAAAAAGTCGACCACCCGCTCTTCAGAAGGCCATTGGATAAAATACAACATAACAAAAGCAAATACTTTTGCTGGCCACCTGAAAAAGGTCTTCCAACCAAATCCTTCGACAATACTTGATCACGAAGAGGAAGTAAAACAATTTATCGGATTTCTGTATTAGTTAGAACTACCAGTAACAAAAATATCTAGAAATCAAGTTCTGAAAATAATCAGAGCTCAATCCGAAGAAGTCACCAGGATATGAGATGAAAAATGCCAGAGTCCTCAATGAACTACCCCAAAGCGCTGTAAAATTGATAACGTCCATCTATAATGCAATCTTGAGTTTGCGTTACTTTCCAATCCAGTGGAAAGTGGCCCAGATCATTTTAATTCCCAAACCTGGTAAACCAACCGAAAATGTAACTTCTTATAGGCCTATAAGTTTGCTTCCTATCTTATCCAAAATTCTAGAAAAGATACTTAAATCTAAACCAGTAACAATCATTAAAGAAAAACACATAATCCCAGAACACCAGTTTGGCTTTCAAGAAGAGCACGCCACTATTGAACAGGTACAACGGGTCACTAATAAAATAATGCAAAGTCTAAAAGACAAAATTTACTGCTCTGCCGCGTTTTTAGACGTGAGTCGGGCTTTTAATAAAGTCTGGCACACTGGACTGTTGTATAAGATTAAAAAGCTCTTACCACTCTACCTCTTTATGATCCTTAAATCCTATTTACAAGACCGCCAGTTCTATGTTAAATGCCACAACGAACACTCGACGTTCCATCTCATATGTGCTGGAGTCACTTTAAGCTATTTATTGAGAACAAGTATATATAGTATTTAAAATATTATTTTTATTTATGTTTCAACATGCTTCGTGTTAATTTATTTATTATATATTTTCCAAAATTTTTAAATGTCCAATCGGATTTCCCGCTCTAAGATTTATTGTTCTGAAGCTCTTAATTTGAGCTGTAAAAATGTATGCGCAAAAATGTTCAATAGATTTTTAAACTTAGTTTTTTATTTGTTCTAAAATAAAGTACAATAAAGTCTATATTATTATTATGTATTAAAAATTAAATGTAATAATACAATTATTTACAAATCCGTAATCCTTTTTTTAGTGAGCGACTTCAGTCTATCATTGTCCAAAGAATTTTTGATAGTGGTGAGAGCTGCGAAGTAATCATTCGTGTCGGTTTAGAGGGCGTAGAAGCGTAAGGTCTGTACATTTATGTAAACACAGGACAGGTGTATGATAAACGCTTTAAATTATAGAGAGAAGGGAAGCCTGTACTTCAAATTATCGCATGTTGACGAGCAAGATACTATTTATTCAACTTCAAATTACCGAAGGGACCTATTAACATAAATTTTATTTAATTTATCAAGTATTTTTTAGGGGACCGGAAAAAAATTTCAAATTATCGAAAGATTTAAATTAACGAGTGTCAAATTATCGAGAGTCGACTGTATTAATCTTGATGTATAGATATGATAGGTTATAAAATCCGTAAAAACTAATATTTATATACTAATCCTGGGTTCCACTATTTACTGAAGTATATATCTTTCCCAATTTAACATTAACCACAATTTGATTTACACTGAATGTATAAAATGCTTCGTTTAAAAAAAATGTAATGCTGCTTATTTCATTTTAAAAGAAATTGTTTAAATTATGTTTTAATAATGTACTATAACCCTGGATAATTAATTTGTAAATATTGTAATCATTTTTTAACATAAAAATGGTTGCTTGATTTATTCTAGCTTACGAAATTTTTGTGTCCTATTAATTAATATTCGGCATTTGTTTTTTTTTTGTAATAAACATAATTTTTTTACAAATTTTCCAAAGATATTTTTGTAAATTAGAAAATAAAAATTAAAGTGTAAATCATTACACAATAAAATTTAATATTTACGTTTATTAAAAAATACATAACTGCTTTAAAAACACAAATAATTTTTTTTTTAATTTCCCCAATGGGTTGTTAGCGGTGGATTAAATAAAGTTAACAGATATCAAATATAAACATAATATTATATGCGATAGAGTAGTTTAGTCTCGTGAAAATTATATTTCAGTTTTTCCACATAATATATGGGGCACTCGATTAAAATGTGTTTCACTGCTAAGGGCACTTCACATATTTCACATTCAGGTTGCAAATATTGGGTGATAATATATTTGTGGGTGAGCCATGTATGTCCTAAGCGAAGTCTTGTGAGAATTTCTTTGGGAGAAGCGGCTGAAATAATGGGTGTTACATGGGCCGAAATTTGGTTTAATGATAGCAATTATTTAATAAACTACAAACCTTTCCTGTTTTATGTATTATGTATATTTATCTTTTTTTTTGTCATAACAAAACTAAATGTTTAATTGTTTTTTTTTTGCTGATATCTATTAAATAAACAAAAATATCACTCGTAAAGTTCATGCGTATAAAAAAAGAATTGAAAAAAAAGTGGGTTGTCGTATTGTATGTATCTGCATCCTGAACTGCTTAAGGTAATATATAAAATAGTTAACTATAACATTTTTGGGTGTCTCCAAGGTCTACGCCTGCTACTAGGTATAAATAATCCTTACTGTCCGAGAAATGGCATCAGTTAAATTTTTAACAGAGCCCAAACAACTTTTATTAAAAATGAACTCTTTGGTAAGTTAAATATTTACATTTTTGTAATAAAACTACATATATAATTTACAATTAAACATTTAAATTGACTTTAAAAATCAAAAATAACAATTTAAAAAAATAAACAAACATCATGATTATAAGTATTAAATATTTAGATGATCAGATCGTATTTAAAAATTGGATTAAACTGTATAAAACTAAAATCTTAAAAAGAAATACTATGTCAAAAAACTATTAAATATTATGGGGTTGCTAGCGATGTGAATATTATTATGAATAACCCAATAAACGTTTTATTCGTATCACACAAATAGAAAAAGTAATAATTGAGTAAAAACTTTATTCAAAAAGTTACAACGAAAGTTAAATTTAGTTAAAATGCTTGTTAGCAAACTTACCAAAATCAAAATATATTTTATTCTTCTCTGACAACCTTAGTAGTGAAGGGTTTTTATACAAAAAGGAGTTTATTTTAGTGATTTATTAGAAAGGTTTAAACAGTCATTTTAAATAGCAGATAATTGCAATCTTAAAGTAATTATCTACAAAAAAAATGCTTCTTTTTTTTTTAAAATATTTTTTTCATTAAATTTAAATAAAATTTAAAATGTTAATGCTATTTTTTTTAATTAGGCCGTTGTAGCTTTTATCGCTGCTTTAGCAGCAACCTATGCTGCTCCTTCAGCTACCGTTGTACAGGGACCAAGTTCCAGATCAACCCTAGTTGGTTCTGATGGTAGTGTAGTCTCTTCGGTATCTTCAGGAGCTGCTGTTGTTACCAACGAGTTGCCAGGAGTTGTTGCCCGCACTGCCCCAGTAGTTGCTACTTCTCCAGCTGTAGTGTCTGCTTACACTGCCCCATGGGTTTCTCCATACTCAACTCCAGTAGTATCTGCTCACTCATCACCTGTACTATCTGCTTACTCCGCTCCAGTAGTATCTGCTTACTCATCACCAGTAATATCTTCTTACTCATCACCAGTGGTATCTGCTTACTCATCACCAGTGGTATCTGCTTACTCATCACCAGTGGTATCTGCTTACTCATCACCAGTGGTACCTGCCTACTCTTCTCCAGTGCTGTCTGCTTACTCTTCTCCAGTGCTATCTGCTTATTCAGGTCCAGTATATTCTGGCTATTCAGCTCCAGTAGTAGCACCTGGTTCTGTTGATACCGTTGTTGCTGGGCCATCTGGAACCATAGCTACAAGCAAACGCGCATCCGGTGTTGTTGCTGCTCAAGGACTCTATCTTTAAATTATTATTACTAGTTAATTACAACAATTAAACTAATAGATAAACATAAACATACAATTTTTATTACCTCATCGTTACAAACATTACCCAAAAATAATAGATACTAATTAAAAAATTACTATTACTATTACTACCAAGCTAAAATAAACTTATTTCATCAATTTTACCAAAATAATAAAAACTAATTAGTAAACAGTTAGTTATGTTTTAGAATGGTAGCAAATGGCAGCAAATGCGCCGACGAAGGTTTTAAATATCTGTTTAGAGAGAGAAGTAAAAAATTGTTTAATTAACAAAAATGTATTAAAAAATTTTTTTTTATGAGAATTCATCAATGCTTATGTACCTAATTCTCTAATATTAAATAACAAAATTGTCTAATAAGATGTATAGATATTAGAAATACCTAAACATATTTTTTTAATTTTAATTACCTCATTGTTGCAAACATACGCAACTTTTTCTAAATTGATGTTGAAAAAATTATCATTTAGGTAATGGTAATGAAACTTCCAAGTTAAATTAAACTTTTATCGTTAATATTTTTGGATTTTTTATGTGTAATTTATTAAAGAAAAACTCTTTGCTGTAAATTATTATCATTTTTTATTTTTTTATCATTTTTATGTTCAAAAGCGTACCATATCAAAAATAACTTTTTTTAAAACAAATTTTATTTAAAAAAGTTTATAAAAATATTTAATTTTTTACTTTTATTGTACCATCTATATTATTGTATTTTTTTTTACATGTTTAAGAGTGCGGTCGTGGAAAATTTCCCCGCATAGGCAATTAAACTTTGAGTCCATTTTGCCGTCCCTCCCTTTATTTTGTCTCCATAAGCTTCGTGCTCTCTATGTAGAGAGCTAATGCGCTCATGGGGATTTTATAATCTCCTCCGGTTCTCAAAATTGCACTCCGAAGAATTTATATTTCAGCTAGTTCCGTGCAATAGCACAGTACATGTTCTGACGTTTCTGTGGCCCCCTCATCACACCTGCGATAGCCGTCGTCCTCTACGAGGCCCAATGTTTTCAAATGACCCCTAAGCCGGCAGTGCCCTGTAATCATACCCACTACCATCCCTAGTTATCCCGTGTTTAGTCCCTTTAGTTGTTGGGCTATTTTCTTGTCAGGTTTCCCCAAGAAGCTGTGGGCCCGACGTGCCTTGGGTTCGACTCACTACCGCTTCCTGTGATCCCTCTCCTGATATGAGTGGATTTCCACTTAAACATAGCATTCTGCTACTCCAACTGCGAGTCCTGGCCCATAGAGTGTCTGTGACGACCCCTCTCGTGCCAGTTCATCAGCCCTTTTATTCGCTTCAAACCCTGCGAGTCCAGATATCCAAAGTAATGTCACCCTGTTGCATCTGGCCAGGAGCTCAAACTTCTTCCTACATTTACCAACTAAAGTGGATCTGTCTACCGGTGCGTCGAGCGCTAGTAACGCTGCCTGACTATCCAAGCAAAAACAAATCTTTTTGCATATTATTGTATTTTATATTTAACTGACCATTAAAATAGAAACTTTTTATAGCAAAAAGAAATAAAGATAAAAATTTAGTTTTTTTATAATTATATTTATTGGTAAAAGAACGTTTATCTTTATAAAAACAATTTAATAGTAGAGTCCACGTGCAGCAACAACACCGGATGCATGTTGACTTGTGGTGATGGTACCTGATGGACCAGCAACGACGGTATCAACAGAGCCAGGTGCAACTAATGGAGCTGAATACGCAGAATATACTGGAGCCGAATAAGCGGTTACCACTGGAGATGAGTAAGCAGATACTACCGGAGCCGAGTAAGCAGAAAGAACTGGTGATGAATAAGCGGATACCACTGGAGCTGAATACGGAGAAACCCATGGAGCAGAGTAAGCAGAAACTACAGCTGGAGAACTAGCAACCACTGGGGCAGTGCGGGCAACAACTCCTGGAAATTCTTCGGTGACAACAGCTGCTCCTGGAGATACTGAAGAGATTACACTACCATCAGAACCTACTACAGTCGATCTGGCACTTGGTCCCTGTACAACGGTAGCTGAAGGAGCAGCATAGGTGGCAGCTAATGCGCCGAATAAAGCTACAAATATCTATTGGAAGAAAAAAAGTTAAAATTTTTTTACAAAAAACACAAAAAAGAATATTGTTTTATGATAGACAAAATTTTCATAATTTATTCTCTGGCTTAGTATAAATGTTCAGAATATTAAAAGGGTGGCGGCAGGTAAACGAGACTGACACTCGGAGATAACATCATTAAGAGAGTTGACCCCTATAGATATCTTGATTGCTGGATAAATTCCACAGAACTCATAGAACTAAAACGCCAATACCACTTTGCTAGAACGAGCCCTACTGTACTTAAAATGGAATTGAATAGACCAACTGAAATCGGGAAGAAAGACCGATTTAAAAGAATAATTTTTATATAGCGGGTATTGTAAACTTATACACGCGCGCGCACACATAAAAAACATTGGAAATATTTCATTGTTTCTAATACACTATTCATATTTGGAATATCAGAGGTATACTAATGAAGTTGATTTTTTATAATTTTTTATTAACCCCCTGCTGGTCTCATCATTTAAATATTTGTTTATGGGATTTCAATTGATTTTTTAAGATTTTTTATTAGTTATTACATTGTAATTCTCTTATATTTAAAGTAAGTTACATGGCAATGAAATATTTTCAATAAATTTCTTTTTTTTAAATGGATGTCCTTTACTTTCAATGAGTAAAAAGGACGAAATTAAAAACACTGATTATAACGTGAAAAAACAAAAACACAAATCAACAACAAAAGACGCAAGATCGGCTCTGAAAAAAAATTCGTCGGACTAAATGACAGGAGTTGATGTTAACAGCGTCGCTAAATGAGATTGCAGGAAATTATAATGCTTATTACGATTTCATCAGTTGCTATATTAAGCTACACTTATCTTGCATAAACACTTCTGAATACTTCTGTCAAGAACTTAATGATCCTAAGTAATAGATAATTGATGAGCTTCGGTTTTTTTATGAAAATGTAATAAAATATACCTATACATCATAATGCCATTAAATTATATTCTCGTACAACTACATGAACTGGCAATGTTGTTGATGAAATGCGCATGATTACGTGTGTCTCATCTATACGTGTGGGGATGAATCAAATCAAATCCTGCCACTTATATTAGCCTTCTAAAACGTGGCGCTTTGTATTTTCTGTGCGTTGAACTGAACAAGATTGTTGGTTCCCCACTCGACGATTGCTTCAAGATCTCTATTGATGGAGTCAACCGCAATATTCACCATTGCACGGGTCTACAAGTGGAGCAACCTTTAAGAATAGCTGCGGACTAAGAGGCATACCGACAACTGATCGACATGATGATCACCAACGCTTAAATTACGAGCAAGGCACATGAAGAAGAAGAATTTAATAACAAAAAGGCCTAGTAAAATATTGTAGACATATTATGATTTAATGACCAAAATGATGTTTAATAAATGTCTATTGCTTAACTTTTAGTGATTGAACAATTTTTTATGTATATGTCTTTTTATTAATAAATTGTTACAATGAAACTTACCAAGCAGTTCATTTTATTTAAGTTGTTTGGCTCTGTTAACAGTTGTAACTGATACATTTCGACCGAATGCTACTATTATTTATACCTCTAGTAGAGCTTTAGTGGGTATTGTAACCTTGGAAACACCCAAAAATGAAATTTGTATAACCCAAAGCAATGCAGGATGCAGATCTACACATACTATTTAGCTATTTTTTATAAATTTAAACAACATTGAACTTTAAAACTAATCTATTTTTTTATTTATTTTAAATCAATAAATAGAGTAGGTACACACCCAGAAAGAAAGGTTGCTTTATAAGACCGTAAACTTATATGTGATAATAGAGTTTTAGTTTTGAAAAATTAAAAAAAATCCCTTTAGGGATACTTTTACAAACTGCAGTTTATGATTCATTAAGATCAATGATTACGCTGTATAATGGAAAATAAGAATTTTTAATACCCAATAATTTAGCTGTAGGAAGTAACACTAATTGTAAACAAGAGAGAGAGATCTATTTCTTGCCGAATACAGAAAGATTTGCAGGATTTGGGACAAGAATCGGACATTAAGCTATAAATTTAATAATAAAATTTTTGTATTTTCAAAATAAATTTGTGTCTTTAAATAATTTTCATGTTTATAGAAGCTATGCTTCTTATTTTGGGCTTCGCGAACGGAACTCGCCGTAGAAAATCGAAGACGTAAACGTTAAATTCTCCCTCCATGCGGCCCGCGAATGGTTATTATTGAGTATTTTATGTTTGATATTAATTTTTACTGGTTGTATTATATTTGATATTTGTATTTTTTCTATTAGGTAGGTTAGGTAAGGTATCACTGCGACCTTTAGTAGGTCTATTGTGGCTCACCCCCATAGGTTACAGTTCACCGCACAATACCAGACCTTCTCACGAAGTTCATGGTTGTATGGGGTGAGATTTTCTTGCAATCGGTAGGTTCTAGGTTGGTATAACCAAATATAGTGGCGGCCGTGGTGTAGTTGCTAGCGCGCCAGCCTCTGCACCAAGAGACCCGGGTTCGATTCCCAGGTCAAACCAACGAATTATAAGCGACCGCTGCCGTTCGGAAGGCAATGGCAAACCACCGAATGTATTCTGCCTAGTATAGCCTCTCTAAACTAGCCGTTCGGAACCGGCATTAAACTGTAGGTCCCTTCTATTCATGCAACACTGATTGAGCGTGCATATGAAAAATTGCAGAGAGGTCGCCAACGCCCCCAGAGGGTATGGCACAACAAGAAGATAACCAAATATGTTGAACCTTATTCTTCCCAGGCCGGGGCATAAACATGGGACATGTTCAGCAGTTTTGTCTTACACGCAGCGAAACCGACAGTCCGTTTGTTGATTCAGACCTATCTTTCCGAGGTGGTATCTTAGACGATTGTGTCCTGTAAGCAGTTCCGTTAGAATTCGTAGGTCAGACCTGCTCCATTCTAGGATCTGCTTAGTTGTGTTTCTCGAGGGTTTAGGTAAGAACACCTTTTAGTGAGTCAACCCTGATATATCGGACCAGTACGTGAGTATTTTCCTCCGCCCAGTCCAAAATGATTGTTTTGTCGGCACTTTTAGTGACTCCAAATACCGGTTCTGGTCCAGTGGCCGCAGATTTGGAATCCTATTTTGTAAGGGTGTTCCTTCCACCCCCTGGTGTCCAGGTTTCCACAGCTGGGTCACCCTGTTGTTCGCACAAAGGTACTCTAGAGATTCGATGCAATTCCATACAAGTTTAGATTTTATCTTGTTGAAGCTCAGTGTTGTTAAATCAGCCTAGCTGTCTAATATTATACTTATATTTTTGTTTGCTAGAGGTCTATTAGTCAGCTCTCTCGCACAAAATTCGATAGCGAAGACTTCAGCCTAAAAGGTTGTAGCATATCTGCCAAGACTGGTAGATATTTAAATCTTTGGTTTCCTGCTGAAAACACCGGCTCCAACTCCATCTGGGGTATTTGAGCCATTTTTGTACATTACGTATTCTGTCTCCGGGAAGAGGATTTCTCCCCTCACCCATTTATTTTTCTTCGAAAAAAGGACTTTAAACGACTTTTTTACGTGTATTTTTGTGGCTAGCATGTCAGGAACCATCCCAAGAATTTGGTGGTTTTTTTGTTTTACTTAGTATACCAGAGTGGTCCCCGAGTTGCTCTTCATTCATTTTTATTGGTTATATTATGTTTGGTATATGTCACGTTAAATAAGTCGTGTTATGTAAAATAAAGCCATAATTCAGGTCTTTAATAATACTTTAATAATACTTTCTTGAATTATGGTATTGTTTTTATTACATACATTTTTTATTTAATTTAATGAAGTTTAAAATATGAAAAGTGGTTCGGAAGAATTAGTGAATCTATTGAGTGGTGACTGTGATATGTTTTACCAGACTTTAAAACTTATACTCTAACTGACATTTTTAAAAAATTATCGTATTCTATTTTCTATCTATTTCTATTTTTATTCTAATTATTACGTAAGAAGCGTAGCTTCCATCGGTCAGTCCCGCGACTGCCACGTAATTTTTTTTATTTAATATTTAATTTTTTACCAATATTGCATAAATAATTAAATTGATATTTTTAGCTTTTGTTAATTTTATTTATTAATTAATTATTTAAACATAACGTCGATAAATCAAAAAAAAAATTATTGCCATAAGTAAAAGTTTCCTTTGCACTGCTCGGTAGAAAATATAAAGCAAGTTAGTTAATTAAATTTAAAACAAATTTAAATATAAAGTTACTTAAAATGGATAAAACCAGTTTTAAAACAAATTAAGTAATCAAGTATATTGAGTGGAAGGGTAAGCTGTCGTTTAAACCCATTATACAAGATTAGGGAAAAAGATTAGGGAAACAGGGTGTTTTATAGAAAATTACTCTCATTCAATAGAATCGTTTAAACTTGTAAAATAAACAAGTGTGTACCAATTTGCATACATACATAATAGTCCAAGCAATAGGGAAAAGTGCGTGCAAAATTTAATATCCAAAAAAAAATATGAGCGTATAGGAAATTAAAATTCAGGGTGAGTTTATTTTTTTTATTTCAAAAAAATTTTGAAGGCGCAATCCATCACTTCGCTACCCGCTACAGCTGCCGCGCTCCGCACCTGCACTCTCTCCCTTTCTCTCTCTCTTTCTCTCTTTCTCTCTCTCTCTCTCTTTCTGTAGCTTACAACCCGGGGTGGTTTTTTGCTGACATTAAAATTTGCCTCCATTTGCTGCGGTCCATCATAAGTTCTTCTGGTCGTTGGACATTTAGGGTCCATAAGTCCGGTGCAATATTATCTTTCCACCGCATCCTTGGCCTTCCCAGCGGCCGCTTTCCTACCGGGGTCTCTTCCCACACCAGTTTTACGACACGTTGGTCTTGTCTCTTCACATGTCCGGCCCAGCTCAATCTCTCTGCCTTTATTATTTTTACTACATCTGGTTGGTTATAAAGTTCTAGCACTTCCCTGTTAGTTCTAATTCTGTATTGTTGTGTGGCGTTGTCCTTGATTGGTCCATATATCCTTCTAAGAATTCTTCGTTCTGCGATTTTTAGTCGGTTCCTGTCGGCACGCCTTACTTTATTTATCAATCAACAATACTGCAAATAAACTAGACATATCCTAGAATTTTTTTATTGAAAATATAGGTATTTAACCTTAATATACATAAAGTTGACCTACAATTTCCTAATTTAACTTTTTTTGATCGGAGCTGTAGTTTTTTAATTTTTTAGGTTATATTCAGTAATTAGGATCGAGTCGCATAAAATAGAAACTCACCCTGAATTTTAATTTCCTATATATTTTTTTTATATTAATTTTTGCACATTTAACATAGGGCCGCTTCCCCGTTTGTTGGACTACATTTATTTATAAATTTTATTTTTATTTAGATTATGGGCTTTTTAAAATTTATTTTTTTATGTTTTGTGTAATTATTAACACAATAACTCAGCGTGTTTTTTAATGTCATTCGGTCAGTGTATTTAATTAAATCTTGTTTTTTTAAGCTCGTTTTTTACAAAAATAATTTTTTTAAATTGGTAAATTGGGTTTTTACCTTACTTGTTTGTTATTCTCTATTTAGTGTGATTATCCTTTACAATAATTTTGTGAGTTTTGTAGAGACATTTTCCCAGCATTGTTGTGTGATTCTAACTTGTTTTAAAATAGACACCAGTAACCATAAGAAATGGTGCAACTTGGCGAAAAAGTTAAGTAAATAAATTATTTAAGAAGTTTTTTAATAGCTTTCCACAAAATGAACTAAACAAATATACGGGTATATCAGTCGACAAGTTTTATATTAATGCTATGACATTCAAATATTTTATTCCAACAATGCCGTTACAGATAAAAATAGCAATCGCCAACAAGCATATTCAGATAACGTAAAATTTAAATGTAATTTCTGCTATTAAATCACACATTGGTTTGAAATCGCGACAATTGACAATTGTATAAATATGTATGAAACTCGACAGAATATTGAATTCAATATATATATATATATATATATATACAGTGTGTCAACTTAAGTTGAAACCATATGGAAAACTTTTTTTTTATTGGTTTTATGAAAAAGTTTATTCGTTATAAAAATTTCTGCATAGTTCAAAACTTAATATTCCACCATCAGATATTAATTTTATTAAGGCATATACGAGGTTCGTCAATAGAAATTTTACTCAAGAGTAAAGTACCTTTATTTTTTACCATACAGAAGAATGTCATAAAGTTAACTTATTTTACATTAAAAGTTATATTTAAATATGCAATTACAGCCATTTAGCATGAAAATTCAGGTTTGGTAATTATGTAATCTTTTTTTAAATCTACTATAGAATTGTACAGGGTGAGAAAAAAATATGTGCGCCTTTAAAAAAAAATTAGTTTTTAGCATTTTTTGTAATCCAAAATTAACCTTGATTTTATTTCACCCTATAAAACAAAATTTAAAATATTTTTCTGTGATAACATTGAGCTGTGTATCAGTAATAGATGTAGATAATAAAAATTGACTAATTATAATTTCAACTATTTGAAAATCGATTAAAACTTAATATTCGGTGACTGTAACAGAAAATAAACGTGTTTTTTTTCACATTTTAAAAAATTGCACGCAACGCAAAATACCTACATGGTAAAATTATTTGACACAAAAGCAACATGGATTAATAAAATCCCCTCCCAGGATATTTATGGAAAGTATAATCTGATAAAAAGTTTGAACAATGAATAATTTTGTTTTAACGTATTTAATACTTACAAGTTTAAAAACTTTTGATGCTCAACTTGATAATCTACTTTGGATTTTATTAATAACTAAATCACATTGAAAGTAACCCGTAATTACTTATTAATGTCACTACAACTAGATTACAGAGGTTTTTTTTATTTCAGTTTTAAGTTGTTTTTTGTAATGTCCTACATTATCTTTATGGATAATTTTGTTAACAACAATTTGAGTTTGTACCGTGTTATTTAATTCATATCGGAGTACTTTTTGACTCTGAACAAGAATTTTACCTAGAAAGTTTCGCCATTCAAGATATTGTACTTTGATTGTTACATAAAAAAGCAAAATTTATCAGAAACAATAAATACTTTTTCTTCCAGGGGCAGTATCATTTTATCTTACTAAATAATTTTGATCAAAACATTATAATATTTTACGAACACATTCTTTTATTTAGCCTAATACATTACAACACTAAAATCATAAATACAGTCCATGAACTTCAAGGGCCAAATGCTCGTTGGTAACAACTTTATAAGCAGCAACTACAGCTGGTACAGCAACTGTCTTGCTGGTGGCAATAGTTCCAGATGGACCAGCAACTAACATATTAACACGACTGTGTCCCACTACTTCATGTACGGGAGCAGTAACAACAGGAGCACTATGAGAGACCACTGCAGTAGAATAACTTGATACTTTCGGAACAGAATAAGCAGAAATTACGTGAGTAGAATAATCAGCTACTACTGGTGATGAATAAGCTACTGGTAATGAGTGAGCAGCAACTGTTGGTATAGAGTAAGCAGCGACATGAGTAAATACTGGAGCAGTGTGAGCTGCTAAACCTGAATGTTCTCCAGCAAAACTTCGCCCTCCAGGTGCAACAGAGGAAATGACACTACCGTCGGCTCCAACAATTGTGGATTTAGCACTTGGACCTTGTACAATGATACCAGAGTGACCGATAGCGGAAGCTTTGACCGCAGCGAAACAAAATAACGTAGCTAGGACGATCTAAAAAAACACCAACTAAAATTAGAAGAAATTAAATTGTACCATGTCAAAAAAAAAAGTCTAATATCCAAGGGTATCTCGTATGTCTAAATGAATGTAAGTATGTGGGAATTATAATTAGCTATTTAGGACACATAAACTTGTATGGTATTTTTAGTTATTAATGTATAATATTTTTTAACCTTTAATTTTAATAGTATACCATCTAATTTTTAATTTTATGATTTGTTGATATTCGTATACGATGCAAATAAATTTTATATTTTAGAACAATAAAAAAAATTGTACACAATAACTTTAAGATTATTATAAATTTTACTTAATAAATGCTCAAAAAATAACTTACCAAAGAGTTCATGTTTAATTAAATTAGGTGTATACTGATAAATCTGACTGATTAAAACTGAAAAATTTTCTGCATTTTATAGTTTTTAGCCAATTACTGTAACCTTGTCTACAATCAAATCTTAAGAGATTTGATAGTTGAAATGGTGTAAATAATTTTTTGGTAATTTCATTAATAAACCTTATAAATAAAATAATTAAAAAGTTGCATTGCAAAAAGTGGCATAATGAGAAAGAAGTACATTTAAAGTATATAACTATGAAAAAGTTCATCCAAGGATTATTTTAAATTATGGTGAATGCGACAGTTAAAATTTTAAAGATATTTAATAAGAATAGCTTTAGCCCAATAAGTTTTTCCAGTCAAGAGATTTTTCAATTGCAAAAATTAAAACTATAGCTTTAAATACAGTGTGGCCCTAAAATATCACTACCGGAAAGAGCCTAGCTTAATGGTTTTAAATTATTAATAAAATTTTGTTTGTTTATTTAAAGCACACTGTATATTGATTTGCTGCGTTTAGTTTATCCAATTAACGTTAAAAATCTCGAGCAGGATATTATAAAAAAATAAAAACTAAAATTAAACGAGTGTTGAACTTGTTACAAGAATGTAAAACATCTTATGCATGTGCATAAATTATTCATCACAAAAATGCGATGATTATTTAAACACCGATAAAACATCACGTCACCGGAACATAAAAAAAATGTACAACTATTAAAATTTGTTTTTAGTTTCTTTTAATCGACCATTTTACAAATTATGTTTTAAAACAAGCATTTATTAGTAGAAACTATTTGAGGTAGGAAATATTTTATAAAAAAGTTAAAATTTATGGGATCAGAAATTTATTAGACATTATTTAGCACTAATTTTTATAAAAAAAAACATCTGCCGACAAAAAAAATGAAGGAATAGTTACAAATTTTTATGATAGCTACTAAGTGACATTTTTAGCAAAATCAAATATATTACTATTATAAGAAAACTTACAAAAGATGCTTAAACTCTTTCACGCTATTCTAAGAAAACATTGTATCTTTTGAATACTAATTTACAATTATTTTCGCAAATCATCTGGGACTGTAGGTTTTTAAATTTTGATAGGACTCCTGTCTATAAATGGCGGCATAAACGTCATGTTTAGGTATACCCCAGAGTGAAAAATCCATGGGTGTCATATTTGGGGATCGGGAAAGTCTTTCAATGGTATCCCCTCTCCGATTTTATTCATCAAAGTTTTCTTTTAGAACGTCTCTCACTCCATAATGCAGGAGTGCTCCATCTTGTTGTCATATCAACTTTTCTTGCTACTGCAGGTAAAGTAGACTATTTTCCAGTTCTAAAAACATTTTTTAAGGCATATCTTGGTACTTTATAGAATTGACAGTACCGTTAAAGCTCAATTATCCCACTGCTTAAAATCACTGCCCATACACTTACCCTAGTAGAGTTTTACTCGCCACATGGGAATTTACAGAATCTCAAAAAACGCAGTTGTGTCTGTTTACTTTGGGATTCTGATATTCACGTCGTTAATGACAATCTTCCTGTGCTAAAATTGCTTAAAGTTGCTCGAGGTCGTTCGAATCCATAACGACGGTTAAAGATTTCTTCTTCAGACCAACATCAACACTGTAGTTGACATACTGCGTCCTATGTGGTCTGAAATTTGTTTAATTGAAAAACCGGCTTTTCTCATTCCAATATTGCACTCAATTTTAAAAATTCTAATTCTTTTGTAAACAGCGATTCTTCTTCTTGTTGTGCCATACCCCCTGGGGGGCGTCGGCGACCTTTCTGCAACTATTCATGTGCACGCTCAATCAGTGTTGCATGAATAGAAGGGACCTACAGTTTAATGCCGGTTCCGAACGGCTAGTTTAGAGAGGCCTTACTAGGCAGAAAACATTCGGTGGTTTGCCATTGCCTTCCGAACGGCAGCGGTCGCTTATAATTCGTTGGTTTGACCTGGGAATCGAACCCGGGTCTCTTGGTGCAGAGGCTGGCGCACTAGCAACTACACCACGACAAACAGCGATTAAGCATATTGAATTAATAAATTGTGTACAAATAGATTTTTGTCCATATTGTTATATCATTTATTATTAAATAGAGTATGAATATAGAAAATGTCATTAAAATTGGTGATTTTTTTAATCAGTATATTTGCATATATTTTTATTTATAAACTTTCTCGTTGATCGTGATCTTTATAAATATGATATTCATCTGACTATCAACACAGGTCACAGATGTTGCAATTAATTAAAATGATTAGTACCGTATCCGGCAATCTTTAATATTTTAATGAAGAATTTAGCCAAGTATTGCATATTAATGCGAAATCATTCGACAAAATATCATAAATTAGTTATTCAAAAAAAGACGAGCACGTATACCAGAAATAGTTTTGAAGGAAATGATAATGACTAACTTGAGTAGGTTAAGTGAGTAAATAAAAAATAAACTAAATGATTAGCACGAGGTCGGTTATTTCATAAGCGGTTCTGGAAAAGAAGTAAGGGGAAAAAAGGTTTTTCACGATTATAGGCTTTTTAAATATTTTTGGTTGGTTGTTGAAAACTCAGTTAAATTTAAAAAAAAATTATTTTCCAATTACCTACACATGATATTTGGTAGTCATGAATATTGTCAAAGATTGATACATTTTGAAACAATTTAAAAATGTATTTATAAGAAAGTATTCGTATTGTTTAAATACAACGGATAGACAACAAGGTCATTGTTGTCTGGGTTCCTAGTCACTCTGGAATCAAAGGCAACGAGAGGTCTGATAAGTTGACGAAAGCTCAATCAGAGATTAAGTTCGTAGGCCCAAAGCCGGCCTTAAGGATTTCTTTCAGTCTAGGCAGAAGTGCCATCCGGGGCTGGCTAAGGCACCAGAAGTTAATGTACTGGACAACAGAAACCTTTGACAAATGAGACAGACAAGAGCGCTCATAGAGGATTCTCCTCGAGAGGACTTTGCTGTGCTTAGCTTTCCTTGAGCCCGAGCATCTAAGGCAGTTACTGACCTTCTTCTATTCTGAAGGAAGATAGGTATAACAGATTACTAATGGCTATCACGGCTATAAAATACGAGATAAAATTATCAGTAGTAATAATCCAAAGACATTGATAATTGTCGAAACAATTTTATAACAGATTTCGAAAGCTTGTTGCCTATAAGCAACAAGCTTGAGATAGATGTTATAAAATTTTTGAGCATTCATCAATGTTCGAGGGTTATTCGGATAGAAATTTTTTTGCTGATTATGGAAATAAATACAGAGCAGAAACAATTTATTTAAATGTACAATTATCAAAAGTACAATTAGAAAAATATTTTTCTTGTAGAAGCTTACTTGTTATGTTCCATATGGTTTTGACAGTAGCTTCTTTAAACTCTGTACCATCTTTTCTTCTTATATTCACAGCCCAATCCTTTAAAATCGACGCCAATTCTTTCACCGTCCGATTTCCATCTAATTCATATTTTCTTACATCACAAAAGTCCATGAACGCTTTCCACACAAAATTTTTATTGTGAACAGTATTCTTCGGTATATTCGATGCTATAATTTCATCATTATTATCTTGAGTATCACAACCAAATCGTGACATATTGAAATATTTGAATTGTCAAAATGGAATTGAAAGGAAATGTAGGTATGTATCCATAGCAACATGACATGATTTAGTGAAAAGAACCCATGGGCTCTTTTCAGTATAATTTTGTTTTGATTGGTTGTGTTCGATCAGATGACCACAAATTGACTGATTTTATTGGATATCAACTTGAGCAAAAAATTTTCAATAATATAAACTATATTATTGCATGTTGTTGACGATTCTTTGCAGTTTTCCTGTCAAAAGTATTTTAGCTTTTCTTTATTAGCAAGGTTACATTTTTTAAAATGTTTAAAATTGTTGCAATTTGTTTATTTTTACAAAATATAGTAAGATTACTATTGCGCTACGCCTATGGATTATTGTTAATCATATATAAAAAGGTTTTCTCAACGGATTCATCCACATTCATAAAAATACGGTTTTGCAAAATCATACAACATCCAAACATGTTCAGCCAGGTAAGTTATTCTTTAATGTATTTGTTTAATATTTCATCAAGACAATTAATTTCTGATTTCTTGGCTAATTTATGTGTAGTATTCAATGCAAGTAAAATTTTCCTTTTTTGATAATTTAAAACAATTTTAAATAATTTTTTTTTGTTTATTATAATGCTAGTTAACTATTTTTATATATTTTTTAAAACAACATTTAAAATGTATGGATTTTTGAAATCAAAGTTATTTAGTATTAAATAATTTAAAATTATTTAAATGTTTGCTTTCATTTTATTATTTTTAGGTGGTAGTGTGCTTATTTCTTTTTACGTTTTCAATGGTATCAGCTGAAATCTATGAACCAAACCAGGAAGGTGTAGAACAAATGCCACCTACTCAATATTTTATAAATGGCCCCCCTCTTGTAAACAGACCTTTACGAAGTTTTTTCGTACCACAAGCAGTACCCGTTAAAGATAACGCCGTTCCCGACGTAGTAACATATCTTACAACATAATTTTAGGCTTTATAATAATTTGTTTATTGTATGTACATAATAAATGTAAAAATGAAATTAATTACAGAATTTGTTTTATTTTTAAATATTAAACACAATTAGGTATATATTATTAATAAAAATAATTTATTTGTATAATATTTCTATTTCTGCCTGTTCAGGGAACTTTAAAGATAATAAAAAATTAAATTGCTGGGCAACGTTTCTGATAAAAATAGTAGTAGTAGTAGGAGTGGTTGTAGTTTCGCAGATGGCAGCACGCTTGTCTCAACTTTCACATCCTATCGATCACTTTCGGTGAATGATACAAATAGACTCAGGCAGGAAAAGGTTGACTCCATCAATAGAGATCTTAAAGTGGAAAACCAGCAATCTTGATAAGTTCAACGCCCAGAAAATACAAAGTGCCACGTTTTCCAAGAAAGTAAATTCCTCAAATCACTCCATCACAATGTCCGGAAGAACCCTTGAATCAAGTTCCTCCATCTCGATATTGGGAGTCACGGTGTCTAATAATATATCTTGGCATGATCATGTTGCTAACATCGCAAAGTCTGCAAGCCAGAGACTAGGTTTTCTGTGGAAAGCTAGAAAAAATTTTACTCCTGATCAACTGTTGACGACGTACAAGGCTCAAATCCGATCTATACTGGAGTATTGCTTGCACATTTGGGGTTCAGCACCAAGGCATTCTCTTTTTCTTCTAGATTCCATTCAGAAAAGGGCCATTCGGTTGTTAAACAACTCAATTCTCACAGATACCCTTCACCCACTGGAACATAGAAGAAGAGTTGCAGACCAGACATTACTCTACAGATATTTTTATGGCAGAAGTTCCAGAGAAATAAAAATTTTTGTACCACCACTTGCCACATTTAGCCGAAGAACTCGGCACGCTGATCAGTCTCACCCATTTATTCTCCAGATTGACACTACAAGGACCAATCTCCATCAAAAATCCTTTTTTTACAGGGCTACTACAGAATGGAACAAGCTTCCAAAATCAGTTTTTCCAGAGAACTATGACTTGCAACTTTTCAAAAAGCGGGTCCACAATCATCTCCTTTTTATAATCCCTCCCCCTTCTAATAGTCGCAGTGCTGGCCGTCCGCGACCCACACGATAGGTCTACCCTTTTTGCGACTATTTTCGGTAAAAAAAAAGTCTTCTCGTATTCATGCCTCGCCGTTTTTGACTCTGGTACAAAAAACCGACACGGAAGCGAGCGTCTGCAGAACGAGGCGAAGATAGTAGACCCCACTACACTCCTATCCTTGCCGTATTCTAGAATACGATGCGCGTTTGGTTTCGTTGTTTTTATGAGGATTAATACCAAATGCCCATTCAACAAAACTCAAAAAAGAATGTTAAAATATTAGATTGGTTGTGCAAAAAATTAATTACTTTGAACATCGGTTTGTGTTGACTTTAAAATGGTAAACTTCTTATTTGGTCAACGATAAGATTACATGCTTTATCTATATGTGAGACACTAGAGCAAAGCAAATTTACGGGGAATATGATGTGTGTCTTTTTAAAGAATCCTTATTGGTAAAGCTAATGTAATAAATTACCCTTTGTTAAGTAGAGAAAAAGTAATACTCCTGCAACTAAATATCAACTTAGGTATGATGAAATAGTTTATTAAAGCGTTGGACAAAAATGCAGAATTCTTTAAATAAAAGAAACTTTATAAAAATTATGACTTATTCTGAAAGGCAAGCTTAAATGGATTTTGTGCTGGTTAAAGAAAATTTCTTAGGTAACTATAAAGCAACAAATTATAGAGATGTTGAAAAGCTTTCAAATTTTAAAAGCAAATATAAGCATAAAGCTACACTTTATTCATAGTCACCTGATAAAAAATTCTGAAAATCTGGGAAATTACAGCGAGGAGCAGGACCTAAAAGTGATGGAGGATAGATATTAGGGTATATGGAACCATTACATGATGTTAGATTACTGCTGGTCTTTACAAAGAGATTGTTCCAAAAAAAAACAAATGAAAATGTCATAAAAAGTATTTTTTTAAAGTGTAACATTGTTTATGCTAATTTTTTCTTTTTTTACATCTATGTAAATTAAAAAGACACTAAAACAAATAAAGATTTGTCAATAAAAAAAGATTTTATAGAATATACTTGTTCTTTATTTCTCATACTTACTGCTTGTTTATAGTGTGAAATAAAAATAAAAATTTAAAGAAAACCAGAGCCAATATTCCTAAATTATTCAGGGTTTCATAAATTGTTCGCATAAATTTACTCGAAATTATTTTTATATCAAGGGCAACAAAACCACTGTTGACCAGTTTAATTATTGTAAATTTCTAGTTTTAAAGTTTAAATAAATATTTATTGACCTGTTTAATTTTGTTTAATTTAAAAGTATGGTATTTTACGCTACTTATTAAATTGATCATTTTTTCTTTGTCGCTTGTCCCGCAAGAACAACTACTTCTCTACAATTATTACTTAAGCCGAGTGGAATTCCTTCTTATGGCAACATTATCAAGGTTCTGCTATAATTATAATCTATTCTAATAGGCTGCGATATAACAATGTTGTTTTGCAGACTTGTTCAAATAATAAAAAACCATAAAATTGCGATATTAAAAATTCAAATATCAGAACTACTTGGGGATAGTAATTATTCAAGGTTGGCAGTTAAATTTCTTATATACTGATATCTGATAAGAATTGATTTACTGATTGGGTCAATGTAAAAACATTACTAAAACTGGTTAGTGTAAATATGTTCTGCAAAATTATGGAATAACCAAATTATTAATTTATTTAAGAAAAAGTGGCGATTTCTTAATAAGAATTATTAATGTAAAAATTCTCAACGTTAGAAAACTATTTCCGACCCAAAACTTATACGTGAAATTTGGATGTTCCTGCTTAAATTACTTGCCTACCTATAAGTTCATAAAGGAAATTAGATTTTTAAATATCAGTGGTCTGGGTACGACCCGAGAGGTCTACACGACTAACTTCTCAGTGGAAAGAATAAAAAAATACCATATGTTTTTTTGTTATAATTAATGTTAATATTATTAAAATTATTATAAAAAACGATTTTAAATTGTTTATAACAAATTACAATTGTCATTAACAATATTCTGTTTATGTCAACCGTATTCTTTTAAACTTTTTCTTATCATTTCATAATCGAGAGCTTTTTTTGTTAATTATTATGATTAATAATCATTTGTTAGAAACAATAGTCAATTGTTTTAAACAATGCTTGATTATTACTAACAATAATTTTTCACTGTTATAGAAACTTTAATGCTATTCTCTTAATAGTAACACAAGTTTAAAATTCTCAAATTCCTATTTTTGTTTGTGTTTTTTTATGAAATATTGTCATCATATTTTTCATACAAATATTCCTAACATGCAATTATCATATTATTTAAAACATGTTAAAATTCTGTAGGTATTAAAAATAGTATAAATTATAAATTGCAAAATTCAGGTAGTTAACCATTTTTTTCAGTTTTTTGGTTCTTTATAAAAAACAGCTTAACCGATTATACTAAAAATCTAATTGGTTTTAAGTTGCGTAATTATGCGTTGAATGCAATTGGTCCTACGTTGATATCATTTTTTGTTCTCGAGATAATCGAGACGAAAATAATTCCGAACGCACATACGAACATATCTCCACATTCAAGTCCCCAGAGTCGAATACAATAGTTTTTAAGTGGACGTCTGCGTGTGTATAAACGTATGTTCGTATGTTCGTATGTTCGTATGTCCGTATGTCCGTATGTCCGTATGTTCGTATGTATGTGCGTATGTGCGTTCGGAATTATTTTTCATTTCGATAATTTCGAGAACAAAAAATGATATCGACGTGTGACCAATTGCATTAGACGCATAATTACGCAAATTAGAACTGCTCAGATTTTTAGCAAAATCGGTCAAGCCATTTTTTATGGAGACTTAAAAAAACTGAAAAAAATGGTTAAATTATCGGTTTAAACAAATTTGTTTTTATTTTATATCTTTTTATATTATTTATTATGTAAATGCTATAAATATAACCATGCTTTTATTTTAGATTCGTCTTATTAAAGAATCGTATTAACGAAAATTGTTTTATTTGTTATTTATGTAAATTAGGCCCTCTGGCTATTGAAGTACAATTTTTTTAAACATTTTAGCAATTTTTTTTGCATATTTTTTTAAAAGATAAATCATTTAGAAGAAAACGTCTTGTATTTATAATTTTAATACTGATTATTCTTTTGCTTTCATTGATTGTTAAGTAAAAAACTCTATTGTAGTTATGCGAAATTTTGTTTAAAATAAAACTGTAAAAAATTCAATATTACCGCGCACATTATTTGATTAATTGCTTTTAAAATAAAATTAAAAAAAAGTAGGGTCATTCTTCCGTTAATCAATTGCATTTTTTTATAGGAAAACAAACAATAAATAAGTAAAACATTTGAGACTAGTTTCTGTCGAGTTTTATTGAACGATGTCGTTTTTCAAGTACAAGGATAGTTCACAGTAACGATTAATTAATTATAATAATAAATATAATATTAATAATAAAATTAATACATTTAAATAACCATTTTTTAATACGTATTTTAGTCTAAAAGTTTGTTTTCCAATTTGAAGGTTCTAAATCAAGTGATAGCTCTAAAGGAAAAGTTTTATAAACATACTGCATATACATATATAGTCGAAAAATTCTTGGCTAGAAGTCAGGTCTATTGCGCTTTTATTTACTTGGAAAAGGCCTTTGACAGAGTGGTGAGAAGTGAATTGTGGTCGACATTGACTATGTATGGGGTGAGCGGTAGTTTAATACAAGCACTGAAATCACTTTACGAGGATTCCACTGCTTGTGTCAGGATAAAAGAAGCTTACACGGACTGGTTTAACATCGAAAAGGGTGTGATATAGGGGTGTGTGGCTTCGCCATGGCTGTATAACTTTAAAAAAAAGCGTATGGATTGAAAATAAATGATTTGATCGTCGAATTTTTTTTAACGCCGATGATCAAGTCATATTAGCGTCATCAAAAGAGGAGTTGCAGGCGATGGTTAATGTTATGCATGATGCCCTGAAAATCAAAGAGATGAAAATAAATGCAAGCAAAACAAAAGTAATGGTTTTTGAAAAAGAAAAAAGCATGACAAACTGTGAAGTTCTGATTAAGGGAAAAAGAGTGGAACAAGTAAATGAATTTGTGTACTTGGGTTCAAAGTTTACGAGAGATGGAAAGTATGACAGTGACATTGATCAAAGGGTATTGGCAGGAAAACAAATAAATGGAGCACTGCATAGCTTTATGAATAGCCAGAAAGTGTTAAGAAGTCACGTCTTGCTGTGCATAGAGGTGTGTTGGTTCCTACACTTATGTATGGTAGTGAATGTTGGGTTTGGCAGAAAAAGCATGAAAACCGGATTATTGCTGCGGAGATGAGTAGTCTGAGAAGTATAGCTGCAGTGACTCGGTTGGATAAAGTGAAGAATAGTGAGATAAGAGAACGCTGTGGTGTAAAAGAAGATGTGGTTACAAAGATAGATAAAGGAATGCTTGGATGGTTTGGACACGTAGAATGGGCAAGTCCGTAGAAGTCGACCTCGGCGATCATATCTCGATCAGATCAACATTGTTTTGAAGAAAGGCCAGGTCAAGAGTACCTACAACCGACAAGCATGTATAAGAGCACTGGTGAAAGTAGAAGAAGCAAAAGATGTGTGGAAGAACCGTAGCAAGTGAAAGGAAGTGGTCTCTGCCTACTCCTTCGGGAAAAAGGCGCGACCATATGTATGTATGTATGTATATATTTTTAACTTTTACATTACCTTTAACATTAAATTTTTTTTATTAATAAATAATTTGATTAATTTTTGTCATAAATTCACACTATACTTTGCCATAAAAATTTATTGATTTAATAAAATGGTTCTAGTTAATTTTAGAAATTTATTATGGTTAAATAAAAGTGCCTAATTAAATACAAAATTTGATGTTTAATACATTTATTAAAAGCATTAATTGGCATTAAAATAGGAATTAAGTCGAGGTTACCGTAGAAAAATACAATTAAGATGATATTTTATCAAAATATATAAATCATTTAGTATTTAGTTTAAAGACAAACGACTTTTAAATTTTACTCGTGTTCCTCTTATTACACATTACGACTGTTTTATATTGGGTAAGTAAATGATTATAATCTTTTAAACACCCTGTATTTAAATTGGTTTTTGGTTTATACGTGTAAATATAAAACATGTTACACCCATTTTAGCAGAACAAACAGTCTTATTCGGTTTCGTTAAAGTGGAAGCCTAAATAAAAGCATCACTTTTGTAAAAATGCACAAATTAAATACGGGGTGTGCAATATTTGCATCTATTAAAACAGAAAAAAACCTAAAATAATAAAATCTCGCTTTTTTAAATCTAACATTCTTAACTGAACCATTATCTTTAGTTGAAAATGTCCTGTAATGTAATCTTTAACCGACTGATATATTCCAATTTTTCGGTCTTTTCATTTTCGTCAACATTAAATCAATAAAAGTAACATTTTTATGGATTAAATCAATCTATTAAATTGATTTGAATAATAAAACCAACAATTTTAATATTAAAAATTAAGATTTTAACTATGCCATTCACGATAATTTTTAAGATGAATTAAAAATTTAAATAATAGACTTAAACTGATTTCTTATTGTATACCTAATTAATTTAACGTGCATATTTAAAAAACACATAGGAAACATTTTTAATTCCAAAACATAATATTTTTTGACAATGCGAATATTTTCATGAACATGATGCAATTTAAAGCGAACCTAACAATAATCTTTTAATTTTTTTGATTTTTTCCACCATTCCTACTCTCCCTATGTGCATACATGCGGAAAGTGAATAACTGTTAGTGTCCTATTTGGGTGTGGACAAGGTTATCGGTCAACATATAAAATACGAAGTAATAGCTGATATTTGTATCACTTCTCCGATATCAACACATTAAAACAAACAACATGAACCCATTGGTAAGTATCTTTTTTCAAATAAAATTATTTTTGAACTAATTTTAGTAATGTTTATTTTAATTTTTTTTGCTTTTTCTAAAATATTTCATTTTTACATCAACTAAATTTTATATAATTTCTCACATTGAAATTCAGTTTTACTCTCTAAATCTCTAAAAACCCCTTTTTTATATTAACTTTTTATTTCAATTTTTTTATTACTACTTCTTTATGTTTTATTTAATACATAGTTACAAACAAACTCAAGTTTGTGCTAAAACTATTTGTTATAAATACATTTTACCGCATTTTTTATTTTACATTTCTTTGTTTTTTTTTGATAAGTCATTTACCTTTTAATCGTTAAGATATTTAAATTGTTATTTAATTTTCAGTCTGTAGCTATCCTTTTCGTAGCTGTGGCTGCCGCCAGCGCTGGAGGTTTCCTTGGAGCCGGCTTAGTAGCCGACAAAGGAGCCCTTGAAGGCGCATTAGGAGGCCAATGGATTAATGATGTAGGACACGGAGGAGGCGTCGTCGCCCCAGGAATTGTAGCTCCAGGACTCGTAGGACACGGAATCGTAGGAGGACCAAGTGCGAGAGGTGCCCTCGAAGGTGCTCTTGGAGGACAATGGATCCCTGACGTACCCGTAGCCCACGCTGCTCCTGCTGTACTTGCCGCCCCAGCATATGCTGCTGGTCCTCTTGGTCTTGGTTTAGGACCTGTTGGTCTTGGTGTTGGACCTTTTGGATATGGAATTGGTGGATTTGGTGCTCACGGTGCCTCCAGAGGAGCTTTGGAAGGTGCTTTGGGAGGCCAATGGATTCCTGACACTGTTGGTCATTAAATAAATTTGTGTTGATGCGACTGACAACAATCATTTCTTTTTCTTATTTACTTTTTTCTCTCTTTCTTTTTCTTTTATTGCTTAATGTACATAAATTTTTACATATTTTATAAATTTAATAAAATGTCAGTTCTTTTGTAAACTTGCATTTTCTTTTTAATGGTATTTGTCATTTTTTTACAACCTATTTTTATTAAATAAGTACTTTATATAAATATAAATCAAATTATTGAAATACTGGTTGGGTCCATTAAGAATATATAAAATTTTCCTATAAAAATACGAAAATCTGTAATAAAATACGGATATTTTAACTTCTTGGATTTGCAGCAATTTGTTTGCTAAATTTATTATTATTATTTATCCAAATTAAATTTCTAATAAAATGATAGGTGTGATATTAAAATTAAGGCACATTTTTATACAATGCATTTAAAAACATTAATTTTTTATTTTAGATATTTTTTGTATGTTTAAACAAATTCTGAAACTTATTTTTTAGTTTTAAATATAGTTTTTCCAAAGCATGGTTTTACAGTCTCTTGAGGTAATAAAAAGTGATCTTTACTCATTTTCAGTTTTACGTTTAGGAAAATAAATCGATATTCGATAAATCAGGTGAATATTGTCAATAAGACAATAAATGTACTTTTAAAACTAATAAAAATTAATAAAAGAGCCTTAGTAGTGTTGATTTATTTTTGATTCCTGTCATAAAAAATATTAACTTGTTTAACAGTTTTATCGGTATTTACATAATCATGAGGCGACTGTGTTAAAATCAGTGGCCTGATGAAAAAATACCATATGTATTGTTGTTATAATTATTATTAGTATTATTAAAATTATTTTAAAAAACGATTTCAAATTGTTTATAACAAATTATATTTGTCATTAACAATATTCTGTTTATATCAACCGTATTCTTTCAAATTTTTTCTTATCATTTCATTAGCGGGAGCTATTTTTAATTGTTTATAACAATCGAAATTTTGTTTTTACTAATTATGATTAATAATAATTTATTTGTAACAATATTCAATTGTTGTAAACAATGCTTGATTATTACTAACAATAATTTTTCAAAGTTATAGCGTCTTTAATGCTATTTTCTCAATACTGACACAAGTTTAAAATTCTGCAATTCCTATTTTTATTTTCTCTTCTTATGAAATATTGTCATCATATTTTTTATACTAATATTCGTAACATGCAATAATCGTATTATTCAAAATATCTTAACATTCTGTATTCAAAATGGTATAATTTATAAATTGCAAAATTCAGGTAGTTTACCATTTTTTTCAGTTTTTTGATTCTCCATAAAAACCAGTTTGACTGATTTTGCAAAAAATTTAATCAGTTTTAAGTTGCGTAATTATGCGTCAAATGCATTTGGTCCCACGTCAATATCATTTTTTGTTCTCGAAATTATCGAAATGAAAAATAATTCCGAACGCACATACGAACATGCAAACATATGTACATACACACACAGACGTCCACTTAAAAACTATTGTATTCGTTTTTGGGGATCTTGAATTGTGGAGATATATTCGCAAAATCGGACCCATTATTATAGCTGCCACTGGGAAGTTAAAAAGTGGCTACAGTTTAAAAAGTAATAGTGACCAAATAACTGAAATTTTAGATTTTTCGATAAGATCAAAAAACAACGCGTTGGAGCTGCTAATATCGACAAGAACTATGAGTTTCCGTGATAAACGCAAACGATTGGTTGGAGGGAAAATGCATTCTTAATCGGGTTATCGAAGAAAAATACTTGCATTGTAAGCGGTATCAAGATTAACCACATGTACGAGTTGGCCTTCATCGTCAAAGAAAGTAAAACGCCTTGTTAAAACTAAACCAGATGGTATTGTTAATTGGATTTAACGGACTTTCTTGCACATGCAGACTCGATTATAATGCATTATAATGCACTGTAATCGGAATCAGTAGGATCGCCTCTTCCTTATTTACTCCTTAATTATTAACTCACAACGATATGTACCATTTTAAATAAGTCAAAATAAGTAATTAACAAAATTAAAACACGCGTATAAATATGTTTGTAGCAGTCATTATTTTTGTTATTTATTTTATAACTGCGGATTTTTTTTCTTTAAGTTATTGCTATTGATTATATTAAATGTTTTTACTGTTCATATTTTTCGACGACCCTTTATTTTCTACCAAAGCATTTACTATGCTGCTCAATCAAATTATTAAAAGTATTGAAGCCGGGGTAATTTGATGATACCTTTTAAAACTTTCTTGTTCATTGAAAATAAGTACCAACAATCGTCACACATGCCAACAGATTTTTTATGAAATTTATATCTAGTAATAAAAGTTATCGTGAATATTTAATTTAGTATGATTATATGTTTATTGTTGAGACTAAAACGTTTAGGGTTGGAAACAGAAGAAAAAACTCACATGACAGAAGTTCACAGTCTAAAGGCCCAGTTGAGTAGTCCAAAGGCATCGATAAAAAAAATATTACTAATATAAAGCCAATCGTAATGTAAACAAACAATACTTACCATATTATAATTTGGTAACGAATTTGGTAAAGACGTCTGACTGTGCATAAAGGAGTGTTGGTTCTTACATTTATGTATGGTAGTGAATGTTGGGTTGGCAGAACAAGCATAAAAATGGGATTAATGCTGCGGAGATGAGTCTGAAAAGTATAGTCGGAGTAAACGAATAAAGTAAAGAAAAGTGTGATAAGAGAGCGCTGTAGTGTAAAAGAAAATGTGGTTACAAAGATAGATTAAAAAACAAATATCAGTGGTCTGGGTGCGACCCGAGAGAGGTCTACACGACTAACTTTCCAGTGGAAAGAATGAAAAAATACCATATGTTTTGTTGGTATAATTATTATTAAAATTAACGTAAAAACGATTTTAAATTGTTAATAACTAATTATAATTGTCATTAACAATATTCTGTATATGTCAACTGTATTCTTTCAAACTTTTTCTTGTCATTTCATAAGTGGAAACTATTTTCTATGTTTATAACAATTAAATTTTTTTTTAATTATTATCATCAATAATCATTTTTTGTATTTTTGTTTTCTAAAACTATCTCTTTTTATGAAATATCATCATATTTTTTTATACAAATATTCCTAACATACAATAATCCACCCATTACTATAACTTTCACTGGGAAGTTAATAAAGGAATGCTTAGATGGTTTGGACATGTAGAAAGGATGGATGAAGGTTAACGAAACAAATTTATAATGCGAGTGTGAATGGACGGAAGTCGGTAGAGGTCGATCTCGGCGAACATATCTCGATCAGATCAACATTGTTTTGAAGAAAGGCCAGGTCAAGAGTACCAACAACCGACGAGCATGTATGAAAGCACTGATGAAAGTAGAGGAAGCACAAAGTGTGTAAGAACCGTTGCAAGTGGAAGGAAGTGGTCCCCTACGGGAAAAAGGCTTGACTATATGTAAGTATGGTAAAGACGTCTTACTGAACAGAATCCGAAGACGTAGTAAAGAAACACACTTTTAACTAAAAATTTTATAAATATAAAGTTTATGGCATTGCTAACGATTTACATATAGAATTAATCCAGGGGTATTATTTATAATTAAATTTTATTAAGTTGGTTTATTTAATTTATTTTATTTTCAACCCACATTGTATTTTTTGATGTTTTTACCCAAGCACAAAAAACATATGTTTCTTCTATTGTTCTATATTTTATCGGTTTTAAACACTAAAGAAAATGAGATTAATTTGAATTTAAAGTAAATAACATAAGTTCGAATTCAACATGAAAACACACCATTTAAATCGGAAACAAATAATGAGAGTCATTGGCTTGCCAGAAAGTGGCACTAGAAAAACAGATGTAACTCGAGCATTTGACAAATTTCAAAGCGTAATTTCCCGCTTCAATGTTCGTTATGTAGAAACTGGAAATATATCTTAAAGACACACGCGATCTACAACCCATAATGAAGATCGTGATGTCCAATGGAGTTCTATACTCCAATGCAGTTCTATAGACCCTGACTCAAGGCGTGTAAGAGTGTGGACAGTATCGGTTTATTTTGATAAAGTTGGTACAGTAATGGTTTAAGGCGGAAAGAGCATCAGAATTTGAGCCGATCTCGTTTTACTGCATTTTTTTAAATGTTAATAGGCTTTGCTGGGAGCAATGATAGCTGTACCTCAACAAGGAATAGATAATTTGATTCTATCTAAGTAAAAACTACGTAAAAACAACAATTATTAATATATTTTATATTGGGATAAAATGTAATTTAAATATTTTCTAAAGCATTCCTAATTTTAGGTAGATGGAAAAGTTTGAAGTAAAATCCTTTTATGACACAGCAGCTTTTATGTTTTCCACAAGTTTTGTAAATATTTTGTTTAATAGTCTGCAGTTTAATTTTTTAAAATATAATGCGTTATAACTTATAAATATTTAAATTTTTTTTACCCTAGTCATATTAATTTTACTACCCATTCATTAAAAGGCAAAAAAGAGGCATTAATATTCATTATAACGTTGGATTTCGTTACAACAAAAACTGACAAGATATTTAATAGCCATCATATATTATTTATAATCCTAGAATTTTGCATAATTTTTTAGAATAACTAACACCAGTGGAAGTGGAAAAAAACGAATATATATATTTAAAAATTTACAAAAACAAACGTTTCACTTTGAACCCAAAATTTTCACAAAAAATCATCAATGTAATAGGGGCAACTGCTACACGCATTAACGAGTTTTTAAAAGCTTGACATACAGTAAGTATATTTATAATACGTCACTATCAGTATCCTCTTTGGACTCTACGTATGATACATATAATACGGAAACTGAACCAATTTGTGATATGTATGTATGAATTTCGGGTGTGGACAAGGTTGATATTGGCATATAAAACGAAGTGTCCACGCGATTTTTGTATTACTCGTTCGGGTTTCAACATCAAACAGTTTCATTAAAATGAATGCATTTGTAAGTACCTTTTATTTTTTTTCACATTTTCAGTTTTTTTTAACTGAATTTTTCATCTGTATGTAAGAGCACTATATTATTTTTTATTGTTTTGGTCAGCATTGTATTAGTATTTTGGTTAATTGAGTACATTTTCTTTATTGTTTTTAAAATCATCGATATTCCTTTATAAACAACTATAGTCACACCTTTTTCCCGTAGTGATAGGCAGAGACCACTTCTTTCCACTTTCTACGGTTCTTACACACGTCTTTCGCTTCCTCTACTTTCATCAGTGCTTTCATACATGCTTGGCGGTTGCTGGCACTCTTTACCTGGCCTTTTTTTAGAACAATTTTGATCTGATCGCGATACGTTCATTCACACTCGCCTTATAAATATGTTTCGTCAATATTCCTTCATCCATCCTCTCTACGTTTCAAAACCATCTAAACATTTCTTTATCTATCTTTGTTACCACATTTTCTTTCACACCACAGTGTTCCCTTATCCCACTTTTCCTCACTTTATCCATCGGACTCACTCTGGCTATACTCAGACTATTCATCTCCGCATCTCTTACTTTCATGCTTCTACTACTAAATTATTTTGTAACTCTACAGCAATTGAAAATTTACTAAACATTTTCATCAAAGATATTACCTATTCATTTAATTAATAAATTTTATTAACGATTGCACTTATATTTATTTTCATTTTGTATATCTTTTAATGTTATTTCGTTATTTAATAGCTACTTTAATGAATTAATTATGTTTTAAAAAAATAATTTTTTTAATGAATATTTTGATAATCATGTAAAACTTTGACTAACCTAAATTTAAAATTTGTTTTTAACCTTTCCACAAATATTTTTTTATAATTCTATACTTACACAATTATTTTTATTTAATTATTACTAAAATATTTTTAACGTGCGTTGAATGGTTTAAATGTTTACAGGCTGTAGTTTTTGCTCTTGGAGCTTTTGCCTGCGTAAACGCTGGAATAGTATCCCTAGCCCATGGTTACGCTGCACCTGGAGTAATAGCTCAGTATGCACTTCCTTATGCAGCTGTAGTTTCTGTCAATAACGGTCTTGAAGGTCAATACGTCCCAGACAATCTAGAAAAACTCTACGACGACGGCTCTTACAAACCTCAACTCAGTGCTTTGACTTTAAGTCCCAGTCCGTATGGTTTGACTCCTTCAGGATCTGGATTGGAAGGTGCTTATGTACATGATAACCTCGACAAACTCTACGATGATGGTTCCTACCGTCAGGAAATTAGAGCTTTACCATTAAGTGCTAGTCCCTACGGTTTGACCCCATCTGGATCTGGTCTTGAGGGTACTTATGTACATGACAACAGCGAAAAATTGTACGACGACGGTTCGTACAAACCCGGCTATTATCATTAATTTTTAGACTATTAGATAGGATTTTAAATTAATAAATTTTCCATAAATAGCAATTTTGTTTTATTGTGTAATAACTAATAAGTGTGTCTAAACTATTTAGTGTTTTTTAAATGCATTGCTTCCAAAAAATAATGAAGTTTTTTACCGTTTAGAGTAGTGAAAACAAATTGTGGATTATTGATTTTTATTATGAAAAATCGTGGCAATATTTCCCACGAATAGGGTAAATAATAAATTACAAAAACTTGCGGAGCAAATTTTGCTGATACCATTTTTAATAAGTTTAAAACTGTTATCGTTACCCATGAATGTCGGACACTTTTTGGTATATTAATTTTCAGTTACTGGTAAAATTTTTAAGTATATTAATTTATTAACTGAATACTTTTCTGCAAGAGGTTTAAGTTTTTGGAAGGGGCCTTTTTAAATCCCTTCGATGTCAGAAACTTAGCCCCCAGGAAACTGATAAACTGCTCGAAGTCTCGGAATCCCGGGACTCGAATAGATTAAGGGTTATGCACAAAAGATCTGATAGGTCGAGGTGCTTGAGAGGATGCATAGCCTTCACGACCCCCCCTACAATCTTTAATCTAACACAGTGGTGCCTAAACTTTTAAGATAACGAAACACTCACCAAATCCATTTTATGTTATGTAACCCTACCAATAAAAGACACTGCAATTTAGATAAGAACAAAAACTTTTATTACAAATATTTTAAAAATGATACACATACACTTTCATTAATAATTGCTTTATGGTTCGGGGTTATGGTCGACAGTTGTATGCGCACGTCTGGGGTAGCATCCAATCTCAACCTGAATTTGTTTTTTGTAAAGTGTAAGCTTAAAATTCTGTAGCACAATGATACGTTGGGATAAAAAGGTAAGATAGCCTTTTTGGCTACTCTATGGTATTCACTCCTAACACCAACCCAAAACCTCTTTTAGAGACACAGACTCAAATGTGTATTTTAATGCGAATAAACTCAAAGATCTATAAATGCTTCGTCATCCATGGGATGGTTATCATCGCAGGTTGACTTCTGGTGATAAATGCCAAAAATAAATAATTTCGCGGAACCCTAGTGACTTTTCCACTGATCTAACAACACAGGCCTGACAAAAATATCTGTTCGTCTCACCTCGTAAGACATTTTTTTCAAACTCTGACCCTATACACCATAACAGGATGTTTCAACATCCTTGGCACTTTTCTGTACTTGAAAAATTGACTTGGTAAATTATTCATCATTATAAAAAAGCTCACTTTTTAACTTCCAGAGTATTACTAATGGTATACCTATTAAATCCTTCTTTATTAAGTGCTTTATGAACATCCAGAAAGTGTCAAAAAAGGCACGTCTGACTGTGCATAGAGCAGTATTAATTACACTTATGTATGGTAGTAAATGTTGGGTTTGACAGAAAAAGCATGAAAATAGGATTAATGCTGTGGAGATGAGTAGTCTAAAAAGTATAGCTAGAGTGACTCGGTTGGATAAAGTAAAGAAAAGTGAGATAAGATAACGATGTGGTGTAAAAGAAGATGTGGTTAAAAAAATAGATAAAGGAATGCTTAGATGGTTTGGACTCGTAAAAAGAATAGATGAAGGAAGATTGACGAAACAAATTTATAAGGCGAGTGTGAATGGACGGAAGTCGGTAGAGGTCGACCTCGGCGGACATATCTCGATCGGATCAACATTGTTTTGAAGAAAGGCCAGGTCAAGAGTATCAACAACCGACGAGCATGTATGAGAGCACTGATGAAAATAAAGGAATCAAAAGATGTGTGTAAGAACCGTAGCAAGTGGAAGGAAGTGGTCTCTGACTTCCCCTACGGGAAAAAGGCGTGACTATATATTAAGTGCAGTATTTACTTTTTGTATTTAGTAAACTTAAACAAACAGTATTCAATTTTAAAAAATGTGTGAAATCGTTTAATTGGGTGTTAAAGCAGTAAACTCGAAAAAAAAAACATTATTTAGTAAATAAAAATAAGCACTTTCAATAATAAAATAAATGTTAAACCGTAACATAATTTTCAAAGTTTCCTGTTTGCTAAAAATAAACCTACGTAACTGTCATTACGTGCATACGTCAAAGTAGTTAGGTTAAACTAATTAACACATTAAAGTTACTACATCGCGCTTTAACTTAGGATCCCAATAAAGCGTCAATTATGTCATAAACACTTGTGGTGTTGTAAAGCTGTTAATTGTTTATTGCTAACGTTATGTTTTGTTCCCTAATATAGCAAGAAGAAGGCGACAAATGCACATAACTAAATTGTTATTGCACAGGTCAGATAATCCCGAATAAAATACGATACTTTACTATCTTACGATCTGTATCCAAATGAATGTGATTTTTTTTCCTGTTTTACGAATAAGGCACCTCAAAGGATTTTAATTGGATGTAGGTTAGGTTAGGTTAAAACGGCGGTTCGGAGAAACCCACTAAAGCCTTTTGGCCCGTGATGGACGGCGGTGCCTTCCCCCTCTACCGTGAGAACCAGTTGGAACTTTTAATAAAAAGTGTAAGGTTTTTAATGCTAACTGAGTTAAGATCAGATAAGTCATTAAATTTTGGTTGCCCTAGTATAAAAAGCCTTGGGCAGGGCAGTGGAAGAGAAGATGTACCATTGTTTCCTCCCCTTCCTCATCGTGACAGCTTTTACAGAAGTCGTGTCGTAGGTCTGCGATTACCATGCGACGTGCATGGGATCCACCTGCCCAGTGTCCTGTTATGGCTGCGATCTCATTGCCAATGGATAAAGTTAAAACATCATTAGTTCGACGTAGATCTAGTTTAGGCCAAATCTGTTTCGATGATGTGCATGTAAAGATGTTACACAGGCAAAAAAGCGATAGCATAAGTTATAATAAACTATATACCTTCTGATGCACAATAAAGCAACGTTGCCAAGCATAAATTGTTTTTGTGGTAACAGCATAATAAGTGCGAAGAACAAACTGCAACGTATTACTTTTTTTGAAAACTATGCGCTTGGTTATTAATAAATGCGGTGTTTGTGAATATTTATAGTTATTATTATATTAATAATTCTGAAAAGAGAATAATTATCTTTGGCTTCAACTATAAATACGAACTTTATTTAAAATGTCTACAACATTGCACGGCTGTCCTGTAATTTTTATTAGACAAAACACTTTTGTAGGTACGCACTTTAAATATTTACAAATTATTTTTAAATCAAGGACTGAAATAAACCAATAAAATTACTTTACAGTTATATTACCTAGTCATTTGATTTTGTTCTATTTTTAATTCATAACTGGATAAAACCAGCCGCACGGGATTTTTTTTTTTTAAATAAATTATTTACGTTTCATTTATATAATGACCACTTTTCAACATTAAAAAATTATTAATTCATTTTCAATTGTAAATTATTCAGTAGCAATTTATTTGATATAAGTTAGACAAACCGTTTATCAGAAATGAATTAATTTACATTCCAATGTGACTCCACCTAATCCTGAAGCGGCAACTTTCGTCCTACCACAAGGTCTTTACGCAAATGATCTTGTTTTTTCGCTAGTTTATTTACATTGTCAAAATTTATAAGATCAAGGACGATTGGTATTAATTAAACTAAGCAGATTTTTAAACAACAAAACAAGTATACCATTTTTATTTTACGCGGTATTAAATGGTAGTATTATTCTAAAAAGTGCATATCGCAATCATTTCCAGTATATTTTACTGTACTGTAATACAGTGTGGGCTATAAGTCAGTTGGCGAAAAGACAAATTTATAATCATCACAAAAAGACTAGTAGAGTTCAATGAACCTACAAAAGATGCTCCAGGTGTACTCCATGCTGTTCTAAGTAAACATTGCATCTTTTGAACACTATTTTCAAATTTGCCAACCCTTCCTAACCTTAACAGGAAAAAGATAATTTGATTCTAATCATGCAAAGACGATATAGAGCTAGAGAAATCAAAGCTTAAATCTTTGAATGCTTTATAGGAAGATTCGTCATCAGAGGGACCCCGCAGGATGGGGTACTCTTGCCCCTACTGTGGAATCTCACACTAAATGAGTTTCTGCTACGAATGGAAAACTACGGCTGTAAAATCATGGCCTACGCTGATGACCTAGTTTTATTAGTCTTAGGGAAATTCCCGAAGATCCTATCTCAAATTATGCAACATACACTTTATGAACTAGTTCATTGGAGCACAGGGTGCGGTCTGGGGGTAAACCCAAAAAAAGCAGAACTAGTACTTTTTACGAGAAGTAACAAAATTACCGTCTTTCCAGAAAGTGGAGGACAAACTATAAACCTCTCGGAGCGAGTAAGGTACCTGGGCCTGATCCTAGACCTAAAGCTGCTGTGGAGTGAGAATATAAAGAAAAAAGTTAGGAAAGCTACTGTGGCGATCTATACCTGCAGAAGGGCCATCGGCAGACAATGAAGGTTACAACCCCATGTTGTTTATTGGCTCTATATTACAGTCATAAGACCGATTCTAATGTATGGATCGTTAGTATGGTGGCCAGCCCTAAAGAAGTGAGTTAACCATACAAAGGTAGGAAAAGTCTAGAGACAGGCTGTCTACGGACTACGATTCTACATTTACTACCAGTAGATCTGTTTGGGAAAGAATGCGCAGCTAGTGCGGCTCTTAGACTCAATGCTGTCACCCCATGGACCTAAACGCACTATGGTTACTCTAGACTACTTAGAGAATACGATCCGTCGACATATCCCTGGAAATTCCATCCAAAGAAGATTGGGCCGAGAATCTAGTAAAACCTCAGGGTGAAATATTTTATACGGATGGCTCTAAACTAGAGGGGAGAGTAGGTTGCGGTATCTTCTCAGAAGACCCCTTGCTTAGCCTGTCGTTTCGTTTGCCTGATCACTGTAGTGTGTATCAAGCTGAAATGACAGCTATTACCGAGGCAGCTGTCTGGATACTCCACAACGAACAACAGTTCAGCGAGATAACCATTTTTTGCGACTGCCAGGCTGCTATCAAATCACTGAACTCAGTCTATTTGACCTCTAGGGCAGTGGTGCAATGCCGTGCCGCCCTGAATGAGCTAGGAACTAAGTTAAGAGTTTACATTGTCTGGATACCTGGACACAGGGATATACCAGGCAACTGTAAGGCGAACGAGTTAGCAAAAGAAGGCATTACCCTCCCAGCTGTATCTGTCTTATCTCAGCAAAGAGTACCGATTGCAAATTGCCGGCTTCTCCTGCACAGCAAAGTAGTTCAAAAATCCAACGTGAGGTGACAAAATGAACCCACAAGCACATCATCGAAACAGATCTGGCCTAAACTAGATCTACGTTGAACTAATGATGTTTTAACTCTATCCAGGAAGTCCATTGAAAATGCAATCGTGGCCATAACAGGACACTGGGCAGGTGGATCCCATGCACGGCGCATGGGAATCGCAGAGCTACGACACGACTTCTGTAGAAGCTGTCACGATGAGGAATGGGAGGAAACAATGGTCTATCTTCCCTGCCACTGCCCTGTTCTGGCAGAAAACGGCTTTATTTACTAGGGCAATCGAACTTTGATGATTTAACTGATATCAGTTCAGTTAGCATAAAGGATCTTACACTTTTTATTAAAAGTTCCAACTGGTTCTCACGGTAGAGGTGGAAGGCACCGCCAACGGGCCAAAAGGCCTAAGTGGGTGTCCTCAGAACCGCCGTTTTAAACTAACCTAACCTATGGTAGTGAATGTTGGGTTTGGCAGCGTTAAATTAAGATTAATACTGCCGACATAAGTAGTCTGAGAAGTATAGCTAGAGTGCCTCTGAGGTATTAAGTGAGAAATAGTGAGATAAGGGAACGCTGTGATGTGAAAGATGTGGTAACAAAGATAGATAAAGGAATGCTTAGATAGCATCGCATCGTAAAGTTCATTTTGTTACATTATTTATTAACCGCGTTTGATGTTTACCAGAAAACGACTTATTTCCGTCTTTTTGCGATTCGATTTTTCTTTTACAGTTCTTGAAGGGGTGATAACAAACTGCAAATTGCGCTGAGGTTTACGGTGACCCGCGATAACCTTGCACTCAATTTTCGAGTCTCTGTTGGGATTGAAACGACTGAAAAGTTGTTAAGAAACGGAGTTTTTCATCGATTTTTCAACCAACTATCTAAATAATAGAGCACCTTGAAATTACCGCGATTGAGAAACGATATATCGTTGTAATAATTTGTCTTGGTAACACATTTTTGCATTTTTTCTTAAAACAGATTTAGTAAAGGACATAGGAACAACCTGGTTTTTCAAAAAAATGTTCTTTTGTTTAAAATATTATTTTCAATTAACGGGTAATTTTTGGTGTGTGGTGTTATTTCGTTAGTCTTAACTATGGAAAATAGCTCCTTGAATTTTTTTCAAAACAATGCTGACAAAGAACACCTACTTTCTTCTTCTTCTTGTGGTTCCTATCCGTTACGGATGTTGGCAACCAGCATGGCAAGCCTAACTTTATTTACGGCAATGCGGAAGAGTTCGGTTGATGTTTTTCCGGTCCACTTTCTAAGGTTATGCAGCCAAGATATTCTTCTCCTTCCTGGACCTCTTCTTCCATCGATTTTTCCCTGGATGATTGTCTGGAGTAAGGAGTACTTGGAGTCGTTTCTCATGATGTGGCCCAGATATTGCAGTTTTCGGATCTTGATGGTGTTCATAATTTCTTTTTGTTTATTCATCCTTCTTAGTACCTCTTCATTAGTGATATGTTCGGTCCATGATATCCTCAGCATTCTTCGGTAGAGTCGCATTTCGAAGGCTTCTATTTTCTTGGATGTGTTTTCATTGAGTGTCCAAGATTCTGTCCCGTACAAGAGGATAGAAAAGATGTAACATCTGAGAAGTCTCATTTTTGTTTCCAGTGTAAGGTCATGGCTTCTGAAGAGTTTGCTCATTTTGTTGTAGGCGGCTGTGGCTTTGGCGATTCGTGATTTGATTTCTTGAGTTGTGTCCCAGTTCTCGTTTATACGTGTTCCCAGGTACGTGGTGTGTGGTACTCTCTCTATTGGTTGGTTATTGATGGATAACTGGATGTTGTCGATCTTGTTTTTGCTAATGACCATAATTTTAGTCTTTTGTATGTTTATGTCCAAACCATATTTCTTACTAACTCTTGCTATTCTGTTGATAAGTTGTTGCAGTGCTTGTGGGCTATCTGCGAACACGATGGTGTCGTCCGCGTATCTTATATTACTCAATTTTTTCCCATTTATTAAGATGCCTTTTTCTTCTTCGTCGTCGAGCGCTTCTTTAAAAATCTGTTCGGAGTAGATGTTGAATAGCAGGGGTGAGAGTACTCACTACTCGCATTATTTTGACGGCCTCAGTTGTTTCTCCGTCGACTCTCATTGTTGCCGACTGGCCCCAGTACAAGCTATTTATGATATTCAGGTCATTGGTATCGATCTCTGTCTTCTTTAGTATTTCCATCATTTTGCGATGTTGAACCCGGTCAAATGCTTTGGCGTAGTCAATTAAACAACAGTAAACGTCACGGTTAACGTCCCTACATCTCTGAACAAGGACTTGGACAGCAAAGAGTGCTTCTCTGGTTCCCATCGCATTGACGAACCCGAACTGGTTTCGAGAGATTAGGTTCTCGCATCGGTTGTATATTCTTTTATGGATGACTTTGAGGAAGGTTTTCAGCAGGTGGCTCATCAGACTTATCGTTCGATATTCTTCACATCGTTTTGCGCCTTGTTTCTTTGGCAGTGCAATGAACTCTGAGACTAGCCATTCTTGTGGCATTTTACCTGATTTATAGATGTTATTGAAAAGTTTGGTGATCTTCTTCAATCCATTTTCGTCTAGAAGTTTCAGGAACTCTGTTTGGATGCTGTCAGGTCCTGCTGCTTTTCCTTCTTTGCTCTGCTCTATAGCTGCCCTCACTTCTGATTCCATTATTTCTGGCCCACTCTCTGCGTTACTCCGGGGATCTGGGGGGTTCTCTTTCTGAAGATGCGTAAGGTACTTTACAGCAGAAATTTAAGCTTGCCTCTGCGCGTCCGAATGCTTCGCTGTTACGTGTTCAGCATACTGTTTTATGGAATGGAAGCTTGGACTTTAACAGATGCGATGTGCAAAAAATTGGAGGCCCTTGAAATGTGGACGTACAGAAGGCTATTAAAAATCTCCTGGGTAGAAAGAGTGCGTAACACCAAAGTACTTCAACGCCTCACAAGCTGCTGGAATTTCTGTTTACACTAAAAAAGCGCAAACTGGAGTATTTTGGTCACATATTAAGGAATGACAAGTATCGACTTTTAAAGCTTATTATAGAAGGGAAGATGGAAGGACGAAGAGGCCCGGGTACAAAAAAGATATCCTGGCTTAAGACAATGGTATAAAGTGAGCACTACCACATTGTTCCGCCGAGCTGTAGACAAGGTTCAGATAGCGCTAATGATTGCCAACGTCCGAGGAGGACAGGGCACCTAAAGAAGAAGAAGACCAATACTTCTAAAATTAAAACTTCCTCCCTTTGGACTGAAATTTTTTTTCATAATAAAAATATTTGCAAAATATTAATTATTAGATTTTTTCTTTAGTTGGCAAAGCTCTTACCAAAAATGAAATGCAATCTTGTTAAAATATCGTACATCGTATAGTCAGTCAGTTAACCTACTTCTATACGATTTTAAATTCTTTGTGAAAACTAACTAACTTTGTTTAGTTTCCTGATATCTTATATAATGCTATTAAAAAATCGAACAAAATCTAGTTTAAAATATTTTTGGATATTTGTTTACCATTATTATCCTTTTAAAATTATCTATATTTATTTTTCCTACGACCACATAGGAAAGTAACGTATATCGCACTGTAAAGTCCCACGGAAAGTAACATATATCCGCAAGCGTGCGAAATACTTTCCTCACAGGTGCGGAATAGTACATTGTCTATCGGGTAGGAAAAGCCCAACATTCCTGGACGACCGTGAAGATTGCTAAGTCGAGGCGCAAGCCGAGACTTGGCAACACAGAGTCCAGGATTGTGGCTTTTCCTACGAGGTAAACATACTATTTTTCCGCAAATCGTTTAAAGTTCGACAGATAATTTTAAGTTTTAAAAAAATCACGAATAATTTTATTCATAAATAAATGGTGCTTTGAAATTCGTAATAAAATTGGTTGCGTTACTATGGAAACGTATTAATGTTGAATTGTCAAACTTGACGCATATAAATTTAATTGCTGGTGTTTTTGAAAACAAAACAATGGTAAATTATAAGTGATAATAAATTTTCCATTTCTGGGACTCCTCCAGAGCTGGTTAATACAAAAAATAAGATTGACATAAAATTTACTTTACAGTTTATTTTATCAGAAATACATAGAATATGCAGAATTAAGAGCAGCAACACATGAAGAGATTTTTTCTTAACTACAAAAATAAAAAATGCACCAAGCAAGTAGTAGGAATAAACAAAATAGGTTCTGTACGTTAGCACAATTGCAAAATTTTTGAAACTTGATCATCCGGAAACACTATTACACGCAATAGACTTTCTTATAACATTCAAGAAAATATAGAATATAATCTTTCACACACACACACACACACACACACACACACACACACACACACCACTACAATTTACAAACCGCAGCAATAACAATTTTACTTCCACTTCCACTCGTGTGATATATGTCACTTTCCGCACTCGTAATGTAGTATACTATGCCTAGCTCACATATCACATTGAAGTGGTCGTTTGTTTCCACCCCCCGTTGATATAAAACAACTGTTATAATACGGTTTTTATTTATAAAAGCATATTTTTTTCTTGCATGTAAACGAAAATCATCTTGAATATTTGGGTTTTATTTGTAGTATTCCTTTTTAATTATTGTTCTCCTTTGTAGGAACCATCGTCATACAACGTTTCTGAATTATCAGGTTCATAAGCTCCCTCATTATTATTGCCATCTGCAAGATGTATACCTCCTCCAAGTACTGGTCCAGCAATAGCTCCTACGGCATTAGGAACTACCGCTGGTACAATTGCTGGACCTGCTAATGTATAACTGGTTGAAATAGATCCAGCCGGACCACTCACGATAAATGGAGGACCTATAAAAAATATTGCCATAAAAAACGGAATTTCTTTACAATTCAATGAAAATTTTTAAAAGTTGGTAGATAATGCGTTGGAAAAAAACCGCTTTGTTAAAAAATGAAGTTATTGCTTAACGACTATAACTATTTTCAATACCAATTTGTCTATGTAGTAAATTTATATAAACAAAAAATATTGTAATCTCAACATTTTTCTGTTTAAATAACAAAATCAGGCAATTGATTTTACTGGTAAAGATATAAATGTTTGTCGTTTAGAAGCCAATGAGATTCTAATTATTTTCTCCAGTTCCGTTATTTGTGGTAATCTTAAGGAATTTTTAATTACAGTAAATATCCCGAACTTTCAGTTTGTAATTAAAACTTACAGAATCAAATTTTCTAAGAACATACAGAATTTCCGGAAGAAATATATCAAGTTGCTAAGAAGAAGGTTTGAATAACATCAATAAACATGGATTTACATGTTTTTAATGCCAGTTTAATAATTATGATGTCAATTTTCTTTAAAATTAAGTGCTTCCAAGTTAAATCTGCTTCGGCAGATCTAAACGATTATTTCCACTCCTAGCGTTTTTTTTAAATAAATAATGCAAGTACATAGAGGTCATATACGAGGGCGGTCCGATAAGTACTTAGCCTCACCGCTAAATGGCGCCACTATCGCAAGAGAAATTTACAATCGTTTAGTACAGAAGTACTCAAACGGTCGATCGCTTTTTGTGTCGATCTCGAGAAAAAATTCCGATATAGAACTATTTACACAGATTTTGTTTAAGAAGGTAGGTAACTTTTTTTTTTACTGAAGATAGTCGCAAAAAGGGTAGACCTATCGTGTGGGCCGTGGACGGCCCGCACTGCGACTATTAAAAGGGGGAGGAATTATAGAGAGGAGATGATTGTGAACCCACTTTTTAAAAAGTTGCAGGTATAGTTCTCTGGAAAAACTGATTTTGGAAGCTTGTTTTATTCTATCGCAGCCCTGTAAAATAAGGATTCTTGATGGAGATTGGTCCTTGTAGTGTCAATCTTGAGAGTAAATGGGTGAGACTGATCAGCGTGCCGAGTTCTTTGGCCGAATGTGGCCAGTGGTGGTAGATTGAAGATTGTAGGGTGGGTCGTGAAGGCCATGCTGCCTCTCAAGCATTTCGACCTATCAGATCTTTTGTGCATAATCCTTAATCTAATCAAGGCCCGGGATTTCGAAACTTCAAGTAAAGTTTATCAGTTTCCTGGGGGCTAAGTTTCTGATATCGAAGGGCTTTAGGAAGGCCGCTTCCAGAAACTTGAGCCTCTTGCAGAAAAGCGCTGGGCATTCGCAAAGCAAATGTTCTGCAGTTTCAGCGAAGTTCTCGCAGTAGCGGCAACTATCACTCTCTGTTTTGCCCATTTTTTTCAGGTGGTACCTTAGAGGGCAGTGTCCAGTGAGGAGTCCCGTCACCAGTTTCAAGTCTTTCTTGTCCAACTCGAAAAGCTGCTTAGCTTTCCTTGGCGTAAGACTTACTAGCCTTTTCGCTTGCCTTTGTCCTGGCACTTTTTGCCAGTGAGATTTCATTTCATCTGTTTCCCAGCGTCGAACCTCTTCTTTTAAGTGGGTTTTGGAAAGTCCACAGAAGGGTTCTGGACCGGAAAATTTTGTATTTGCCCCTTCTTTGGCAAGGCAATCTGCTTCTTCGTTGCCTTTAACTCTCTTGTGACCTGGAACCCACATCAGAGTAACCTGATTGTTTGCTGCCAGTTGTCTTAGGGACTGTTTACAGTCCCAAGTCAGCTTAGACTCACAAGTCTATGACTTCAGAGCTTTTAGTGCTGCTTGGCTATCTGATAAAATATAGATTTCTGCCCTTCGGCACTATAACGCCCACTCCAACCCTTTCATCCATCTTGGATCCATCAGTGTACCACACTAACCACTTCAAACTGCATTTCGAAGTCGTACCTAACTGGCATAATGTTTGTTGGCCAGTGATGATACAAGAGTTTTTATTTCTCTGGAGCATCTGCCATGGAAATATCTGTAGAGTAATGTCTGGTCTGCAACTTTTCTTCTATGTTCTAGTGAGTGAAGGGTATCTGTAAGAGTTTAGCTATTTATTAACCGAATGGCCCTTTTCTAAATGGAATCAAGAAGACAAAGAGAATGCCTTGGTGCTGAACCCCAAATGTGCAAGCAATACTCCAGTAGAGGTCGGATTTGAGCCTTGTACGTCGTCAACAGTTGATCAGGAGTAAAAAACTTTCTAGCTTTCCACAAAAAACACAGCCTCTGGCTTGCTGACTTTGCGATGTTAGCAACATGGTCTAATGTAATAAGAATGAATTTCTTAAATAAAGATTGTAAAATATCAAACAGGATATAATAAGGAGTGCATGAGTCTTACAATACATTCCTATTTGTTCCAAAAATCGTGTTTTACTTAGTTCGAATAAATAAACGATAAATCACTAAAACGTTTACCCAATGGAAGTGCTGCTGGACCTGCAGCTACTAAACCTGATTCATGATCGTTTGTAACGACAGTTCCACCAGGAGCAACCGAATCAATTGCACTACCATCTGGGCCTATGAGAGTTGTTTTACTACTAGGTCCCTGCAGAACTTTAACTGATGGGATGATGCTAGCGCAGCATATTGAGATCAAAAAAATAATGCTTATTATTGGCAACTAAAACAAAAAATAGTCGATTATTTTTTGTAAATACTAATCAATATAATCGTTTGCCAAAACCAATTTAATTTTGAGCTAGTTTTTAAAAAAAAAGAATTTAACAGATTTTTAGATAATATTACAAAAAAAACTGTGTACAGTATTACGTAATGAATTCTTTAATGCCATATCTGCATAATTAAGTACCTGTATTAAGAATTCCTACTTTATATCTTTTTTTTTCTTCATAATTTATTTATTAATATTGATGTTTAAAATTTAATCACATCGATTGGGACATTAACAATACATTTGTGTCTTCTGATGGCAGTGCAAGTACATATTTATACCCATCATTTGATTACTTAAAATGTTACAACAGGTTAAAATTGGCATCAGCATTAAATAATATATAAGTCAAACAAAAAATTATTAAAGACATTATTTTAATGGTTATTCGAATATAAGTTATTTCATCAAATTTTAAAAAAGTAAAAATATCTAAGCCTTCGGCGATTTTAATTAGGACTAGGTTAGGTGAGGTTATGTGTCATGCTAGTGGAGCGTAGGTCGTCACCCAACTGCGACCCTTAATAGGTCTATTGTTAATACTGCGCTTTTATGGACTTGGAAAAGGCCTATGACAGAGTGGTGAGGAGTGAATTGTGGTCGACATTGTCTATGTATGGGGTTAGCGGTAGTTTAATAAGAGCACTGAAATCACTTTACGAGGAGAAATGTTGTTTTTTATCATGAATAATGTGCCCGTGCGTAAAAAATTATTTTAAAAAATTTATAGTAATCTTACTATTTATATATTATTAAATTTAATTTAAAATTTTAAAATTATTTTTATTTTTAATGCAAAAAACGGTATTAGTCGACAGAGTAACATTAATTCAACTGTTTTTTTTAATTGCAATGCACATTCAACTGTTAGATTATGTATGTATATCATATAGAACGCAATATTTTATTTCTAATTTCTATAAAATAATCATTTTTCCGTGGCTGTACTAGTACCATGTTTATTAATATTTTTACTAGTTGTTTGCCTTGTAAATTAAGAGAAAAAACACACACAATGAGATTCTTACGAATAAACCAATTACACCCTATTTTTTTAAATATTTTTTTATATAGTTTTAGTGTTATATAGTGGGAGTAAGTTAATTGTTAAAATCGTATACCATTCTAATTTCTAATAGCAACGTACCTTGAAATCCATTTTACTTTATAAGACAGCCGTGACACCTATACTAAAGCCTATGTTACCCTTTTACAGTTTTATATCACGGGTACTGGCAACCTTGTAGGAATGCATAAGGCGAGTCTAAATTTTTATGGGTAACTGCCTATTACCAACCATATTAAATATCTGCATACATTGAAAAATATTATAATATTGGAAGGAGGCAAAGTTTTATTTGTTATTTAAGATATGAGCATATTGCGTAATAGGTCGTGTAACTATTTTTTATTTGTTACGTGCCACGTTGTTATAATATTATTGTTACGATGAAAATTTTTTTTGTAGTATTACTTTAATTTTTTTTTTCAATGCACAACAAAATTAAGCTTGTTGTATATTATTGCTTAAGATTTATATCGTCAGGACTTTTTTGTTGTGAATAGTCTTAGAAACAGTCCAGACGTAATCAAAAATAAAATTAATATTGTGAGCTGCCTGTTATATTTTTTTTAATCAACTGTGACGAAAACTTTTACAAATTGTTTTCGGATGATAAATATTTTTGCTTAAAAATATCATACGTATAAATGTTGTTCTTGGTCGTCCTTGCCTTCGTCTAGCCTCTTTTTTCCATATTTGTAATTAATTATGTCAAATAAAACAAAAGGTATTTGTCCTTGCGATTCGTTTCTGGTTTTCTATCAAAGATTTATACCATTATTGGAACACTTCATTGTATTGTATGAAAGTAATAATTTTCATAAATTTTTAATATTTAAGTTCAGTCTTCTGTGATCATTTGTTAATTTTTTAAAATATTTATACAGTGCTTTTAGTTCAAAACCAGCCAGTCCAAATAACTTTTGATTTTGCGTAAATGTAAGATACACCAAAAACACGTCGAATTTTAAATCAAGGGGTAGGTTTAAAAATTATATTTTATTTTGCTATGTTTAATGATATCTACAAAATAAATCGATAATTTTCATTTAATGTATCACGAGGTACCATACTATTTGACATTTTAAAGAAGGGGTAGTAGGGGTTGTTAATGTGGTGCCACTTGAAAACAGCCGAATAACATTTTTAAACCTTCCCCTTGATTTAAAATTCGACGTGTTTTTTGTTTTGAAATAAAAGCACTGTATGTGTATTGCATTTACACGTGCTTATTTATCAAGATTCGCAAACACCGGTATGCATTAAAACTTCTAAATACAGTCTTATTTTAAAACTATTAAAAATCCTATAAATTTTCGGAATATCTTTTTTAATTTATAAATTTAATTTGAATTATAAAAAATCCATAGACCGTTTTTAATACCATCAAATCGTAGCACCAGGTGCAACTACATATGAATTTTTCTGAAAATTGTAGAATATAAAAAAGCACCAACACTTTTTCGTTATTATCTATAATTGCGTTCCAGGTATCTAAATCGCTTTGTCGCAGATTTAAGATGTATTTAAAATGTCTGAGAAAGCAATAACCAATAAAAAAGAAAGAAATATACCCCAAAAAAATAAATTTGATCTTTTTGGAACTGTTGATGGACGCCCCTAAAATCAAGAATGCCCCAAGGAGGCGACGCGATCAAAGACAACGTGACTGTTGAATTAAACGTCTGCAGCAAGGTTTTCATATTGCTTATAATGCACACTAATACAAGACATTAGCGTTCCAAAATAGACTGGTATCCAGTAAATAAATTCATTGTAAATCCCTATTATTATTTCAACCTAAATATGTAAAAAAAATTTCCCAATATTTTATTATTAATATATAATTGTTTAAGTTTAAAAAAATGGAATGGGTCGGGGGACCCAGGACAGAAGTGAAACTACACTCTCCTTACAATGAAACAAAATTTATCTAAATTATAAATATTTGTAATTAATTATGAATGACAATAAATTATATCTGAAGAAATTTAAGATAATTTATGACAGAAAATATGGATTTCGACAACTTCGGTCTACTGGAGATTTGCTGGCTTATGTCACTCAGCTCTGGACAAACACTATTGAAAAGTTTGGTGAATCCCGTGCAATAGCCTTGGATATATCTAAAGCCTTTGACCGCGTTTGGCACCAGGCATTGTTAAGTAAATTATCTGCCTACGATCTCCTAACCAAACTGCGCCAATGGCTCTTGAGCTTCATGCAAGATCGCTCCTTACATGTGGCAGTTGACGGTATTTCTTCTAATGCGTTAAAAACCAATACCGGGGTCCCCTACGGTTCCATCCTGAAAAGCCATTGGCGCAGTAGGCAGATAATTTGCTCTACAATGTCTGGTGCCAAACGCGGTCAAAGGCTTTAGATATATCCAAGGCTATTGCACGGGATTCACCAAACTTCTCAATAGTGTTTGTCCAGAGCTGAGTGATGTAAGCCAGCAAATCTCCAGTAGACCGAAGTTGAAGAAATCCATATTGTCTGTTATAAATTATCTCAAATTTCTCCAGATATTTGATAAGTTCTATGTAAATCGTTTTTTCATAACTTTGACTAAAAGCAATGCAATAGGGCGGTAATTTGCAGGAATAGTTATCATACATGTGTTCTGAGACTTTAATTCCCGTGGTGTGTATACTATTTTTCACCCTACTATAGACGAAAAGCGACAACTTCGTTTTGAGTAGCGGGCCGAAAGTGACGCTTTCTGCACAGTAGGGAGAAAATAAATAAAACAAACAGTATAATTTCGGATTATGTATAATTATTATTTATATTATTACAATACACATGTATTAATTTCAGTTATTATTGAACAAAATTAATCAAAATGGCATAAGTTATTCTATTGACATCAAGGCTTTCAGCATACTATTTTTAAATGTCTGATACTTTAGTTATAGATTAATAAATATGCTTTTTTGGAAATCTAATAACTAAATCTCAGTTAGTGGTTTACGATATGAAGAACAACGTTAAATCAACTAACAAAAATATGATAAAATCAATTAAATTTTATATTTATAGAAATTAGTAGTTATTTTAAAATGACACGGTGGCGCTGCTGTCCTTTATCTCGTGTATGTGCTACAAAATTTATTAATCCTTGCTCTTGAAATTGTACCCCAGTGCGGAAGACTTTCACTAATTCTCAGTTATAACGCAATTGACCAAGTTCATGGGCGGCATTTGCACGTTGCTTTTTATAATTTCGTCATTTTTAATAAAAAAAGACGTACAAATTTCCTAGCGGCTAACGTTACTTCCTTAAAAACATTTGATTATTTTTTGTTCACTACATTCCTTACCAAATTAACTACAACAACTATAAAACATCTTTTATGATAATAAAGTATTTTTTTTATATTATAAGGCTTCTTAAATGATTAAAGGTATCTGAATTTTTTAAGCATTTTATATTGGGAAACACACTTAGAGTTTTTAAATTCTTTACTGCATTAGCTTTAATGCAGAACAAACTTTACTACTCCCATTGTAATTATAGACTAGGTGGCTAATTTTTGTTGCAAATACATGCGATTTCGTTATTCGGTTCATTGGTTATCTGGAGCAAATTCCCACGTCATAATACTACACTCAATGAAAGTAGGATTTTTATTTTATCTTTGTGCAAACATAAAAAAAAATTGTAAAAATAATTAACAATGAAGTTGATATTCACATTAACTAAAAATAAACATGTCGACGCGCCGGCAAGCAAACATGAAGGAATAAGAAGCTAAATGATAAAGAAAAGTTCAAGTAAGATGTAGGATGATAAGTTCCTGCCTCTGTTAAATCTTCGATAGCTAGTTGGCTGGTTGTTAGATGTATATCTGCTTTAGGCTGTCAGTTTTTCTTTTCATCGATAATATATCGTAGAGTTTATACAAGGAGCTTACAGTTTCAAGCGTCCTGTATCTTCAGAAAATTTTTACTGGTTCTTGGCTTTTAAATTAATTGAATAGCCGCGCTGATGTTAGCTTTTTTATTGGTTTTGCTTGTGACTTTTATGTATAATTGGTTGCCTATAGCAAGCGCCTATCTAAGGAACCGAGTGAATAATTAGTTGCCTATAGCACGCGTCTATCGGCTGTAATAATGAGGTTTTTAAATCAAGGAATGAAATGAAGAAACATTTCACAGTTAAAAATAAATAAAATAAATTTAACAAAACAAAAAAAAAAAAACAAAACTATCAAATGCCTTCAAAACAACTAAGGGTCTCCTCCAAGGATGCTCAACATCACCCACACTATTCAAAATATTTCTACAACAGACACTAAGACCATGAAAGAGAAAATGTGCAGGAATGGGAATACCAATTAGAAATGATCATCTGTATACTCTAAGCTTTGCCGATGATCAAGTAATCATAGCTCAAGATGAGGAGGATTTAGGTTTTATGATGCGGAAACTAGAGGAGGAATATGGGAAAAATGGAGTGGAAATCAACCTCGAAAAGACCCAATATATGTCAACGGCACAAGACAGGATATGTCACCTAGAAATAGATGATAACCGACAGATCTCAGGAACAGACAAATTTAAGTACCTTAGGGTTTATAATATCAAAAAGTGGAACAACAGAGGAAGAAATAAAAAATAGACTAGGTCAAACTAGGGCATGTATTAATCAATTAAACCCAATATTATGGGACCGCCACATAACCAAGACTAATAAAACGAGAATATTCAATTCAATAGGTCGCAGCATAATGACTTATGGAGCTGAAATGTGGGTGATCAACAAAAAAAACAAAGGGAAGATTGTAGCCACAGAAATGGACTTTTGGAGAAGGAGTTGTGGAGTGAACAGATTAGATCGAATAAGAAATGAGGAGATCAGGAGAAGAATGGAGGTAAAAAAAAAGACATACTAGAACACATAGAGGAAAAGAAACTAACGTGGTACGGACATGTTAGAAGAACTCCGGAGGATCGCTGGATACACCGGGTAACTGAGTGGAGTCCATTAGGCAGACGAAAGAGAGGTCGACCAAGGCGATCATGGAGAGACGAAGTGGATGAGGCGATGAAATTAAGAAACCTGCAGGACGGAGACTGGCAGGACAAGGACAACTGGAGACAAGGGCTGAAAGCATGAAGGCAGCGACAGACAAAACAAAAAAATGTATATTAAAATAAATAACATATCAGTCAACTAAATTGTTTATTATTTTTGTGTGTGCTGCATTCAATTTTTAATCTGTTACCACCTTAAATCGATTTAAATATACCCCCTGTGTAAGCTATTATTGTGTTTATTTAAAAATAACATTATTTTTTTTCTTTTCAGCCTTGCGCTGATTCGCACGAATTTCGTGAAGATCAATGCGCTGCATACAATTCCATCCCCTTGAACGGTTTATATTACAAATGGATACCTTACTACGCAGACGATGATCCTTGTGCATTGATCTGCAACGGCAAACCGTTAGATCAGGATGATATTGAGGTTGTCGAAACGTTATCGAAGAAAGTGCGAGACGGCACTAGATGTAGAGCTGGTAGTTTGGACATGTGTATTGATGGAAGATGCCAGGTAAGTATTCTTGATTACTGCTGTGTTTTTCGATTTTTTAAAAGGATTTTTAGAGAAAATTGTTATAAAATATGTCCTGCCAAAATATTTGAGTTTAATTATAGTTATGTAGTTTAATTTTTTAAATATAGGATGTACTCTATAAGGCTGTAATTAGTTTGTTAATAACTTCTTTTTTGCCATACACCTTAAAATATTTACCAAACATTAAACTTGTTTATTTAACGTTTTGACGTTTTCATGTGCTTTGTAGACCTGGAAAAAATCTTTTGACAAAAGTGCAACATGACAAGATGGTGGACATACTCAAAACAACGGGCATGGATGATAAATATCTACACTTCATAGCTAATCTATATTGGCGTCAAACAGCGAACCTGAAGGTGGACAATGATTTTACTGAAGACAATGCCATTAAAAGAGGTGTAAGGCAGAGGTGTATAGTGTCTCTACGTCTCTTCAACTTATATTCCGAGGCCATATTTAAAGAAGCTTGCCTCGACAGTCCAGAAGGAATTAAAGTGAACGGAATCGCAATAAACAATATTAGATACGCGGATGATACGGTGTTAATGGCAAATAGCATAGAAGATCTGCAGAGTGTCCTTGATAGAGTAGTACATTTATGCGAACAGTTTGGCCTTAAATTAAACATCACAAAAACCAAGTTTAGATTGTCAGCAAACGAAATATAAACACTCAGCTATGGATTGGACAAAATCGAGTGGAAAGAACAGAGAAGATAGTATATCTAGGACAACTACTAAGCGACGACTGGGATCATTCAAAAAAGATAAAAAGAAGAATTGAGATTGCGAGAAACATCTTTATATGCATGAAAAAGATATTTTGCGGACGCGATCTTAACTTAACGTTAAGAATGAGAATGGTTAGCTGTTACGTGTTTTTTTGTTCTTCTGTATGGAGTTGAGTCGTGGACACTTACAGAGAATACCATGAAAAAACTTAAGGCCTTCGAATTATGCACGTACAGAAGAATGTTAAAAATAAGCTGAATTGACCATGTCTCCAATGTCAAAGTAATGAAAAGAATGGGAAAGAAAACTCTCCTACTTTGGACACCCTGAAATATATAATATATTACATCTGGTACTTCAAGGAAAGATATAAGGTAAACGCGGACCAGACAGAAGACGAATTTCTTGATTAAAAAACTTGACACAGTGGTTTGGCCAGTCAACATCAGGACTGTTCAGAGCGGCTATCAACATAATCGCCAACATTAAGTTAAACAAGTACAAGTAGTTATGGGGGCAGTACGTCAGGGGAAAACCATATCTCCAAAATTATTTACCTTAGCGCTGGAGAATATCTTTAAATTATTACATTGGTAAACTAAGGGTATAAGCATTAACGGGTCATACTTGAACCATCTCCGATTCGCCGATGATATCGTTCTAATAAGCAGCAACAAGGAGGAACTGAGCGAAATGTTAAAACAACTTAATGATGCCTCGAAGAATGTCGGTTTAAAAATGAATATTTTAAAAACCAATATCTTCAGTAACACCACAGAAAACTTGTATATTCATCCCTGTAAACTTGAAGAGAAAGGTTTTTGACACTTGCATATTGCCAGTAGCGACATATGGCCTACAAATAATGGCACTAACAAAAAAGACCGCCAATCAGCTAAGGGTAATGCAAAGAGCGATGGAACGGACGATGCTTAACATCAGTCTTAGGGACAAAAAAAGGAACGAAGAAATTCGACAAAGAACCAAAATCGTGGATATAGTGACACGTGTCGCTGAATTAAAGTGGCAATGGGTCGGACACGTGGCTCGACAAGATCAGTCAAAATGGACGTCTAAACCAACACACTGGCGACCAAAAAAAAACAAAGCGTAGCGTGGGAAGACCACAAAGAAGATGGCTTAATGATATCAAACAACAAGTAGGAAATAGGTGGTTTGGACAGCACAAGACAGAACAGCATGGAGAAACATGAAAGAGGCTTACGTCCAGGAGTGGACAACAGAAAACGGCTAAAAAAGAAGAAAGAAGAGAGAGTTATGCGTTAACGTGTACATTACAAAGAATTATTGTTTGGCATTTATTAGTTTGTTAAATTAATCAAAAATCGAAGGTAAAAGTTCAAAAACACATTTAGAAAAAACTTCAATATTCAAACTTGAACGATTCATTTGCGGTTGCAGCGTCATATTGAAAACAATTTTTTTTTTATTGTGGGTAAAGCAAACATATTTGGGATAAAATGAAAGCTTGTATGAAGCCGAAGAATGCTCTAAATGACGATGGAAAAACGATGCGCCGTGAAAAGCAATGCGGAAAAGGGAAAGTGTGAAAACGTCGGAAAATGCATCCGGCATCTTATGGCGGGTGGTGGTGTCCTACTTCTCGATACACTTCAAACCTCTCACTTATTCATCACCCTCATCTCGAGTATGTCAATCCTTGACAAAAAACCGAAATGGTTTTGTGAGCTGTCTCATTATTGCTATATACTCGTTGTTGAATATTTCATGTCCTGAAAGGGTTCGCAAGAGAGCTACTTCACTTATTATATTATTTCAAGCCATTGCCTTTTAAGAAATACCGATTTGTCTTTATTCTCTAAAAAAATTGATCAATACGGTATTGATTTTTTTAACAATCCAATTATTAACATACATTCTCATTAAAATTGTTTAAGAACACGAATATTATTCTACTTTTTTTAATAAAACTTTAATACTTCTTTTTAAATATATATATACCAAACTATTCGTAAACTTGTTTTCTACAAATCAAAATATGCCATAAAAATTAGTATGTCAATTACTTCAATTTTAAGTGTGCCTAAACGCAGGGCTGCCGTAAGCGGGCGCGCAAAACGTGCACCGCACACGGGCGGCACACCCAGGGGGCGGCAAATTGAGCGACTCATCACGTAATTCAATTCATTGTCATAATACTCACTCCACCATAAGTATAATAAGAAATGCCATAGCATGGAAAAAAATCCGTCCGAATGACGTTAACACCGCCATCTATTGGCATCCGTTAAAACTAAGATGCAATACCAAACGTCATCTGTCATTCTATGAAAAACAGGACTGGCGATCTTAGGGGAATCCCCTTTAAGCTTCCTTCTTAATTGGTAGGTTAAGCACCAAAGCTTGTACGCATTCGAACAGTGCTATGGTAGATAAATAGTAACGATGGCACATAAATTGCAATTATTTTGTTAATAGTTTTTTTAAAGTGGGTTAATTATTGATTTATTTAAACTTATCTAGTGACTAATCATCCGTCAGTGTAAAACAGAAGTGCAAAGGAATCGTAATTATGGTAAGTAATAACCTATATTTGTATAGAGGCTTATCACAATAATTACTGTTCAAGGAACGATAAATAAGGGCTTTTAATTTTTAAATATTATACGTTTTAGTATATGAAATTTGTTTTTATTTTTAATTTTAAAAATGAAGGAATAGGTTCGAATCCTGTTTGTCTGAACTTTTCCGGCATAATATTGTATAAAAAAAAACATTAAAAAAATTTAAATACATTTAATTTCAGAAATCACAGAAAAGGAAAAAACGAGAAAAAAAAGTACACAAAGAAAAATGGCGGGTTCTTTACTGAAATTTTAAAGCAAGCCAGAAAAAAAGAAAACGGAATGTCAAGAATATATTGAGGAAGCTCTAACAAATCAAGAAGCTATGGACGTAACTGAATAAAAAGATATATGTTCTTCGGAAAGAGCGTCAAGTAAAACAAGAGAAGGTACTACTGAAAAACCTAAAAGCAGTTTATCGTCATCAGTAATATGTAGCAATTAAGATTGTGATGATGATCCCGGTTTGTGGCCTGCCAGTATAACTAATAATCTTGTTAATATTTTGGTTAATCGTGGTCTCATACAAGCGTTCAACTGCAACTTTCCTATAAATGACCACGGAAGAAAATTTACAGACAATTATTATTATAGAAAATATCCCAAAGGAGAAAAAATTAAAAGAGAATGGCTTGTTTACTCTATTTCGAAGGATTCAGTCAATTTTTTTGTTGTAAAATATTTGGTAAATCTGTTAGTAGTTAGTCTGCTTTAAACGTTTTTTCTGATTGGCAACATTTATCATTAACATCGAAAATACATGAAACAATTGAGCGCTAAGAATATTACTTACACTGCCGGTTTCAGTTGCATCTGGTAAAAGATCCTTTTTAAAATTAAAAATTAGCAAAAACTGTTTAAGATCAACAATGCTCCAGCAAAGACAAAGTTATTTATCTATAGTGTCAATTGAACATGAAATTTTAGACATTTTGCATACAAGAGAGTTGATAGAAGATTTCGCAAATGTAAAGGCAAGAAGAGTTAAGTTTTTGTAGATAAATATTTAAGTATATAGTTTTATACATCAGTAAAAAAAATAATAAGTACTTAATTAATTAAAATAAATGTTTTATCTTTGTTAAGTTGTTTTTTTCTCCACCATAATGAGAAAACAATAATTATCCTTTTTTTGACAAAACTCAGAGTAAGTAGTCGTAGGGCGTTATAATCGGTATTGCACACAGGCAACGAAACACCTAGCGGCGGGCCTGTCAACACAAACTGTAAAATTGAGAAGTTTGCTGCAAGAAGAATGCAGCTTCATTTTTGATAATTGCTGGGAAATTAAAAAATCATTTAATTTTAAACGGAAAAACGAAATGCCAATCGATATTAAAGATGTTAAGGCAACATTTTGGACCAAATATTTTTTGGAGAAATGAGAAAAACATTAGAAAAAAAATTGGAGATGCATTTTTCTTGCACCAAACAAGTAAAAAAGTGCGTACTTACTACAGTTTTTGAGAAAAATAGTTATTTATGTACCAAGAAAGAAAAATTTTATATTATAGTCGAGTCTGCAAATTGATAGCCGAGGCTAGCAAGCAAGCGAGACATTGGACAGTTTTTCGCCAAGGTGCATATTATATTTTTTCGTCGGTCTCTACATACCTTTATAAAAGTAATGAATGTGTTGTATTGTTTTTCGTATAAAATTCGTGATTTCTGGGGAAGTTAATCCAACGTTGCCATAGTTGCCAATTCCCGCAGCTCCGGAGGAGTATTACTGATATCCATATCGCTATCACTATCCATTTTTGATTATATTAAACACTAATATTCACACCACGGTCTTATTTACACGTAAAATCTAGCGGATTTCGTAAATAATTATTTTGACGACAGCAATTTCCACTCTTTGCATGTTTTTGTATCCAATGCACATTTTTTTGATATTTCTTTCACATTCCTTGATGATGTCATCTATGAAAATATTAAACAGCATTGGGCTTTATGATCCGCCTTGTCTAAAACCCTCTTTTATTTTGAAGCCTTCTGATTTCATGTTATTAACCAAATATTTACTAGTAATAATAGCAGACACTCGAACAGTGGTAAAAAAAGACTCCTTCGTATTTTATAGTTTTTTTAATGGGACAAATACGTAGTGAATTCAAAACAATATGTTTGGTATTGTTAAATTATGAGTGGAGAATTTATAATGTTATAAAATATATTAATAAAACGGTTTTACGTTGTTGCACACTCGGTATAAAAACGTTCTTCTTCCTCGATTTCATTTTGTTCTCATACAGTAATGCAAAACGCATCATCATATATATTTAACTTCGTGCAAGCCCCCAAGAAACCTAATTAGAGTTTGCAATGTTTAATTGAATCTACAAAAGTTACAACTTTACAACCAAAGTTGTTGTCAAACTAATTACAGCAGATTTGCCCATTTAATGAGATCTTGTTAGAGCATGTCTTCTCAAATATTTGGAAAATGGAAAACTTTCAAGATTCTATCTTTTTTAACTGAAATTGTTTAAAAATATAAGGTTGGTTAATTTGGTATCATTTCATTGCTTACGCAAATTCGTCGTCCGGATATTTCATCAAAGAATTTATAGAAAAATCGATGTGAGAATCTCAGAGACCCAATTCGGTTTTCTTTGCGGCCTTGGCACTCGCGAAGCACTATTTAGAACTCAAGTCTTAGTCCAAATGTGTAGAGATATAAACCAAGAAGGTTTCATGTGCGCCATCGATTTTGAAAAGGCTTTCGATAGAGTTCGTCACGAAAAAATGCTGAAAAAGACCTCCAGTATAGATGGTAATGACATTAGACTCATCGCAAATTTGTATTGGGGTCAGGCTGCCTGTGTCAGGGTTGGAAATCAATATACCGAAGAAGTTGAGATTAAGCGTGGAGTTCGACAGGGCTGTATATTTTCACCACTTTTGTTTAATCTGTATTCTGAAACAATCCTTATGGAAGTGTTAAAACAAGCTAAAGAAGGCGTGCTTATGAATAATATTAGGTACGCAAATGACACCTTGTTAGTGACAGGTTCAATTGAACACCTTCAAGCGTTGTTGGACCGCATGGTTGCGATCTGCGCGTTATATGGGCTTAAACTGAACGCAAAAAAAAACAAAGTTCATGATCATTAGTAAACAAGCAGTCGTATGTAATAATCACTATAACGTTACAATTGGTAACGATTCAATTGAACGCGTAAGTCAGCTGGTATATCTGGGTACTAATATTAACGAAAACTGGAACCCTAGTACAGAAATCAAAAGTAGAATTGCTAAACCACGACAAATTTTTATGAAATTTAGAAAAATACTTTGCAGTCATGATCTCAATTTGGAACTTTGCATGAGAATGGTTCGCTGTTATATATTCCCAGTATTGCTTTACGGGGTTGGGACATGGACCTTGACTGAATCGCTTTTGAAGAGACTAGAAGCATTCGAGATGTGGGTATATAGCCGTATTCTGAAGATCAGTTGGGTAGATAGAGTCACAAACGAAAAGGTATTGCAACGCTTAAATAAAAGTTAAGAAGTCGTGAACACGGTTAAACGACGTAAATTGGAATACTTCGGTCATATAATGCGTCAATCAGAAAAGTTCAACATACTACACCTTGTTATACAAGGCAAAATCATGGGAAAAAGAAGAATAAAATTGTGATTGTTAATATGCTGTGCAATATAAGAGCCTACGATCGACAAGCGATCACGGCACCTTAAGAAGAAGAAGAAGCAAATTCGTAGTGTCTTTATGAATGTCATCTTAAATATAAAATACGGATGTAAAAAATATCTGCCGATCAGTAAAAAACGACAAAGCCAGTAATATACCTCCAGAGCTAGTAAAATATGGAACAGATAAACTTAACAACCATCTCATAAAACTCTTTCAGAGATGCATCGGCGGGATGAATATACCGGCGGGATGGAAAACATTATATATGTCCACTATCCACAAGAAAGGTAGCAAAGATAATTGCGACAACTACCGAGGAATCTCCGTGCTGAACTCAATAGCCAGAATATATAGTAAACTTCTAACAAAGAAAGTTGAAGCCGAATATAGAGACTCAGAGGCCGAGGAACAGGTGGGCTTCCGGGCTGAAAGATCTACGGTGGATCATCTGTTTTGCATCTCACAGATAATTGAAAAGAAAACAGCATTTTAGCAAGAATTGCACTTACTATGTGTGGATCTTAAGAAAGCCTACGATAATATACCCCAAGACAAATTATGGCAAGCATTAGAACAATCCAACATTAATGTTAATTTAATTAGGGCCATACAAAAACTCTATGAAGACAATACAACAAAAATAAAAATACGGAAAAGAACGTCACAGGGATATATGGTCAATAAGGGTTTAAACAAGGATGCTGTCTGTCTTCCACACTGTTTAAATTTATTTGGAACAGACTTTAAAAATTTGGAAAGTACCACTACAAAACACGACCATATACACCTTATGCTTCGCAGATGACGAAATAATATTAGCCCAAGATTACGATGATCTGGAATACATGACCAGAAAATTAATTGAAGAATACAAAAAATGGGGACTAGAGGTCAATCTTACAAAAACGGAATATATGTGTGCATCGGGGGAACACAACAAAATCTGGTCTTGGAGGACAACCAGAGTATAATTAAACTATGCGAAAAATACAAATACCTTGGTATGTATATTACGACAGACGGAACTACGGATAAAGCCATAAGGGAAAGAAATATTTTTTTTTACTGAAAATAGTCGCAAAAAGGGTAGACCAATCGTGTGGGCCGCGGACGGTCCGCACTGCGACTATTGGAAGGGGGAGGGATTATAGAAAGGAGATTATTGTAAATCCGCTTTTTAAAAAGGTGCAGGTCATAGTTCTCTAGAAAAACTGATTTTGGAAGTTTGTTTTATTCTGTAGCAGCCCTGTAAAAATACATAAATATACAAGGAAGAGGAGCCGTCGGTTTACTAAATTACGCAAATTCGTAGTGTTTTTATGAATGTCATCTTAAATATAAAGCGTCATCAGGTAAAATAAAAAGGTCTAACAATTGTACATAATTTCAGGCCCGATAATGTCTTATAAATGCCAGAATTAGTTTCCATAAAATAATATGGTTTTAGTTTTCATTTTTTATTTACAATGAATGTGGGAAAACATTGTCTGGTCCCAGTTCTAATGATGTTTTGGATTATCATAAATAAAAAGTCAATAAGTTTAATAAATGAAATTCTAGAAATGTAGCAATAATTGCTTCTTTAATGATTTTTTCGTCAAAAATAAAAGTTACTTTTTCCGAAGCTATACACAAACTGTGTTTTGGTAATCGATTATTAAAACGTTGACCAAATTTAATTTGTTCCAGAGAGTCGGTTGTGACTTACAAATAGGTTCAGAAAAACAAATTGACGCATGTGGTGTATGTGGAGGAGATGGATCTACTTGCTCCAAACAACTCTATCACTGGACATTAATTTACACATCTTTATGTTCTGCTACCTGTGGAGGAGGTAATTTTTTTTACATTTTTAGACGTAAATAAAAAATATACACATAAACTATTCCTATTAAGTGAATCTTAAACCTTATTAAACTACCTAAATATAAATATTATGATCCTTTAGTAAAACGGTTGAGTGGTGGACATTTCCAAAAAATATATTCTTTGGTGCTAATAAATAATAGATAAAAATTAAAAAGGTCTTTCGGTCATGGTCATTATGCTCACAGGTGAATAATAGTGCATTTTAGTCTCAAAAACTGCTACTTGAGGATAAATTAATTTTCATGCAAAAATAAGGTGCAAATATTTTCGGATGTACATGGTGATATGTTATAATTATTGGTTTTGCACACATTGTTAATACGATTGAGGATATTAAACAAACACCAAGCTGCATTATTTGTAAAATCAATATCCAATTCCTCTTGAATATCTTTGATCAACGTGCAATCCGACCAAATAGGTAGATGCTTATGAACCACTATACATTCCGACAGGTAGGTAACAATTTCAAGAACAATTAACTTCCTAGATACTTGAAGAACTAATCAACCGACGGATATTATACTACAGCTTGTCAGTTACAAGTTTGTCCTTGTCAGTGTATGTAACTGATATACACATACTAACTTGTAAACGTGTGCATTATTATATTTGAATTAATTGTACTTAATACCTATATCTGTTGAACGTTTTGACATTAAAACATTAAAAGGATGTTGAAGATGCTTGTGTTAACATTTTTAATATGATATATGATATAAAATCGAATTAACCCTAGAATACACAAACACGTTATTTAATTTAAAATTATTTTATTGTAATAAATATACTCATAATTATTTACTAAGCAATAATATTTCACCCCTAATACCAGTTCGTAATATATATCGTATATCCTATATTTAGTTTTATTTGACGAATATTTGTCTATCAATAACACATTGTTTATCCTAGAGTTGCGGTAAAACACACACACCTTATCTACTGAAATCATTTGTAGTAAACACAGACTGATTTTAATTTTGCCCTGATAACCAAATTTGTAGCATAAATATTTCATCTCGCTATGATTCTTATTTCACGAGAATTTTAACCTTTATTTTTAGTATGGATGATAATATTTCAGTGGATATATTTCAAAAGATTTTGTAAGCACAAAAGTTTGTCCTTATAATGAATTTTAATAAATCAGCAGCTTTTTTACTATATATGAAAACATATGTAACATTTCTGGTACGGAAAATATTAAAGAAGGAATGGCGAAAGAAGTGACAAATAAATGAATACTTTATAAGTACTTTTGATTATTTAAATAATTGTACCAGTTGTTTGAAATAATCTTTTACAAATAATAAATAATATAAAATCAAATGCTGTTGGAAATAATGAAATCACACTTCCTACTATGGCAAATAGCTTAAATCTGAAATTTGCAGCCGTTCTAATTACCTTGGATTATTCCGAGCCACTCAATTTGATCAATTGCAGCTTAATAAACTTCAAATTTACATATTATGCTGATAATTTTCAATTCTTGTAAAATTTAACTTTATGCGGATAATACACAAGTAATTCAATTATTTTAAATCTACATCAAACAATACAGCATCTAAAACTATAAATAACGATCTTTAACGGATCTGTTGACTAACAGCAGTCCTTTTATTTGGAAGTAAATTAAATTTTAAAACAAGAAAAAACTTTTAGAACCTTTGGTTATAATCCTATAAATTATTGTAACATTGTCTACTATTAATGTCTTGAAAAATGTACTTCAAATCGACATCAGCGAGTGAAAAATACTTGTAGATTTATATTTAATCTTAAGAAATATGATCACATTGCTTAATACAACTTGCAAAAGAAGTGGCTCAAAGTTTCCAACCTATTTAAACATGATTTTCTTATTTTTTTGCATAGATTGTTTAATACTTCAAGCCGCCAAACCTTTTTAATATACTAGTTTTTAGAAACAATTAACACAATCTTAAGGTCACATTCACAGATACTTAACATGCCACACCACTCGACAGCTTTGATTGCAGTTCTACCTATAATGCAGTTAAACTTTTTAATTCCTTAACACCGGAATAATGATCAACATCACCTAAATATATTTAAAAAAGTTGCTACAAATGAACTACTCACATCACTACATTTGTAGATTTTAAATTACAGTACTTACCATGTTGTTGATTTTTTTTAAAATACTAATGATCAATATTAATAACATAGTAAAATTCTTTTTTTTTAATTTTATTTTATTTTGTAACCTAAAAAAAATGGCTATTTAGCTAATCTTTTCAGGGCAAACGCATATATATTTGCCAAATAAAGTCTTTTATTAAGGAGTTTCGGGGGTAAAAGAAAAAATTCAGCCAAGTTTTTAAAACACATATATTTCTTTAAACTTGGTTATTATTGTTTTTTTTTATTAAATTATAATTTTTCACTGATGAAGGTTATTAAGAAATTTTTTCGCTCCTTTAACATGGGTTCTTATGAGAAATCATGATTTCTTAATATTAAAATAAACAAAACATTGTAAAAAATGCAAAATTTGATGAAAAAAAAATAAGTGTGTGTAGGAAATTTAATAACGAAGAATTTGGGTGTTTGAAAAGTCTTGTTTTTCAAATATTTTATTTTTAACAATAAAAAATTTGATTAACGGCGTAAGAACGTGAGCTTTAAAGAAGCGACGGCAACTCTTCTACTTTAAGATAAGTTAATGACAGATTTTGTAGCATTTCTAAAACGCTACAGGCATCGTGTGCACCATCATCTGTCGTTGATATTAAATCACTGGCTAAACTTGTTAATTTAAAACTTTTTTTACGATTTGCGTATTTCAATTTGACGTAGTTGTTTATCCATTATAAACGTTTGAGGTTATGATATCAACTGTCAGCTGCAGCTAATAAAAGTAAACACACGCTAATTTCATTGCCAATCTTATGACCATTTGCGCTGTTGCCATGTTTTTTTACAACTACACATAAATTCGGACTCAATTTTCATCATATTATTTGAATAAAAACAATTTATCTCATTAAATCATGATTAAATAAAGATTTGTCAATTAATTTTATAATGATTTTTTTGTAGAAGTGTCTGTCAATTTCAATTAGAAAAATCAGTGTGGGTATTTTTTATTTGCAGATGGCAGCGCTGACTATTTAACATGTTCAGCATATGACCCCTCGCGTCCCGCTTCCTCACCCCGTTCTGACCATCGAACCCCAACTTTTTTTGTTAAAAAAAAAATGCAAAAATATTTATTTATAGCTTGGGCGCGTATATATACTTTTTATACTTTAAAATTGTTTCTGCAACTATTTGTACTGACGATAGTTTATTTCATTTCAGGTTACAAAATGTCACGTCCTTTGTGTCAGAACCGAGTGACAGGCGACGAAGTCGAGGAAAAGTTGTGTAACGAGTCGCAAAAACCCGATTCGACCGTCGTCGAATGTAACACGCATAGTTGTCCTCCAAAGTAAGTTTTCACTCATCCTTATAGAGATTATCCTTAACGTAACGAAAAGAAGCATTAATGTTCGCGCTATGCCCTGCATAAGGTAGTAGCGCGGATAAAAACAAAATATCAAGTACATTGGTGAGCCAAATAACAATTCTCAAGATTATTCCTATATACATCTAATAAAATGATGAAATTCCCGAACAAATGTATGGTTTGGTTTACAGGGACCGTGTCGTATGGAATGCCCCACCCTGTATTAGTAATTTTGTAAGCTGTGCATTGATAAAAGAATATTTAAATTTATCTTTTAAATAAATTAAATAATAAACAGATTTAATATCAATTATTATTAATTATATTAACATAGTGGGGGGTGAGACAACATATTCTAGCTGTATTTCCTTCATCAGGACTTAAATGATAACTGAACTCATTATAAATATTTTACGAAATAATGTGACTCAATTCAAGTAAAATACTTTTTGTTATAATAAAATTATCTAAATAAGGTCCAGTGCTTATATTTCAAAATAACTGTTGAATTTGCGTAAATGTAAGAATAACAAAAAAAAATTTAAATAAAGTGGGAGGTTTATTAATGTTATTTTGCTGTTTCCAAGTGGCACCCCTTAAAATCCCTCGTTCATTCTTAAAAATTTCAAATAGCAACCCTTACCTTGTGATACATCAAATTATAAAACTCAAGAAAAATGCAAATCAGTCGTATAAACAAAAATTTATTTTATTTTAATTATTTTGCTTCTACTTTTGTGAGCTCTTTCGATCTGATCAAGATACGTTCGCCTAGATCGATCTCTACCGATTCCATTTACACTTACCTTATTAATATGTTTAATCAATCTTCTCTCATTCATTCTCTCTACGTGTCCAACCATCTAAGCATTCCTTTATCTATCTTTGTTACCACATCTTCTTTTACACCACAGCGTTCCCTTATCTCACTATTCTTAACTTTATCCAACCGAGTCACTCCGTCTATATTTCTCAGACTACTGATCTCCGCAGCATTAATCCTATTTTCATGCTTCTTCTGCCACTACTATACATAAGTGTAGGGACCAGCACTCTTCTGTACAAAGCCACTCGTGTGTTTTTTGACACGTACTTACATAATTGGGAATGTCACTATTAAAGTATGAATTCAACACGAATATCAGCTGTTTTGAATAGTTTTTACATTTCATGCCCTTCTCATTCCCCATAGTAGGGGTGCTATTAACACTAAAACCACTCCTGGTATGCATAAAACAACTTCTGAAAATTTCATCCCAATCGGTCCAGCCGTTTCAGAATTTTTGAAGGACATACATACAAACATTTTTTCATTTTTATATATTTAAGATAATGGTAATGATTATGATAATGTTGGGTTTTATTTGTGTTTCTCCCTTCTCAAGATTTATTATTTTTGTAAACTTTTATTTTTTTATTTGATGTTTTTCAAGTTTTTTTTATTTAGTTATTTTTCGTGTTATAATGGTAATAAATTATTGTGTTTAATTTGAATAAACTTCAAAAAATATTATTTTCTAAAAAACATCCCATAGTTTTTAACTTTGAGCGATTTTTGTTTTTTTTTTCTAAAACAATAAAAAAATTTCCACATTTTTATTTTGTTTTACACTAAGTGTATCTAATATGCAATTTTAGCGCATTTTTAAAAAATTCCCTCACAAAAAAAATTCTGAGTAGATAGATAAGTAAATAAAAATAAAAGTCCGAGTATACTGTAATCACAAAAGAACATATAAACGAGTGCAAAGGGTTAAATTAACAATATAACTCGTAGTGGTAAATTTGCTACAGTAGAAGCAAAGAAAATTAGTAATTGTTTTGCAAAATTTGGTATTTGGTGAAGGAAAGTAGGATTCTTGGTAAACGGCGTATTCATTGAACACACTAACGTAGTACATTAAGTTTTTTCTTTATCTCTGGAGAATCACCAGGATTTGTTTATTTCGTTGGTTTGTTGTTTCCGGGAATATACTATAGCAAAGAGAAGTGTTTATGAGTGCAAAGTTCGAGTCCTGAATTTATAGCGGAATCTCCCACGAGGGATGTTAGCTTCATTTAGTATAAAATGTTACATTAGTATTCTAAATTATATGCACTTAAAAGTTTGTTTGTTATTGAAGCCGCCAGCGTCGCTTAATGGCCTTCGTAGTCGATAATATATCAAAAAGTTTCGCCAGGATATACCGTAATTAGTTAGCTCATTAACCTTACTTATATATACTATTTGATTAACAAATTTTTAATGTGATTTAAGCCAAAAAAATACAATTGTTAAGGAATACTTTTAAAAAGCTAAAATATCTACCTTTTTTCTTTAAATGCGTCAAGAAGCAAACAAAAAATCTTAATATATTTTGTTTTAAATAAAAAATGTAATTTTTGAGAATTTATTGGGCAAATTTTAAAAATCTCTGCTAAATGTAATTCGTTGATGCTCAGGTTATGAATAAATTTTAATATTTTTTTTTATTAAAATTCCAACTGGCTCGTCAAGTAAAACAATTTGAAACGCAAAGAAATTGTGTCAATAACAAAAGTCATTAATTTTTTAATAAAACACAAAAAAGGTAAAAGTTGTAGCTTTGCTTTTGGCTATCGATTTTTTTTTCATTATACAGTTAATTTTATATAACATGGTGTAGGTTTAAAAGTTAAAATAAAAATAAATAAAAAAAATAAACACAAGACTATTAAGAGTATTTTCAAAATTTTCAAAAAAAATATTAGTGTCGCATTTTGTATAAATTATAATTATTGTATCTGTCTTAAGGTAGTTGCAGCGTGCTATAGTATAATCCGAACATTTCCTATTGTCAGAAATTAGAGTTATCGACACACAGATACTTACATATACTATTAAATACATTCATTTTCGGTGATCTGGCAACGTTGTTTTGAATGCGTTATGATTTATTTATATTATCCTAGTTTATGTATTGTTTACATCACGTTTTATATTTTACCACATATTACGGACAGACAGATGCGAAAAGTTGAAAGAGAGGCGAGAGAGATAAACATTTAAACCAATTTAAATGCCCTCGTGTGTCTTTAAAGAGCTTTTTTGTGCGTTCGGGATGTTTGGACGTAAGCCTCGATCACACAGAAACGTTATTAAATAATTTGAGCAACGATAGTGGCAACAATGCAATCAAATCCGGATTTAAATGTCCATACATTCAGAAAATGCTTTGATCTTTTGCCTGGTTTCGCATCTGTGCGTTAGTAAATCTGTGATTTTCCAATAATTCATAATAAATAAAAAAATGTCTTAACAGTTAAGACATACAATATTAATGATAATCTACTAACTGATTACTTCTCATACAAAGCTGTCATTAAATTATATCATTTTATTACGCTTTATATTAGGAATATTTCATGATTCTATATAATTGTTAATTTATTATTTAACAAAATAAAAAAAAGGTTAATTTTAATGTAAATATATTAATACTTTTTTATTATTATTATCTTGGATATAAAATTAAATTTCTACTTTATTTATTATCAATGTCATTCATGTAAAAACAAAAAAATTTCTACGTATAAATATATTTATATCACTAGAGATTCGATTCGATTTAATTCGCACAATGTTGCCAGACCACTCCTAATCGATTTCGCTAAGTTTACTGGATAGTCTGTTTGCTATAATATTGAAAAATATAACCAATATTTATTTCGTTTATACAGTTTATACAGTTTACTTCTATTAACACAATTAAATTAGCAATGATTTATTGTTTTCATTAAATTTTATATTATAAAATTTCGAAGGAAAAAACATCATTATAAAATTATAGTCTCAAATAAATAAAAAAACACCCTCTCACAAAACAAGTTACATGCATTTTCCACTTTTATTTTAACGAGTTTTTTTCGACTTATGAATGGCTTGAATTGAGTGCGTCTGTGAAATTTCAAGTGCTTATGAACTGTGAAAGCCCTCTCCGTGACGTAAATTAGAGGGTAACTAACACCCTTCACTTTTTTTGTCCTGTTCGTGTTTAATGAAAAGAATAAAGAATAGTCGACGTGCTAAAAATAAAAAAAATTCTGTCTGCTGCGTTTTCATTTTTATAAAAAAACTTAGGTGAAATAATACTTATTAATAAAGGTTTTTAACAATAAATAAACATAAACTTTTGTATCACCTTGATTTTGAAATATTATTTATTTATTTAGCGTATGGCAACACATAAAAAAAAATTAAAAAACTAAAAAATGAACATTAAATTTTTAAATCTAAATTTTTAATCCACGTAAAAACCGATGGGGAGGCCCCCAAAAAGTCTTTAGTCGTGCAGTGGCTCTGTCTCCTGACGCAGCTATATGCTAGGTGATAGATGGTCTGTCGTTCTCCACATTCGAAACCGTTACTTTCGAATTGCCGTCATTTATAGAGAGAATCTGCACATACGCCGCATTCTGTGCACCATGTTTTTCTTGGTAGAGCAGAGCCAGAAACTGTTTTGTAGACTTACGTCTAAGATGGGCGGCCTACGGGAAGATGCGACGTCTTCAACTCCAACCTACCCCCCAAACTAAAAACCAAGGTTACCATAGAATGCATTTTCCCGATAACAACCTACGGATGCGAAACATGGGTTTTAACAAAGAAAATCCTAAATAAATTAAAGATACACCAAAGAGCAATAGAACGAAAAATGCTGGGAATAACGCTTAAAGATCATAAAACCAATGAGTGGATAAGAAATAGAACCAGGGTTGAAGATATAGTGAGGCGAATGGTGGTCTTAAATGGAATTGGACATTTTGCCCGAAATACAGCAAATTGGAGCGGAAAAACAACAAGATGGAGACCTTGGGGGGAGAAAAGAAGCACCGGCAGACCACAGAAAATATCGTATAATGACATCAAAAGAACAGCTGGACTTAACTGGTACCAAGTACAGAACAGAGAAAACTGGAAAAATATAATGGAGGCCTATATCCAAAGGATAGAAAACGGCTAGAAGAAGAAGAAGATTGGCAACAGTGTACACCCACCAGTTCGCCAGATTTGTTCGTAATAAAAGTTAATTTTGGCTATAATTACTCATTTTCAGGGTTGCAAACTTGGATAAATATTCAATAAAATGCACGGTGGTTCCTCTATCGAAAATAAATAAAATACCGCTTTTAATAGTCCGAATTAAGAAAGTGTCAAGAGGTCAAAAATAACAATTGGATGGTAAATCATTCATGAATTGTTTCAAAATATTTGCCTTAAAATGGCTGAGAAACGATAATTTTGCGAAAAAATATAGTTTTTTTTAATTTAGATTTAAATTATGTATTAGAATATTTTGTTAACTGCTAACATTTTATCGGATTTTTTCTTTGTAGCGGTTTAAATTCCTCCAAAAAAATTTGTTTCACACGAAAAACAGAGACAAAATTCTTGCGTCAAACTTTTGAAAAGTTCAACATAACTTCCACCTTCTTGGTCCTTTGAAACCATTCGGTAAAATCACGTTCTCTTTTGTTTACGTTGTTTTTTTACTGAGTAAACTGACTTGAACAATAAAAAAGTAACAAAAAAAAAAAGTTTGCTTGATTTCAGATGGCATGCAAGCGAATGGGGTTCATGTTCAGTTAGTTGTGGAGGCGGGATAAAGCTTCGACAAGTTTATTGCGTAGAAGATATAAACAACACGAAAATATTGGTAAGTATATACAGGGTTATTCTTTGGGATTTCTAATTAGACGTTTTAGAGAAACTTAATAATAAAATAATTAAATCTGAAAATTTGAGGTGATAGGTTTTTGAATATGCCGAATTGATCTAAAATATTTAGAGCCTCCAACTACTTCCGGTTATACCGGAAGTTGACTATAACTTGGTTATTTTAAATGGAACACCCTTTATACTATTACGTATTTCGATAAAGCTACTCTTAGGGATTCTCACAATACAGGGTTTTACTACCTTACACTGAGTGTTTTACGAGATATGACCACTTTATCACGAAAAAGCGTCCGGTTTCACACCCCGTATCATTATAATTAATCCAAATTTAAACATTTTTTTTGCATTATGTTTTTCTAGTATTATGTATTTTTAGTTAACTTGGTCATTTTGTTATTAAAATAATTATTATTGTACCGGGTGATTCAAAACGCATATTTAAAGATTACTTAACTTTCTTAAATGGATCACCCTGTATTTTATAACATTGTTAGACAGAACTTTTACTGCCCTTTGAGTTTTGTAAACAACTTCCTATACCTAAATCAAATCGTTATGGAGATATTCAGCTTTTAAATTATGAATTATGAGATAGCATTTTATTTGCGGTTATTTAAAAGAAAATCACAATGAAAAGTATTTAATTAAAATTAAATAATTTAAAACTTTAAAGTAATTGCTCCAAAAATTTTTCCTGTTGATGCAAATAAAATTATATCAATATTTTTGATTACCATGGCACAATAAACATAATACAAACTTATAATTAAAAAGTTGCATATCCAAATAGTGGTTTGATTAAGGTACCGAGTTATTAACAAAACTTAAAGAGCAGTAAAATTTCTGTCTAACAACGTTATAAAATACAGGGTGATCCATTTGAATCAATATAATCATTGATCATTATTAGAAAATTATTCGATTTTATTAAAATGTATAAAAAATCCTAAAAAGGACTTGCCTACTTCCCTACTTGTCTCTGGTTTCATCTGCATTTTCACAAAGAAATACAAGCAGGCAGCTGCTATCTTTGCATTTTCGTCAATCAATCTTTTTTTTAATGTTAATTTTAAAAATAAATTTAAAACAATAACATTTTTAAACATGATGTATTACATTCCCTTTGGAGGTGGACTTTTTTGGCTGCAGGTTGTCATTTCATAATCTAAAACTGACGTGTTTTTTTAAATATGCACAATAATTGAAATAATGAATTTATTCCATTTGGCTGTTCCACACTGTATAATTTTAGCGAAGTCAGCCATATGTGCGACAATTCTAAACTCCAACAAACTTTAATATTGCTTTGTAGGTGGACGATCTTAAATGTGGGGGACATAAACCTTGGTTTCAGGAGGGATGCAATCAAATGGATTGCCCGACTTGGATAACAGCGAAATGGTCAGGGGTAAGTACGAACCCTTCTTTCTGTTTGAGGATTTATAGATTTGTTATAGAAAGTTTGGTTTGTTTTAGTTAAGGATTATATTTTTTTTCACATTTAAATTTATCAAATACGCATTCTATTTGACTAGAACAGAAACTAAAATGAACACTACATACATACATAGACATATATATATATATATATATATATATATATATATATATATATATATATATATATTATTATTATTATTATTATTATTATTTGCGAGTAGACCCCTTAGGATCACGCAAAGCAAAACGATTCGTTTGGGAGGTAGTTTTTCTAATCCTCCAGATTTCTCTCATCTTTTCTCCCATGTCTTCTTTCCTTTCTTGGGACCATTTTGTTCCGGTCTTCCTGGGCACTTCATTCTCTGGTACAACCTTCCATTGGTAAATCTTACGTCTGTATGTGCTTCTGTCCTGTATCTCTTCTTGGTCTATTTGTGCTTTCCGTAAATCAGCCTGTACCTGAGCTATCCATGGTGTCGTCGACTTGACCCCCTTGATGTAAGTTAAGATCTTGTTTGCGAGGCGAGTTGGAGGGAGTCTACTAATATGTCCGTAGAATCTCAATCGCCTCTTTCTTACATCGGCCGCTAGGTTGGACAGATTTTCGGTGGTTTTTCTGGAGTGTAATCTGTAGCCCTTATCTGTGTGTTTGGGTCCCAGCACTTTCCTTATGGTTTTCCGTTCTTCTTTTAGGATATACTCCATGTCTCTTTTGGTGGATAAAGACAGGGTCTCACTTGCGTACAGTATTTGGGGTTTAACAACTGTGTTGTAGTGTCTAATTTTGGTGTGTAATGACAAGCATTTCTTGTTGTAAATTTTGCAGGTTCTTCCGAAAGCCATTTTCAATTTCTGAAGTCGTATTTGCTGGGCCATCTTTTCTCCTCCGTTTGGTTCGAGGATCTCTTCTAGATATTTAAAGTGTGTAACTCTATTGATCCTGCCGTACTTGGTGTCAAGGCTCTGAATGTCTATCTTTGAGCAAAAGAACTCGGTTTTCTGGAAGGAGATTTGTAGTCCTACTTTTTCACCACACTCCTTAAGAACTTCTATTTGTTTGGTAGCAGTTGTCCCATTGTCTGCTAGTATTGCTATGTCATCTGCAAAGGCAAGACAAGAGATTTCTAGGTTATCCTTGACCCGTCCGAGTCGCATAGGTTTCCAATGTCCTTGGTTTCTCAGCTCCTTCTCCCATTCTCTGATGACTTTATCCAAAACTAGGTTAAAAAGAATTGGGGATAACCCGTCTCCTTGTCGTACGCCTGTTTTTATTTGGAAGGGTTCTGAGTTTTCTCCCATGAACTTGACTTTCGACGTCGTGTTTGTAAGTGTTAATTTGATAAGTCGTAAGGTCTTGGGGTCGAGTCCTAATTCTTCAAGGATTGTGAAAAGGGATTGTCGGTCGACGGAGTCGTAAGCTTTTTTGAAGTCCACGAAGGTACAAACAACTGGCGCGTTCCTGATAGCCTTCTGTTTTAGTATTGTTTTCAGGTTGAAGATCTGTTCCGGGCATGAGCGGCCTGGCCGGAAACCTGCCTGATATTCTCCTATTTTGTGCTCGAGTTGCTCTTGTGTCCTTTGCAAGAGGCACGCTGCCAAGATTTTGTACGCAACCTGTAGAAGGGAGATCCCCCTGTAGTTGTTTACGTCTGTTTTGTTTCCTTTTTTGTAAACCGGGTGAATGAGGGCACACCTCCAATCTTCCGGTAATTTTTCTGTAACCCAGATATCCCTGATGATCTGTGTAAATTCTCGTAGTATATATATATATATATATATATATATATATATATATATATATATATATATATATATATATATATATATATTTTCCCGTAGGGGTAGGCAGAGACCATTTCTTTCCACTTGCTATGGTTCTTACACACATCTTTTGCTTCCTCTACTTTTATCAGTGCTCTCATACATGCTCGTCGGTTGTTGGTACTCTTGACAGCTGGCCTTTCTTCAAAACAATGTTGATCTGATCGAAATATGTTCGCCGAGGTCGACCTCTACCGACTTCCGTCCATTTACACTCGCCTTATAAATTTGTTTCGTTAATCTTCCTGCATCCATCGTCTTAACATGTCCAATCCATCTAAGCATTCCTTTATCTATTTTTGTAACCACATCCTCTGTTACACCACTGCAAAATAATTATGCACCTGTGGCATAAAAAAAGAAATCATTAAGTTAATTTTAGCATCTTTGTACCATTATGTGGTTTCTAAAGGCAATACAAGGGTTTTATTATTGCAGTTGTCAAAGTATAACTGATAATAATTTTATTGATAATGTTAGTCGGCGTAAATATTGTCACCATTATTTTCATTCTATTATTATAATTTAGTTCTTTTTTGCAGAACCCTTGATGTTGATTTTCCATCCGCTGTGACTTTAAATCGTTAATAATTTATAGATTTAATGAGATAAAAAGTGTACATTATTTCTCTCTCTCTCTCTTGTCCTTTTACTCTCGAGAGAGTATGGTGAGATCATGTCCCAATTGCTCGGATAGTAGTTCTCCATCCTTCTCTGTCTTGAGCTGCAAGAGAAGCTTCTTGCAGACCATGACCAATGATTTCTTTGGTTTGGTCCACCCAGCGTGTCGGAGACCTTCCTCTTGGTCGTTTACCATTGATTTTTTCCTCTAAAATATGTTTTTCCAGCGCATTCGTTCTTTTTGAAATGTGTCCAAAATACCGTAGACATGATTGGTTTATCCTGGTTAATAGCCTTGTGGTGACTTTTAGTTTTTCAAGAATTGACACGTTAGTACGGTGGTCTGCGTATGATATTCGCAGAATTCTTTTGTAGGCCCACATTTCAATAGCATCTTTTATTCTTCGATTGGCCATTTTTTAAGTCCAGGTCTCAGATGCATATGTGGAAAAGATCAAGGAATTTAATAATTTCAGTTTATTGCGTTGAGATATTGCAAATTCTTTCCATATTCGAGTTAGTTTTATTGTTGAGTTAAGTGCTATGGCCAGTCGGCGTTTAATTTTTCTGTCACAGCCGCCTTTGTTTGTGATAAGTGATCCTAAATAGTAAAATTTGTCAATCACTTCAAAACCATCGATCTGTCTAACATTGGCAGGGTTGTGGTCTATTATCATAATTTTCGTCTTCTTTTTGTTCAACGTAAGACCATGTTCTCTGCTAATCCTGTCCAACTTTCTCATAAATGCTGTGAGTTCTTCTTCCGAACGAGTTGGTATTAAGGTGTCATCTGCATATCTAAGGTTAGTAATTCTTTTACCTACTATGGTTAATCTCCCTCGCTAGCCTTGCAGAACTTTTCTCATTATATACTCTCCGTATATATTGAAGAGTATCGGTGACACAATACAGCCCTTTCTTACACCGCACTTTGGACTAAAAAACTTAGATAGCGTGTTGTTTACTTTCACCTTCCCGCAACTGTTGTCGTAAAAATTTTTAAGCAAAATAATCATATTTGTTGGTACTCTTATGTTTTCCAAGATAAGCCACAAATCCTTTCATTTTACACAGTCGAATGCCTTGCTGTAGTCGACAAAGCACAAATAATTTTTTTCATTAAATTCATATGCTTTTTCTATTATTTGTCTTACATTATTTACCTAACCTTTTTCAGTGCTCGGTCTCGTGCGGTGAAGGTGTCCAAGTTAGAAACGTCGACTGCAGAGATTCACAAGACAGACGTAGCAATTTGTGTTCCTACGATACAAAACCATCGAGTTCCAAACATTGCTCCACAGGTATTCAATGTCCTTTTACCGTCGACACCAGCGAAGAGCTTCTTCCGGGACTGTACAATACGCAGCCATTGGTACAGCCTTATCCTCCTCCTCCTATGCCGGAAAGACTTATTGGCGAACAAATTGTTCCATCAGAAAGCACGTGAGTAATATCTCTTATACATTTTGAATCGCATTCATCTTTAAGTGAATCACAGGGAAATACGGCATATTATTTTTAATATAATTTATATAAATAACAAGAAACTGGTTTAACTCATTGTATCATCTTTTTAATTATAAACAAATTTAAATTTAATTACTGCTTTTATAAGTCAGCCATTTCAATTTGTCAATATTATTCTTAAAGTTTCGTGTCTAGCATGAGCCTTAATATTTCTTGGGATAGTATTGACAATCCAATTTCACCACATTATCGTCCCGCTAAGCCGCGTACTTTAAAGCGAACCAAAGCGATGGCAGTGCGCCGATTATTCAATACTGTGCTTATATTGTATACATTCCGGTAAACATGTGCCTTGCTGGAGACAAAACTTATTAATTTAATTTCCCTTGGTTACACCATAAAATCATGCTTTGCTTGTGTTCATAAAGCTTACTTCTAATTTGTCGTACTCTCATCGAGATCTAATGTTTGGGTTATTTACAGTAAAAGAAACAATAATGAATTATGTGAGCAGTGTAACATTTTTATAAATAAATTATTAAATTAAATTATTGTAATTATAATTATAAAAAATAAACGTACGTATTTTAAATTATTTATGAAAGCGCTTTTTTATTTGCAAGCTGTATTGAAGAAAAAATGTTATTTCTTCAACAATACATAGTTACACAAAATGTTTTTAAAATGTCCGCTTATACATACATACATATAGTCACGCCTTTTTTCCCGTGGGGTTAGTCAGAGACCACTTCCTTCCACTTCCGCTACGGTTCTTACAAACATCTTTTGCTTCCTCTACTTTCATCAGTGCTCTCATAAATGCTCGTCGGTTGTAGGTACTATTGACCTGGCCTTTCTTCAAAATAATGTTTATCTGATCGGGATATGTTCGTCGAGGTTGACCTCTATCAACTTGGCCATTCACACTTGCCTTATAAATTTGTGTCCAATCCATCTAAGCATTCCTTTATCTATTTTTGTAACCACATCTTCTTTTACAACACAGCGTTCCTTTATCTCGCTATTCATTACTTTATCCAACCGAGTCACTCCGGCTATACTTCTCTGAATACTCATTTACGCAGCACTTATCTTATTTTCATGCTTCTTTTGTCAAACCCAATATTCACTACTATACATAAGTAAAGAAACCAGCACTTCTTGCATCCTTCAGCTGCTCATACAGTTATTCGGGCCCCATTCTTTTGTTTTCCTTTCAACACCCTTTGCTCAATGTCACAGTCATATCTACATTTTGTCTCTCGTAAATTTTAAACCATATATACAAACTCATTCACTTGTTCCACTCTTTTTCCTTCAATCAGCAACTCGCAGTTTGTCATCCTTTCTTCTCTTTCAAATACCATTAGTTTCGTCTTAATTGCATTTACTTTTATCCCTTGGTATTTAATTGATAATAAATAAAAAGTTGAGGTTGGGACATGTAAGCCGTTTTGATCAATATTGAATAGTTTTGTTACAAAAAATTCCTAAAATTAAAAAATCCCGATTTTTTACACATGATATCTCTGTTATCACTCCCGCTAGACCTCAAGTGTAATACAATAATAACATCAGCTCATCTGGTAAAATTAAAAAATGTAATAAAATACAGAGTGTTCCATTTAACAGAACATAACTTTTCATACTTATATGTTTTGGACCACCCTGTATAGCTCAACTCCACTTTTAATAATACCTCTCTTCCATAGTTCTTTAAAAATGTAATTATTGATAAATTCTTTGAGGTTTAATTTCGAAAAAATTTGAAAAAAGTGTCATCCACTAGTAGGGTATTTTAAAAGATGTTGCAACTTTAATTTTTATTGTTGATAAATAATTGTTTAGAATAATTGAAAACATCTTTAGAATCGGTCACTAACAAATTATTTTGACAAGCGCTACATTTGCAATTGTCTAAGCATTTTTTATCCACTTCTCCGGCAGCTGCGAGATGGAGATCTGCTGTCGTATTCAACTTCGCCGAACAGCAATGAGCCAATTACATAAAATTTGGAAAGATCGATATATATCCATCAATACCAAAAAATCACTGGTCCATGGTCCATGGTCCATTTTCTGGTACGCTTCCAAAACATAGGTTATGAAGGCAGCCGACAGACGTCGGGTCGACGCCTTTGAAATGTGGGTATGGCAAAGAATGCTAAGAATACCGTGGACGGCACATCGCACCAATGTGTCAGTGCTGAACGAGATTGGACCATCAAACCGTCTCAGTAGCTTGACATTAGCGCGAATACTAAACTTCTTCGGACATATAACTCGTCACGACAACATTGAGAGAATGATCGTCCAGGGCAAACCACTTGGCAAAAGGAAACGCGGACGCTCCCCATCTAGATGGAGAGACATTGTATTAAAAGTAACCGAGCGTCCATTAGAACTGCTGCTAACCGTGGGAGATAGCGAGAGACTGTAAGAAGAGTTTTAAGTAATAACACCTGACAATAACTTGTGATCACTACACGTCGTTCTCGACGTTAGACTAAGAAGAAGAAGCATTTCTTCGCTAGGTATCTAGGAAAATAAACATTAAAACAAGTTTCTAATGTTTCAGGTAATGGTTCAATATTTTCCTGATCACTCGAAGATGATGTTGAGATTAATACTTTAATCCCAAATAAATTTTCTTCGAAAGGATCAATTATATGTATATCAACATCTGCAGAAACAAAACTTGGAGCTTATGGGAATATCATCATCTTCTTCATAATTACTTATATTTGATAACTTCATTAAATTCATTCTCACTATGAATCAAAATGTGCATCTAAACGTTCTAACTGTCGGATTTGGATTAAATCCCCCTTTTTGTCTCATACTCGAAAAAGTATTCTTAATGGCTCATCCCGATTTTGTCTATTTCTTAATGGGTAACTGAATCCTGATTCTTTCTGCTCATGGCTGCTTGATTATTTATTCCCTGGTCGCAAACTACTGCCTTGACTATAAGTTCTGTATTTGACACCAGTTTATTGGCTTTGATCAGCACCTTCTTTAAAATGCACTGTTTAATTGCATTGATAAAAAATATCCATTCGTTTTACTTTATTTTTGAACTAAACTCTATCCATAAGCTTTAAATTTGCGAAATCGTGAAAAATTAAATTTTTGAAAAAATTACAGAATTCATTTTTAATTAAAAAGATTTCAACTCCAAAATTCGCAAATAAAAATTTATTATTTTAAACGCAATAACAGGCTTATTCTCACCAACATATGGGTCTTAATACTGAACAATTAAAAATGTTATACTTTTGTCACAATTAGCACAATTCTTGCATTTTTATTACCAAAATCTGCCACACCTACCTATATTTTTTTTTATTCGATTCTTAATGGCTTATTTTCTGTCCGGCTCATCTCTCCTTCCCTTGAAGTAATAAATCATCAGCAGGTGTCGGGCGCCAGGACGTCGCACGTATTATTTTACTACGATCTACGTCAAAGTGGGAATCCCTAAATATCCTACGATGACGAGTCAATTCAATCTTTGCGAGACAGCGCCATCTTATAAATTAGCGTAACACTATCTCAGATTTCGCGTCCAAATTATGAGCGACACGAATTTGTACAGGCATTGGCTATCTGGGGTATGGTTAAATCTATGTCTAAACTGTCGAATTTATTGATTAATTTACTTACGAACCTCACATTTATACCTTTATTGCAAATTCTAAATTTATATACGCTCTAGTACACTAGTTCATTCCTGCACACGATGGCGCCACCGCTTAAAGAGACCTCTTATTCGGCTCATTACTAAGAAGTGGTCTGTATTAATGCCTACACCGCGGATAGCCCAAGTGTTTATCAAATTCTGTCTCAATCTTTCATCCACAATCACGAAGTCAATTATACTTTTCTGGCATCCTTCTTGTCCTGTGTATAGGTGAATCTCTTTATAGTTAAACATTGTGTTTGTTAGCGCAAGAATACTTCAAGTAGACTGTTTCCGTTTTTATTTACTCGCCATAACCATACATTCCCAGATCACTGTCACATTCATCACGCTTCACTCTTCCCTGACTATTAAAATCGCCTAGTATTACGATTTTTTTATTCTGATACACTAATTTAGAATATCTGTCACACACTTTTTCAAAACTTCTGCTTCTCTTTTTGGACTTTCGAAGACCGGTTCCACTGTGCATCTTATGGCGCATAAATCTCTAGTAAAAGAATGCGAGTAAGACCAATCTTCAGCCTTACCAAGAAAACGTCCACACATTTGAAGTCAGTCACACATTTTTTCATTCTAGCAGAAAATATGTAGTGGATTCACATCCTTCGTTTGGTCTCATTCACACAAAGAACATCAATCCGTCTTTCGAAAATGTCCTTAATTTTATCATTTAATCTACCCCGTACATTCAAAGTAATAAATTGACTATCTGCAGTCCACTTTTCGCACCCCGTAAAACAAGGCGTGACGGGTAGCGAACCACATCGTCGTCATTTTTACTTCAGGCAATGAAACTACGTTCCCATGTAATAAATGAAATTTATACTAAAAATAAATGCATAATTTAGGAAAATTCTAGTAAATCCTTTGATAAAGGCTCACTTACTATACCTTTAAACACACTACACTATTTTATCCACCACTTAAATTATCTTCAGATCTACGGCGGCACTTTAACACAGTTTACAAAAATATCGGATTTAATTTAATTATTTCTTAAAGAAATTGGATTTTTTTTTTAAGCGCAACGAACTATCAACGTTATATTTGACAGTTATATATGGCGCAATATTGATGGATTTTTCTCTTTTGGGTTATTTTTTTCGTCAGCAATATTATTGGGAAGCATATCTTGTATTCGAAAATTAATTTAAAGGATTTTTGAAGAAGCATTATAGAAAGTTATTATACTACGAGTATTCGCAATACTCCCGACATTTTCGAGAATATTTGGTAATCAATTATCCGCCCAATAGAAGTTCTTACTTTACCTGCAGGTGCACATTTTGAACATCCGCTTCGAGATTTATTGCTCTTATTTCTCCAATGTCACATTAATATTTTATTGTTATAAATCATCTCTTTAAAATTAAAGGGATAAAAGGTAAAGAAGAAAAGACAAAAGAAATGATTTTAAAAAAAGAAGATATCATGGCAAACTGCGATGTGCTGATCGAAGGAGAAAACGTGGAACAAGTAAATGAGTTTGTATACTTGGGTTCAAAATTAACGAGGGATGGAAAGTATGACTGTGATATTAAGCGAAGGGTGTTGGCAGAAAAACAAATGAATGACGCTCTGCATAACTTTATGAACAGCCAGAACGTTTTAAGAAAGGCACGTCTGGCTGTGCATAGAGGAGTGCTGATCCCTTAACTTATATCAGTAGTGAATGTTGGGTTTGGCAGAAGCATGAATGGATAAAGTGATATGGGGGAACGCTGTTTTGTGAAATAAGATGTAGCAACAAAGAGAGATAAAAGAGTCCATTTATGGTTTGGACACGTAGAAAGGATCGATCAAAGAAGATTGACAAAACATATTTATAAGGCGAGTGTGAATGGGCAAGTCGGTAGAGATCGACATAAGCGAACATATCTCGATCAGATCGACATTGTTCTCAAGAAAGGCCAGGTCATGAGTTCCAGCAACCGACGAGCATGTATGAAAGCGCTGATGAAAATAGAAGAAGGAAAAGAAGTTTGTAAGAACCATAGCAAGTGGAAGGAAGTGATATCTACCTACCCCTACGGGAAAAGGGCGTTACCATATGTATGTATGTATCAATCTCTCACAAAAATATATCAGAAACATTCCAATTTCCAACGAAACAATTTCAGGCAAATTATTTTTGTTTTAATCCAATTTGTTATGTTTAATGATAAATTGTGTGAAAATTTCGTTTTAAGTAAATTTAATTATAAAGTACTTTAATGTTCAATTTCCAGGACCCTTTTGAGTATCTAATTATGTCCTTGTTAAATTTTGTTCCCCTGCTCTTGTTTACCTGCTGAACACAATAAGTAGGTAGGGTAATGATGTAATAAACAGCCCCAAAAATTAGTAAAGGGCTAGCAGGAATATCCCTTTTTATTAAATTTCGCACCCTCTAATAAGGTTGTTGTGATTTAATAATATTAACCTTTAAAAATATATTGTATATTTAAAGTATACAATATATTTTTAGTTAAAAATTACCTAGGTACTTGTTGTTTACGATAGATAACATTTTACACGAACTACCAATTATATTAGTTAATTATTAATCAAAAAACGATACATAGTTGTCACATTTTCAACAAAATATAAAATAAAACCAAATTCCATGCTTAAAACATTTAACCACATTTGTTAATGATGATCTATCAAAAAAATAAAAATCTTGTGATCTTTGATTTACAAGGTGGACAAGAACAAATACGAACAAAGGTCTCCTGTTCAACAAGGAAGTGTGAACAAAACATGACAGTTATTTTTTAAAAGAAAGCTATATTGGATGATATGGTGGCAGTGGCATAACAATCAAATATTGAAACCAGTCTGGACCTATCACGTACAGCTCTGGGGCTGAAGCAAAGCATTATATATCAGCAAGATACAGATTTTTCGAAACAAAATACTGCGAGACATCGTTGATGCCTGCTGGTACATAAGAAACGTATTAAAAAAGATCTCAACATTACTTCTGTTAAAGAAGAAATAACCAGGAATCATGAGCTGCGCCTGTCAAATCACCAAAACATTAAAGCTGTACGACTACTAGACGACAAGGTTTACTGTGAGACTCCACTGACTGTTTCGGTCTACTAACTAAAAACTCCACTCCTATATAGGTCACTATGTAGGTACTTGCGGTTTAGTGCCTCGCAACAGCACAATATGTGTTTCACTGTTTCCGGATCCTTACCGCACATGCTGCAGGTCGGGTCTCCATTATACAGTTCCAGTTTGTTAAAGTGCTCCTTCACTGGTGCGTGACCGGTCAAGAGCCCCGTGGTTATTCTTAGCTGATTTCTGTTCATCGCTAACAGATTTGCCGTTTTTTTGTCGCACGGTCCTCTCATGTATTTTTTACCGTGTTTGTTTCCCGGGATGCTTTCCCAATAGTTTTTGTGTTTGTCCCCAATCCAATCTTTTACAGACACTCTTACTGTACGCTTCGGTACTCTCAGCATTTGTTATTACCTGCAATTTCCTGGTGTCCAAAAACCCATATCAGTTTAACGTGATTACGGTCTGCCAGCGTTCTCAGTTCCCATACCAGTTTGAACGTCACTTTCTTGCTGTACAAGGCCTTAAGTGGAGCTTGACTGTCTGACAGAATGTTGATATGCGCGTTTTCAACATTTCACCTATTGTTCTTCTTCGCGCATTGGAGGATGGCGTACACCTCTGCCTGAAAGACAGCGGTATAGTGCCCAACGAGTAGCTGATTTCAGTGCTTGGATTCCTGGAGAACACTTCTGCGCCCGCACCAGTTGATGTAACAAAAAAGTTTCTTTTCTCACTATCTTAAAAATGAATAGAAATGAAGGGGGGACAAGTCAAATTTTTAGAATATAATAATAAATATTGTATCGTAGCTAATAAAGCTTAATATTAAAAAAAAATTATAGAGAAATGTAGTTTGATATTAGAAATGGTGAAAAAGGGATATTTTAATAATCCGGTACTGAGTTGAAATTTATATACAATTAATGTACACTTTACTTAACATCATTGTTTCTTTATTAGTGTTTTACCAAATGAATTCCCAATAGCTATTTGTGCAGTCCCGATAACCTCAATATTTATTGGATAATCTGCTTAAATTAGTATGAAATCCTATTTTGATTGGTTATCTGGACTGTACGTGATGTTTGCACCGGTCTAAAGCTTCTATGGACCCACATTATTCACTATTGTTCGTTCATTTATACCAATTGCCATTTGCATTGTCTATCTGTGCGTATTACCACTTTTACATTACTACTCGACAATTGCAATCTGGAAATATAAAAGTTTTGGGGTTGGCTTTAAAATCATTTTCACACTACATACATTTAATGGTTTACTTCCTTTTTTGCATTGTAACGGTATCATAAATATTATATCTTTTGCTCAAATTATACAGATTGTTCTGTAAAACATTTACCGCAAATTTTTTGGACATTAGTACTTGAAAATCTAATCAAAAGAACTAAATGAAACTTTTAAATAAAGGTACTATTTTTTTGTGTGCTTTATTAAATAAATTAAAAAGTTTAAAATTTAACTATCCTAATAATAAATACAACTAATAATTTTGTCAGTTTATGATGTTTTAGTAACTTCAAACCAATATTGTACTTACTCTTTGCTCTTTTAAGTACTTTTCAATCAATATTAATTTTTTATCCGAGTTTATATTTATGTCATCTTTTTTGTGCACAAGTTTTTTAAATTCTTCAGAATGCAACTAAAAATCTCAGAAATATACAGAACTGCAGTTGTAGAGATATTATACCATAAAATCCATTGATGTGTGCTTTCAGAAGATTAAAAGATATTTTTCCTTAAAATGTCATTACTTATTTTTTTTTTGAGCAAACGATTTAGATATAAATCATCCCGTATACATTTCAGTTACTTTTATTTACCTATTAATTGAACATTTTTTCGTTCTATCAAATAAGGTTTAATTAATGCACCTCCAGATTTCAGTAGGACTCTTTAGAAATATTTTTCGTTTAATCAACTTGTCCAATTTCATTTTGCACATGATTTTTAATTCCACTAAAACTTTTTTCAAACAAGAATCAGAAAGTGGATAATTGTCCAACAGGTTGATAAATGCAAATATTTGCGGACGTGATGATTGGATTGTTTAATACATTGTGGGACTGCAATAAATTAATTTATGTATTTCCTAAAAATTACTAAGGTCAGGAATAATTTAATTATTCTTAGAGTAAAATGTTTGTACAAAATCCAATGGTTAATAAATTATTGGGGGAAGTTGAAACCTTTGTGGGCCAAATACTATAAAGCCATAGTCTTTAGGCCCGTAATGACGTAAATGTATAATTAAATCGTGGCCAAACATTAAACAAGCTAAAAATTATAAATAATTATATTTGTGTGCTCAAACTATCGAGGAATCACCCTACTGAATACGCATACAAAGTATTCTCAGTAGTACTCTGCAATCGACTTCGACCCTATTCGGAAAAGGAAATAAGAAGATACCAAGCTGGATTCTGTGGTGGCAAATCGACTATAAATCAAATATCGACACTCCCACAAATCCTAGAAAAAACACACAAATATGGGGTCGATACTTACCATATCTTTGTCGACTTCAAGGCCGCCTATGATGCTATGAGAGAACTCCAAATACCAAATAATTTAATTAATAATTTATCAATAAAACAAAGTACATGCTAGCAACACCGGAAATACCAAGAGAAGTAAACCCCCGCAGAAACCTAAAGATAGATGGCGATGATAGAGAATCGGTTAACAAGTTCGTGTACCTTGGCTCCCTGATAACCACTCATAATGACACAACAGCCGAAATTAAACGTAAAGACCTCCTTGTCAGCATATGTTACTTCGGACTCGCCCCCCAACTCAAATCCCATAACATCTCCAGAAGCACAAAGTGTTAAGTCTACAAAACACTGATAAGACCGGATTTAATGTACGGTGCCGAAACATGGACACTCACTAAGAGTGACAAGACCACCTTGGGGTACTTTGAGAGGAAGGTACTAAGAAGAATTTACGGGGCCATTGAGGAAAATGAGATATGGAGGAAAAGGTACAACTTTGAGCTGTATAAGCTGTTTTAGGAACCTGACATAGTCAAGGAAATAAAGTAAGTCGGCTGCGATGGGTAGGCCATGTTATAAGCATGGGGGCAGATGACCCCGCCCGAAAGGTCTTACTGGATATTAAGGTCGATACCTGCTCTATCAACATACCACCATCCGTATAATATTTTTTAATAGGAAATGGATGGTAGATATATAGTTGGATAATTTTAAATAATAATGAAATTCAAAAGATCCGTATTTGAAATAAAATATCAAATCAATTAGGAGATTATGTACTGTTATGCACAAAACACAAAAGTCATTGTCAAAAAGGCTGCGATTTCATTGGTTCATTCTTATTTCTTATTTTATTTTAGTCATCTGTATAAACCAACGTTTTTTGCACTCATTCATTATTTTATTTTATGTTATTTCTTATTTTATTTTATTTGCTGTATAAACTCGCCTTTACAATAAAATGTTGCTCGTTGCAATGTCTTAAGTTTAATCTTTTTGCGAACACAGAAATGTCTTAAAAGAATTAACAGAATATAATTACACCAACGTCGCGGTTAGACTAATTTATGAAATGGGGCTTATACCCAACACGTAGCGGTTTAACAAGTATTTAGAAACATGGGAACTGGGATACTTAAAAATACTTTAAATGTAAAATTGGAAAAAGGAATGATCCAATCGAATTCTTGCGTGTCGTGCTATTTTGTGGAATGTAAAATGTATACTAAGACTGGTATCATTATTAAAATGATGGGAATAAAATGCTATTTCTTTGTTGAAACAAAAACATGAGCTTCGCGCCAATTTATTTGTAAAAATAAAAAAGTAGCGCGAACAATAACAATTAAAACTTTATTTCAGTCCCACTGTCTATTAAATTATATACTATTTTTTATTTAAAAACATAAAAAAATATTTGTTAATTAGTTCGTTTATTTAAAAAAAAAACAAACAGAAGATTTATTAAAATCTTATTATTATATAAATTTATCTAGTGCAAATGAACAGTATATAATATTTTCGCCCTTTGGACGGTTAGCCACTATCGAAAGACAATTCCACATGTTTGCTCATTGTATTTTCAGTGATTACAAAGTGTACTTTGCCTGCGGTTGGGTATACGTGAGGTACTCAAAATACAGTTTTATCCTTTTCCAACAACTTTTAACTCTTTTTTTTTAACCATCTTTAACCACACGATGCACTGTATCTGTAACTATACACTATTGTTGGTTTTGTGTAATTCTGGAGTTTGCTTTTGTTCTCGATGGCCAGAGATGTTTTATTACTTTTTAAACTTTTTTACTGTATTTTCTCTTAAGAGCAAACAAAGAAGTTTTTGTTTACTCTAATGCATAATAAAAATGCATTTATAAATAATCCATAATGCAATTAACACCAGAGTAATTTTTTAAATTAAAACCAACTAAAAATATCTAACATCCTGATACTTTGACCCTGTAAAAGTATTTTCCAATGTGCCAAGTCTATAGCTGACATTCTTTTAGATATAAATGCTTGTTAAGATGTTTGATATTTCACTGCTAATCCATTTAAAATTAAAAAAATTTAATTTTATCCTTAGAACCTCAAAAATCATTAACGGAATTTTTTAAATTAAAGTCCGATCATAATTTGACTCTACTTATTTAATCACGACTGACGGTTGGGTACGCTATTCGAAAGAATTGTTGTGAAAATAATATGTTGTTGTAAACCATAATTTGACGATTAAATTTAAAAAAATATTTACCATCCAATAATAAATTCAGTTGGTAAACAATTTTAGAATTTCAGCAGCAAAACATGTTGTGTGGTTTAAAGTATCACAAACAATAGTGAAGAACGCGTAACAATTGACCTGTAAACTTAACTATACCAAGCGTACTCATTCAGCGAGAAAAACCTACAACGGCACATTAAAATTTTCCCTTTTAGACCGAAATAAAAAAGCAAAATGGTCGTTTACATAATCAGAAAGCAAATTTCAGAAGTATCACGCGCATAAATAGGTGATAAGCTTGTTAATAGAGCACCAGCTGTTTCAAGCACAATCTCACTTTATTCAAGATTTAGAGGCTTTTTCTCGAAATTGTTCCCTTCCTCAAGCTTCATTACGTTTCAATTCAATTTTTAAATTCGTTTCTTGCTTAACATTTTTGTTTGGTCCAGCGGCGTGGTAATTATTTTTTGTCTACGTCTACACCTAAAACATTTTATTTATGCAATAAACCTTTTAGTATTATCCATGCAGCAATTTTTATTTATCAACTATTCGCCTAGCTTAAATGTTAGAAGAAAGAAAGCAATAATTTTTTTAAACTAATCCGTTAATTGATTACAATAAACTATTTGTACTATTTTTATTGGATCACTCTATACATATTTTTAAAATTTTTAAAAAATTCTTGCATTACAATATTAACCCTTCTTAACACGTTGAGTACCACCAATGCTTTAACCAGTTATTTATTCTGTACCGCAGTGGATAACTTGGAAATGTATTGACATATTAATATGAAACTTAGACAGAAATTATTAATAGGAGTCCCTAAAATGACATTGACAATTTTGACCTTGAGCCACTATTGAGTTTTAATGCTAAGCAATACGCTATCTGGCGGAATAAACTTGCATCAATATCACGTGACGTATGATTGCTTTGTGTTTATTTACCTGGAGCGTGCATTTGTGTAAAAATTATAGTGGTTTAATAGTGACTAATAATTTGTTAAAATTGAAAATGACCAGCACAATGGATCGACTACTTGGAGTAGCAGCCAGGTAAACAAAATTGAAAATGATGGTAGAAACATATCCGTTCAAATATCGAAATTTTCACTAAATTGTACATTTCCCTTAGTAAACATTACACTTGGCGTCAAAAACAACAGAATGACAGCGCGGGAAAATAAAGGTTAAAATGGCAATAGTGGCCACTGGTCTATTTTTAAAAATTACATGCCTGATGTACCAATGGCCACTATAATGGTCAAAAATAAACTAAGACTGTTTTAAAAAATATATTTATTTTCAAGCAAACACAAAAAACTTTAAACAAAAATCATATTTCTGACTTTATTTTGTGTGCCATATCTAAAAACAAGGATGAATGCACAAACCTGGACCTCCATCGCAATTGAGGCATTGGTATCTGGTCCTTTTTCCCATGTCATTTTTAAAACATTGTTGACACCGTTTGGATGGCGTTGTATTTTGACTTTCTTTCGGTATGAGTTCTAAGTAATAAAACGAATTCGCAGCAGTTTTTGCCGTTTTTTCATTCACTTCAACACCAATTAGGCTTTTGATAATCATTTCTCTAAAGGACAAAAATTTACATTTGGCATCAGTGAACTTCTTATACAGATAATAGGCATTCCACAGCGAAACATCTAATAAATAAAAAAATAAAAATTCGATACCATCTAATAGTTTTTCTTGGAGTTGAATAACAACTCATCATTTGATTTGAGCGATGTACTTATTGTAACTTACAACACACGCTAGTTTTTTTTTGTTACTTCGCGTTTTGTCGAAATGTTTACCATTGCATGATTGTGCACACTGCTTATCATACTCACGTCACGTTTATCTTTCCACTTCGTAACAACTACTTTTCCTTTTCTTCTCCAGTATCTTCTTTTTTTAACTTAGATTTCTCTGTGTTACGATTTAACAATGTTTCTGCTATTGCATATACCATTTCTACCATTGCAATAATTGTCTAAATAAACAATATGACCTTTATCAACAGTCTTTTACGAGTTCGAATACTACAGCTTAAGTGCGGGATGCCTCTTCTGCTACTGCTCCGAGAGTTCCTTTTTCTGCATACACAATAATTTTTAGGAGAAATCCATCATGAGTTGTGAGCTCATATAGTTTTTTACCATATTTGTGTCGTTTGTTGGAAATGTACTGGCAAAATTCTAAACATTGTAACATTGTAAATCATACTTACCCTGGTATATTTCTATTATCCATAATACTTTCATAATGCAGTTTGTGACTCACAATGCACAAAATCGAACAAGACCTCTATTCAGCACACGTGTAAACAAACGACTAATGTAGGTACCACGTGGTCAATATAGTGGCCAATGGTGAGCGGGGCATTTTATTAAACCTTTCTATGAACTTAATTAAACCTTCCATTTTGTACCGCGGCAATTCAGTCTTCGTTTAAAATACTCAAAAATGCCGGCCAACGTAGTGGACGCGGTACATTTTTACGAAATTTTCTGGCCTTTATAGTGACCAGTCGTATTCAACGTGTTAAATATCTTAGGTTAGGTTAGGTTAGGTATCATGTAAGTGGGGCGTGGTCGCCCCTCCACCGCGACCTTTAGTAGGTCTATTGTGGCTCACCCCTAGATGCTACAGTTCACCGCACAATCCAGCCCTTACGAAGTTCATGGTTGTATAGGGTGAGGTTTTTTTGAAATCGGTAGGTTCTAGGTTGGTGTAACCAAATATGTTGAACCTTATTCTTCCCAGGCCGGGGCATGAATATAGTATATGTTCAGCAGTTTCGTCCTCCACGCAGCAAAACCGACAGTTCGCCTGCTAGTTCAGACCCATCCTTCTGAGGTGGTATTTTAGATGACAGTGTCCTGTAAGCAGTTCTGTTAAAATACGCAGGTCATTTCTGCTCCATTCTAGGATCTGCTTAGTTGTGTTTCTCGAGGGTTTAGGTAGAAACGCCTTCGAGTGAGTTAACCCTGGTATATCGAACCAGTACGTGAGTATTTTCCTCTCCGCCCCAGTCCGAAATAATTGTTCTGGCGGCACTTGTGGTGACTCCAAAAACCGGTTCTGGCCCGGTGAACGCAGATTTGGCCCCCTGTTTTGCAAGGGTGTCGTGCCCAGGTACCCACAGTAGGATCACCCTGTTGTTCGCACCAATGTACTCTAGGGATTCGATGCAATTACATACAAGTTTGGAATTCATCTTGTTCAAGTACAGTGCAAAGCCTGGCTGTCTGATATTATACTTATGTTTTTGTTTGCTAGAGGTCTGTTGGTCAACTCTCTTGCACACAATTCGATAGCGAAGACTTCAGCCTGAAATATTATAGCATACCTGCCAAGACTGGTATATATTTCAATCTTTGGTTTTCTGCTGAAAACACCGGCCACAACTCCATCTGGGGTTCTTGAGCCATCTGTGTACATTACGTATTTAGTCTCTGGAAAGAGGATTTCTCCACTTACCCATTCGTCTCTCTTCGGAAACAGGACTTTGAAAGACTTTTCTACGTGTATTTTTGTGGCTATTAAATGACTTACTAGAGTTTTAATTGATTTTGTTCTATGTTCCGAACATAAAGTATCCTGTATAAAGTTAGAAATAGTTTTACTTTTTTATTTAGGAAAAAAATAGTTGTTTAACAGCTCTATTAATAATTTAAAAAAAAAATGCTAACAAAATTGTGGGACCCTATAATAATTAAAACATATTTTACAATTATGTAGGTATGTTTGTAGTATTTAAATATTTTTTGTATATTTTATTTTCATCGATTGAATGCATTTGATCATACTATTTTCTTGTGCATTTAATAGTTTTTTTTATTAATTGCAATTATTTACTACTTACTAACAGAGCTTTTTATTTTTTTATCGCTTGAAATAAATACTAATATTAATTAATTTTTTTTGGAAAACTACGCTAAAACTTATTTTGATAAATTCATCATAAATCAATTTTTTACTCATTTTATTTTTAACTAACATTATTTTATTATTTTAAATAATTAATGCTCAAAACATAATCCATGAAGTCAACTTATTTAAATTTACATCTTTTCCATATAACCCAGATGCCTAAATAAATTAAAATACAAAATAATTATTTCAAATTTGTTAATCTACAATATATTTACAAACAGCTTTTTCGAGTTAATTTCAATTATTAAAATAATTAGAGAAAATGGATTTTATTCACTGTCCGAATAGCACATTCATCAACAATTTAAAATTAACAATTTAATTGGCTCAAATGTTTTATGAGTTGCTTTGACTGCCTGATTTAGTTTATTATTTCAGCTAGAAGTAAACAATATACATTAATTATTTATAAATAAATTAAAAAAAAAAATCAAATTATGTAAATTAAAATATATAATAATTTTAAAGTATTCAACAAAAAGTAATGAAAAGGTTCTTTATACATGGATTCAAAGAAATATTTTTTTTTGTATATTTATTACACATTCTGCCTCTCACAAAACTTTATCTTAATAACTGGTTTGGTTCTATCTGATTTTCTTTTAAAAATGGTTTACACCTTAAATGTGTTCTTTTACACGAATAAATCTATGTATGAGTCAAAAATAATAGCATTATATTCATATAGAACTAAAACAAATATATTAAAATATGCATGTTTTATCTGCATTGTGTCTTTAGTATATCCCCAAATTTTGGATGTGTTCTAATATTTAAATATTTTCAGATTTATACCAGATGAATGGGGTCCTTGCAGTGTATCTTGTGGAGAAGGAGTTAGAAAACGTGAAGTTCATTGCAAAATATTCCTTGAATTTTCGAGAACAATAGCTAAACTTCCAGATAAACAGTGTACAGGACCGAAACCCGTGGAAACAGAATCTTGCTACATGGCACCTTGCGTTTCTGAAAAAATCGGCGTTGATGTGAAAGACGACCCTTACAGCAGAGCTGACATTAAGGTGGCTCCAGGTTCACCAGGTTATTAAAACCTTTTATACCGCGTATTCTTTAGTACTACATAAACGATGGACTATTATTAATGAACCACTTTTTATCTTAACTTTTTTAAATTATCCAAATGAGAAGTAAGAAAATTTGTCCGATTTAATACTTTAAAAGCTGTTATACAGTGTGTAGGTACATAAAGTAACGTTACTTACTAATATTTTGATTTCTGTTGGGCTTACAAAAAAAATGTCGAATAAAAGTTTTTTCAAATAATTCAGGCTATCTGCATAAGTTGATTAGACGTAAATATACAGGGTGCACAGTTACTACAAAATAACTTATTTACATATTTTTTTAATAGTACACCCTGTATATATTTTCAGTTTTTTATAATCTATTCAATTACAAATACAACCGTCAAGACCGCATAATTCTACCTTTAATAGTACCAAAGTTTGAAACTAAAATTATAAAAAAATTGTTTATGTCAAAAAAGTAGTTTTTTTATCATTAATTGTTATGAATTATTTCTCATTGTCATTAGTAAAAGGTGTTTATTGTAATTAGTTACTTTTACAATTTAAGTATGTTTACCGAACAGAAAAGAATAATGATTCTTATGATGAGAGGTTACGGTCATCGTAAAAGAACTTATAAAATGAGGTAGCTTACTTATTTAATGATACGTATCCAAATCGCAACCAAATTACCGAAACTGCAGTTTGGAGGAATGGGAAAATTTTGTACTGGTCCGACTTACCAGGGCTAACCCACTCGAAGGCGTTTTTACCGTTACAACCCTCGAGAAACACAACTAAGCAGATCCTAGAATGGAGCAGAAATGACCTGCGTATTCTAACAGGACTGCTTACGGGACACTGTCGTCTGAGATACCACCTCAGAAAGATAGATCTGAACCAACAAACGGACTGTCGGTTCTGCTGCGTGGAAGACGAAACTGCTGAACATATACTATGTTCATGCCCCGGCCTGGGAAGAATAAGGTTCAACATATTTGGTTACACTAACCTAGAACCTACCGATTTTAAAAAAATCTCACCCTATACAACCATGAACTTCGTAAGAAGGGCTGGATTGTACGGTGAACTGTAGCCTCTAGGGGTGAGCCACAATAGACCTACTAAGGGTCGCGGTGGAGGGGCGACCACGCCCCACTCACATAAAACCTAACCTAACCTATTTAATGATACGTATCCAAATCGCAACCAAATTACCGAAACTGCAGTTTGGAGGAATGGGAAAATTTTGAAGAAGTGAGTTCAACTAAAAATCGCCCTAAAACTGGCCGGTAACTAATGATTAAAAATCCTTGGACGTTATGCAAAGTTTTGTAAAAAATCCTTTTACATTAGAACACAAAACATGATGTTAGTGTGGGATCCGTCTGTAACATTATTATAAAGTAACGCTATTGTAAGAAGGTTACCTATACATTTATAGGTGTATGGTGGGTTAGAAGGTATAGATTTCGTGGCAAGTGCTCTGCGTTCGGCATTTTATATATGCCTGAGAAAATTGAGGAGTATTAATGTCTCTTCAAACTGCAGACGCGATAGTTTGCAGGACTCAACCTGCTGATAAGGGGCAGCACCCCGATACCGGTAATATTTCTTTCTTTTACTCATCAAGCACCTGCACAGTGCTCGAAAAAAAAATGCACGATTATCTATCAGATATTATTCAATGTTTGTCGAGGCATATAGCCAAATAGTAGTTGTTTTTTGATAAAAAATCGACTCATTATACACCTATAAATGTATAGTAAATTCATCTGATTTAAAATCAGATTTCTGTACTTACATTTTTCTCACGGACACAAATATAAATTTTAAAGTATTTATATTTGTTATCTACTTATTTCTTTATTTGTGTATAAGGTCGTGGTCTGTTTCCCTCCTGCGTGGCCTTTGGCCCATTGTACCCTCCCTCTAAACCCAGTTAGCGTCATACTTTCACAGGCTTGCGTGTTCCTCTTTCGAAAATTTCTGGATACTTCTTTTCGCATAGCACTCCGCTATCCCAATATCAGATTCTGGCCTAATGAAAGGTCCTGCTGATCCCTTTCTAGCCAGTTTATTCGTCTTTTCATTTTCCTGTACTTCTGAATGCCCAAGGCACCCAGAGCAACAATACAAGGTTATTGAGGGCAATGGTATTTAATTCATTCCTGCATTCCTCAATTAGCTCGAACTTAATAGCCGGACTCTCCAGGGACTTAAGAGCCGCCTGGCTGTCCGCACAGATGCAGATCTTCTTGCCTCGGTCATGTCCTTTAGCTATTTCCCGTGCGCAGCAGGGTATGGCAAATACTGAAATACTGTCCAGTACCCGGCCATCGGTATACTTATCCCTTTTCTTAAGTTTCTGATTATATTTGTTAAGGAATCAAATAGTTCCTGCAGAAAAAAATGCAATTTTAATGACATTTGGTTTCAGCAGGGTGGTGCATCATCACACTTTAGTGATGCTGTTCGAAATTACTTGTTTTCGAAGACAGGTGGATTGGAAGAAGGAGCACAATTAAGTGGCCAGCCAGATCTTCCGATTTTTCACCTTTAGACTATTTTCTCTGGAGATATATCTAAAAAACATTGTGTACAAGATAAAACCCAATAATCGGGATGAACTGAGAAATAGAATACTGATAACAGCCCTTCAAATAACAAATCAGCAATTGCGTAGTAACATATCAGCTTTTTAAAATAGACTTGGATACTGTCAAATAGAAGAAATAACATAATTCGAACATCTAATTAAATGGGATTAATAAGTTATTTGTTTCTGTTAATTATTTTGCTAATAAAAACGTTCCTATAAATTATTTTTCTCAATAGCTGTAAAATAAATAAGGTTAGAATTATGCGGTCTTGACCGTTATATTTGTAAAAAACTAAAAATATTTACAGGGTGTACTATTTAAAAAATTATGTCAGTTAGTTATTTTGGAGTAACTGTGCACCCTGTATACTTCTAATCGACCAATGGCCTGAATTATTTGAAAATACTTTTATTTAACATTTTTTTTTGTAAATCTGACAAAAATCGAAATTTTAGCAAATTACGTAACTTTATGTACACACTGTATTTGTTACCCATCTATTAATACATGAATAATTATAATATTAACATTAGGGACTTTTTTAACAAAAAAATCTTTAATTTAGTTAATGTTGCTGAATGGGTAAGGATACAGCATGTCTTGTACTTTACCAACATCAGTTTATTAAAAAAAAGGATATTTTGTTGGAGTTAAACAGTGTTTTCCATCTGCAAATAGGCCAAATAAATATTAAATTTAGTATTAACTTTGTTCTCACAAAATATTTCCGCTGTCCTTTTTGTTGCTAATTATAGATACGTTTCAATTTAATTTACCTCACCACTTAAAGCAATTAAAATAAATATTATATATTCATCGTATTCACTGTTATAATTTTTTTTAGGGAAGTCTTACTCATGGAGAGAACAGGGATTTACTCACTGTAGTGCCACTTGCCTAGGTGGAATTCAGGAACTTATAGTCAATTGTGTAAGGGACGATACTCAAAAAGTAACATCGCCCTACATGTGTCCCATAGAATTAAAACCAGAAATTAGAATACAAACATGCAACGATCATCCCTGTCCCCCTCGATGGAATTTCTCCGAATTTTCGACATGTTCGCAAAGTTGTGGAATCGGTATTCAAACTAGGGAAGTAAACTGTATTCACGAAGTTACCCAAGGGGGAGGAAACACAGTTATTGTACCAAATAACATGTGCCCTCAACCTCCCCCTCCGGACAGACAATATTGCAACGTGTTAGATTGTCCGGTAAGATGGAAAGTGGGAGAGTGGTCAAGGTGCTCCAAAAGTTGTGGGGGAGGCAGTAAAACTCGCAAAGCCGAATGCAAACAAGTCATGGCACAGAACCATACGGTGGATAGATTACCATCGATGTGTCCAGTACCAAGACCTGCTGAATCTAAGCCGTGTAATACGAAGAGTTGCATTGTTGAGAGCGACAAACCACATATTGATGTTTCCAATAGTACGTTTATTCAACACGATCCTAAAAAAAAGAAAATTTCCTTAAAAGTTGGAGGCGCTGCTACAGTATTTTTAGGAACCACCATTAAAATTAAGTGTCCCGTTAAAAGATTCGACAGAACCAAAATAGAATGGATGAAAGATAAAAATTTTCTTCCAAAAAATAAAAAATACAAAACATCCAAAAAGGGAGCTTTGAGGGTGTCCAATCTGACATTAAGAGACAGTGGTGTATACACTTGCATGGCCGCTAAGTCAACTGCTAATATTCACATATCTGTGAGACCAAAACCCGGAGAATTTCCCACGTCAGAAGAAATTCAAAAACAGGGTTTTAAAACTGATAAAGTTGATTTGGTATCCAATGTAAACGCCAACAGAGAAGACGGTACACCAATTTTCAGCGACGATCATTCGCATGAGCAACGACCGGATGGAGCGAGAAAAAAACCAAATTCTAAATTGTTTACACCCACGTTACCTTCCCTTAGATTGGATTCTAACTACAATGAACAACTTCAAAGTACACTCGATAAAAGCGGAGAAAAAGTAAGTTCAAATTATATTCATTTTCTTAAACGGAATATTTCCCTTCTCTATACTTTATTAAAATTGCATCGAATACAGTAAGGTTAATAACATTAGTAAAATTTGTACCGTTTCATTTTTTTGTGCTATCAAAGGATCGTTTTTCTAACTTGCCTTCAAGCACTTCGGAATTCTACAATCCCGAAGAACATGGTGACTCGGCTAGTTCTGCAAGTAGAATATTACCTAATTTTCAGAGGCTTATATTTAATTTACAGGTTAGATATCATTGATATTTGATGTGCAATTTTATGTTTACAGACATTTTATTTTCAGTGTCTTTGTTTCAATTGAATTTTTAAATAAGTTTTTTTGGACAAAAGCACTTCTATATGAATACACAAAGTCCAATTAAGTCAGCACCATATGGGGAATAATAATTATAATTTATGTCGACTTTTAATCTAGGAGGCATTGACGAATTCTGTTTAGTAGCAATTTGTCTAAACGTGCCAGAGAAGAGTTTCCAAAAATAACAAAATCTGTTTTTTCATGGTTGATAGATAATATTGGATATCTGACCGTAGTTTTCAATTAGGATCAACTTTTCTTAATACTGTAAAAAATTAGAATATTTTGTTCTTGAGCAAAATTTACATTTTTTGATAAACCCCGTATACGACCGCAAAAAATTGATAAATGATTGTTTCATTTAAATTTTTAGGCCACACAGAACTTTTTATCAAGAGAAATTTTTTTTTTATAAAACCAATAATTAAAAAGCTTTTATAATGGTGCCGACACACTTTATAAATATACATATATATTTATTATAAAATTTGTAATTTTGATACAAAAGATGTACTTAATTAATATGTGATAAATTTATCTCTATCATATACAAGAAATGTAATAAAAATAAATGTTTCAATGTTGAAAGATTTACCTGAACTATTTAACAGTGAAGCAAAATTAGAAAACTTCCACTACTACATTCTTGGTTTTTATTTAATGTTTGATTGTTAAGGACTTTTGATGCACTTTGTAGGGTTAATTTTTTTTTTTTTAAAAATGATGAATTTTTCACTCTATTTAATTATTTGGTAATTTTATTTATTGTTTTACGTTAAAATAATAAAAATACTTTTGTCCAAAAACATAAATATATTAAAATGTGTTAATTACATAATTGTTGTGTTACACTGTATTGCACTAACAACAATTTTTTCTACACATCTGACACTTCACCGCACTCTTTTAGGTAAACACAATCAGAATCAATTTGCATGCCTTCGATTAATTATTAATTAAGCAACTTTTTGATTTTTTGTTTTTTGGAAATTGAGAAGTATAGTTGGAGTGACTCGGTTAGATAAAGTAAAGAATACTAAGAGAAGAAAACGCTGTGGTGTAAAAGAAGATGTGGTTACAAAGATAGACAAAGGAATACTTAGATGGTTTGGACACGTAGAAAGGATGGATAAAGGAAGATTGCCGAAACAAATTTATAAGGCGAGTGTGAATGGACGGAAGTCGGTAGAGGTCGACCTCGGCGAACATATATCGATCATATCAACATTGTTTTGGAGAAAGGCTAGGTCAAGAATACCAACAACCGACGAGCATGTATGAGAGCACTGATGAAAGTAGAGAAAGCAAAAGATGTGTGTAAGAACCGTAGCGGAAGTGGATGGAAGTGGTCTCTGCCTACCCCTACGGGAAAAATGCGTGACTATATGTGGGTATGAATGGAAACTGTCCAAATTGTTAAAGCAGAATTTTAAAGAAATAACAATAAAACTACAAATTATTCTTATTTGACTGTCTGTGCACTAAATGGGGCAAAGGGATGAAAGTGTATGTGGGAAAGACGAAAGTAATGGTTTTTGAAAGAGAAGAAAGCATGACAAACTGCGAGAAAGCTGATTAAAGAAGTAAAGCAAGTAACTGTCTTTGTATACGAGTACTTAAGTTTACGAAAAATGGAAAGTATAACTGTAATATTGAGCAAAGGGTGTTAGCTGGAAAAAGAATGAACGAGCCGCTACATAGCTTCATGAGCAGCCAGAACGTGTCAAAAATGGTACGACTGGCTGTGCATAGAGGAGTGCTGGTTCTACACTTATGTATGGTTGTGAATGTTTGGTTTGGCAGAAGAAGCATGTAAATAGGATCAATTCTGCAATGATGAGTATTCTGAAAAGTGTAGCCGGAGTGACTCTGATGGATAAAGTGAGGAATAGTTAGGTAAGAGAACGCTGTGGTGTGAATAAAGATGTGGTAACAAAGATAGATAAAGGAATGCTCGGATGGTTTGGACACGTAGAGAGGATAGATGAAAGAAGATTGACGAAACGGATTTATAAGGTCAGGTCAAGAGATCCAGCAACCAACGAGCATATATGAATGCGCTGATGAAAGTAGAAGAAGCGAAAAACGTATGTAAAAATCGTAGAATGTGGAAAGAAGTGGTATATGTTTACCCTTACTGGAAAAAGGCGTGACTATATGTATGTATGCGTGCTGAAAAAACAAACAAATAAAGGATGATAATAGTTAAAAACAAAAATCAAAAATAATTTTATTTTGTTTGCCTCAAATTTCTAATAATATCGATGCTTTTTTGCTATTTTTCTGGAGCCGATCAAGATATGTTGATCTTATTTTCTTTATAGCTATTGCAATAATTATGTTACGCAAGCTTACGTTACATTTTACACCGGAACAAATATATTATGTAGCAACAAATTTTTTCTTAAAGAACATTATTAATAAGAAACGTAGCTATTCTGGCCTTTCCAGGCGTTCAGCAACTCCCGAGGCCACCGAATGATCGATTTTCCTGGAGAACAGCCAAGCAAAGACAACGTCCCTTTTTTTTCCGACGATACCATCGAAGAAACCGACGAAGAAACGTCTACCGAAGAAGAGAACGATAAAGATAACATCGTGGTGCTGGGCAAGGGAAAAAAAGAAAATTTGCAATTTGAGTGGACGACAGGATCGTGGTCAAAATGTTCGGAAACTTGCGGGGGAAATGGAATTCAACAAAGAAAAATCAATTGTATTGTCAGGTAAGTAGAACGTAATTTTTTAAAGTTTACCGTTTTTTTTTCATATTAACGAATTATAATTATTTGCAGATTGTATAACGCAAGCCAACCAGTAGATGATATTCTGTGCGACGATGCAGGACTAGAAACCCCACCGTCAAACAGAAAATGCGGTTTTGATCAGTGTCCTGAGTGGACGACCCAAGATTGGAGCCTTTGTGAAAAATCAAAGTGCTTTGATTGGAAAAAAGGTACACAGTCTCTTAAAACCATATTTTACAGTCTTTATTGGATTCATGCTGTTTTGTTTTAATTTAAGCCATAGTACAGTATATTCACCATATGTTAAGTTTATATTATTACATCCTATAATTTTTTTATAAATATATTTTATTTAAAAAATATTTAACATATAAACAAGGTGCATCTATTTTTTTGCTATTTGACACTTTATTTATTTATATTTAAAGAATTTTGTGCAAGCTTAATAATTTTATTAAATTGTAGCTCTTCAAAGGCGTATAGTTAAATGTGAAATTGCTGCAAATTTGACACTAGATCCAGCTAGATGTGATGCTGAAAGAAAACCGGTGGATAAGCAAGAATGCTTAAACGAAAAATGCGTCGGAAAATGGAAAGTGGGTCGTTGGTCTGAAGTATGTACCGTTAAACTAGCCTTAAAGTAGTCGCATATGATGTGTAACATTTGACATCTCACCTTGTAGATTAGATTGTAGATTGTAGGGGGGGTCGTGAAGGCTATGCAACCTCTCAAGCAACTCGACCCTTTTGTGAATAACCCTTAATATATCCGAGGCCCGGGATTCCGAGACTTCGAGCAAAGTTTATCAGTTTCCTGGGGGCTAAGTTTCTGACATCGAAGGGCTTTAGGAAGGCCCCTTCCAGAAACTCTTGCAGAAAAGCGCTGGTCAAACGCAAAGCAATGTTTTGCAGTTTCAGCGAAGTTCTTGCAGTAACGCCAACTCTCTGTTCTGCCCATCTTTTTAAGGTGATACCTAAGAAATAATCTCACCTTAGTTGTAAACAATTTTAAAATTTTATATATTTTTTTTTTTATTTTTATGAAAATAGTCGCAAAAAAGGTAGACCTATCGTGTGGGCCGCGGACGGCCCGCACTGCGACTATTAGAAGGGGAAGGGATTATAGAAAGGAAATGATTGTGGACACGCTTTTTAAAAAGTTGCAGGTCATAGTTCTCTGGAAAAACTGATTTTAGAAGCTTATTCCATTCCGTAGCAGCCCTGTAAAAAAAGGATTCTTGATGAAGATTGGTTTTTGATATCAAAGATGTGATCCGTATGAATAACTAGTTTTTTTTTAATCAAAATTAAAAATATCAATGAAGAAGATTTCTAAACATTACAAAAAATTTTTTCTTTTTTAAATCGTAAGATCATAAAAAAAGATCAAATTTGATAAAAGAATTTTTTTATTACCTTGGAAAATGATAAAGTTACTTATGAAAATATTCCAAAAAAACACAATGCTTAGTACGATTTTCTAATATGATAAAAAAATACGGAAACATTTCCATGAAGCAGTGACAGAAATAAACCTCAAAATTTAAAAAAAAGGAATATTTTATTCAAATAATTATTTACTATTACTTACTTGAATTTTTTATCAATGATCTGCATTTTATTGGGACTTATTAGTAACAGTAAATATTTATTTATATTGTTCACGCATATAACAGCAAACTTTATACACAACAATGTAACTTAAATGCACAGCTGATGGCTGACAGTACCGACCTCTCGGAAAATTGGTTGACGGCTATCTGACGGCCAACTCTACCCCCGCACGCTCATTCGTAAAATCAAATAGCGCGTACTTTCGCGACTTTCTGTTACACACTTCCGTCCCATTTCACGAAATCGCTCCCACAAATTGCAAGAAAGCGAGATGTAGCACGTCAAAAAATTTAATTGTGCTTAATTTGACATTTTAGTGTGCTGCAACCTGTGAAACAAAGGGTTTGAAATATAGAATTATTCAGTGCGTTTGGTATGGCACCAAAAAACCTGCTGGTACAGCTTGTAAAGACATACCTCGCCCACCCATAATGAAACCTTGTCTTGGAACTTCATGTGTTAAATCAGGTAATTTAGTTGGTCGTTACAAATTTGTTAATAAATTATTTAAATTTATTCATTAAACCTCTTACTGTTAGTAGACATTTAACGGGGCACTAACACCGATGTGTAGAAAATATCCTGTAAGAGACGGATGAAAGAAGTTAATATTAAACTTGCATTTAACAAAAAAAAAAGTATTTATAGAATATTTAAATTATTTATTAGCCATTTTAATGCATTTAAAGATAGTACGTGGATTTCTAAATGTGTTAGTGGATTAATTATATTAGAGATGAAAATTTTAAAGCTTTACTAATATTTTATAATTAATTTTTAGCGCCAATCTGTATGGATCACTCCATGTTTTGTCCGAACGTAAAGATGTTGAACATGTGCAAAGTGATGAGGTACCAACAACAATGCTGCCAGACTTGCAGATATTGAAGATATTATTAAAAAAATATTACCACAAATGATACATTTGTGTGTTATAAACTGTTACCTAAATTAATTTTTATTCCTTTTGTGATTTAACAATATTAAGGCACATGCGCAATTGAAAAGTATAGACGCAGGAGGAGATATATTTTAATAAATGGTCCGTGTCAAATATTATTTATATTATAAGAGACGTTAAGAATGCCAGAGATGTTTATTGAAAAGATAAAGTATTTGTAAATTTAAAATTTACGTTAAAACGTTATGATTGAGAAAGGAACAAGGGTTTAAAGAAATTAATACTATTTCATATGCATTTAAAAAATATTATATAAATGAAAAATTTACTTACGTAATTTTGGACAAAATTTCTTTAATTTTAATTTCAATTGTTTGCTTTTTCCCAATCATTTTTTTTTATTCTTTTTTTTTGCATATATTTTTTGTCCAAGTGTCCTGAAATTAACTTCAAAAATTAAGTATCATAATTTTAACGAATCATCTCACAGAGGATAAAATTCAAAAGATTAACAAACAAAAAATTCAAATAATACTTGAAACAATATTAATAATTAATATACAGGGTGTTTCATTACCAATTGGAAATATTTTAACTATGGAATCCTGTACTCAAAATATGAAGATTTAACCCAAATCACCTAGATAAAATGTGTCTCCTGTCTGAGTTACAGGGTGTTTTATTTGAAAATTTAAAAATTATTTGTGCCCAGTACTTTAAAACCAAGTATTCCAAGTATTATTGTCATATTTGGCGGGAAGTGTAAGTACTATACAACCTACTAAATTATGTTAAATGTTTCTGGCTACTACCAGAGGCGTACAACAGGGGAAAGTGACCAATTGAGATGAAGAAGAGATATGTGGTTTATGCAGGATGGAGCACCACCTCCTTATCCTTTGATAGTGCGGAACTATCTCGATCAACAATTTCCCCACAATTTGTATTTAATTGTTTAATGCATCTATTCGTTGAAAAAATTTCGATAAATAAAATTATGTTTTTTGGTTATAAAGATTAAAATTTCATTCGCGTAATAAATGCAATCAAATGACCCAAAACACCGACATAATTAATACACATTGAAATCAAAATAATTGTGCAGCTTCATGTTTAACCCGAAATATCTCGAAAAATAATAACTTTAACGCCATAAAGAAAAAGTACAATATTCACGTAGAAAGTATTGGAAAATCGAAAAATTGTAATAAGCCAGAAACATTTAACATAATTTAGTAGGGTGTATAGTACTTACACTCCCCACCAAATATGACAATAATACTTCGAATAGTTTTAAAGTACTGGGCACAAATAATTTTTAAATTTTCAAATAAAACACTCTGTAACTCAGACAGAAGATACATTTTGTCTAGGTGATTTGGGTTTAATCTTCATATTTTAAGTTCAGGATTCTATAGTTGAAATATTTCTAATTAGTAATGAAACACCCTGTATATTTTTAAAGCTTCAATTTCTGATGAAAATTATTATTAAAATAAAGTGGGCAATAAACATCATTGAAATAGTCAATCCGAGCGCCACAAATGTTTTTATTCGCCAGGCGTATGTTAATAAATAAACAGTTTTTTAAATTATTTGGAATAATTAATATCTTGATATACAAAATAATAAACTTTATAGGTTAATTTTGTTTTTTATGTGTATGGAATAGTGCTGTAACGTAATATTGATTCAAAAGAAAATTTTGTTTTATTTATTGCTTAATAACTGCAAACATAAATATGTAATATATTGTATCCTTTGTACTAAAAAAATATGCAAAAGATTCAGCGCATTATAAAATTTTCCCTGGGATACAGTATATTTTTTTAAATTAAAAAAGGCGAGTTTTTACAGCAAATAAAATAAAATATGGAACAAAATAAGAAATAAGACTAAGAACAAAAGATGGCCAACTTTTTTCTCTTTGTATTATTTTATTTTATTTAAAAACTGATAATGCGCGTGACCCAAATCTTTTCTGTTCTAAATGTTTCGAGTTTACAATCAACCTAACCTAACCTTCTTCTTCTTCTTCTTCTACTTATTAGAGATCTAGATGGTCTGTTGATTCCGGACATGCCTCTGTTATATTTCCTGAGATGTGGACTGCCAGCTGTCTCTCCATCTTTTTGATGGTCTTCCTCTAGTACAATGCGTGGTAGTCTATCGTCAGTCATTCTTTTTACGTGGTGATACCATTTTCTTTTCCTCTGCCTTCCCCATCTCACCACATCCTGTACGTCGCATTGTGCTCTAATGTCAGTGTTTCTTACGTGATCTCTTCTTGTTTTCCCGGTTATTGTTCTCAGTACTGACATTTCGGCGACTCATAGCATTCTTTTGGTCTTGTTGGTATCCTCTCTCGCTTCTATATCATATGTCATTATTGGCCTGACGCATGTCTTATATATTTTGATTTTACTGTCCTTTCGCATATAAGGATTAGTCCATACAGTTTTCCTTAGACATCCTGATATTATGGTTGATTTGTTAATTTGGTTTCTCAGGTCCTTTACCGGGTCGTGAGCGCTGGACATATCTATGCCCAGGTATCTAAATTGCATGACCTGCTTTATGGGTTTATTATCTATTACCAGCTTGTATCTCATTGGCTCCCTAGCAATGGTCATGGTTTTTTTTTACCTATGGATATATCCATATTGAGTTGCTGACTGATCTGGTAGAACTTAAATAACTGTCTCTGTAGGTCATTCTTACTTTCTGCGAATATTGCAGCGTCATCGGCGTAGCAGACCATGCCGATAGCCCTATTGTTCATTCTGTATCCCGAATTCATGGATGTTACTTCTTCTATGATTTTGTCCATCAAGAGGTTGAATAAAAATGGACTATGGCTATCTCCCTGTCTAATTCCTCCTGGAGTGGGGATGCTAGATGTAATATTTTCTTCAGCTTTGATTTGCTTTCTGTTAGTAGTATTAAGGTTGTATACCGTTGTTACTATATTGGCAGGAGCTTCTTTTTCCTTTAGGATTTTTATGACGTGCAGGAGGACTCTGTCAAATGCCTTAGTAAGATCGACGAAGCAAATAAATGCTGGTGTATTGCTTTTTTCTTTATTTGCTTGGTAATGAAGATGGCATCGGTTGTTGATCTATTCTTTTTAAATACTAAAATTTTTATTTGCTTCTCTAGTTTGTCCTCGAGCAACCCCGTAAACAACTTCATTGTTAAGCATAGTAAAGTTATTCCTCTGCAGTTTTCAGGCTTTGTTTTTTGCCCTTTTTTGTATATGGAAATTGTGATGCTGGTGTGCCAGTCCTTCGGGATTTCCGAAGGGGAACAAGATTTTGTTAAATAGTGTTGTCAGTCTTGCTGCAAACCCTGGACCGCCGTATTTTAGAAGCTCGTTTGGTATATCGTCTGTACCTGGAGCTTTTTTGTTTCTTACCTTACCTAATAATATTATTTTTGGAGGTATTTGATTTTCCTTCCATGGCCCGTATATTTATTTCTTAAAAGCTTCCATTTGTGTTCAGAAGCTTCAGCTACAGAAAAAGTGATTTAAAAAACGTTAAACTCTCTGATTTTTTGGCACTTACGTGCTTCCTCCATTATATGAGCAATTGTGAGCCAATCAGTTTTTACATATATTTGAGGAAAGGTCGATACCCGCTCTATCAACATGCCATCATCCATTATAATATTTTTTAATAGAAAATGGATGGTAGATATATAGTTGGACAATTTTAAGTAATGATAAAATTTAAAAAATCCGTTTTTGAAATAAAATAACAAATCAATTTGGAGATTATGTACTGTTATGCTCAAAACACAAAAGTAATTGTCAAAAAGGCTGCGATTTCATTGGTTCATTCTTATTTCTTATTTTATTTTAGTCATCTGTATAAACCAATGTTTTTTGCACTCATTCCTTATTTTATGTTATTTCTTATTTTATTTTATTTGCTGTATAAACTCGCCTTCATATTATTATATTAATATTAATGCTAATATATTAAAGACTGAATTTCATTTTTCTTAACATTTTAAGAATGGTTTTTTTTAATTTAAGACTTTTTTTTACGAAAACTGCGACAAGAAAAGTACTGTTTTTAATACGGTAATGAAGTGGATGTAAAAAATAGTTTTAGTTTTATTTTGTCCTTTTTTATAGTTCTTAAGAATCGCTTCGTTTGTAGCGATAAAATTAAGGGTCAGTCCGATTTTAATATTTACTTAACGGTCATTTTCAGGCGGTAGGGGGTTGTAAAAAACAGAAACGAGAACAAAATATTGTAAAAGGATTTTAAACAGGGTGTACCTCATAAATTATTAATTGTAGATTTCGAAATGTTTACGGTTAAAACGATTCGGAGAAAAACAAAATAATTGTATCAAAAAAAAAAAAATTAAAACAGAACTTGACTCAAATTTTTTTTTTATTTAAAATTGAACTACCAGTTTAAGTGATGGTTACAGTTGGGGGAAGTAAAATATTTATGTATTAGAAATATCAAAATAATTTAAAAAGTCCAAAAACAGCTTAAATTTAAAAATGTTATACTGCTTCCATATGTAGCCATTAAATATGTTTGTAAACAATATACAAACTACTAAGTCGACAACAGGTAGCTACAGATAAAATAAATTTCAAGAAATGCCGACTTTCTAGAAGTATTACGGTATTTCCAGTAATGATTAATTTTCAAAAGTATTACAATTAAAATTGATACAAATGTATATGTAGCCTTTTTTGGTTTATTATTAATAGACCAGCTTTAATATGTTAGATTCACTAAAATTTGTATGGTAAGTAGCTGCTTAAAATTTTGTAAAAACTGAACATAAGACACATATGTAAATTGTATATTACGGATTTATGTATTTGATTGAAATGGTTGTAATCGACTTATTGTTATGGCAAAAAAGCCTACATTATATTAATATCATAATATTACCACAATCTATAAATAATATTGTAAAAATCCAAAAATATCATCACCAGGAAAATGCGAGAAAATGTTGATCTTATTTATTCGTATAAAGAATGTCTCGACGTTTACTAGCCATCGAGTAATTGTTTGTAATAACAAGCTAATACCAATTTTAGATTTTTTGGTGAATGACATTTAAAATTTCGTTTGATGATTCATCATTATCATCATCATTCAGCCCTTTGTGTCCACTGTTGAACATAGGCCTCCCTAATCATTTTTCATTCCAATCGATTTTGTGCTATTTGTATTCAGTTGCTGCGGGTCCTTTTAATATCGTCCGACCAACGCGTAGGCGGTCTTCCTCTACTTCGCTTGTCCGTTCTAGGTCTTCACTCCGATCTTCCCATCGATCGTCCCGCATCCGTGCAACGTGGCCAGCCCGGTTCCACTTAAGCTTCGCAATAGCTCCAACGACATCGCTGACACCGGTTCCTCTGCGCAAATCCTCGTTTTTTATGTGGTTCTTCAAGGTCACACCAAGAATGAATCTCTCCATCTTCCTCTGTGTAACTCTAAGTTTCTTAGCTGTTGCTGTTGTTAGTGTTAGGATTTCTGAGCCATATGTCCTCACTGGCAGCACGCACTGATTTAAAACCCTTCTTTTTAGATTGATGGGGATGTCACTCTTGAAAACGTCTTTAAGTCTTCCGAAAGCTGCCCGTGAGAGAGTGAGCCTTCTCTTTAGTTCGCATGTCTGGTTATCCCTTGAGATGCTGACCTTATGGCCAAGGTACACATATCTATCTACCATTTAAATTTCAGCTTCGCCAATCTTCAAGCCACAGCTGGGAACAAGGTTTGTCATGAATTTTGTTTTTGTCATATTGATATTAAGACCGACTTTTCCACACACCTCTTGCAGGTCCTGCAGCATCAGTCGCATTTCTTTTAGATTATCCGAGAATAGCACTATATCATCTGCAAAACTTAAGTTGTTTAGGTTTTTGCCATCTATGTTTATACCTCTCTGACTTCAGTCCTACTGTTTAAATGCACTCTCCATGACTGTAATAAACAGCTTTGGTGACGTCGTGTCGCCTTGTCGAACGCCACGTTCAATAGTTATGAGGTTGGTATTTTCATGTAGTTTTACCGCCATTGTTGAATTTTTGTAGATATTACTAAGGCTCTGTTGTATTCGATTGTCTTTTCTATATAGAAGAGACAATCGTTTGATGATTATATTTACACAAAGGTAAATATTTATCATTTATTATTTTATAATAAGATATGTTATGGTGCAAACAGGGGTAATTAGCACTAGCTGTACAATTTTAAAATTAATATTTTTTTTAGAATTTCACAACTAGGTGAAAATAGTTATTAAAAATTTAATTAGGTATTCTTTAAAAAAAATGATTTATTTCTCTTATTAGAAGTAATTTTTTTTCTTTATTTTAATATTTTTCGAAAAAAAGTAAAAACTGACTGGATTATAGTGGACGTTTAGGAAATAATTCATTATCTAATACACTACATAATTAATAGTTAACAGAAAATTATTAGTTCTGTCAATGAACTGAACATAATTTTTTAATTTTTTTTGCATTCATTTTATTTTATATATAATTTTACAGTGCAATATTTTCTCATACTGTGGGTACCAGAAACTAACATTTACTAAGATTTAGTATATTATTAGTGTTGATATTTTTGGGCGCTCTTAATTTAACATTCCATTAACTAATAAAATTAGAATTAACACTGTGTTAATCATGTTAAAACTAATATGCATAAAACTAGGTAACACTTAATTTATTCTAAAACCATTTGTAGTGGTTCAGATAACTGTATTTTTTTTTATTTTTATTGTAATTCTGTTGAAGTCAATTGTTTTAATAAATATTTGAAAATGAGTGTTTGTTAATTATTAATGTACATGGTGAGTCAACGATTGTTTGAATGTTAATAATAAATATTTTTACGATTAAATAAAGATTTTAATAACAAATTTATTTAAAGTTAAAAGTACAAGTTTTTTCTTAAAAAATGTTTAAACAAATGCCCTTGCTCAGTGCATATTCTGTTTCTTTTAATTACATCTTTTTTGACACGAGATAAATATACCTAAAGCAAAGTAACAGTAGCCCTTTTTGACTCATTGATTCATTTCGCGACGTTTGTAGGTATGACGTCAGGGTAAAGGTCTATTTGATCTAAAGCTCATATAATATAAATTTGCATGCACGTCATAGAGCGAGTATGAGGTCACATTTGAACAACGTTGCCAGACTTTGATTGTAGTACGGACATTGAGGAAATAATAAGGTAATGTTGTTGATCATTTAATAAACATACTTTACCATTAATTAGTCTAGGACATTGCAATTAAACTTTGAGAATTTTACCTACACAAAAGGTTTTCAATAAAAACTATTTAAGTTAGTTTATTAATGCTTTATTTAATTCGAATCAACATGGAGTTAATTAGGGGCACTAACAAAAAAAAAACTTATGATAATTTTATTAATAAAAATAATACAGGTTCAAATGCTTCACAATGAAGGAAGAATGCTATTTAGGGGCTGACATACTTACCAAATAGCTGCTTTTTCATTTCAAGCAAAATATTGATAAATTACAAAAAAAGTATTTCTAAGCTATATTACATTAGTTTAATTAAGACAAAATGTCTGAAACAGAATGGATAAGTTATTTCCCTATTCTGATTCTGACTCAAAATCACTGACATCACTGTTAGCATCAATATCAATAACAATGGGAGTAATTTCTTGTCTTTCTAATATTCGTTCTCTATTATATCATTTGTCAATTTCTTTTCCTGTATGATCAGTAGAGTTTTTCTAGATCACTGAGTTAAGGGTTTGAAGTGCTTCAGACCACTTTTTCTGCATTTTCATCACATCCGATATTTTTATTAAAATATTTCTTTGCAATGCCCCAAATCAATACATACATAAAGTCACGCCTTTTTCTCATAGGGGTAGGTAGAGACCACTTCCTTCCACTTCCGCTACGGTTCTTAATCAATTCAATTGGATTGAAAATGCAGTGATATGGCATGAGACGTAACACTTTATGTCCATATTGTTCAGCTAGGTCATCTATCAAATATCTTTTTGGTGTTTTGTTTCTAAAAAATATACCAGTTTTAATTTTGTTAACAAAATCAGTAAAACTACTTTAAAATTTAATTACAATGCAATATAAAAATACAGGTAGGAGATTGTTTTATAAAATTAGAAACTATTACCTAAACACAAAATGTAATGTACTTACTGATCCACAATTTTTAGAAGCTCACGTTTAAACATAGTATGTGAAAAGACAATATTTCGATTTGCTAGCCATTCTTCAATTTCCGCTTTCAGCCAGGACATTTTGTGTCATGACATACTGTGGTAAGGGGCATTGTTTATAACAATTACTGATGGTTCAGTGAGACTGTTAAGCAACTGATTTTTAAACCATGTTAAAAAATTATCTTGGTTAATTTCACCATGATAATCAGATAATTGTGTTTTAAATGAAACAATTTGACAACGTCTTAAAAACGTATATAAAATTGCCAACTTATAAATCTAACTGTCAACTGCCAGCTGGAGTTCATAGATCTTCAATTGGAAAAACCGTTTTTATTATTACATAATAAAACCTACATAAACTGTGTGTAATATTTAATAAAATATTTATGTATAATATCTGTAATTTTATGACCGTCTAAAATAATATAGAAATTGTAATATTTAATAAGACATTGACTTGATTAATGCAATAAATATTACGAACCGACTGACCCGATGTGTTCGAGATTAAATGAAACGAACGGTGTTTTTATTATTGTTGGTATCAAGTTTTTAAACGAACAGATCATTGATGACGTGCATGCACATTTATATTGTAAGAGCTTTACGTGTATTATCTTTGTTTATTCATTAGAATCTTTCCTTTTATTATTATTTTATTATTAAGATTGTTGGTTTACTCCTCAAATTAATTTTATCTGATCGATTCAATCTTAAAATATCTTTTAAATTTTACTGTTAGAAAAAATCTAAATACTGAAATACCTCCAAATGTGTTAAAGATAGATATAGAACATGTCCAGCAAAAGTTAAAGACTTCTTTAGGATCCGTTAAAGAAAATAAAACTATACATCGTGTTTTATTTGAAAAAATCGAGATTTTGTAATTTTCAGTTTCTTAGGTTTTAATTTAAATATTTCTCACCCTGTATTTCATATTTACAGGTAGAAATCAAGAGAGATTACTTCAAGTAATCATTAACTCACCCAATATAGAACAGTCGTAACAAATGTGTAATAAGCTTGTTTGTTTTGCTAAATTGGGTTTGTTATCTGCCCGTCTGAATATTTTCTATACGCCATATCCTCGATTTCTCAAAAAATATGAGAGCTACGCCAATAATGGCGTAGAATCCAAAAAATACCTTTAGTAGAAAGTGTTCAAATTAAAAAAATACATTTTTATGCTGCCCTGCTTTTTTGGGGCGCCTTGTTTAGTTCAATCACAGTGTGTGACCATAAATTTAAGTTTAAGTAATCATTGACTTCATTTGTAGTCTGCTTAAATTAGTATTTATGTTGAACACTTGATCCATGAGTCTTTATATTTCATCTTCCGTCATTAATAAATATTTTACGTTTTGGGTACTTACGTAGAACAGTAATAAGTGAAATTGCTCAATAAAAGATGACCTAATTGTGTCACGTTGAAAGCATTAATAAAGAGCTTATTGACTGTTATTTTTTTTAATATAACAAACAAAAGGTCACTTTATAAACGTTAAAAAACTTTTTCTTTAGCAATACTTTTCCATTTTTCCAGTATGTCTTCATCTCTTTCGTTCCACAATGCCGTAAGTAGTTGCCATCCGTGCGTTGCTGTTGTCAAAACGTACAAATTGGCTGGATCTTGCCGGTTCACGTAAGCTCCTATTACCAAAGACTGACATAGACGAGCCGCCGTACATACCTAAAAAATATTTCAAACATTCGTTAATAATTGCAGCAACTACGCGAGTATTTTAAATAAGAATATTTGTACCTACCTTAATTAAGAAACACTCCTCATTACTGACCGGCCTCACCGAGGAATATCCAGCAAAAACGTATCCCCCAGCTCCGATATCTTTGGCCAACAGCATCATGTAGACCATTGTAATAGATAGCTCATACAAATAACAACCGACATGACAATCACCGTAATCAATTACTCCATTTATTATGTAACCAACTTTACTATCTTTATTCACAATGATATTCTGTTCGTTAATGTCTCCGTGTATTAATCCTCTTGGCAAAGTTTTTGAAATGGGCAAAATTTTACGTTTGAATTCCTCGACGACGCTTGCAACTATTCTTTTTTTTTCTGGGTCCTCGATCACAGATAATAAATTTAGTATTTGCGGTACAGATTCCAACAACCACAGAGATTTGTAATTGTCGTAGGCCGGGTGTTTAAAAGTCTAGTGATAAAAAAATTTCGCCATATTATACTGGGTGTCCCATAACTAGTGGACAATACAGCAACTGTAGAAAAAGAGGATCAAAATAAGCCAACTAACATAAATAGGGGTGATACTGGTATTTTGAATTTAAAGACTAAGCAACATTAGTTATTACTCGCAGTATTTAACTAGCAATAATTAATACTTGACAATTCTATCAACAATCATATCCTGCTTTTAATATTAAATATTAAATATCACTACTACTCACTCTTCTATTACCCATAAAGTTATAGAGAACCTGCGTAAAGACTAGTGGCGCCTCTTTTGGCAATCTTGTAAGTTCATATGTGAGATCGAGTTGTTTACAAACATAATTTCTTATATAAATTCACAACCACGTGTTAAGTTTTTTTATAAATTATTTATTGTAATTTGTATAAAATCTATATATATAAAAATCAATGCCACTTTGGTTAATTTTGGTCTTGTATTATTCGTGAAAGTCCAGGGAAGGTTTTTACGTCAAGAAAATTTTAAAATTTTTTTGAAAAAGTGTAAAATCAACATCTTTCTATGCTCCCATATACAAACAATGTAAAGTTCAAGTAGGTATTAGTGAAGAGATTTCGGGAAGGCAAAACAATTGAGTGACGTTAGTTCTGTCAAACACATTTTATGTCATCATATATCATTTCATTTTAAGTTAGGTAATCACTAGAAGCATTTTGGTGGTGCTCTAATATTACTGTCAGGGGATTTTCGTCAAACATTGCCGTCATTCCTCGATCAACTGCTGCTGATGAAATAAACGCCTGTTTGAAGTCATCAGTTCTTTGGAGATATGTACGAAAATTGACACTGAACATTAATATGCGTATTCACCTATATAATGATCCAACTGCTCATGAGTTTTCAAAACAATTGTTAGAAATTGGTGATGGCAAAATACAAATCGAAAGTACCAACGGATTGATCACTGTACAGAACAATTTTTGTACAATTGCGCAATCGATAGATGAATGTGTTTTTCCGAATAATCTTCAGAATTACAGAGTGGTTGAGAAAACGCGCCATTTTAGCACCGAAAAACATTCATATCAATGCGATTAATTTTCAAATTCAAGCGAAACTGCCTGGTGTAGTCACGACATATAAATCAATTGACAGTGTTATGAATCAACATGAGGCAATGAATTATCCAATTGAATTTTTAAATTCATTGGAACTGGCTGGTATGTCACCGCATTGCTTGAATCTGAAAGTTGGTTCTTTGATTATATTATTGCGAAATATTAATCCACCAAAACTGTGTAACGGCACCAGATTGGCAGTGAAAAAGTTATTGCCAAATTTGATTGAAGCTACAATCTTAACTGGTAAATCAAAAGGAGAAGTGTGTTTTATACCGCGTATCCCTATGATTCCAACTGATATGCCATTTGAGTTCAAACTATTACAATATCCTGTGCGTTTATCATTTGCGATGTCCATAAACAAGGCCCAAGGGCAAACACTTCACGTATGTGGTGTGAATTTGGAGGAATCATGTTTTTCACATGGCCAACTTTATGTTGCCTATTCCAGAGTACCCCTAACTGTTTATTTATTCATGCTCAAAATGGAAAAACAAAAAATATTGTTTATCCAAATGTTTTAGATTAACCCAATTCTTTTTTATTTTTTAGATTTTACTCTTTGTCATTGTTCAGGAATAAGGTTTGATAGTATATCTTTGTGTTTATTGCTGATAAATATAATATAAACATTTACATTATGTTTCTGTAGTGGGTTTTGTTGAGCAGTTTCATACTTTCGAAATTACAGAAAGTAAAAAATTTTATTTTTATGTTTTATTTCTAAGTTGATTTATTTTAGTACACCAAGATACTTCGAAATATTATAGAGTATACAATGAATGAAAGAAGATTACAAAAATTTATACACCGTATTTTTTCTAATAAAATGATTATAAAAAAAATGTTTTTTTGTTTTTTATTTTATAATATTGTTTTCTACACATTCCATAAGAAATCGTTTTATTTTTACTGGTCAATATCATTTGGGTCCAAATGGGTTAAGCTTTAAAATAGCTAGCAATTTAAAATATTTTTTTGTTTGAATAAATGAACTTAATAATCAAAATTTTTGAAGTGATAACTTCTTATGGCACGCTGTGAACTTTTTTTGTAATGGGTTAAATGTTAAACTCGCGTCAGGACACGTGGCCTGATCGAAAATTCGTAAGACGGATAAAAATGTTAAACTCGCGTCAGGACACGTGACCTGATCGAAAATTCGTAAGACGGATGGAGAGTAGACAGCTGGTGTGGCGTAGGAGAGGGAGTATCCCCCTCTCTTTCTACGGCGCGGCGAAAATGTATGCCTGCGCCGGCTGTTTCGTTTAGGCGGCGCAGGGCGCACAACGTGAAGTTTTCACTTCTGCCGGCACTCCCAGAGTGCAACCCGTAAAATTTTTTTTTATTACTATACTTTATACGTAGCGAAGCACGTACCGGGCCGCTAGTTAATTAATAAATATTAAAGAAAGTATATTAAAATAAGAAATATTAGTATTGTGATCAAAATAGAGTGATAATGAGTAGGAATAATGTTAAAAATAAATCAAGATCTGGAAACACAGGTTGTTGTATTGTATTGTGTCACAATACTTATAGTAAAACGGATAAAAATTTAAAATATAATTCTTTTCCGTCAAAACCACATTTGTTGGAACGTCGATAAAAATGAATACAAGCAGTAAATCGGATTAAGTAAGTTTACATACAAGCAGTAAGTGCTACTAATAAATGCATATTGTTACAAATCCGGTCCTGTCGGCAACCGAGAAATCGGCCGCTTCTAGGGTCCGCTTTGATTGTCGGCCGCCGAAGGGGTCTGGCAAGGTCGAGCATCCGCTGGAACCACGTCGAACTTTGAAGAAACAGGTGGAATGATCTAGAATTGTAATATGGAGATATAAAAGAGGAAACGATTATAACAAGAACAGTATCGGCTTATGTGTTTATGAATTAATAAATGTAAATAGTTATATAGAGTTGTAAAAGTTGTATATCTAAGTGAATATCTAAGTGGTTAATGAAAATAGAATTTATTGTATTGAATTAAACATTGTTTTTGTTATTGGATCGAGAGTTTTAATCGCCGAACCAAAGATAGAACTAAAAATTCGTAACAATATCATCAACTTTTCACATTAACGTTATCAATTTTTAGTTCGGATTGTACCCCATGGAGGCCTACAAATAAATCATGAATATGCAGTTTTTATTTTCTAAAATTACTCGAACCTGGTAAATAGGTAATGGCGGATGAAGGTTTTCCTGGAATTCAAAATTTCTTGATGTACCAAATGCTATAATTGTCACACCTCAATTTTTACACGATGGACATTTAACTTAAGATGAAATAGACGAAACTTATAACATTGCAAGTGTAAGAATACACGTTGAAAGTTGTATAGCTAGAATCAAAGTGTACAAAATCCTAGATAAAATGAACATTGATCTTTTGCCTTTCATTGATGATGTAGTCCATATGTGCTGTGTATTAGCAAATTTACAGAAATTCTTAAACCAGTGAAAAAAAAAATGCTTTAAAAAGTTTATATTATTATTTTGTCCCTTCATCTCGATTTTGGGAGTCACGGTGTCTAATAATATGTCTTGGCATGACCATGTTGCTAACATCGTAAAGTCAGCAAGCCGGACGCTAGGTTTTCTGTGGAAAGCTAAAAAGTTTTTACTCCTGATTAACTGTTGACGACGTACAAGGCTCAAATCCGACCTCTACTGGAGTATTGCTCGCACATATGGGGTTTAGCACCAATGCAATCTCTTCGTCTTCTAGATTCCATTCAAAAAGGGCCATTCGGTTGATAAACAGCTCAACTCTTACAGATACCCTTCACCCACTAGAACATAGAAGAAGATTTGCTGACCAGACATTACTCTACAGATATTTCCATGGCAGATGCTTCAGAAAAATAAAAACTCTTGCACCACCACTGGCCACATTCGGCCGAAGAACTCGGCACGCTGATCAGTCTCACCCATTTACTCTCAAGATTGACACTACAAGGACCAAGCTTCATCAAGAATCCTTCTTTTACAGGGCTGCTACGGAATGGAATAAGCTTCCAAAATCAGTTTTTCCAGAGAACTATGACCTGCAAATTTTTAAAAAGCGGCTCCACAATCATATCCTCAAAAAAAAAATTATGAAAAAACATTCAGTAAATTTTTATTATTATTAAAATGTTTGGAATAAGCTTTGTTTTTCTATTAAATTATTTAACAAGTGTAATAAAAATGCTAATAGATTATAAAATTTTATATTTATTTATTTATATGTAATAAATAATATTTTTTTTAAATTAAAACATATCTAAGATTTAAATTTTATGCTTCAAACTTCCACTCTTTAATATTTTTTACATGACTACTCATAAATAAATTTTCACCTTTTTTGCTAGATGACAATTGTAAATTCGGAAAATTTATTTTTTGGAATCCACTTTTAATTATAACGTTTGACATTTTATTTTATTTAAAAATTTCTTTATAATTAGTATGGATAAAGCTGCTTGGTACGACAGGATAATAGTTGAAATGCTGAAGGCTGGACAAAATGTGGTAGCTAGTCTGCTGTACCGCCTTTTTAACCTTTGTTGGAGAAGTGGTAGCGTACCAGACGACTGGTGCAAGGCCGTTATCGTGCCACTCTACAAGGGAAAAGGTTCGCAGCAGGATTGTAAGAAATACCGAGGTATTAGTTTACTCATCATAGTCGGCAAATTGTATGCAAAGATATTGATTAAAAGAGTAACGAATGAAACTGAAAAGATAATATGGGATGTGCAAGCAGGATTTAGAAGAGGAAGAAGATGTATGGATCAGGTCTTTTCCTTACGAGGTATAGTCGAAAAATTCTTGGCTAGAAATCAGAAGGTCTATTGCGCTTTTATAGACTTGTAAAATGCCTATGACAAAGTGGTGAGGAGTAAATTGTGGTCGACATTGTCAATGTATGGGGTGAGTGGTAGTTTAATACGAGCACTGAAATCACTTTACGAGGATTCCACTAATTGTGTCAGGATAAACGGAGCTTGCACGGACTGGTTTAACATCGAAAAAGGTGTAAGACAGGGATGTGTGGCTTCGCCATGGCTGTTTAACTTATACATAGACAATTGTTTAAAATATTTAAAAGAGAGTGCGTATGGATTAAAAATGAATAATTTGATCGTCAAATGTCTTTTTTACGCTGATGATCAAGTCATATTAGCGTCATCTGAAGAGGATCTGCAGGTGATGGTTAATGTTATGCATGATGCCCTGAAAATCAAAGGGATGAAAATAAATGTAAGCAAAACAAAAGTAATGGTTTTTAAAGGAGAAAAAAGCATGACAAACTGTGGAGTTTTGATTGAGGGAGAAAGAGTGAAACAAGTAAATGAATTTGTGTACTTGGGTTCAAAGTTAACGAGAGATGGAAAATATGACAGTGACATTGAGCGAAGGGTGTTGGCAGGAAGACAAATGAATGGGGCACTGCATAGCTTTATGAATAGCCAGAAAATGTCAACAAAGGCACGTCTGGCTGTGTATAGAGGTGTGTTCCTACACTTATGTATGGTAGTGAATGTTGGGTTTGGCAGAAGAAGCATGAAAATAGGATTAATGCTGCGGAGATGAGTAGTGACTCGGTTGGATAAGGTAAAAAATAATGAGATAAGAGAACGCTGTGGTGTAAAAGAAGATGTGCTTACAAAGATAGATAAAGGAATGCTTAGATGGTATGGAAACGTAGAAAGGATGGATAAAGGAAGATTGACGAAACAAATTTATTAGGCGAGTGTGAATGGACAAGTCGGTAGAGGTCGACCACGGCGAACATATCTTGATCAAATCAACATTGTTTTGAGAAAAGGCCAGGTCAAGAGTACCAACAACCAACGATCATGTATGAGAGCACTGATGAAAGTAGAGGAAGCAAAAGATGTGTGTAAGAACCGTAGCAAGTGGAAGGAAGTGGTCTCTGCCTACCCCTATTAGAAAAAGGCGTGACTTTTTGTATGTATGTATGTAACTATAATAATATTTAATTTATCTCACACAATAGATGCTAATTTTCGACACCATGGACGCTAGTGTCTAGTTATCAAGGTCACGCAGGTTCTCTTTCTCTCTCTCTCTCTCTCTCTTTCTATTTTTTCTCTCTTTATATATAACAAAATTTTAAAAATATCTACCTCGCTTATAAACATTTTAGTGAGGCATATTCATATTAATCGACCTATTTTAATCCCCTATTTCTACAGTTGCTGTATTGTGCACTAATGGGACACATGGGTTAATGGAAATTAGAGATTAAAAAATAATATCAGGTTACACGTAAGTAGATCTAAATTTAAATACATACTTTCATTGCATTGTTCATGCGAGCAACAGATTCGCCAATTTGATAAAGCAGATCCGTAGTCCATGGTACCTTTGCTAGTATCGTGCCCTTTATGTATCTTAAAGCTCTTATGATGTGTTTTCCAGTTGTTAACGCATGCAATTCAAAATATTTACCATTGTTGGTTTTAATTGGTATGGAGCACGGAATACCATTATTAGCTACAAATTTTTCTTTATGAAATATCTAATGGTACCTATTAAAAAACTAATCAGTTGTAGCTTCGTTGAAAAACATGTGCATAAATTTTATGGTTTATAGAAATAAACATTATTTTTAAAATTTTATTTTTATTTAGTTAGTTAAAGTAAAATTACACAAAAACAATAATAAGAAACACGCGATTTTTATTGCTAACGTCATACGGTAATGTGTTGTTCTTAAATTATTATATTTGATTATATTATCGTCTTCAAAAATGGTAAAAGTTGAGGTGATATTTACTTAACACATCGGTAACAGACATATACCGCTAAAGGAAGTTCTTAGTCTCGTAATTATTGCAGCCAGGAACTGAACAATTTATGTCTCATTAATCCTACTCATGTTCGCTGAATATTTATAAGCACGACATCATGTAACAAGGGACTTAACTTAAAATAAAACTCACCCAAATGCTCAAGGAGCAAAGATTGCGCTTCAAAAATTTCTGGTTTTTTAGAATCTGTTGAATTAATAATTTTTAAAACCAAATCGATACCATTTTGATCACTAACATAATAATTTCTATCGTCGTAACCGTTCAATTCGTTTATTGACGCCGCATTTACGTCGTACAAATTCAAAACAATTTGTTTAACCTCTTCAATAGTTAAATTCGCTTTAATTGGAACAGCGAGCTCTGCTTTTAGCAATTGTCGGTCCATTTGATTGTGAATGCGTTTCAAATTGAAGATGTGTTCTTTAAACTACCATTGACAATTTTAGATAATACTTACAAAGTGATTTTTAAAACCCAAGTAATATTGTTGTTTACTTAAAAATAAAAACCACAATATTTATTTGTGCCCAATAATTAAGTTTAATTATCTTACAAAAATATTATTTAAAGGTTTTTTGATAACAATAGACATAAAAATAATTACTTACGTATGTAGTTTTTTTGTTTGTCTAGACGAATCCTTTTAGTCAATAAAACCTTGTTCTTGTATTAAATGAATTATTTTATTTTAATTTTTATTTTTGCAACAAAAAAGTGTTATGTGTTTTATTAGAATTTTTAAATTTGGTAATAAACCCTTCATATTTTATTGTTATTTAAATAATAAAGTTTTGGAGTGAATTAAAATACAAAGAAATTACCCAATCATTTCATTACATACATCCATATAGTCACGGTTTTTACACACGTCTTTTGATTCTTCTACTTTTACTAGCGCTTTCATACATGCTCGTCGGTTGTTGGTACTCTTGACCTGACATTTCTTTAAAACAATTTTGATCTGATCGAAATATGTTCGCTTAGGTCGACCTCTACCGAATTGAATTGTTTTCATACATATATACATATAGTCACGCGTTTTTCCCGTAGGGGTAGGCAGGGATCACTTCCTTCCCCTTGCTACGGTTCTTACACTTTCATCTTCTACTTTCATCAGCGCTTTTATACATGCTCGTCGGTTGCTGGTACTTTCTATAAAACAATTTCGATTTGATCAAGATAGGTTCGCCTATGTCGATCTCTACCGAGCTGCCCATTCACAGCCGCCTTATAAATCTGTTTTGTCAATCTTCTTTTATCCATTCTCTCTACGTATCTAATCCCTTTAAGAATTCATTTATCTTTCTTTGTTACTACATCTACTTTCATATTATACCATTCCTCACTTTATACATCAAAGTCACTCGAGCTATTCTTCTCAGACTATTCATCAACTTATCATCACCTATGGTCATGTGCTTGCCACGTCTTTTTAGTTCTCTAAAGAGTACTCTGCCAGTGGTCTCTCTACTGGCAAATTATGCCCGAGCTCAGCCGTAGAGGGTAGAAGAAAAAAAATATAAAAGTGAGCCGCGCCTCCGACTTAGACGGTACAAGTCGGAAACCCCTAGGTCTTGTAGGCACCAGCAGAGCCACACGATAAACAACAAACAATTATGTTGAACTAGATAAATAAAATTATAGCAAAAATATATTGAAAACTTTACTCACACAATAAATTAAAATACACAGCTCAATAACAAAATTATAACACATATAATCCAAATTAACAGCCAACAATAAATCAAAACTTCAAAATTTACAACTTTATGAAGCAACAATAAATCAAAAATCCAAAATTTACGATTCCATTAAAATAAATAAAACAAAGGTAAGAATGACAAACCTTATCAGGTTACAAAAAATAAACATATTCAAGTCAACTTTTTACCAATACTTCATCAACGTTCACGAACGGCTGATAATTTAATCACATTTTTTTCTTTTTCATTTACATAAAGATTTACACTGTTAAAACAATCGATCTTATTTTAAAAAGAATTCTTTTTACGATGGCTGTCCTTCAAAATAGCAATATTGTGGGATATTTACAAATAAGTATGAATAAACGTTTTTACTTGGACACAAAGAACTATTGAGAATATTACTTCAATCAAAGTTCAGACTCGGCATAATATCCAATGCAATAAATAGTTTTCAACAGTGTACCATATTAATAAATTAAAACAAAACTTAATAAGTTACGTCGTTTAAATATACTAAAATAAATCACTTATAACCTTTGGATACACGAATTCACGAATCCTGTGGTCTACTCCTGGCCCGGTTTGAATTATGGGACTGCACCTGGTACTTAACAATGACTTCCCTTCATCAAATCCCGCACGCGGTCATTTTAACTCGACCCCGATAACCAAAATATCCACCACAAAGGCACGACAGAATGGTCAAGTTAAAAATTAAATGGTTTTTCTTCAAAATCCAATTAAGATGGCCCAAATACAGCCAGATATGAAAGAAAAAAACCGTAAAAAAAACCGTAGAAGTTCTGCTCACGTGTTAATATCAAATCGTTCCCAAAAACTCTCACCTGACTTCCACCACTGACACCAAACGAATGATCTCCACTCCTCACTCCCAGGCCGGATATCAGAAAAATGACACGGAACCCACGTCAACCAACCTTTGCAAATCTATTTCCCTCACTCATAATCTCGCTCGTCCGAGTTGATAGCCAGCCCATCCACACACAGAGAAGCAAACCAAACAATAATATAGCTGACAACACACGGTGATCGAGGCCAAAAATCAAGGCGAAATCTAATACAAAGACTCCCACTCCAATTAACAAAATGTCACAGCCATTAATAATTAAATCCTATCCCTACTAGATTTGCAACACTATTTACGACGAACCAAAATACGGTATGCAAAACTATTTACGAACACCAGACTATCAGAGACACAATTAATAATGAAACGGTAGATGGGAAAAAATAGGCACGTGACATGCTTTATTGACTACAGCAAGGTCTTCGATTGCGTTAAGATGGAAGTTTCTGTGGAAAGCGCTTAAAGAAATGGGTGTACCAAAACACCTAACAAACATAATAAAAACATTATATGAGAAAAACGAAAATGACGTAAGAATTGGAAACGAAACTTCCAGGCCGTTCAAATGTGCAAAAGGTGTCCGACAGGGCTGTATATTATCGCCTAGGATATTAAATATTAACGGCGAAATTATTATGCGCAGAACAACAGAAAACTGTCACGAAGGAATTTCCATCGGAGGCAAGAGAATTAACAACCTCAGGTACGCTGACGATACCACGCTATTAGCAGGCGACGAACAGGAAATGGTACAATTACTACAACGATAAACAGAAGAAAACCGAACGCTGGGATTGAGATAAACCTAAACAAAACCAAGATAATGATAGTAGACAGAGGAAACAAGCTACAACAGTTACAAGATGGAAATAACTTAGCAGACATTGAAAGAACCGGCAGCCTAACATATTTAGGAGCGTAAATAACCAGGGAAATTTCAAACCTGAAATTAGACGACGCATACAAATAGGACGAACAGCGATGACCAATCTAAAAATAATATGGGAAGACAGACAAATATCTCAAAACACAAAGATAAAACTTGTACAAACACTAATATTCGCAATATTCATGTATGGTGTAGAAAGGTGGACGATCAAAGAAGCAGACAGGAAAAGAATTGACTCCTTTGAGCTCTGGTGTTGGAGAAGACTACTGTGCATCCCTTGGACAGCACGAAGGACAAATGTATCAGTTATTCAAGAAATAGGCATAAAAGATCGACTTTCAACAATATGCCGACGACGAATTCTCCAATACTATGGACATATAAACAGAAGACAAGGAGACAACATGGAAAAATTGATGATACAAGGAAAAATAAAAAGCCAGAGGACAAGGGGTCGCTCTCCTACCAGATGGGTAGACCAGATAAAGAAAATTACGGAAAGACTCTTACAAACAACCAATAAAAACACAAAAGATAGAACACTTTGGAAGCAGATCATCAACAACACAAATTGAAAATCATGGAATCACGACCTCTCAGCTTTGAGAGTATGACTGACAGAGAGAGATCATTACCTAAACCCTCGAGAAATACAACCAAGCAGTTTCTGGAATGGAGTAGAAATGACCTGCGAATTCTGACGGGACAACTTACAGGACACTGTCGCCTAAGATACCACCTCGGAAGGATAGGTCTGAACCAACAAACTAACTGTCGGTTTTGCTGCGTGGAAGACGAAACTGCCAAACACTTATTTTATGTTCATGGAAAAATAAGGAAAAATAAGATTCAACATATTTGGTTTAACTAACTAATACCCTACCGTAAATCTTACCCCATACAACCATACACTTCGCTGAAAGAACTGAATTGTGCGGTGAACTGTGACCTCTAGGGGTGAGACCTATTAAAGGTCGCAACTTAACTACGCCCACTCATATGTTACCTAACCTAACCTATCAATACATAAACAATTTTTGAACCCTGACTCTTTTTTTAGTCATTAACTCTTCTAATTTAAAAGTAACAAATATTTTTAAAAAATTTACGTAATGTTTGCTTATTTTTACGAATTAACAAAAGTATTTTAATAATTTTTTATACTATATTAAAAAAAAATTTCCAGAATAAAATTATTAATTTTAATAAAAAAAATCTTAAAGCACAGAAATAAAATAATTCAAAGCATTTTATACCACTGAAACAATGTTTTAGAGATGTCATTCTTTTCCTAACTCAAAATAATCTCCGAAAGTTTTAAAGATACTTACATAATAATATTACTATATTAAAAACTATTTGGAGAGGCCTTTTAAGTTTAAATGCTTGCATTGTGTAAGTGGCTTATAAAATACCGACATAGTATTCAGGGTGGCATTCGCACTATATTCTAATATACTCGTAGGTACCTACTGCGAACACAATTTTAGAAATGTATAAAATAAAACAAGTTAATTCATATAAAAGAGTATTTAATTCACAATAAGGTACAATTCAAATGAATAAACAAAGCACTAATTCTTTATAAATAGTCCTTTCTGTTCAATGCTTCTTTCCTATCATATTATCCCATGTCTTCATTGGCCTTCCTCGTTTCTTCTTTACCTTAGTTTTAGTGTAATAAGCATTCTATTCCGGCTTGAGTTTTTTTTATTTTTCTTTACGCCACTCCAAATCAGCTGATATCCATTTTTAAAATTAAAGGTTCCATTTCCTTTTTTCTTGTTTCGGATATAACTAAAATTTTACTATTTTAAATTTTTTGCATAGTTCTATTTCTTTTCCCTTTATACTTCTTACATTCCAAGTACCTAATTTCCTAATATTTATTTCAGTATTTATATTTACATATTTTTGCGTTATTTGAAAACTATTGTCTGTTAATTTCTGTTCTTTTTTATTCTCATTACCTAAATTCGTGTCCGTTTTTTTGGCCTTTGTTGTCTTATTATTGTTATTTATTTTCATTAACAGTTTTTTGAATTTGGAGGGTCGAGCTTTGTGGTAGATTTATTTCAGCTCCACTTCTCTTCATCTATATTTACTTTATTCCAATTTTTGGTTACATTTTTGTTTTATCTTTTTCCTCTTGATCACACAGAAATGTTATTAAATACAATTCTAAAGACACTTAACATAGTGGCAACAATGCAATTAAACCCATTTAAATGTCCATACATAAATCATAAAATCGTTTGATCTTTCGCCTGGTTTCGTTTCTGTGCGTAGTTAATCTGTGAACATGTAACAAATTTTCTTTATCGTCATCGCTTGAGAAATAGGAAGCAAGTATTATTGTTTGATGGCAGGCCGCTTCGATTTGCTTTTATTATAGAGGTCAGAATTTAAAAAAAACTTACAGTAGTCGAATATGATGTGTAACATTTGATATCTCACCTTAGTAATAAGCAATTTTAAAATTATATTCTGAAAAAAATGGATCAGGTATTATTGGAAATTATTTTTCATAACAAACAATAATTTTTTTTAATAAAAATTGTTTATTTATTTGGCATAGGATTGACTAAAATCAACCTTAAAATTTAAAAAAGCTAAATACCGAATAATCTGCACTTTATTGAGACTTATTTTCAACAGTAAATATTTATTTATATATTTTATGCATATAACAGCAAACTTTATACACAACACTGTAACTTAAGTGCACAGCTGATGGCTGACAGTACCACCGACCTCTCGGAAAATTGTTTGACGTCTATGTGACGGCCATAAGTATCGTTAGAATTGTGATCGGGAACGCGTTAGAAACGAGGACGGACCACATTCCGAAACGGTACTGCTTCAATGACCAATTCGAGGTGCTGATACCAGACAGAACTGAGTGGGACGACTCCCAGCTCAGAACATTCTACAGGGGAAAATCTGGTATACAGATGGATCCAAGACTGAGAATGGGCCGGCGCAGGAGTGTTCTCCAGGAACCCATACACTGGCATCAGCTACTCGTTGGGAATCCACACCTCCGTATTTTAGGCAGAAGTGTACGCCATCCTTCGATGCGCGAAGGAGAACAATAGAAGAAATGTTGAAAATGCACATATCAACATCCTGTCAGACAGTCAAGCAGCACTTAAGGCCTTGTATAGCAAGAAAGTGACGTCCAAGCTGGTATGTTGCTGCAAAGAAGAACTAAGGACACCAGGGAATTGCAAGTAACGAAAGAGCAAACGAACTTGCAAGAAGAGGTTCGGAAACTCCCCCAAACCAAGGGAAAATGCTAGGGGTGCCAAAGCGTACAGTAAGAGTATCTGTAAAAAACTGGATTGGGGAAAAACACAAATATAACTGGGAAAACAGACCAGGAAACAAACGCGGAAAAGAATACATCAAAGAACCGTGTCATAAAAGGACGGTAGAACTGGTAGCAATGAACAGGAATCAGCTAAGAATAACTACGGACCACCAGTAAGGAAGCACTTAAACAAAATGGGACTGTATAATGGTGACCTGACCTACAGATTGTGCGGCAAGGATCCGGAAACAGTAAAAAACATTCTGTGCCACTGCGTGGCACTGGACCGCAGAAGACAGGAAATCTTTGGGCAGCCAACCGGCGACCCAGAACTATATTGCTCCCACCCAGTACAGAACTTGTACAAGGTACGAATATACTGGATTGGGTACAATGATATAAAACATAGGCAAGATACAATGGGCCAACAGGCCTAAGTGTCACCGGAGGCAATAGCCAGATGGACCTAAATAGGGGTGGAGTTTTTAGTGAGTAGACCTGACATCAGTCAGGGAGTCTCACAGTAGACCTTGAGCTGAAAGACTCATAATTTCTCCGTGAAGGATTTTCTCCAACTATGCAACAAAAAAAAATGTGACGGCCAACTTACCGCGCGCTCATTCGTCAAATCAAATAGCGCGCGCTTCCGCGACTTCCTTTTACTGTTACACATTTCACGAAATCACTCCCACAAATTGCAAGAAAGCGAGAACAAAGATGTTACAGATGTTACTTTGTTGATAGAATTTAAAAAAAAAATTCGAAGTGAGTATTTACAAAAAAAATTCTCTTCTCGTGTGGCATTTTGATAAATTAATTACACTATAAAATAAGCAAAATTTAAATAGATTTTTTTAAGCAGCACAATTTTTTTACATTTTCTTCTATCAAGGAAATATTGAAACTTCAAAACCGATTTACGGTTTCATCACTTTATGAATGATTATCAACCAACGTAAAAATTTTTCAACAATCAATCGGCTTTGACGTTTCCAAATTCCAAGACAAATTTTATGTTGGTCATAATAAATGTGCTGACGTGAAAACATTGCGACATTGAGTGTTTTCAGATACAGTTTGTTTCCATTGATCTTTTTCAAATATTAAGCGGTTTCATTGGATTATATGTATATATAATGGTCCCATCAAATTTTACGTGGATATAAAAAGATAAACGGAGCTTACTTGAACTGGTTTAACATCAAAAAAGGTGTGAGACAGGGATGTGTGGCTTCGTTATACAATTTTAAAGAGAGTGTGTATGGATAAAAAATGAATGTTTGATGGTCAAATGCCTTCTTTACGCCAATGATCAAGACATAAGCATCATCTAAAAAAGAGTTGAAGGTGATAGTTAATGTTATGCATGATGCAATGAAAAACAAAGGGTTGAAAATAAATGCAAGCAAAACAAAAGTAATGGTTTTTTTAAAGCATGACAAACTGTGGAAGTTCTGATTAAGGAAGAAAAAGTAGAACAAGTAAATCAGTTTGTAAACTTGGGTTTAAAAATTACGAGAGATGGAAAGTAGGACAGTGACATTGAGTGAAGGGTGTTGCAGGAAAACAAATAAATGGGGCACTGCATAGCTTTATGAACAGCCAGAATGTGTCAAAAAGGCAGGTCTGGCTGTGCATAGAGGAGTGTTGGTTCCTACACTTATAAATGGTAATAAATGTTGAGTTTAGCAGAAGAAGCATGAAAATAGGATTAATGCTGCGGAGACGAGTAGTCTGAGAATTGTATAGCCGAAGTGACTCGGTTGGATAAAGTAAAGAATATTGAGATAAGAGAACGCTGTGGTATAAAAAAGAAGATGTGGTTACAAAGATAGATATAGGAATGCTTAGATGGTATGGAAACGTAGAAAGGATGGATAAAGGAAGATTGACGAAACAAATTTATAAGGTGAGTGTGAATGGACAAGTCGGTAGAGGTCAACCTCGTCGAACATATCCCGATCAGATCAACATTGTTTTGAAGAAAGGCTAGGTCAAGAGTACCAACAACCGACAAGCATGTATGAGAGCACTGATGAAAGTATAGAAAGTAAAAGATGTGTGTAAGAACCGTAGCGGAAGTGGAAGGAAGTGGCCTCTGCCTACCCCTACGGGAAAAAGGCGTGACTATATGTATGTTTGTATTAACACTATAGAAATTAATCTGTCAATAAAATGCTCAGTGTATTAATGATATATTTATGGGAATAAAGTACACTGACCATTTTAAGTTAATTTTTTGATTGGATGCTATCGCAAAGAGATAAAAATGTTGATATTTTAAAATAATCTTACAAAAATATTAATATTTGTTTACAAAAATATAATTATTGTAAATAAAAAGATACCTAATTTTTTTTTATTTGATAATATACAGCAATAATAGACCATTATCTTTATTTATATTTTCTTTGTATTTATATAAATTATAGGGCCACAATTAATCAAATTTACAATTAAGATTAAAATTAATTCCTAACAATAATAATACGCTGGGAGAGGGGGTGGTTCCTTCCGAATCCCGCAAAAGGCACTCAGACAATGTCCATTGTGTCTCCTAGTGATAGTAATTAGCTTGCTTTCTTCAGAATAGGAGCAGGTCACCGATCGGTAATTGCTTTAGTTGCTCGGGCTAAAGTTAACCTAAGTTCAGCAAAGTTAGCCTTAATCTGGCGTAAGCCGGGCATTGGCCAAGGATGTGGAGGCTGGTTTTCTCCTCTCCACCCAATCCACAATTAGAGCTGTTGGCCAGCCCCAGATTATGCATGTGATATCTAAGGGTACCGTGATCGGTCATTATGTGTACTGATAGTCTGTTATCCATGCTACTCAGTAAGGTAATGCTTCCAGTTAAATAGTCTCGAGGAGACTCCCCTATGAAAGCCTTGCCTGTTTGTACTAGTATCTGGTTTATGTTTTCCAGTACACTAAGTTCTGGTTCCTGAGCCAGCCTAGGATTGCCCCACTGCCTAGACGCCTAGACAAAAGGAAATCCGTATTGCTGGCTCTGGACGCACGAACTTAGTCTCCGATCCAGCTCTTGCCAAAAAAAAACAGCTCAGCCCTTTCATAAATAATTCCTTAATATTAAAAAAATAATTAAAAAAAAAACTTTTTTATTTTTAATAAAAATTAACAACCTATTAGAAATTAAGTTTATATGACCAAAAAGCCCTAAAAATTAATAAAAGTTTCCGCAGTGTATGTCATTATGGGCCTAATAACGGTTTTATAGATCTTGCTTTTCACCTGGGTGTTAATGTTTTTGTTTTTCCAAATATAATCGTTTAAACAGTGTATGTCATTATGGGCCTAATAACGGTTTTATAGATCTTGCTTTTCACCTGGGTGTTAATGTTTTTGTTTTTCCAAATATAATCGTTTAAACAACCTGCCACACTCGCCGCCCTTGTCGAATGTTCTCTTACTTCCGCTTCAACGTCACCATGGCTTGACAGTTCTATACCCAAATATTTAAACTTCATCTCCTGTTGTATGACTTCTCCATCTTGCATCTACACGGTGTTTTTGATGTTGTGATGCAACGTATTTTTGAACCGGATATAGTTATATTAAGTGTTTTAGCTATTTGGTTAAACTGGTGGAGGAGTTTTTGGAGATCATCTTCGTTTTCTGCTATTAATGCGGCATCGTCTGCATAACGCAGGATGTTTATCGTTTTATCTCCCATTTTGTAGACTTTCATAGTACGAACTTTTTTTATGATCTCATCCATTATAACGTTAAATAGGAATGGGCTTAGCGAGTCTTCCTGGCGAATACCGTTTCCAGCTGGTATGGATTCGGTAAGTTCTTTGATGTTGTGATGCAACGTGTTTTTGAACCGGATATAGTTATATTAAGTGTTTTAGCTATTTGGTTAAACTGGTGGAGGAGTTTTTGGAGATCATCTTCGTTTTCTGCTATTAATGCGGCATCGTCTGCATAACGCAGGATGTTTATCGTTTTATCTCCCATTTTGTAGACTTTCATAGTACGAACTTTTTTTATGATCTCATCCATTATAACGTTAAATAGGAATGGGCTTAGCGAGTCTTCCTGGCGAACACCGTTTCCAGCTGGTATGGATTCGGTAAGTTCTTTGATGTTGTGATGCAACGTGTTTTTGAACCGGATATAGTTATATTAAGTGTTTTAGCTATTTGGTTAAACTGGTGGAGGAGTTTTTGGAGATCATCTTCGTTTTCTGCTATTAATGCGGCATCGTCTGCATAACGCAGGATGTTTATCGTTTTATCTCCCATTTTGTAGACTTTCATAGTACGAACTTTTTTTATGATCTCATCCATTATAACGTTAAATAGGAATGGGCTTAGCGAGTCTTCCTGGCGAATACCGTTTCCAGCTGGTATGGATTCGGTAAGTTCTTTGATGTTGTGATGCAACGTGTTTTTGAACCGGATATAGTTATATTAAGTGTTTTAGCTATTTGGTTAAACTGGTGGAGGAGTTTTTGGAGATCATCTTCGTTTTCTGCTATTAATGCGGCATCGTCTGCATAACGCAGGATGTTTATCGTTTTATCTCCCATTTTGTAGACTTTCATAGTACGAACTTTTTTTATGATCTCATCCATTATAACGTTAAATAGGAATGGGCTTAGCGAGTCTTCCTGGCGAACACCGTTTCCAGCTGGTATGGATTCGGTAAGTTCTTTGATGTTGTGATGCAACGTGTTTTTGAACCGGATATAGTTATATTAAGTGTTTTAGCTATTTGGTTAAACTGGTGGAGGAGTTTTTGGAGATCATCTTCGTTTTCTGCTATTAATGCGGCATCGTCTGCATAACGCAGGATGTTTATCGTTTTATCTCCCATTTTGTAGACTTTCATAGTACGAACTTTTTTTATGATCTCATCCATTATAACGTTAAATAGGAATGGGCTTAGCGAGTCTTCCTGGCGAACACCGTTTCCAGCTGGTATGGATTCGGTAAGTTCTTTGATGTTGTGATGCAACGTGTTTTTGAACCGGATATAGTTATATTAAGTGTTTTAGCTATTTGGTTAAACTGGTGGAGGAGTTTTTGGAGATCATCTTCGTTTTCTGCTATTAATGCGGCATCGTCTGCATAACGCAGGATGTTTATCGTTTTATCTCCCATTTTGTAGACTTTCATAGTACGAACTTTTTTTATGATCTCATCCATTATAACGTTAAATAGGAATGGGCTTAGCGAGTCTTCCTGGCGAATACCGTTTCCAGCTGGTATGGATTCGGTAAGTTCTTCGTTTATCTTCGCTCGGATTTGATTATCCTTGTATATATTCTTTATTGTTTTTATTAGGTTACAAGTGATTTTTATATTGTAAAGGAGATGTATGACATCATGTAGCTTAACCATATCAAACGCCTTTACTAAATCTATGAAGCAAATGTATACAGGCTTGTTGTATTCTATTGATTTTTCCACTATTTGCCTTAACACAAAGATGGCATCTGTGCACGATCTTCGATGTCTTAATCCTTGTTGTTCTTCTTCTAAATTTGTCAACTTGTTACATGGTTGGTAATAATTTTAGTTGTTAATTTTAATGTAGTGTGCCTCTGTAAAGGTACTTTTTATCTCCTTTTTTAAACATGAGAATAGTCGTGCTACTTCGCCAGTCTTGCGGGACTCTTTGGTAAGATAGAATTTTCTGGATTAACTTTGTGAGTTGTTGTTCCAGGCTTTCACCACCATATTTTGGAAGTTCGTTGGGAATGCCGTCTTCCCCAGGACTCTTTCTATTCTTTAGATTTTGCAGAGCATCTTGGACATCTGCAATTTCAATTTCATTCATCTCGTTGGTTGTGATTTCAGGTGTGCTTTTGTGCGATATCCATTATATTTTCCGGTGTGTAAAGTTCGGTTAAGTATTTAATTCAAGTTCCTATAGGAATTTGGTGTAATTCGGTTAGTTCATTTATTTTTTTTTTTTTGTGATCTAATAAATCGCCATAACCTAACCTAACCTAACTATAAAAATCGCTCTCCATTTTTTTCGAAAAAAAAGTTTCTTAATGTTCATTTTTGATCTGTTCTTGCTGTTTGGTATGTTTTATAAGCTTGTTTCCTCTCTTTGCATGTTTGTTTTACTTCTGGGCGAAACCATGGAGTTTTTGACATTCGACTTTTGTTCTTTTTAGTGGTGCTTCAAGTGCTGCATGTTTTATGTTATTTTTCATATTGCTCCAAATATTGTCAATGTCGTAATCATCTGCTGTCGGGCTTATTTCAATTTTTTCTTTAATCCTATTATTATATAGTTGTCTTGTTGTTGGATCCCATAATGATTCTATGTTATATTTTTCAGTTTGAACTATCAGATTTGAGTTTTCGTGTGGTCTAAGTGACATCAAGTATCTGCAATGAATAAAAGTTGCCACGTCTTTTTTCGTTCTCTATTGAGCACTCTGCCAGCGGTCTCTCTACTGGCAAATTATGCCCGAGCTCAGCCGTAGAGGGTAGAAGAAAAAAAGAAAATAAAAGTGAGCCGCGCCACCGACTTAGACGGTTCAAGCCAGAAACCACTAGGTCTTATAGGCACTAGCAGAGCCACACGATAAACAACTAAGATTATGGTGAACCAAATAAATAAAATTATAGCAAAAATATATTGGATACTTTACTCCTACAATAAATCAATGTACACAGTTCAATAATAAAATTATAACAAATATAGTCAAAATTAACAGCCAACGATAAATCAAGGTACACAGTTCAATAATAAACTTATAACAAATATAGTCAAAATTAGCAGCTAACAATAAATCAAGGTACACAGTTCAATAATAAACTTATAACAAATATAATCAAAATCAACAGCTAACAATAAATCGAAAATCCAAAGTTTACGATTCCATAAAATAACCAAAACAAAGGTAAGAGTAACAAACTTTATCAAGTTACCAAAAAAAACGTATACGAGTCAACTTTTTAATAATACTTAATCAAACGTTCACATACGGCTGCTAATTTACTCACGTTTTTACCATTTACATAAAGATTTACTCTGTTAAAACAATCGAGCTTATTTAAAAATATTTCTTTTTACAATGGCTGTCCTTCAAAATAGCAATATTGTAGGATATTTACAAATAAGTATGAAGAAAACATTTTTACTTGGACACAAAGAACTATTGAGAATATTACTTTAATCAAAGTTCAGCCTTGGCATATTATCGAATGCAATAAATAGTTTTCAACAGTGTACCATATTAATAAATTAAAACAAAACTTAATCGTGGTGTCAAAAACAAATCACGTCGTTTAAATATTCTAAAATAAATCACTTGTAACCTTTGGGTATACGAATTCACTACTCCTGTGGCCTACTCCTGTGGCCGGTTTGATTATGGAACGGCACCTGCTAATTAACAATGGCTTCCATCCATCAAATCCCGCATGCAGATATTTTAACTCGACACCAAAATCCAAAATATCAACAACAAAGGTAAGATAGAATGGTCAAGTTAAAAATTAAATGGCTTTTCTTCAAAATCCAATTAAGATGGCCCAAATACAGCCAGATATGAAAGAGTAACCGTAGAGGTTTTGCACACGTGTTAATATCAAATCGTCCCAAAAATTCTCACCACCACACGACTCCCAAGACTGCCACCAAACGACTGACACCTAACGACTGCCTCCCAGGCCAGATATCAAGAAATGACACGGAACACGCGTCAACCAACCATCTTCGCAAGTCCATGCTCCACACCAATAATCGCCTCGTCCGTGTTGATAGCCAGCCCCATCCACACAGAAATGCAAACCAATCAATAATATAACTGACAACACACAACAATCGAGGCCAAAAACCAAAGCAAAATCTAATGACGAAAAACCCCCCACTCAATCTCCATCGATTAACGAAAAATGCCACAGCCATTAACAATCGAATCCTATCACTACAAGGTATGCAACACTATTTACAACGAATGATATATTTAAGTTACAACGAAATACGGTACCTGAGGAATACGAAACTATCAGAGACACAATTAATAATGGAACTGTAGAAGGGAAAAAATAGGCACGTGACAAAGTGTCAACTGGTAACAATGTAGTCGATTGTTGATTTTTGGTTTCTGGTATTAGCAATTGTGAACTTGTATTGATTTTTGTGGTCATAGAGTATGTGTTGTTGTTAATACGCAGGTTATTGAATGCGCAAATATTAATCATCATTTCTTCATTAATGTTCATTGTTTCCTCATTGAATCTGTGTTTTTGGTTATCATTCATAAAAAGCGAAAAAATAAATGCTTTTTATGGATTAAAATATTAATCGCAGGTATTCTAAATAATGTTTCGTTAAATCAATTTTAATCGTAGCTATTTTTTTTATTTTTCTATATAGCTTTTTATTTATTTAAATTTTTTTTATATTTTTACTACTTTAACAAAAATACAATGCTGTGTTGATACATATAGTGAATTTATGTTCTACGTTGTCTTTATCTGGGATAATGATATAAAGAGGATTTCGAAGAAAAACTTAAATTTGTAATCTGTACCAACAGAAAAATCCTACTACTTTCAAGAAATGTATTGACAAAAACTTTTAATTCATTTATAGACTTGACAGTAGTTTTATGTAGTTACGCATTATATTTCAAGAATGTTGGCTAATTATGGTTAATATATTTGACAGATAAAAATGACTTTTGGCTGATAATATTAAAAAAATTTACCGAAATAGTTCGAAATTTTGAAAGTAATATGGAAAAACCAGACAAAAATGTTGATGATGGAAGGGGAGATTTCGATTATCAAAATGGCAAAAAGATCACTTCTAACTCTAAAAACAAAGAATATTCCGGTAAAATTGCGATGGACTCAACTAAAAACGGATTAAATGTCTGCAATGAGGAAAAAAGGTAAAAAAAATTTGTTTGCATAGCATTTTATGTAAAAACAGCCAGAAAGTGTCAAAAAAGGCACGTCTGGCGGTGCATAGAGGTGTGTTGGTTCCTACACTTATCAGTATGGTAGTGAATGTTGGGTTTGGCAGAAGAGGCATGAAAATAGGATAAATGCTGCGGAGATGAGTAGTTTGAGAAGTATAGCCGGCGTGACTCGGTTGGATAAAGTAAAAAATAGTGAGATAAGAGAACGCTGTGGTGTTAAAGAAGATGTGGTTACAAAGATAAATAAAGGAATGCTTAGATGGTTTGGACACGTAGAAAGGATGGATGAAGGATGATTAACGAAACAAATTTATAAGGCGAGTGTGAATGGACGAAAGTCGGTAGAAGTCGACCCCGGCGAACATTGATCTCGATCAGATCAATATTGTTTTGAAGAAAGGCCAGGTCAAGAGTACCAACAACCGACGAGCATGCATGAGAGCCCTGATGAAAGTGCCTCTTATAGATATTATATTATAATAGTAAATAAAAGTTTGCTGCAGCTTAGCATTGTATGAGTATTTGAGTAAGTACATCACAGTTTATAATTAATTTGTTTTTGACTTATGTATAGGCCCCCCTTTGGCCCAGGATCTAGTACAGCTGGAACCGCAGTCTCCCCTTATCGCTGGTCGTGGGTGTAAGTATTTCTTTATTGTACATTTTAAAAATATTCGTTAGTAAATATTTAGTTTTTTTTTCGGGGTGGATAGCGGGTTTAGGACGAAAGAAAACAAACTTCTCGCTCTTCTTAAATCGCCGACGTTTCGATCTTTATTTAAATCTTTCTCAAGGCTTTTTAATTCGTGGAAGTGTTAAGTCTATAATGTAAAAATTTTTTTTGATATCGTATCCATGACAGAATCAGGGCAAACATGTTTACAATTAACATTAAGCAAATGAATTAATCACATAACAAAACAATATTAAAACGAATAATTTCTATTCCTTCAATAATATGTAAATCACAAACAGACAGCACAAACAAACATTTAAACATTTAGTTTTTTCTGTATAATTGGCTACAAATCATTTGGTTTTTAAATTTTCAACAAATTACTCATGACAACAAAAAACTCTTTACATTCTTTTTTTAGAACTTGTGTCCATATACACATAATCTAATTTAAAATATTTGACTATATTGTGTTATTTATTTTATGTAGAACAATAGCACGTACAATGGACCGTCTTGAAGAAGAAAGAAGAATTGCAGATTTATGTTACACGTATAGTAAATTAGCTCAAAAAGGACTGTGTTATGTTGAAAAAGTCATGGAGAAACTTGAAGGCTCGGCTGATTTTTTAAAACCCTTTGAAGAAAATTTAGAATTTTGGAAACTTTTTATTGAAAAATTGAAGGACAAACGCTAAAATGATTTTGACGCTATTATAAATTTTATAAATGACATGCAATGTAAATTAAATGTGTACAAAAAGATAATACCATATTGGCTTATTACTTCTCCATTGTTCTCTGATAACATTTTAATTTATGAGGAGTAAATTTTGGTCAACATTGTCTATATATGGGGTGAGCGGTAGTTTAATACGAGCACTGAAATCACTTTAGGAAGATTCCTATGCTTGTGTCAGGATAAACGAAGCTTGCACGGACTGATTTAACATCTGAAAAAGGTGTGAGACAGGGATGTGTGGCTTCGCCATGGCTGTTTGACTTATACATAGACAATTGTTTAAAAGATTTAAAAGAGAGTGCGTATGGATTAAAAATGAATGATTTTATTGTCAAATGCCTTCTTTAAGCCTATGATCAAGTCATATTAGCGTCATCTGAAGAGGAGTTGCAGGTGATGGTTAATGTTATTCGTGATGCCCTAAATATCAAAGCGATAAAAATAAATGCAAGCAAAACGAAAGTAATGGTTTTTAAAAGAGAAAAAAGCATGGCACACTGTGAAGTTCTGATTAAGGAAGAAAAAGTGGAACAAGTAATTCAGTTTGTATAATTGGGTTTAAAGATTACGAGATGTGGAAAGTATGACAGTGATAGTAAGCGATGGGTGTTGGCAGGAAAACAGATGAATGGGGCACTGCATAGCTTTATAACCAGCCAGAAAGTGTCAAAAAAGGCACGTCTGGCTGTGCATAGAGGTGTGTTGGTTCCTACACTTATGTATGGTAGTGAATGGTAGTGGTATGTGGTGTATGGTATGGTGTATGGTGGTTTGTGGTGGTAGTATATGTGGTAGTGGTATGAAAGTGATCAGTCTTACCCATTTACTCTCAAGATTACTTTAACTCTCCATCAAAAATCTTTTTTTTACAGGGCTGCTACGGAATGGAACAAGCTTCCAAAATCAGTTTTTTCAGAGAACTATGACCTGCAACTTTTCAAAAAGCGGGTCCACAATCATTTCCTTTCTATAATCCCTTTCCCTTCTAATAGTCGCAGTGCGGACCGTCCGCGGCCCCCACGATAGGTCCACCCTTTTTGCGACTATTTGACTATTTTCATAAAAAAAAAAACGCTGTGGTGTAAAAAAAGATGTGGTTACAAAGATAGATAAAGAAATGCTTAGATGGTTTGGACACGTTGAAAGGATGGATGAAGGAAAATTGACGAAACAAATTTATTAAGCGAGTGTGAATGGACAAGTCGGTAGAGGTCGACCTCATCGAACATAGTTCGATCAGATCAACATTGTTTTGAAGAAAGACCAGTTCAAGAGTACCAACAACCGACGAGCATGCATGAAAGCCCTAATGAAAGTAGAGGAAGCAAAAGATGAGTGTAAGAACCGTAGTAAGTGGAAGTAAGTCTTTGTCTACTCCTACGGGAAAAAGGCGTGACTATATGTATGTATGTATAGTTTTAAATAAAAATTAAAATGTTTTAGCCCATTTTTTATTATTTGGGTCTTTTCTAATACGACTCCGCATTTTTAAATTCTTTTTTATAGCCAACGGCTGAACCGATTTTGAGGAAATTTTTAGCCAATCTTTAGATTAGCCTGGCGAGTGATCGTGTAAAGTGTGGTAACAATCCTGATTTTTTAATTTTTTTTTATAGCTACCAAGTGTTAATTTTTATTTATTATTGCTGAACTTGAGTTTAACTTATTTAATTAATTTGTCAAATTTAACAACAATTATTATAATTAAAATTATTTATGGTTTTTTGTATACTAATTTTAGAACAATACAGAATAGATTAACATGATATATGTTAACATTAATTGTACTTTTTTATTACGGGTTTTTATATAAAAAAAGTTGTTGAATGTTTTAAAGTTTTGCGTAACATCCTTGCGCAAAGGCCTTGCTAATCTTCTCTGTATCGTTACAATTTTGGGTCTTTTTTTGTAACGATATTTCTTGTAAATTGTAACAATAAAGAGAAGATCAGCAAGACCCCTGCGCAAGGATGGTATGCAAAACTGTAAAACAGTCAACACATTTTTTTATATAAAAACACCATACTTAATTAGCAAATAACGTACATATAATAATAAATTATAACATACATACATACATATAGTCACGCCATTTTCCCGTAGGGGTAGGCAGAGACCACGTCCTTTTATTTGTTACGGTTTTTACAGACATCTTTTGTTTCCTCTACTTTCGTTCTCTTATCTCACTATTCTTTACTTTATCCAACCGAGTCACACCGGCTATACTTCTCAGCATCTCTGCAGCAATAATCCTATTTTTATGCCTCTTTTGTCAAGCCCAACATTCACTACCATACATAAGTGTAGGAACCAACACTCCTCTATGCTCAGCCAGACTTGCACTTTTTTGGTCACTTTCTGGCTGTTCATAAAGCTTCATTTATTTGTTTTTCTGCCGACACCCTTCGCTTAATCTCACTGTCATACTTTCCATCTCTCGTAAACTTTGAACACAAGTATACAAACTGATTTACTTGTTCCACCCTTTCTCTTTCTCTTAAACAATCGTCCATGTATAAATTAAATAGTCATGATGAAGCCACAAATCCCTGTCTTACACCTTTTTCAATATTAAATCAGTCCTTGTAAGCTCCGTTTACCCTGACACAAGCAGTGGAATCCTCGTAAAATGATTTCAGTGCTCGTATTAAACTACCGTTCACCCCATACATAGACAATGTCGACCATAGACAATGTCGACCACAATTCACTCCTCACCACTCTGTCATAGGCCTTTTCCAAGTCTACAAGCATAAAATTTGCCGACTATGCTGAGTTAACTAATACCTCGGTAGTTCTTACAGTCCTGCTGCGAACCTTTTCCCTTGTAAAGCGGCACGATAAAGGCCTTGCACCAGTTGTCTGGTACGCTATCACTCCTCCAACAAAGGTTAAAAAGGCAGTACAGCAGACTAGTTACCACGGTTTGTCCAGCCTTCAGCATTTTAACTGTTATCCTATCGTACCCAGCAGCTTTACCCAATTTTATACTTTTCAACTCTTTCACAATAATTTCTGCTGTACTAATTTCACTTTCATTGCAGCTTTTACTCATGTCTCCGAATGTGACCTGTACTTGTGTATCCTCTTTCTCAAATAAACTTTCGAAATATTCCTTTCATCTCTTTGATACGCATTCCTCTTCATTTACCGTACTAGCATCTTGGTTTCTGTTTTTTTTGCAGTTGTGAATTAGTAATTTTACCTCTGACTGTTTTTATGGACTTTCAGAAGAGTTTAATATTTTTTTGGAAATCGTCAGATAACCTTCTAGGCTTACTAGCCTTTTCGCTAGTCTTTGTCCCGGCACTTTATAAAGGTAAGATTTCATTTCATCTGTTTCCCAGCATCGAACCTCTTCTTTCAAGTGGGCTTTGGAAAGTCCACAGAAAAGTTCTGTGCCGGAAAATTGTGTATTTTCCCCTTCTTTGGCAAGGCAATCTGCTTCTTCTTTGCCTTTAACTCCCTTGTGACCTGGAACCCACTTTAGAGTAACCTGTTTGTTCGCTGCCAGTTGTCTCAGAGACTGTTTACAGTCCCAAGTAAGCTTAGACTCACAAGTGTATGACTTCAGAGCTTTTAGTGCTGCTTGACTATCTGATAAAATATAGATTTCTGCCCTTTGGTTGTTTCTTTTGATGCACTCCTGGGCTCATATCTCTATGGCATGTAATTCTGCTTGAAAGATGGTTAAGGTGTTACCAAGTGGTTTTAAGAGCCTTAAATTCGGCCCTATTACGCCCACTCTAACCCTTTCATCCATCTTGGATCCATCAGTGTACCACACTACAGCATCCCTTTCTAGTTGAGGTCCGTTTCTACCCTTACTAACTACACTTTTTAATGGATTCACTGTATTTATTAGTTTTGGAACAACACCTAAATGTAATCGATGTCTTGTATGTAATTTAGCCTGCTTATAAAATGAGTTTTTATCAAAATAATCACTACAAATGTTTGCAGTTTTATTATTTCTTATTAATTCATTTCCAGGAATTTTGCATAAACACTTTTAATAATGTATAAACAGTGAGTTTATTTGAGATCTAAAAATATTTATCGTTTGAAGAATATTTTATTTTTAGGTTAACAATTTATAGAGTACTTACAGGCCTGTTCGTTTGTCATGCTCGCGCTGCTCAAAACTGATTTAAGCAGTATTCGACTGTTCGTTTGTTGTAAGCAATTGATCAGACACCGTTCGTTTGACAGGAGCAAGTTGCTATATACCAGATAAAGCAGGATTTATTTGCTCTACCAATTTAAGTAGCAGCAGTTGGTAAATGCTCTTCGTTGATTTGCATCATGAAAATCATATCAATCTGCACATTTATGTAAGTTATTGAGCTGTGTGAGCATAACAAACGAACAATCCTAATGAGGAATCGCGGCTAAAAAGAAAAGCAGAAAGGGTTATAAATCTTTGTCTTTTTACCGAGTCAACGCATATTAAGTCCACTTTCTTATGTGTCTGTCAGTGATCCATTGTTGAGTTAAATTAGAAACGGGCCAATGTTTGCAGTGTGTATTACAGCATATTCCCATAATATGCTGTGGATTGGATCATGGGGTGCCAGCTTGAATAGCCAGCTGTCATTTGCATTCCATTATTAGTATCGTGCGCCAATCCGTCAGATGGCGCATCGGTTTATGTGGTGGCTGAGTATGCACTATAGCTGTGTCAAGAAATTTTAATTTTCTTCTTTCAATCAGAATAATTTTTATTTGTTGTTTTATGTTAAGAATTTTATTTTCTCACATGTAAAATGTCAGACTCTTCCATTGTGTAAACCACCCAGACCAGACATGATATTGAATGTAAATGTGTGTGACACACACAGGAGTGAGTAATTTAAAGATGTATTTGTGGGGCAACACAAAAAAATTTTACGGGTTGCACTCTGGGAGTGCCGGCAGAAGTGAAAACTTAAGTATTAACGTTGTGCGCCCTGCGCCGCCTAAACGAAACAGCCGGCGCAGGCATACATTTTCGCCGCGCCTTAGAAAGAGAGGGGGATACTCCCTCTCCTACGCCACGCCAGCTGTCTACTCTCCATCCGTCTTACGAATTTTCGATCAGGTCACGTGTCCTGACGCGAGTTTAACATTTGTATCCGTCTTACGAATGTTCGATCAGGCCACGTGTTATCCGTCTTACGAATTTTCGATCAGGCCACGTGTCCTGACGCGAGTTTAACATTTTTTACCCATTACAAAAAAAGTTCACAGCGTGCCATAAGAAGTTATCACTTCAAAAAAAACAATTTATTCAGAAGTTTGACAAACCATGATATGATATTTTATAATTATTTTACTCCATATATCTCGCAATTAATTATTAAATAATAATCAAATTTACCTTAATATCACACGACAATGTAAAAATTCATATAAAAAAAAATTCGAAATATGGTTTGACAAAGACCATATAATTCTTTTGTATATTTTAAACTGTATCTAAATTGTTAATAGAAAAAAAAATTTGTTTAATTAAATTATCACTAAAAACAGTATTTTTTAGATAACAGGCAATGAAATTTTGTCCTTCCTCCCAGCTCAAGGGCTAAGGGCGGGGACTTTTAATATGTTAACGTGCTAACTAGTCCAAACAAAGTTACGAAGTCAAAAATTGTGTTCCAAACATTTCCCTCTGTACCTTTTTGTTGCTTGGACTTCATCATTTGTAACAGAACGGAAATACAAAATAAAAATTATGCGATTACTACCATCGTGTCTTAATGAAATATAGCCCTTAATTTACCCCATCGTCATTTAATGAAAATCCCATAAGATTGACTATTAATCTTCAAAAAACGGATATGCTGTTTCTCTTTTGAATTTTGAGCATTAAGTAGAGGTTCTTTTTTGCCGCTCCATATTATACTGAAATATTTAAAAAAATATATTCAAAACTGTCAATTAAAAAAATCAAAGCGGCTTCTATAATGACATTTAATCGTTTAATTGACAATAATTTTTTTTTTATGTCTGAAAATTTCTTTAAAATGGAAAATCAAAAAATAGATGTGGATATTAAAATGAGTGGTGACCATAATCAAAATTCCAAGAAAGTTTTGTTTGATCCTGAACATGAAATGAGAGAATTTCAACGTATTGCAAGTAGAATGGAAATGAACTTCATTGAACTTGATAACAAATTGTATCAATGTAAGAAACTGAAAAAGTAAGTTATTTATTAATTGTTAAGTTTTTTATATAGGTTTATTTTATTTTACTTTAATTTAACATTGTGTTTGAAAAAGAGGATACACAAGTAAAGGCCCCATTCGAAGACATAAGTGAAAACTGCAATGAAAGTGAAATTAATACGACAATAATTGTGGAAGCGATGAACAGTATGAAATTTGGGTAAAGCTGCTGGGTACGATAGGATAACAGTTAAAATGCTGAAGGCTGGACAAACCGTGGTAACTAGTCTGCTGTACTGCCTTTTTAACCTTTGTTGGAGGAGTGGTAGCGTACCAGACAACTGGTGCAAGGCCTTTATCGTGCCGCTTTACAAGGGAAAAGGTTCGCAGCAGGACTGTAAGAACTACCGAGGTATTAGTTTACTCAGCATAGTCGGTAAACTGTATGCAAAGATATTGATTAAAAGAGTGACGAATGAAACTGCAAAGATGATATGAGATGGGCAAGCAGGATTTAGAAGAGGCAGGAGATGTATGGATCAGGTCTTTTCATTACGAGGTATAGTCGAAAAATTTTTGGCTAGAAGTCAGAACGTCTATTGCGCTTTTATAGACTTGAAAGAAGCCTATGACAGAGTGGTAAGGAGTGAATTGTGGTCGACATTGTCTATGTATGGGGTGAACGGTAGTTTCATGGGAGCACTAAAATCACTGCTTGTGTCAGAATAAACGGAGCTTGCACGGAATAGTTTAACATCAAAAAGGGTATGATACAGGGAAGTGTGGCTTCGTCATGGCTGTTTAACTTATACATATACGATTGTTTAAAAGATTTGAAAGAGAGTGCGTATAGATTGAAAATGAATGATTTGATCGTCAAATGCCTTCTTTAAGACGATGATAAAGTCATTTTAGCGTTATCTGAAGAGTAGTTGCAGGCGATGGTTAACGTTATGCATGATGCTCTGAAAATCAAAGGGATAAAAATAAATGTAAGCAAAACGAAAGTAATGGTTTTTTAAAGAAAAAAAAATATGACAAATTGTGAAGTTCTGATTGAGGGAAAAAAATTAAACAAGCAAATGAATTTGTGTACTTGGGTTTAAAGTTTACGAGAGACGGAAGGTATGACAGTGACATTGAGCTAAGGGTGTTGACAGGAAAACAAATGAATGGGACACTGCATAGCTTTATAAGCAGCCAGAGGGTGTCAAAAAAGGCATGTCTGGCTGTGCAAAGAGGTGTGTTGCTGCGGAGATGAGTAGTCTGAGAAGTAAAGTTGGAGTGGCTCGGTTGGATAAAGTAAAGAATAGTGAGATAAGAGAACGCTGTGGTGAAAAAAAGATGTGGTTACAACGATAGATAAAGGAATGCTTAGATGGTTTGGACACGTAGAAAGGATGGATGAAGAAAGATTGACGAAACAAATTTATAAGGCAAGTGTGAATGGACAAGTCGGTTGAGGTCGACCTCGGCGAACATCGATCTCGATCAGATCAACATTGTTTTAAAGAGTACCAACAACCGACAAGCATGTATGAGAGCACTAATGAAAGTTGAAGCAAAAAATGTGTGTAAGAACCGGAGCAAGTGGAAGGAAGTGGTCTTTGCCAACCCCTATGGGAAAAAGGCGTGACTATATGTATGTATGTATGTGTTTTTCTATGCCTTAGTTTTTAGATCTGTTTGTAATTGCAGTTGTTTTTTTCTCAATGTGATTAATTTATATGAAATATAAGGCTTACTTTTGAACTAGGAGTTATGAATGTAAAAAATTTTTAATGCTAGTCTTATTAACAATAATATATGGTTTTTTTAAATTATAGAGCTGTTAAAAAAAAAATGAAGAAACAGGAGAAATATGCTAAATTAGTGGAGTCTACGGAATCTTATAACAAATTTGCCGCTGACAATCTTCACCATGTTACAAGGTTTATCGAAAAAACGGATAATTATTGTGAATCATTGGAGAATTTACAAAAAAATATGGATACTAGGCAATCTTTTATTGATGAATTAAAAAAACAGGACGACAAATAACACTGGCGCGATTAAAAAAATGGCATTAATTATACATTAAATATAATGTTAACATAGTTTGTTTATAAATAAAACAATAAAAAATTTATTTGACCTTTTATGCTTGCTGCAAGTTGTTTTTAAAAGCGTTCCTACCTGTTTAAGTAGCGTATTTACTGAGGCACCAAATCGTGTAAACCACTTTTTATCTCTTTACTCTAATGTTTTGGGACTCATTTTTTCGACAGCAGATATCTATTAATGTTTGAAAAGTATATGTGTATAATAAATCCCACCAAAAACATTTTTATGTCAAATGTTGCCAGGACGAAACCATGCGGCTCGCACTGTCAAAAAGTTATCAGATCTCATGTAGAGCCAAACTTTTAACTTAACACGCCCTAACTGTACAAGCTCTAACTTTACAAGGTCTACTTCTTCTTTAGGTGCCGTCTTCGTATGCATATGCTATGCGTATTTTTAATACTGCAGATTTAAACAGTTGGCAATTGTTGCAATTGTACCATTCTCTTAAGTTCTTCAACCATGAATTCCTTCTTTTTCCTATGGATCTTTTGCCCATTATTTTTTTCTGGATAATAAGTTGCAGTAACTAGTATTTATCTTAAGCTCTACACGTTAGTCAAAATATGTGTCTTGGCCATTTCGCTACATTTACGTGGGTGTAAGGTGAAAAATTTATTCACTGTTCATTACTTTTTTGTTATACAATAGTTCTTGTAGTAACAAAATGGCCAAGCCGCATATTGTGACTAAGATGTAAAATTTGTGAAGTTAGTCCTTGTACAGTAAGGGCGTGTAGAGTTAGAAGCTTGGCTATACATGAGATCTGATAACTTTTTGAAAGTACGAGCCGCATGGTCTCGTCTTCTTCTTCTTGAAATTCCGCTCCTATCGGAGATTGGAAATCATCACCACTACTCGGACCTTATCAATCGCCCGCCTGAGAAGTTCTGCCGACGTGCAACCAAACCACTTCCTTAAGTTGCGCAGCCAAGAGATTCTTCTTCTGCCAATCGTTCTCTTGCCTTTTATTTTGCCTTGAATAATTAACTTAAGGATATTGTATTTATCTCCTCTCAGAACATGTCCTAGATATTCTAATTTTCTCCTTTTTACGGTGTTACTAATTTCATTGGCTTTATTCATTCGGCGTAGTACTTCCTCATTTAAAACCTTGTCAACCCATGGTATTCTCAGCATCCTCCTATAACACCACATTTCAAATGCTTCTATGTTCTTGATGTTTTCTTATTTAAGTGTCCAAGCCTTCATTCCATATAATAGAATGGAGAATATATAGCATTTTAGCATTCTGGTTCTCAGTTTTAATGTTATATCTCGGCTGCAGAGTATTTTATTCATTTTTATGAAAGCGCTGCGAGTTACTTCAATTCGACACTTGATTTCTTTTGTGTGTTCTGCTGTTTTAGTTACCCATGTGCTAAGATATTTGTAAAAGGATACCCATTCCAGGTTGTCGTTATTAATATTTATAGATGGCCTATTGTGATTTGTGCTTTGGTTTTTTGAAGTTGCCTTGACTTTGGTTTTGTTTAGGTTCATATCTAGGCCATATTTTCTGCAGAAAATGCTTCTTAACTTAACCAGATGTTGTGGATATTCCAGACTCTTGGCTAAGATAACGGTATCGTCTGCGTATCGCAAGTTGTTAATTCTTTCACCGTTTATAACAATATCACCGGTTTTCTCTGACAGCGCTTTTTTAAAGATGCTTTCACTATATACATTGAACAAGAGAGGCAACAATACACATCCCTGTCTAAGACCTCGACATATCTTAATCTCCTCACTCAGATCTTCTCCGACTTTGACTCGTGCTGTTTGGTGCCAATAGAGATTGGATATTATTCTTATGTTTTTGCTATCGATGTTTTTTTTCTTTAGTATCTCTAGGAGTTTTGGGTGTTGGACTTTATCAAATGCCGTTTGAAAGTCGATAAATCAGATGTACATATTATGATTCATATCTAGGCACCTTTGTCTCAGTACGTTAAGTCCGAAAAGCGCTTCTGTTGTTCCCACGCCCTTCCTAAAACCCATTTGAGTGTCATTGATGTCTTGTTTAATTCGGTTATGTATTATCTTTAAAAATATTTTTAAGGTGTGACTCATTAGGGCAATGATTCTGTAGTCCGAACATTCTCTGGCTTTATTTTTCTTTGGCAATGTCACGAATGTTGAGGCTAGCCAATCAGTAGGAATTCTGCCCGTCTCATAAATGTTAATAAACAGTTTTAATAGAATATCTATGGAGTCTTCTCCGATTAGTTTTAGTAGGTCAGCAGGCATTTCGTCAGGTCCTGCTGCCTTTCCGGATTTACAGTTTTTAATTGCATGTTCGAGTTCTTCCCTTAATATTTCTGGGCCAGTATGCTCCATGTCTGGATTCTCCAGTTCTATCCGATTATCGTTGAAAAGTTCTTGTATATATTCGCTCCACCTTGCCAGTTTGTCTATCTGGTTGTCGTCTCTTTGCTCTCCCAGTTATTTCTTTTACCTTTTTGTGCATATTAAAAAAATCGTATTTGTCTTGATAGGCTTTAACCTCTCGACATTTATCAAGTAGCCATGTTTCCTTGGCCTGTCTCACTTTACTTCTGATGTCATTGTTTATGGTCTTATAGGTTTGCACATCTTTGTTCTTATATTGACTTCCTATCACCATTAGGTCTAGTATCTCCTGTTTCATCCATTCCTTGTTCTTTCTCTTTATGGATTTCAATTCTGCATATCCTACATCCTTCAGTACTTGTTTAATGTTTTACCATTGATGGTCTATAGTGATATTATTGTTATCGTTGTGTCTTAGTTCGTTTAATTTGTCGTTTATGTTCTTTTCAACATTTTTGTACACTACGTTGTCCTTCAGTCTTTTAGGTTCCATACGTTCCTTAGTTGTTTTCCGAACGAGTTTTTTCAGTTTTACATGAATTGCAGCTACCACTGGATTATGATCGGACGCTATGTCAGCTCCTGGATATGTTTTTACTGACTTAATAGTTTTTCTGAATCTTCTACGGATCCTAATGTAGTCAATCTGGTTTCTAATTATACCTGATTTTCAGTCTAACAGTGCTTTCCAAGTATAAAGCCGACGTGGAGGAAGCTGATAGAAGGTGTTGGTTATTATTATGTCTTACCTTTGACAGAACTTGATCAATCTGTCTCCTCGCTCATTGTGAAGACCTAGTCCGAACTTGCCGGTAGAATCAGTCACTTCTTTTTGGCCAACCTTCGCATTTAGATCCCCGATTATAATAATGACTTCGTGTTTCTTGATAGGTTTGATCACTTTAGCTAGATCTTGGTAAAATGACTCTATTTTATCATTGTCTTTATCTGCTGTAGGTGCATATACTTGAATAACATTTACTGGAACTTTATTTGAGGTCAGTTTCAGTAGAACTATGCGGTCTGAGAATGGGACGAAACTGGATACTGTATGCTGCACTCTCTTGTCGACACAATTATTCCTACTCCATATCGATTAGAGGCATCATCATTTCCTGAATAGTACATTGTGCCATTCTTAGTGAAAAGCTTCCCCGACCCTTTCCACTGAACATCGCTTAGACCAAGTATGTTGATATTGAGTCTCGTCATTTCTTAAAAGACGTTATCCACTTTCCCAGGTACATAAAAACTTCTAACGTTCCATGTAGTAATTCTATCGTTTCTATGTGTTACAGTGTTACTATCGTGGTTCTTCCGCTTTTGGGTCCTGTTCTAGTCCCTGGGACAAAAGAGTGCTCGATTTACAGCCGCCCAATCTGGGACAGTCGCTGTAATGCTGATTTTGGTTCACCCCGAGTATTTAATTTTTTACGGTACCACTCATATCTGGGAGGCGTCCTCCTATCCACCACCTGGGGAGGCACCCAATAGGGGTTCAGCAACCCCACACGGGTCTCGTCTAGGCAACATTTTACATACAAATGTTTTTGGTGTGATTTTACTTCTTTTTGTAAGTCTTTTAATTTATTATTTATACAAGGAGTCCCTATATCAAGTACCCTAAGAATTTTGATGATCATCAGTGATTCAGTGACGAAATCGGAGTTTTTTAGATATCCATAAAATCTAAAGTATAAGAGCTATGCAATTGAAAGTTTGTATGGTTAATAAGTCCACCATTGACATCATATACCAAAAATTTTGTTTATTTGGTATAATTCAAACTCAAGTTATGAGGATTCAAAAAAACGACAAATAGTCCAGTCATTATATACATTTGGAAATGCAAATGAACCGAGAAAGCCAAATTTTGAAAATTACGTGGTAGGGGGGCTAAAAAAGCTTACGTTCAAATTGTCGACCAAAACAACCTTGTGGGTTTTCCGCCATCTTGAAAAAAGGGTTAAATTCAGTTTTTTTATCATAACTCGGTTCCCCGTTAAGATACGAAAATTTTTATCGAGATATCGATCAAAAAAACAATAAATTTGGGGAGAAAAAATTGTTTTTCGCCATTTTCTTTTTTCTCGTGAAAGATATCGAAAAATATTTAATATAAAACTTGTAGAGCGTGTTCGGACCTACAAATTTTTTTTTTTATTTTTTATTTTCGAGAAAAATTACGACCTCTAGCGCGCCGCAAAGTCAGTAAGACTGTGCCCGGTATGCTACGAAAAGGAGCAGATGTTCCGGCACGAACACGAGAAAGGGTCTTTTATGCGCCATAGAGGTCGTAATTCTTGTCGAAAATAAAAAAAAAATTGTAGGTCCGAACACGCTCTACAAGTTTTATAATGGACATTTTTTGATATCTTTCACGAGAAAAAAGGAAATGACGAAAAACAATTTTTTTCTCCCCAAATTTATGGGTTTTTGGATCGATAACGATGATCGATACGTGAAAAATGTATAGGACCTTAATTGTAGAATGTACAAAGAGCAACAAAATAGTATTGCATAAAAATTTTCGTATCTCAATGGGGAACCGAGTTATGATAAAAAAAAATGAATTTAACCCTTTTTTCAAGATGGCGGAAAACCCACAAGGTTATTTTGGTCGACAATTTGAACTTAAACTTTTTTAGCCCCCTACCTACCACGCAATATCCAAAATTAGGCTTTCTCGGTTCATTTGCATTTATAACCCGATTTTTCCGACGTAATGACTGGATTAAAAGCGCTTTAAAAAAAGGTAATATTAATCGTAAAAAGGTAGTGGATTAGTTTTTTTTATATTCTATTGTGGGCTGTGTAGGCATAAAATTTTTTAACAAAAAATGTATACTAGGTGAAAGAAATGTAAATGTTCAAATGAAGATTTTTAATATTTTATTTGTGCACAGACTAATTTAAAATATTAAAAAAAATTTTAATTGAATCTTGTTTCATCTAAATATTTCTTAACTTCCCCTGCATAATCTTCCCAGGCTTCTAAATTTTTTTCGACGTGCTTCATGATTCGAACAAAATCATCAATAATTGTGTTAATTTTTTCGATATAGAGAAGTTTTTCAGCAGCCAATTTGTTAAACGCTTCCAATTCCTCCTCCAATCTATCAGTTTCACAGTATTTTCTCATTCTTTGCTCAATTAATCTTCATATTATGTAAAAAAAAAATGTTAAAATAGTATACCAGAAAAAATGCAATGGTATAATATTTACAGTTGTAAAAAAAAGGGTAGGTTTAAACGTTAGTTAAAATTTCAAAAATCTTACCTTCTCACTGTTTTACATCGATGCAAATTATTGTCGAATTCGATAAGACTCTTGTCCATTTTATATGTAAAGTGTTGAAATTCTTGTAATTGTTGCTTATGGTTATATGTTTCGTCCTTTGAATTTTGAGCATTGAAATCTCCTTTTTCACAGACGGAATCTGTTTTTTTCTGCTCCATTTGAATTAAAATTTAAAAAAATATACACATATTTAATACTGTCAATTAAAAGCCATTGACTGTTGCCATTATGTTTTTCTTTTGTTTCTGTAATATTAATAAATGACTACTCTAAGGTGTCTAATGCTTTATGGTTTAAAGGCTAACAATAAAATTTAAGGTCACCCATGAGCCAATAAAGAGAGATCTGTATCGAACATTTTTCGTTTATTCCTATAAAAGTAGGGTTAAATAAAGTGAATTCAAACAAACTTCTGTCAAATTTAAATCAGCTTGTCAGGTATTAACTCCGTGAAGGTGTTTGGTAGAAGGTTGTGTTCCCCGTTTTAAATATTAAATATTTGTTTTATCTTTGATTTTTTAATTGTATAAAAGTCTGTGTTAGAGGTATTAAAAAAGGTAGTCTACAAAGCATCAACAAAACACACTTTTCTCGTCTATTATCGGAGAACGAACTAATTTCAGTTATATGTACTAACGTAATCATTGTTAATAAGGATAGTAACTACACATTTTATTTAGGGATTCCTGACCTGCAAATTACACAGTTAATACTGCCGTGATCAGCTCCAGGAAAAAGTAAAAAAAAAAGTGGTATATAACATACATACATAAAGTCACGCCTTTTTCCCATAGGAGTAGGCAGAGACCACTTCCTTCCACTTGCTACGGTTCTTACACACATCTTTTGCTTCCTCTACTTTCATCAGTGCTCTCATACATGCTAGTCGGTTGTTGGTACTCTTGACCTGGCCTTTCTTCAAAACAATGTTAATCTGATCAAGATATGTTCTCCGAGGTCGACCTCTACCGACTTGTCCATTCACACTCGCCTTATAAATTTGTTTCGTCAATCTTCCTTCATCCATCCTTTCTACGTGTCCAAACCATTCCTTTATCTATCTTTGTAACCACATCTTCTTTTACACCACAGCGTTCTCTTATCTCACTATTCTTTACTTTATCCAACCGAGTCACTCCGGCTATACTTCTCAGACTACTCATCTCCGCAGAAATAATCCTATTTTTGAACCATCACAACAAACCTTTTAATCCGAGTACATCACAACATCTAACAGCAAAACACTTCTACAACGAAATGAAGTGACGCAAACTATAATGGATACTTCAAGCCAATTAAAACATACTTCTGACTCAAAAAATACAAAGCGAAATTACAACTCCTCCGAACCCTACTGCAGATGACCCATTTAAAGCACCTACACCGATTAGAAAGAAACCGAAAACCCAAATAGGTAAAACAGTTAACGAAGATCTTACTAGCTGCACAAACTCCTTCTTTAAAGATATTTCCGATAATGGGTATTGGACTCAAGAGGAATTCATTGACTTCTTCGAAAACGCAAATAGTTCCCAATATACGCTTAGCTTAGCTAAAACCTATACAAAGGACATAGAAGGATTACTAGACTTTTTAACAAAAATATACCCATTGTTAACTCCTAAATATCTCAAATTACTCTGGACCAAAATAAGAAAGAAAATTTCCAAACAACATACCTCGATCCATATAGTAGTGATTCTTCTACACCTTCAAGAAACACATTTCAAAGAAAACAAATATTATGACTTTAAAAATTTTACCTCTTTTGTTAAAAACAGAACCAATGTAAAAATTTCTGGAGGGGTTGCCACCTATGTCCATATTTCATTTGAAGCTGACATAATTCCCATAACAACCGACCTGGATTCAGTGGCTATCACGTTAAAAGGACCAAATAAAATAAGTCTATGTAATATTTATATTCCTCCCGGAAAAAAACCCATTCACTAAAGAGCTTACTGGTTTACTGGTACAAATTCCTCATTCTCGAATTATATTAGGAGACTTTAATGCCCATAACTTCCTCTGGGGTGCCAAAAAAGTGGATTCTCTGGGACTTAAGATCGCACAAATTGTAACGAATCATAACATGAACATCTTAAATGATGGACGTAATATAATATTTAACATCTGAAGTGAAGGAGGCTTTTCAATAGATCTAACTTTTTGTGACCCCAACTTACAACTATTATTATCCTGGGAGGTCACATCCTACTTATATGAAAGCGATCATTATCCGATAGTAATAACGAACAACAACTATATTTTACCAGATGTACCTACCAACAAATGGCGATTAAAATCTGCTAATTGGCCCCTTTTCTGCTCCTTAATCTGTCGGTCAATTTCTCAACTAATACCTGCTCCTGATGTTGACACAGTCATTAAAAGCAAAATATCAGGATTTGTAAATCTTGTAACTTAAGCAGCACACAACTCCGTAGGCCCCATAACTACCCCAAAAAAATAACTTGACATCCATCTCAAGAAAATCAACTAGAATTCAAGAAATTAAGAGCCCATTCTAAATTCATACCAAAAAAAGTAAAAGGGAATCATGGAAAAATCTTTTGTCTATTCTAAGCTCGTCAACTCCTACATTAGAAATATGGAAAACATTCAAGAGAATGTATGGGAAAAGATCACCTAACTCAATACACTACCTTAAAGGGAATAATATAATCTAATCATCAAATGAACAAATACTGTCAGTTTTGGCTAACTCATATATGAGTAACACTCAAGTGACAATCATCTAACCAACAAGTTGTTAAGCCAAAAAAAGAAACCTGGACAATCTCCAAATCAATATAGAGAAAAATAACAACTCACCCTTTAACGTAGAAACCAATCCTGGACCTGACAATATTCCAGCAGTGTTTTTAAAATCTTTACCAATCGAGGAAAAAAATTATCCTTTAGAAATTTATAATTTCATCTGGACAAAACGTATTTCCCACAGACTGGCATAAATCCTAAAAAAAAGTTTTAATAAAATACTTAAAATAAGCAAATCTTATATTTGGGAGGTTCAAAGTCACGCGTCGCCACTGAAAATATTTAATATTTTTCCCTCTAGCTCCAATAATAGCCTTTAATGCGCAAAAGATCTTTGATTAAATCTTGCGGAATTCGATCCAATTCCTCCAGTGCAGCGGTTCTTAATTCTGCAATTAAGTTGGGAGCTGGATTTTGTGCTCATATAATTCTTTTCAGCATTTCCTAAAGATTTTTATAGGATTTGCGTCAGGGCTATTTGCTGTTCACTCAATTGCTGTAATTTTGAGATCCTTAAGGTACAGGATTACTGCTCTTGCGGTATGGGCTCTTGCATTAACACAAAATTACCGTATCCAATTAAACTGATATGAGGTAAAACATTTATCCTTTAATTTACCTCAACGAGCTTTGTGCGACTCTCCCAACTAATGCCTGCCCATAACATAGTGGAAACACCACCGAAGCTAACATTTTGTGCAAGATACGATCTGCAAAACGTTTCCCTGATCTTCTGTATACACGACTACGTCCATCGGGCTTCCATAACTGTCTTTTTTTGTCTGTAAAGAGAATTTTTAGGAATAAATAATAAAGTAAATAAATAAAACAGGGATTAATGAAATAATAATAAATACGAAATAATAAGATATAATAATATAAACCGACTAAGATTAATAAATGGCGAAGTTATCATAAAACAAAATAATTTTATGTAGGTATCTGTGGTGATAACTTGCCACGTCTTTTTTTTGGTTCTCTAAAGAGTACTCTGCTAGTGGTCTCTCTACTGGCAAATTATGCCCGAGCTCAGCCGTAGAGGGTAGAAGAAAAAAATCTAAAAGTGAGCCGCGCCACCGACTTAAAACGGTACAAGCCGGAAACCCCTAGGTCTTGTAGGCACCAGCAGAGCCACGCGAAAAACAACAAACAATTATGGTGAACTAGATAAAAAAAACTATATTTACAATTACTGCAATATATTAATTAAGTAAAAATGATGTTCTGATTTTTTACAATAAATTCTGTATTTTCGTAAAGTGGTTTAAACGAATTTAATACACTTTCTTAAAATAATATTTAAATTAATTATAACAATCTTCCAGACAGTAATAAAAACCTAATGAGGTACAAAAGAGAATTAAAATAACAAAAAAAAAACAACAACAAGAAAATGTTCACAATATTTAAAATTTCGAAAGTAATTGGTTTTATATAAAATTCCTGATAGCAAAAGATTAACACAACAAAAAAAAGGAAATACCAAATAAATGGACTTGCTACAAAAATAATATTTTAAAACCCTTACAATATCCACATAAATTATATTCAGTGATATATAAATTCAGATTCAGCTTGGAGCCGGTACAAATTTAACGAAAAATAATTTGGTTACTTTTAAATTATTGAAAACTTTATTGGGACGTCACTGGGAGCAGGTACAAATTAAATGAGAATAACTTGTTACTTTTAAATTATTGAAAACACTTAGATCAAGCACATAACTGATAAGTTGATAAAATTAAATTCCATACCATGTAACCAATTGAAAACCTCACTGAGACGTCACGGTAACATCGATGATCCAAGAACCGAAAAACCAAATAGTATTATCAATAATTTCTGCTAAAATTACCAGGCAAGTCTTTATAACGCTGAAATTTATCGTCGATGTGGATGGAACGGCACGTGGTACTTCACGATGGCTTCACTTCATCAAATCCCACAAGTGGTGATCTTAACTCGACACCAATATCCAAAAATATTCACCACATAAACACGACAGAATGGTCAAGTTAAGAATTAAATGGTTTATCTTCCTAATCCAATAAAGATGGCCCCAAATTCAGCCAGATATGGAAGAAGAAACCGTGGAAGTTCCGCTCCCGTGTTAATATTCAACCGTTCCAAAAGCTCTCAACCGACTTCCACCACTGCCACCAAACGAATCCTCCACCTTCCTCGCTCCCAGACCGGACATCAAGAAAATGTCCCGGGACACGCGTCAGCCAACCTTTCCATGTATAAGTCCCTAGTTCATAAACGCGCTCGTTCGCATCAGTTGCCAGCCCAAGCAAACCAACAATAATATATCTAACAACACACTACAATCGAGGCCAATAATCAAGGCGAAGTCCAATAAGAGAGACAAAAAAGTCACAGCTATTAATAATCGAATTCTATCACTACTATAGGCAACACTATATACAACGAACCCAAATGCAGACTATTATAATAATGAAACGGCAGATAGGAGAAGAAAATAATAGGCACGTGACAAACTATTCATTGTTAGTAAGGATAGGTATTCACGCGTTAATCACCAAAATAATAATTAACATTCACTTTACTGAAAAATGAAGGGGAGACCGGGGCAAAGGAGTCCCCCTAAGGTTCAACTTCACATATTTCCTGTACAGTGACAATTAACAAACTGACGTCTTCCATATGTGTTATATATCTATGCGTCAACCATTACCCAAATTTCTAGATTTTTCCATAAACATGAATCTAAGTAAATTAGGTTATATAACTTTATGCAAAAGGATCGTTTTACCCCGCCATATGGGGTAAAACGATCCCATATGCAAATCAAATGGAGAAACAATTTAATCTTCATAATGAAAAATTCCTGTAATCAAAATTCAAGAAGCAAATGTCAGGTCGTGTATTTATATGGATTTATTATAAAAAAATGAAGAACAATAAAAAATTATTTACATAGGTCACATATGAAGATATCATCATATTAGTCAATTCCAGCACAGGCATCATGTGCCCATAACTTACACAGGCTGCATCTAATGCATCCTTCTCACGATGCTGATTTGGAATATGACTCTCCACAAATCGAACAATCTGCATCATCTTCTTCTTCAGAGTTCCTGGTTTTCGATTTTTCATCTGCCTTTGATATTTTTCTCTTAGGTTTTTCTTTAATGTTGAGTTTCCTTTTCACTCTATCTGCTGATTGCCTTTTTTTATTTGCATTCTCTCTTTTTTCTTTGGTTGCATTTTTCTTCAGTTTCGGCTTCTTCTTTTTTCTTTATTTTTTCTTCTAATTGGTTTTTATTAGGACTGCTCGTTAAAACTGCATATCTTCCAGTCTTTATTTTCGTCGCATATCTTGGATTCAACATTTTAGGAATCGGTCTAACATCAGAAGGACTCACAAAATTAAAACCTGTTTTTGATGGTGGCTGAGTAAACTTTGGAGTGAAGTTAAGCTCTGGATTTTGAGAACAACTGGTGCTGGGGATATTTAATACAACTATGCTGCATGGTTAATCATCAATCAATGGTTCTAAATCACTTTTTCTTTTTCTCCTGCAGGTATGTTCTCGGGCCTACTTTCATCGGTCACCTTAGCTGCTACAAAATCAATTTCACTGAACAAGTTACCATCAAATGCCATGATACCAGTTTTTTTGAACCCATTAATGGCATTCTCAATGTGCTTATTTGAAAAACAGAAATTGTTCTGCCCGGATAATTATTCATCCATTTCTCTAGAGCTTAATCCTGATAACGGCTGAAAGGAAATATAACCCCGACATCTAGAAGCTGCAGACGATGTGTCGTGTGAGTGGGAAGACACACAATAGTCACATGATTTTGTCTTTCTTTCTCGATGACATTTAAGTTTTTAGTATGTGAATTGTGTCCATTGAGTAATAGAACCACATGATCCTCGACAGTAGGTTTTGTATGAGACAAAAAATGGTCAAACCATTCTGTAAATATTGATCCAGGGAAAGCACCATCCTTCAACTCCTCTGTCATTCTTTGGCGTAAGAATATAAATAAAGGTGGGATGAAATTACCTTCTGCAGAAGCGCAAATCACAGCATTAGTAGAAACTCCTCGCTCTGCTGATGTAAAACGAGCAACTTGTTTACGACTTGCGAGTACTTTGGAATTTCTTCCTGGTACTGTGTTTCATCAACATTAAATATTCGATGAGCTGGAATTTGTTTGTCGACCACTTCAGGCTTTAAGAGCTTGTAAAACTTTTGGACTACTGGTTTATTGAAGCCGCTTGTTTGACTGCTGAAGTAGATTTTAAAGCTCTCAGAGTCAGGTTGGGATGCCTTTTTTTAAAAGCAGTAAACCAGTCTTCGCCAGCAGCTTGTTTATTCTTCGAAAAAGGATGGTTGATGTTATTTTTTCAGCAAGCTGGTAAGCTAAGCAACGGACGCCTCGTGTACTTAAACTGTACATACAGGTTTCCATCTCTAGAATGTGTTGCACTAATTTTGCTTCTTGATTGTCATTTAAAACGCATTCAAAACGTCCCAATTTTTTTTATTAGGGTTGTTCGTATTATTCAAACGACGTTTCAGTGCCATTACATTCACTCCAAATTCTCGAGCAGCTGTTTTCTTCTGTGCACCTTCTTTCACAGCTTCAATTGCCTTATTCATAGCTTCAATACTCCATGAACGTCGCTCGGTCTTTTTTACATAAGTGCGCACCATTACTGACCATCTGTCCTGTAAAAGAAAAAAAATTAAGTGACAGAATTCTTATGTGGGGTAAAACGATTCCTTTGGGAAAATCATCCGGATCGTTTTGCGTCATCAGCACACTGTACATTTCATATAACCTCAAAAATTGCAACTAGGAAAACTAGGATAAATAAATAGTAGAATATATGTTTCACTGTATACTCTTTCATGCCTCACATAAAGAATTGAAATTAATATGTTTCCATGCACACAGAGTGAAATAAATAAACCCCTTACCTTACATCAGAAGCCGTAAAAATTTATTAATATTCGTGATGCGACCACACGACATCGACGGTCAATTTCAACTACTTCCAGGGAATCGTAGATCCATAGGGTAGCCTTTGCATTATTTGAACGAGTACATGCGCATTAGATAGAGCGGTATTATTAGAGGAATCGTTTTACCCCGAGGGATCTCATTGCTCGGGTCTTCCCAAAATGTGTCTAAAATATGCTGTAAACAATTTTTAAATGTTTGTCAAATTGTTTAAATATGAGCGGATAAACATAAAGCTACAAAAAAATTAAATAATTTGTTTGATTAATTTATTTGTGCATCAACTGAACTAGACATTTACATATTTAATTTACATATTTATAAAGATTTTTTAAAAGCGTAATCTTCATATAAGATCTGTTTCTTTTTCTTTTTAATGAACGTACGCCTAATTTTGATGTTTTCTTCAAACTGTTCAGCAGTATAATCAGGAAAGGGATTATTTTTTTTGGAAACTTGGTTTATGTGGGAAATTCCTTCGGTAGCCTGTTTATTATAAGATTCACATACGCTTACCAACTTGGAATCTTCTTCTTTTTGTTCTATTGTGCGTTCCACTGCTCTGAAAAAAGTAAAAAAATAGTTGAACTAAGTAGGCACAAGAATGTTTAACAAAAGTTTATACTTTTTAAAACAATGGTAAATTAAAATCAAAAATCGACCTATTTCGGGATTTTTTTACATTACTGTTTATTTAGCTAATAATGAATTTATGGGTTACTTTATGAACAGTCAGAACGTTAAAAAGGGCACGTCTAGCTGTGAGCACACGTCACTACACTTTTGTATAGTAGTAAATGTTGGTTTTGAAAAAAGCAAGGTAAGATCAATCTGTGGAGATGAGTAGTCTGAGAAGTACTTATAGCTGGAGTGACTCTAATAGATAAAGTGAAGAATTGTGTAATAAGGGAACGCTGTGGTGTGAAGGAAGATGTGCTTACAAAGATAGATAAAGGAATGCCTAGATGGTTTAGACACGTAGAAAGTATGGATGAAGGAAGATTGACGGAACAAATTTATAAGGCGAGTGTAAATAGACATGTCGATAGAGGTCGACCTCGGCGAACATATCTCGATCAGATCGACATTGTTTTGAAAGAAGGTCAGGTTAAGAGTACCAACAACCGACGAGCATCTATGAGAGCACTGATGAAATTAGATGAAGCAAATGATGTTTGTGAAAGCCGTATCAAGTGGAAGGAAGTGGTATCTGCCTACCCCTACGGGAAAAAGGCGTGACTATATGTATGTTTATGGACGCACTGTATATCTCGAAGAAATGGCTTAAACTTTCAAATATTGTCATTACCTTTTTTCTTTTTTACAAATATACACGTCTTCATCCAGATCAGCAATTTTCATCCTTATCCTGTATTCAATATGTTGTGATACAAGTAATTCTGAGTCTAAATTTATTGGTTTATCTTCACAATCTTGAATTTTGGAAACTCCATCACCGCAAGCAACATCGTTTTGTCGTCTCATTTCACTTTTATAATTTTGCAAAAAACCTAAATCATTGTCAAAAAGAAATAAATGTCTAAACAGAAACTTATGATTAATTTTGTTATTTGGGCTTTCCTAGTAGGCGATACATAAGTACCTACATAAAATCACAGATGGTGTATTAATCATTGTACGTTATACCGTTGTCTAAAGTTTAATGGTTATTCAATCTTAGGGGCTTTTCATTGGATGACGATGGGGTCGATTAATAAATGACGCCATTAAGGTGGTGTCTGAAAAAGAGATAAAAGAGTAAGATGGAAACATCAGGAGAGATCCACACGTAGATATTAAATTGACACAATACAGGCATTTCATTGGCTGCCGATTACTTTATGTCATGGCCTCATAGCCAAATTGAAATATTAAATACGCTCTTTAGCTATTTTTGGTAAACGTCAACGTGTATGCCTGACAGTTTTTATCAGAACAGTACTTTCATTAGTTTCATTTGTAATTATTGTGGTTAATTACATTTTTTAGAAGTTGGAATATTATTTTTAATTTATTTATTTATTTTGATAATTATAAACATGCCAAGGTATAGCGAAAAAGAGCAAGCGTTAGTATTAAAACTGCTTGCTTATTTCCAATTAGAAAAACAAGCCGGTAAAACTCTATTTCCCGTAAATGCTGTACATGAGGTAAGTTTTACATCTTAAAGTTTAGTAAAAATTCATTGATGATCAATTAATTTTAGCGTGTTTCGGCCGCCTTAGGAATATCGCTATCGACTGTAGGACGATTGGCAAATGAAGTTATTCAAACAGATCGTGAATACTCATCTAAAATGTTCGATTTTGTGAGCGTTAGCCGTGGTCCCAATATTCGGAAGAAATATGAACATGGTATCAGGACTTGTATGTACAGAATGTTTAGTCAAGGTTGGTATTTAGTAATTGGTATTATGAAGTTCGAATTGTTAGAAATTGCCAAGAAACATGTACCAGATAAAGTATACAGGTATGTTATGATATGATATATTTTAATAAGATATTAAAAATGTATATTTTACAGATTAGATAGATTAGCTCTTTTACATGGCCATCGTGTGTTGAGACTGCCTCCATATCATTGCCAGTTCAATCAAATTGAACTTGTTTGGTCTGAGTGTAAACGGTATTACGATGCAAAAATAACTTCGGTTGGACGTATTACTGCAGATACTGTAATTAGTGTTTGGAAGGAAGCTCTTCAACAGGTTTACTGCAAAGTTTATTCTTATGCTATGGTTTATAATTAACATGTAATTTTAGATTACACCAGAAAATGAAAGAGGTATGTAGACCATACAGGAAAAATTATTGATGAATAATGGGAGACTAAAAAAAACATTGATGTAAGTAATATCTCTCCTGTAATCATTGATTTAAACGAATCGGATAGCGAATCAGATTGGGACTTGTGAAAAGAAAACTCCGCATAATAAACGTGTATTGTATTGTATTCAAAAATGGCTGTTGTTCTACAAGTTTAACGTTACCAGTTTTCTTAAATTTCAATTATTTCCAAGGTTATTAGTTTATCGAATAAAACTTATGTGATTTTTTAAACAGATCTAATTTCTTATTGTAGGTTTCATCCGGCAAGTGATTCTTATTGTCTTATAATTTTTATATAATTTTTGCAATTTATTTACTAATGTTACATAATTTATGATAATAAATATCAATTCAAAATACATTTTGTTTTACTTTGTAATGTTTTGATATCACAATTCATATTAATTTTAAAGCCTTTTCCTATTTGGCTGAATACGATCCTGACAACTGTCAAAATTTTGTAGAGTCGCCATCAAATGTCATGAAGTAATCAAAGACATGCCGAAAACATGATATGACGTCATATTTGGTGACGTACAACTGAAAGGCTATGCAATGAACTAACTGTACATCTGATATTTAACACATTCGAATGCAAACTTTGACTCGTTTTTAATTTAGTTGAATATTGTATCATTGATAACACTCTGCACTTTGCTCTCGTGCTTAAATACAAATTCGTTTAGCAATATCTCAACTAATTTTCATCTTAGAAAAATAAAAAAAAACAAAAAAATCTTAATTTTTTGACTTAGTTTTCGAATTATTTAAAAGAAACTAATTTTTTTATGTTGGTGCTAAAATTTTTTCTAAAATAAACATCCGAAACCGGTCAAACTTATGAATTATATTTTAAATACATAAATAAACGCGAAAGACCTCAACAACAGCTCATTTATAAGGTCTTTTTAAGTACTTTAAAAAGTTATCATACATTTTTCTTAAAAAGTTAACCTTTTTTGCTATTTAACGCTGAATGATTTATTTAATCTTTTGACTTAACGAAATAACTTAACTTGAAAAACTTTTTGCTCATCCTTCTATCGATTTTTGTGGTTATTTTGAATACAATAATTTTCACCCCCGGCATAGGAAGGCAACCACCACAAGAGTAAAAGGCATCGGTATCATAAAACTTTTTAATTTTGAGCTATTTTCTACTGTTCAAATTTCACATCAATCAATTCACTGGGAAGAAATTCGTAGTTAAAATGCTCCATTTATTGGATTATAAGTAACTGTTGAATATTTATCTGGTTGTCGTGTTGTGGCAATTTCCAAATAGGTACATTTAAAACAAAATACCTTTTGTTAAACTTTAAATTTCAAAAATTGGAATAAAAAACATTGCTGTATAATTTGAAAAGTATTTTGTGATATGAATATAGACGTATCTTTTTTTAAAACTTTGGTTTCACCTGGATTCTAGAAGAAGCCTGTATAGGTATTATCTTAATTTTATTAGTAAGATTACTTATCTACACTTATTTTGTTATTATCATGTACAAAACAGTGAAACAAAGTAACATTTTAATGGAGTTTTAAATCATATTAAGCTTGAACTTTCAGTGATTATTTTTAAAATCTTCACAAGGCCAATGATTTGTTTTAGCCAGCCATAGCAATAGGAAAATAGTTTGTAAGTAAACATTACGTAACTAAAACCAAAAACTCAGGAAAGAAGGAATTTCTTGCTCGAGAACAATCATACTAGAAAAAATTTTTCTCGTACAAGAATACTATCTTGAAAAATTGTTTTTATCCAACTTAATAATTATTAGGGATAAGTATGTATTTGAAGATTGAAAGAAATCACTTCTTAACAATACATTAAAATTGGTGATTTATTTTTCAGGTTCATTGTCTCATATATGATAAGTTTATAAATGTTTAATAATTTTACTTTGTGGGCTCTTGGTATTGTATAAATTGTACAATGGCCCAGGCTTTAATTGACTATGATTTCAATGACAACTCCGCCTGCATAATCGCTGGGTGAACTGAGTAGCTCAGTGGTTATGTTGCCGGTCGTAAGCCCGGAAAAGGAGGAAGGTTGTCGGGCCAGGCTAGCCCCCTACCCCACGTTAAAAAGGTATTGCGGCTCATAGAACCGATACTCTGCCTCGGAATAGCACTGATTTACGGAAAACGACCCACGCAAGAAAAAGGATAACGACTTGGAAAAAAAAATGTGATGCGCTTTGCCATGTGGAACATAAAAACATTTAACAACAAAGATCAAGAAATGAGAAAGGTAAAGGTCAAATACAATATAATGACTACCTAGTGATCTACAGCGGAGTAGAAAAACAAACAAGGACAAAGGAAGGAGTAGCAATCGCGGTATCTAAGAAGTATCAAAGTAATATACAAGAGTGCAATTACGTATCTTTACGAATATTGGTTGCAAAAATGAAAGCAGAAGACCAAAAATTGAATATAGTGTCAATCCATGCACCTGAAGATAATAAACCAAAACAAGAAAGAGAATTCTTCTATGACCAACTCCAAAATACAGTCCAATCATTACTATAAGACCAACAAATAATAATACTTTAACGCCCGTTTCGGAAATGAAATAATCCCCGTGATCAAGCAAAGGTTCAATGAAAGCATATTAGATGATAATGAAGAACTTATGATCAATCTTTGTACATTCAATGAGTTACGAATTAACAACACATTTTATAACCACAAGGACCAATATAAATTCACGTTCGGCATGACTAGAGGCCACAGGTCTACAATTGACTATATTGTTACTAACAGACACATCCATCCACTGCAAATACAGGACGTCAGAACGCTGAACTCTGCCGATGTGGGAAGCGATCACAGTTTGTTACTTGCAAAAATTAAAATAAAATTTGCACCTCAAAAGGACCCAGTAGATGCAACTCAAGAATCAAAAATTAAGATCGAATCACTCTGGGACTTATCAATTAAGCAACTATATGAAAGAAGGCTGAATGCGAAAATTTAAATAAACCCAATAAAAGAAGAGGATAGTATAAATGCTTCATAGAAGAAACTAAAGACCAATATTAAAGAATATTAACACTAGAACCCCGTGGTTTCGTCCAGAAATTACGGAAAATGCAAAGAAAAAAAATTGCATATCTTACCTACAGAACATTACGAACGTCAGAGTCATATGAAAGGTATAAACGAATCCAAAACGAGACAACAGCACTAGTAAGATAAACAAAAAACCATCACTGGGAAATTTTCTCAAAGCGAATGAAGGAAGACTACTATGGACTCCAAAAATAAATCTGGCGGTTTATTAGGACTCAAAGAAAAGAGATCAATGAGCTAGTGAAAACAAATCAGATATCAAGGGAAACCTGGATTAATTATCTGACGGAACTATATAAATTAAAAAAATCTGAGAATGAACTAAATACACTCGAAATCGTAACAAATGACAACACACAAATTGAGACAGACGATGTAAATATAGTTCTTCGAAAGCTCAAAAATAGGAAAAGCCCAGGGCAAGATGGTATCCCAAACGAATCACTTAAATATGGTGGTCAAAGTCTTATACAGCAGCTAACGTTTCTTATTCGAAAAATTCTCTACCAACATAGGATACCCGACGAATGGCGAACTAGCATCACTATCCTTATGTTTAAAAAAGGAGATAAGAAATTGCCTTCAAACGACCGAGGCATAAATCTCTTAAGCACTGCACTGAAACTAACAACAAAAGTTATAGCAAACAAAATTAATAACCTAACACTCTTAGCAGATTAACAGCAAGGATTCAGATCGGGCAGATCATGCACAGATGCGGTTCTTGTCATAAGACAGATAACGGAAAAGTCAATTGAATACAACATACCAGCATACATGTGCTTTATTGATTTGGAAAAATCGTTCGATCATGTGCGGTTGAGAGACGTTATACACCTTCTTTACAACAGGAAAATCCCACATAATCTTATCAAAACCATAGAAAATATAAACAAAGGAAATCAAATTCAAGCAAAAATAAATGGGAACACGACCGAACCAATAGCTGTGGGCCAAGGATTCGACAAGGGGATTCTCTGAGTCCTCTGCTCTTTAACATCATTATGAACGAAGTAATAAGCAAAGTACGTTTACTGAAAGGATACAGGATGGATGACCGTGAAATTACCGTTATATGCTATGCCGATGACGCAGTACTAGTTGCTGAAAATGAAGACGATCTGCAGCGACTATTACATCGATTTAACTGCACTGCCAAATCACTTAATATGGTAATATCGGCCCAGAAAACTAAATGCATGACGACATCAAAAACGCCATTAAGTTGCAAACTGGAAGTTGAAGGCAAAGTTATCCAACAGGAAATGGAATATAAGTATCTGGGCATAGAAATCTCAGGCTATGGTGATGTTGAGACGGAGGTGAGAAAACAAACAACGAAGGCAACAAGAATAGCAGGATGCCTAAATGACACAATATGGCAAAATAAAAACATTAAAATAGAAACCAAATTAGGAATTTACAAGGCAATAGTAAGCCCAACTATGACATACACGACAGAAACTCGACCAGACACAGCGAGAACTAAACAACTTCTAGAGACAACCGAAATGAGAGTACTTCGTAGAATAACTGGAAAGACGATCTTGGACAGAGAAAGAAGCGAGAATATAAGAAGGACATGCAAGGTAGAAAACATCAATGAGTGGGTTCTCGGCAGAAATAGGAGTGGAATGAGCGCATCAGTAGAATGGACAACGAAAGAATAGTCAGAACAGCACGCGACAAATCACCAATGGGTCGCAGGAGTTTAGGACGCCCCCGAAAAAGATGGAGCGACAACTTAGCAGTGCAATAGGCAGAGGGACGATGAAAAGAAACAGGTGATCCACCTAGATTTAAGAAGAAAGAAGAAGAATATTTCAATGACCATGGTTATACGAATCTAAAATGATAATAGGTCAAAGATAAAAATATACCTATAACTTTGTATCTGGCCAATAAATCTAGACTATATCAATCTAATTAATGAGTTGTATTTGAATTTTATAATTTGAACAATGAAAAACAATGGAAATGAGTCATTATAGTATTTTTTTTGTACACACATTTAATTTACATTGCATATCATTTATAACATTTTATAATGGCGGGAAAATCACTTTAGGGTTTGTCTTTCAATTTTTCTATGAAAAGTTTCCAGAATTCTAAATTTTCTTCAAAGGGTTTTAAAAAATTAGACGAGCCTTCAAGTTTTTCTATGACTTTTTCAACAAAACGCAGTCCTTTTTGAGCTAATTTACTATACTTGTAACATAAATCTGCTATTTTTCTTTCTTCTTCTAGACGACCCATTGTACGTGCTATTGTTCTGCATAAAATAAATAACACAAAACAGTTAAAACATTTTAAATGAGAAGTTTAAAAAAAAAACAAGTAAAAAGTTTTTCTCCAACCACAAGGAATTTCTTGAAACTTTAAAAACCAAATGAATAATTCATAAGGGGCCACCCAAATTACTTCACATGAATTTCATGATTTTTGAAATCACCCACTTCCGTTCATGGATAGCCCCTAATTGTTTTCTTTTTGGCGTTGTAGATTAAAAAGGTAATTTCTAGCTGAATATACAGAAAAATCCGAATATTTTGTGAACGAATCTTGTTAGAATGTACAATAAAGAAATACTTTCACACATGCCCTGCTACAAGGAAAGACTAAGAATCCAACTGTACTGGATTCTGGACGATAGAGGGCCCCACCCAATACATAGGTTACATAAAAATTATGATGTACCTACCCAAATACGCTTACAAAACTTAGCTAGAGCGGACAATTACTTGCTGCTACTATAATATAATAACTACTTTACGCAAAACTAGGGACTAATAGGGCCCCCATAAGAATCGGAGCAACTGTCATCGGGCCTACTTACACAATAACAACATTACACCGCATTAACGCTGCTGATTTAGTCTTTAAGAAAAAATTTAATTTTATTGCTTCATTTTGAATACAAAAAAAATGTGCTACCGGATTAAAAATATCACCCTCTCTTGTACTTGCAATTATTATTTTTTTACAAAAGGTTTGTCATTATTTAATTTAGCTACTTGTTATTGTATTAACATACATAAATACATATAGTCACGCCTTTTTCCCGTAGGGGTAGGTAGAGACAACTTCCGCTACGGTTCTTACACACATCTTTTGCTTCCTCTACTTTCATCAGTGCTCTCATACATGCTCGTCGGTTGTTGGTACTCTTGACTTAGCCTTTCTTCAAAACAATGTTTATCTGATCGAGATATGTTCGCTCAGGTCGACCTCTACCGACTTGTCCATTTACACTCGCCTTATAAATTTGTTTCGTTAATTTTCCTTCTACGGGTCCAAACCATCTAAGCATTCCTTTATCTATTTTTATAACCAATTCTTCTTTTACCCCACAGCGTTCTCTTATCTCACTATTTTTTACTTTATCCAACCGAGTCACTCCGGTTATACTTTTCAGACTACCCATCTCCGCAGCATTAATCCTATGTTCATGCTTTTTCTGCCAAACCCAGCATTCACTACCATACATAAGTGTAGGAACCAGTGTATTAAGTATATGTATGTAACAGAGAAATTTAAAATATAGTTTTAACATAAAATGCAACATTATCTGAATCAAATTTAATTTTAAATAGACCCTATTTCAATTTAAAAAAAAAATAAACAATTATTTTTACCTTTTTTTATCTTTACAAAAATATAGTCCATTTTCAGTTGAAATAAGGGTTATTTCAATTTTACTGGAATATTGATTAAACTCTTTGTTCACAAAGCAAGAATTGTGCGATTTGCCTTTTTTATAATCGAAGTCTCCCCTACCACCATCAAGAATTTTTTGTACTTTTTCCATTTTACTTTCAAAATTTCGAACTTTTTTGACAAATTTTTTTAATATTATCAGTCAAAAGTCATTATCTGTCAAGTAAATTAACCATGATTACAGTCAACCTTCTTGAAAGACGATGCGTAACTACTATTAGCTTTAGGGTAAATTTTAAAGGAAGCGCCAAATATTATTAGAGTAGGATTGTAGTAAAAAAAACAATAAACTTACTGTTCACAGTTCACGAAATAAAATCACTGCAGTTACACGTTTTTTCACAATAAATCCTCAAGGTTATATCTACTACATTTCTTTGTACTACGCAAGTAGTTGAAATTTTCAATAAGTAACTACTTTAGTCGACAATAATATTAAATTCTTTAACACTGCATACTTCAATTCGTCTACAATTGCTACATTCATACCATACCGTTTGTCTACACCAGCGCCTTTCTTGAAGGATACTTTTTTAAGTTTTCTACCATATGAGATGACTCTCCTTACCTCTACCCTCCATAGTAAGTACATAAAACTACTGTCAAGTGTCTAAATGGACTAAGGGTTTGTTTTATGAAGGGTAGAGGTAAGGAGAGTCATCTCATATGGTAGAAAACTTAAAAAAGTGTCCAGCTGTAAGCTATAAATAACAGTTCAAAAACCTTTCAGAATGGCGCTGGTGTAGACAAAGGGTATGGTATGAATGTAGCAATTGTAAACGAATTGAAGTATGCCGAGTTAAAAAATTTAATATTTTTGTCGACTAAAGTAGTTACTTATTGAAAATTCCAACTACTTGCGTAGTACAAAGAAATGTAGTAAATATAATCTTTAAGAATTATTGTGAGAAAACGTGTAGCTACAGTGATTTTATTTCGTGAACTGTAAACAGTACGTTTATTGTTTTTTTATCATTTAATTTTTTGAAAAAGTGTGTGAATAACAGAACAGTTATGGATAAAATTTGTGTTGTGTGTCCCAGTGGACGTAAATCCAAAAACAAAAAAAATGATCCGCCTTAGCCTCTTTCGTATTTCCAATCAACAATAAGTAAAACCTTTTTTTGCAAAAAATTTACTTTATAAACCATTTCTCATTTTTATAATTTTTTTAATCAATGAAGACATTCATTTTTTATTTATCGAATTTTACAGACGTCGGGGAGATTACAAAATTTGAAAATTTCGTTGGGCATTGAATTAAAAGCTACTGATTAACTTTGTCATCTCCATTTTAAAGAGGAACATATAAAATGTACGAGAAACTTTACATAAAAGGAGAGCTCAAGATTATGCCTACAGGAAAAAAAATACTCAAAAAAAAGCAAAATTTACCCTGATGCTAATTTGGCGCCATCCTAATTTAATGCATTTGGACGGACACTTTTTCATGATTCTCCTTACCTCTACCCTCCATAGTTTGTTTGTTAATGCAGACTTTAAAAGATATTTCAATTGACTCCGGTTACAAATTTAAATTTTTCTTGTGTGTCTGAAACTGCACGAAAAAAAATTCACATGATTTGATCCTCTACGTCATTGTCACAGTTAAATAAGTAAAAATGTAAAACATAACTTTTCCATACTATCATAGTTTCGCAGTATTATCTATTTGGTAAAGCAGTAAAGAAATAAACAAATAAACATTTTATTTTGAGTGGTCTGGAATTTTTCAAAACACTCAAAATTGGCCAAGTTACAGGCATTTTTCGACAGTAAGGTTGAGCGCCACTGCGGAGTTTCAACAGGCTATCAAAATAAAATAACGAACATAACATCATTAACTTCTAAAAAATAAGCTAAAAATTTGAACCCAAAAAAAAAATTTACAAATCTAATGTAATAAAGGTTCAAATAAACCACCTTGTTGTGCCAAACAATTTGTGAAACCATAATGAAAAAACCAAATGAAAATAATGTTTTTTTACAAAACATTTACAAACGAGTTATCGTTTTTTTACATACAACACAATCCATCCGTTTTACGATATTGTTCTCGAAAAATTCAGCATCTGAGTATTCCTTAATGGTTGGACGGGAATTTTAGAAGACTATAATGTAGATTTTTTTTTGTTTTCTTGATTACACCAAAGCCTTTGACACTGTGAACTGGACCGTTTTATGGAAGGTTCTAGAAGAGATGGACGTACACAACACAACAAAGCCTATGTCTGTGTTGATGGTCAATTGTCAAAGGAATTCCAAGTAGAAAAAGGTGTCCAACAAGGGTGCATTCTTTCCCCCCTCCTCTTCAACATTAACGGGGAGTGGATCATAAGGAAGGCAACAGCTGGCTGGGAAGGATGATTATCCATTGGCGGACGAAAAATCTTAAATCTCAGATACGCGGACGACACGACAATTTTAGCAAGTAGTGAAAAGGAAATAAGAAACTTATTAAAACGAGTCGAAGAAGTTAGTGCAGAATCGGGGTTAAAACTTAACACGAGCAAGTGTTGTCTTATCGTATCGTAAGTTAAAGCGGAGTTTTACCACGAACCATTAGGTTAGGGTAGGTTGGGTTTCATGTGAGTGGGGCGTGGTCGCCCCTCCACCGCGACTCTTAGTAGGTCTATTGTGGCTCACCCCTAGAGGCTACAGTTCACCGCACAATCCAGCCCTTCTTACGAAGTTCATGGTTGTATAGGGTGAGATTTTTTTAAAATCGGTAGGTTCTAGGTTAGTGTAACCAAATATGTTGAACCTTATTCTTCCCAGGCCGGGGCATGAACATAGTATATGTTCAGCAGTTTCGTCTTCCACGCAGCAGAACCGACAGTCCGTTTGTTGCTTCAGATCTATCTTTCTGAGATGGTATCTTAGACGACAGTGTCCCGTAAGCAGTCCTGTTAGAATACGCAGGTCATTTCTGCTCCATTCTAGGATCTGCTTAATTGTGTTTCTCGAGGGTTGTAACGGTAAAAACGCCTTCGAGTGGGTTAGCCCTGGTATGTCTGACCAGTACGTGAGTATTTTCCTCTCCGCCCAGTCCAAAATAATTGTTTTGGCGGCACTTGTGGTGACTCCAAAAACCGGTTCTGGTCCAGTGAACGCAGATTCGGCCCCCTGTTTTGCAAGGGTGTCGGCTTTTTCGTTTCCTTTCACCCCCTGGTGCCCAGGTACCCACAGTAGGGTCACCCTGTGGTTCGTACCAAGGTACTCTAAGGATTCGATGCAATTCCATACAAGTTTAGAATTTATCTTGTTGGAGCTCAGTGCTTTTAAAGCAGCCTGGCTGTCTGATATTATATTTATGTTTTTGTTTGCTAGAGGTCTGTTGGTCAACTCTCTTGCACATAATTCTATAGCGAATACTTCAGCCTGAAAGATTGTGGCATACCTGCCAAGACTGGTAGATATTTCAATCTTTGGTTTCCTGCTGAAAACACCGGCCCCAACTCCATCTGGGGTTTTTGAGCCGTCTGTGTACATTACGTATTCAGTCTCTGGAAAGAGGATTTGTCCCCTCATCCATTCGTCTCTCTTCGGAAAGAGAACTTTGAATGACTTTTCTACGTGTATTTTTGTGCAAGTCAGGAACCATCCCGAGAATTTGGTGGTTTTTTGTTTCACTCAGTATCCCGGAGTGATCCCCGAGTTGCTCTCCATTTATTTGCTTTTCCAAAGACAGGAATCTATAGGAAACTATGCTGGCCTCCCTCTCTAAGAGAATATCTAGGGAAGGGAGATGTAGGAGGTGTTCCATCGCTGCCGTTGGTGTGCTGGACATAGCTCCAGTTATGGCCAGGCATGCCAGCCGCTGAAGGCCAGCAAGCTTTGCTCTAGCTGTCTGTTGTAACCCTTTGGTCCACCAGACTACTGAACCATACGTGACCATAGATATTATCATTGTTTGATAAATCCAGTAAATCTGTTTGGGGTTCATTCCCCAAGATTTGCCACATACTCTTCTGAGATTTCAGAGAGAAAACCTGGTTTTGTTTATTGTTTTTTCCAAGTGGGCGTTCCAGGTGAGTCTTTTATCCAGAACTACACCCCAGGTATTTCACTTCTGTCGCAAATGGAATGCTCTCTCCATATAGGACAGGCTGCCGAAGCTTATCTAGCTTTTTCCTTTTTGTAAAAGGAATAATTACAGTTTTTCGGGGGTTTACAGACATCTGTTCCCTCTCGCACCATCTGTATACTGTGTTAAGGGCTTCTTGGAGGACGTTTGAGATCGTCGCTTCAAATTTACCTCTAACTATTATAACCAGATCATCCGCATAGCATTGAAAATCTACTCCCTGCATGGAAAGCTCGCTCAGCAGAGAGTCGACTAGAAGTGACCACATTAGGGGGGAAAGTACCCCGTCTTGTGGACACCCCTTCGCCGCCCTGAACCTAACCGACTCTCCATGCAGTGATAATATTATATATCTGTTTTCAATCATGTTTTTGATCCAGTTACAGATTTTACTGTCTATCCCTCTATCCCTAATTGATGTATAGAGTGACTGTGGTAAGGCGTTATTAAACGCTCCTTCTATATCTAGAAAAGCTGCCAGCGCAATTTCCTTATGTTTATGGAAATGGCCGATCTTTCCTACTAGATTGTTTAGAGCTAAATCCGTAGATTTGCCTGTTTGGTAGGCATATTGGTGGGGGTTTAAGGGATGTTCCCTAAGATTCCCCTCTCTAATATGTCTATCAATAATTCTTTCCAGAGTTTTCATTAAGAATGAGGTAAGGCTGATCGGCCGGAAGGATTTGGGTAGGGAATGATTCACCGTACCCGTTTTACGTATGTATACAACTCTCGCCGTTGACCAGCCCAGCGGAATATAACTCCACGCCTAACTCGCTCTGAATAGTTTAACCAGAAGAGTTAGTAAAATTTCGCTGCCCTTCTGAATGAGGGCAGGGAAAAAACCATCCTCCACTGCAGACTTGAATGGGGAGAAATAAATCACCGCCCATTGTACCGATGTTGGGGTGACCACTTTTGAAACATTTCTCCAGTCCTCCCTTTTGGGTCGCGATGTCGATCCCATTGAGAGTGGAATTTGCTCCTGGTGCCTCAGAAGCAGACTGCCGGGAAAGTGGGTCTGCAAGAGAGTCTCTAACGTTTGCCTACCAGAGTCCGTAAAAGAGCCATCTGGTCGTTTTATCGATCCAATCTCTTGCGTCGGATCTCTGGCGAGAGCCTTGTGGATTCTTGTGCTGGTAGGTAGATCTGATATACCCTGACAGAACCTCCTCCAGGATTCTCTTTTGGCTTTCCTTATTTATTTGTTATAAGTCGTTAGAGCTGTACGATAGATTTCCCAGCAACCTGTTTTTTTAGCTCGATTGAAGAGACGTCGAACTTCTTTTCTTTGCTTGTCTAAGCTTCTGCTCCACCAGGGTGTAGTACCTCTATGGTCCCTCTTCTCCTTTAATGGGCAGTTTTCCTTATAGGCCGTTAGAAGGGCGAACCCTTTCTTCAATACCTGACGAGTGGAAAGAGTCAATTATATACCTCGGTGCATGCATCACGAACAAAGGTGGCAGTGAAAAGGAAATAAAAAGGAGGATCGGGACGGCAAGGACAGCGTTAGCCAAACTAAAAAAATATGGAAAGATCACAACAAAAGTAAAGCTACAAAACAACGCCTTATGAAATCCCTTGTATTCTCAATCGCTACCTACGGCTCCGAGTCATGGACTATCAATGTGGCATGTAGACGCCGGATCGAAGCTTTCGAAATGACATGCTATAGACGAATGCTTAGAATTCCATATGCGACCCGCAGAACAAACGCTTCAATCCGTCAAGAGCTAAGAATTGCGGAAAATGAACGGTTGTTACCAGATATCCAAAGAAACACCCTCAAATACTTTTGCCATTTTATTCAGAGAGATGAGTTAGAAAAACAAGTCATCCAGGGGAAAGTTGACGGAGAAAGGCGCCGGAGAGGAAGATCACCGAACAGATATATCGATCAAATAAAATCCTGGACAAACCTCTCCATACAGGAAGTGATGCGGACTGCTAAAGACAGAGAAACCTGAAAAAGCTTGACTGTCCCGGGCATACATTCAAGGGGTCACGACGTATGAAACCATACATCGACTAAAGAGAGAAGAGAGATTATGTAGATCTCGTCTTTATCGATGATGAGCCAAACGCACCTTCCGCACCTTCTGTAAGATCAAATTATTCCGACAGTTCAGCTACTTTCTATAAATTTTGGAGACATCTGGTTTCAACAGGATGGTTGTTCACGTCACAGTGCACGAGCAATGACACAATTTCTCCAAACGACGTTTCCTGATCGTTTAATACGAGGGCGGTTTGATAAGTCAGTGACTTTTTGAATAAAACAAATTTTTTTCCGAAAATAAACATTTTATTTTTCTACATAATCACCTTTTAGCTCGATACATTAAGTCCAGCGTTTTTCTAATTTTTTTATTCCCTCCAAATAATAGGTTTTTTCAAAGCTCTCAAAATACGCGTTTGTTTCGGTAATGACTTCTTCATTCGACTCAAATTTCTTACCGCTCAGCCATTTCTTTAGGTTTGGAAACAGAAAATAGTCGCAGGGGGCTAAATCTGGAGAATATACTGGATGGGGTAGCAGTTCGTATCCCAATTCGTGGATTTTGGCCATCGTGACTAGACAAGTGTGCACACGTGCATTGTCTTGATGGAACAGCACTTTCTTCTTCGCCAAATGCGGCCGTTTTTGCTTCAAATCAACGTCGAATCTGTTCAAAAGCTTTGAATAATATTCGCCGGTGATCGTTTTACCTTTCTTGAGGTAATCGATGTGAATGACACCGCGTACATTCCAAAAAACTGTGGCCATGACCTTGTTGGCTGACAGACTCTGTTTCGCCTTCTTTGGTTCACGTTCACCCCGAGCAACGTACTGTTTCGATTGTTCCTTGGTATCTGGCGTGTTGTGATGGATCCATGTTTCATCCACAGTAACAAAACGGCGCAAAAATTCGTCCGGAATACGGCTGAACATCGCTAAACACTCTTTTGAAGTGGTCACACGATTACGCTTATCCATCTCGCAGAGAGTTTTTTCATGTCCAAATATTCGTGTAAAATATGATGTACCCGTTCAGTTGACATACCTACAGCATGAGCCAACTCACGCACTTTCATTTCCCGATCATCCAATATCATTTCATGGATTTTATCGACGATTTCCGGCGTGATCACTTCTTTTGGGCGACCTGGACGTTCGGAGTCACTAGTAGTGGTACGACCACAACGAAACTCTGTAAACCACTTCTTAACCATTGAAATTGATGGTGCCGAGTCCTCGTAGTATTTATTAAGTCTTTCCTTGGTTTCAGTGATGATTTTTTGACGTAAAAAGTAATGCTTAATCAGCACACGAAATTCACTTTTTTCCATTTTCGTAAAAATTCACGAGGTTGTCTGCTTTGAACGGCTATCAAACACCAACTGCACGACGTAGCTTGCTCAAAATTAGAAAGTTGCCCACTGATAGATTATAGTTGACGGCAGCACTGTTGCATTTGGAGTACCTGCGCGGGAAATTCAAAAAGTCACTGACTTATCAAACTGCCCTCGTATCTACACGATCACAGGGCCTCCCAGATCATCAGATTTATCTCCGAATCATTTTTTTTTGGGATATCTGAAAGAATCCGCTTATCGACACGAATTTGAGAAAGATACAATTTTTAATGGATTAAGGGAGAAAATTTTCCAACTTTGTGCCAACATTACACCAAATCTACTTAGTGATATGACATTATAGCCACTGAATCGGACCAAAGGAAAAGGAAAGAAAGTAACATTTTAATATTTGGAGTTCCGGAAACTAAGATTCAACTACAAGTGAACATTACAAACATGTTAAGAACGATATCTCCAGATCCAAATGCGCAATTAAATTTATTTATTTATTTCGTATGGCAAGATCGGCAGGATTTTAAAAGTATAAAGTAAATGTAAATGACAAACATACATAAAAGAAATAAACGTACAAACATCGCAAACACAAAAGTTTTTATAAATGCAAAGTGACCTATTCTTCGTATCTGGATATCAAGTTCCTTAAGCCATCGAACCGCATCTGCGTCCGCTGCATGTAGTTCTTGTATTGTGCTAGGGTATTTTCTGCTGGGGCAGGCCATGGCGATGTGATGCGGAGTCTGGAAGGGATCCCCGCAGCTGCAGCCAGGATCCTCAGCAAGTCCCCAGTATTGAGTTTTTCCGTGGTTAGTTTTTATACGGTTGAGTGTTATCCATTCCTTTCTGGGCAGGTTAAATCCTAGGGGGCGTTTTGTTGGATCTGATATAAGGTGCAGGTTGTCTGGGTTTGTGGCTGAACACTCTTCACTCCATGCATCGGTCAGGGTTGAAGTCATCTTGGCCAAGCTTCCAGGGATGTTTTCGCGATTTTAGTCTGGCAACTCTATCTGAGCAATCCTGGTGGATAGGGAGCTGGTTATTACAACGGCATTGTTTCCATTTCTTCATAAGCGCCGATTTACGTCGTATTGGGGGAGGTGGAATATTAACTAGTACTGGCAACCATTGTAGTGGGGTTGATTTTAAAGTGGAGGTGGAGGCTGCCCAAGCAGATATTAGAGTGGACACCCCAGGGAAGACGAGAGTGAGGAAGACAAAGGAAAAGCTAGAGAGAGCGAGATCAGGTTGAGAGAGCTGGAGGACGACCTCTGGCAAGACCGAGATCAGTGGAGACTGGAAGTCGAAAGACGTAGAGGAACTTTGTAAGTTGAGATTAATATACATAATTTTCAAATCAAAATATTCCGAAAACGGTACACAGTTGTGAGTTTTACCAAAAGTAACTTTTTGGTGTGAATTTAAATGATGTTTAAGTTCACCTTAAATGTTGATTAATAAATCTAACCTTAAAAACGTTATGTCCAATACTACTTGGTACGAACCGTGTAACTAGCGCCCTCTATGAGAATCAGATATAAAAACAAATTCATGGGATGTATAAGCTTCTAAAAAATATTCGTATAAAGTTCCATTACAATGTTTTCAGTAGTTTCGGCAAAATCGTAATAAATGTGTAAATATTTTTTTCTTTAACTTCCTTTTTCTTGAATACGAATGGCGTTACGAAAATTTTTTACCAAGCAAACCCCAATTATTTTTCAATTTTCTACCTATCCTAAAGACGGCGTCACCTTTTTTTGAAACAACATTACTTTATACCAGCATACACAGTACACACACGCCCTGTACAATATATGACACACTTCACTTCACTACTTTAATCATAAAAAGGTAGTGAGTCATTTTTTTAATTCCTACTTTTTTAAGGTATGTGGACATGGTAAACTTAAAAAAATGCTTTTTATTAAACCGAGTAAAAAAGATGTCAAAAATACAAATGTGCCATTTTAATATTTTATCTAATCACAAACTAATTTAAAACATTCCCAATTCAAAATAAAAACTTAATTGGCGCTTGTATCATCGATTGACTTTTTAACTTCCTCTGTATATTCTTCCCATATTTTTAGATTTTTTTCGATAAGTTTCATGGTGGGAGTAAAATCATTCATTTTTGCGTTTATGCTTTCAAAATGGAGAAGTTTTTCATCAGCCAATTTGTGAAACCATTTCAATTCCTCCACTAATGTTTTAATTCCATCCTGTTTATTTACTTTCCGTTCAACTGATCTTTATAAAAAAAAATATAAGCGTTATAAAAGTTATTTATCGACTTTTAAAAGGCATTTGATAGAGTCCAACACCCAAAACTCCTAGAGATACTAAAGAGAAAGAACATCGATAGCAAAAACATAAAAATAATATCCAATCTCTATTGGCACCAAACTGCACAAGTCAAAGTCGGAGAAGATCTGAGTGAGGAGATTAAGATATGTCGAGGTCTTAGACAGGGATGTGTATTGCCGCCTCTCTTGTTCAATGTATATAGTGAAGGCATCTTTAAAGAAGCGCTGTCAGAGGAAACCGGTTGTATTGTCATAAACGGGGAAAGAATTAACAACTTGCGATACGCAGAAGATACCATTATCTTCGCCGACAGTTTGGAAGATCTACAACATCTGGTTGAGTTAACAAGCATTTTCTGCAAGAAATATGGCCTAAATATGAACCTAAAGAAAACCAAAGTCATGGCAACTTTAAAAAACCAAAGCACAAATCACGATAGACCATCTATAAATAACTGAAACAGCAGAACACACAAAAGAAATTAAGTGTCGAATTGAAGTAGCTCGCAGCGCTTTCATAAAAATAAATAAAATACTCTGCAGCCGAGATATAACATTAAAACTGAGAACCAGAATGCTAAAATGCTATATATTCTCTATTCTATTCTATGGAATGGAGGCTTGGACACTTAAATCAGAAAACATCAAGAACATAGAAGCATTTGAAATGTGGTGTTATAGGAGGATGCTGAGAATACCATGGGTTGACAAGGTTTTAAATGAGGAAGTACTACGCCGAATGAATAAAGCCAATGAAATTAGTAACACCGTAAAAAGGAGAAAATTAGAATATCTAAGACATGTTCTGGGAGAAGATAGATATAATATCCGTAAGCTAATTATTAAAGGCAAAATAAAAGGCAAGAGAACGATTGGCAGACGAATCTCTTGGCTGCGCAACTTGGGGGAGTGGTTTGGTTGCACGTCGGCAGAACTTCTCAGGCGGGCGATTGATAAGGTCCGAGTAGTGGTGATGATTTCCAATCTCCGATAGGAGCGGAATTTCAAGAAGAAGAAGACGAGACCATGCGGCTCGTATTTTCAAAAAGTTATCAGATCTCATGTATAGCCAAGCTTCTAACTCTACACGCCCTTACTGTACAAGGTCTAACTTCACAAATTTTACATCTTAGTCACAATATGCGGCTTGGCCATTTTGTTACTGCAAGAACTATTGTATAACAAAAAAGTAATGAACAGTGAATAAATTTTTCACCTTACACCCACGTAAATGTAGCGAAATGGCCAAGACACATATTTTGACTAACGTGTAGAGCTTAAGATAAATACTAGTTACTGCAACTTATTATCCAGAAAAAAATAATGGGCAAAAGATCCATAGGAAAAAGAAGGAATTCATGGTTGAAGAACTTAAGAGAATGGTACAATTGCAACAATTGCCAACTGTTTAAATCTGCAGTATTAAAAATACGCATAGCATATGCATACGAAGACGGCACCTAAAGAAGAAGTAGAGCTTGTAAAGTTAGAGCTTGTACAGTTAGGGCGTGTTAAGTTAGAAGTTTGGCTCTACATGAGATCTGATAACTTTTTGACAGTGCGACAGTAACACCATAAAAAGAAGACAATTAGAATATCTAGGACATGTTCTAGGAGGAGATAGATATAATATCCGTAAGCTAATTATTAAAGGCAAAATAAAAGGCAAGAGAACGATTGGCAGAAGAATCTTTTGGCTGCGCAACTTGGGGGAGTGGTTTGGTTGCACGTCCGCAGAACTCTTCAGGCGGGCGATCGATAAGGTCCGAGTAGTGGTGATGATTTCCAATCTCCGATAGGAGCGGAATTTCAAGAAGAAGAAGAAGACTGCAAGTAGAATTAAAATAGACACCAGAAGGAAAATAACGGCAGGATGCAGTTGTAAAAAAATAGTAGGTTTGAATGGTAGTTAAAAATTTCATAAATTTTACCTTTTCAATGTTTTACATTGATGCAAATTATTATCAAAATCAATAAGGTTCATGTCCATTTTACATTCAACGCGTTGAAGTTCTTTTGATTGTTGTTCACAGTTAGACTGTTTGTCTTTTGAATGTTGAGCATTAAAATCCCCTTTTCCACAATCAACTTCGGTTTTTTGCTGTTCCATTTTAAATTAAAATTAAAAAAAATATTGATTTTATATTGTCAATTAAAAGACAGTAGTCGTCGGTATGGGTGACGTGACCGCGTGATAATTTCCTAAAATTTGGACCGTTTGGGATTGGTAACGTGCACGTGGTACAACAAATGACATACAGTAGAACAAATTGACCTTTACCCTGACGTCATACCTACAAACCTCGCGAAATGAATCAATGAGTCAAAAATGGCTACTGTTACTTTGTCGTGTGCCTAAATATTTCCAGTGTTTGTTTATTTTGTTAGTATTTTTTTGCGTTATAAATAACTAAATATTGCTGTTGGTTAAAGTCAATTTAAATAATTCCATATAACTGTTCTAAAATAGTCGAAAATTTAGATAATAGTCCAATAATATACATTAATAATTATTTTGTCTGCTACTAATATACAAAAAAACTATTCTGTAACCATTAATGAAAGTAGAAATTTCTATGAATCTTTCATTTGAATAAATTTATTCTAATTTAAAACAGCACATAATTTAGTGCTAACAAAAAAATTGGCTAGCATAATAAAAAATATTAAATCCGCAAAAAAAAGAGCACCGCTTTAAAACACCACGAGGTAAAATCATCAATATAATCAGATAAAATAAATTAAATTCAAAGCTAGCAACCAGTGAAAATATTCTGAAGATACAGGAGGCTTAAAACTGTTAGCTCCATTGTATTAAATTGTACAATATATTCTCGATGACAAGTGTGTTGTTTTATTTACTGTGAAACAAGATTCACGGCAATAAAAGATAGTTAACCCTTTGACCTACTCAGGTAAAAACCCATCGAACCAGCTTAACTGAATTATCGAAGGAATCTAACATCTTAACGTTAGTGACGTCAGGGTAAAGGTCAATTTATTCTACTGTATCTTTCATAAGGTTTTGTGTGTTTAATTAATGCTTTTCGTTTTCTGAGCTTTTTTGAGTTTGGAGTTAGTGATTTATTAATTATTTAGGTTCCGGGAACAATATTGTGGTGTTATTGGTGATTTTTAAAAACCAAACATTAATATTTAAGTGTTAAAATGTAGGATTTATGATAACTGTAGCCGAGGCCGCTTTTTAAAAAATGGAGGAATCTCAAGCTATGACGTCACTGTTTCGTCCATATTTAAGCTGATATGTCACATGCACGTTACCCAATATAATTTTTGTTTTTATCTTCATACTAACCAATGACTATTCTAGTTGAAAAGCTATAATAATTCTTTACGCTGAAGAGGTGAACAAGAAAAATTTCATTTACTGATGAGCTAATAAAGACAGATCTTTAGACAGAAATTACGGAGTGGGCGACATCTATTATTGATCGTATGAACTTCTCGAGGTGTGAACAACAAACCAACCCCCATTTGTTTATATGAACTAAAAGTAAACTTTATATATTATTTTGAGTAATTTAAGCATTGAAAGTGTTATATTTGAACAATATCTTGTGAAAAGTTGGTGTTAATAAACCACAAAATCCGAAAATGCATGGATTAAAAAGGTAATATGGTGATAAAACCGCAAAAAATATGCTCTGTTCCACAATGCTCTACATATGGCAATTATATGGCGATTATATCTATACATAAATTTCCTTCAAATCCTAAGGCAGCTCAGAAATGGATCTCATGCATAAACTTTTGATGGTTTTTTCATTGAGACCGTCAGTTCCACATAAAATGAAGTGGCCAGCCTTAAAAACCCCTTCACCTTCCTTAATTGGTCGACTCTTATAGGCATTTTAACAAGAATTCCAGTAACAACAGAACTGAAAAACTTCGAAAACAAACCAAAACTGATAGCTGAAAACACCAAAGACTTTTTAAATTTCAGTTTAAATATCAGTAAATTAAAATACAACTTTTAAAACACGTAACAAAGACACAAAAAATGAAATCATTGGTTTTATTAGTTTGTTTATGCACTAACTGAACTAGAAATATACATATGGATATTTTTTGATTGTGCACTCTTCATGTATGATCTGTTTTGTTTTCTTTTTAATAAAAGTACTCCGAATTTTGACGTTTTCTTTAAACTTTTCAGCAGTGTAATCAGGATAAGGATTATTCTTTTTGGAAACGTGGTTAATGTGGGAAATTCCTTCGGCAGCCTGCTTATTATAAGATTCACATAGGCTTACCAAGTTGGAATCTTTTTCTTTTTGTTCTATTACGCGTTCCACTGCTCTAAAGAGAGTTAAAAAATAATTAAACTAGGTACTTTTGAATAAAACTATATACATATATCTTAAAGAAATTCTTTTACACTTCCCAATAATTCCGTTACCTTTTTGCTTTCTTGCAATTGTATGTGTCATCATCCAGTTCAGTAATTTTCATTTTCATCCTGTTTTCTATTTGTTGTGATTCAATAATTTCCAAGTCAATAAAAAATGGTTCATATCCATAAATTTCAAAATCGAAATCTCCTGCACCGCAAGCAACATCTTTTTGTCGCCTTCTCATTTCACTTTTAAAATTTGGCAAAAAAACCTAAATCATTGTCAAAAAAAAATTAATGTCTAAACAGAAACTGTTGTTAGGATTAATTTTGTCATTGAGCTTTCTTAGTAGGCTTAACAAAGTACACCTACATAAAATCACAGATGGTGTATCAATAATTGTAAGTTATACGACACCAGTAATTCTGTATTAAAAATTGTTAATTAATCTGGACAATATCTATCTAATTAATGAATTGTATTTGAAAAGTAATATGGGCCAGAATGATTGCTAACGTTCAATAAGGATAAGGTACAAAAAGAAGAATATTTAAAGTTTATAAATTGTTTTTTGGTTGTATTGACGTACAAATGTCAATTATGTATTAACGGCATCGTTGAATAAATAATATGTGATCTACTAAAAATATTAAAAGGGCTCACTTTCCTTACAGAAACAACTAAATGCAAGAAATTTAAAATAATAATTAAATATGGCCATAAATATTTTTATTTTTATTTCTACTCCTTACGCTTTTGTCTATTTTAAAATATATTTTGCGTTTAACAAATTAAAATTTTATTAGAGATAAAGAAGATATACCTAAGGCAATACGTATAACATAAATTTGCTATTCTTTTTGCTTTCTTTCGACGAATCAATTATAGTACGTGCTTATTGTTCTTCATAAAATTAATAAAACAAAATGGTCAAATCATTTTTAAATTATAAGTTTTATGTATATAAACACAAAAAAAAGTAATAGTTTTGTAGCAGGTACGAGGAATTTTTTGAAAATATCAAAACCAAATGATTAGTTCATATTATTTTTCTTTGTGGGGTTGCAGATAAAAAAGTTGATTTTAAGTCAATTATGCAAAAAAAACTTAATATTTTTAGAACGAATCTTGTTGAAATGAATTTTTTTTTTACTGAAAATAGTCGCAAAAAGGGTAGACCTATCGTGTGGGCCGCGGACGGCCCGCACTGCGACTATTAAAAGTGGAGGGATTATAAAAAGGAGATGATTGTGGACCCGCTTTTTAAAAGGTCATAGTTCTCTGAAAGCTTGCTCCATTCTGTAACAGCCCTGTAAAAGAAGGATTCTTAATGGAGTTTTAAGTATGAAACGCCTCATTTATTACCAAAACGACTGGCACGATTTTTACAAATTTTGGATCGTTGAAATACGTTATTACTGGTTAAGTTAAAATAATAGCTGCATCGAGGTGCCAACAATTTTAACTTTGACTTTTCAATTATTTATTATTGTTGGTGTTTATTATATTAAAGGCAACAAGAAACTTTTAATATTCAATAATTTAAATCCTAACCGAAATCCCAGAACAAGGTCTTACTTACTTACTTACTTCGTAGCGCTACAGCCACTAATGGGCCTTCGCTGAGGCAACACCTTAATCTTGGTCTTCCAAGTGGTCGTCTTCCTTCTGGTGCTCTGTCCCATATTAAGCGGACCATTCTATCCTCTGGCTGTCTTCGTACGTGCCCTGCCCATCTTAACCTTTTTGCCTTTATGAGGTTAATCAGTTCTGGCCGATTGTATATTTGTTCTAGTTCTGCATTTGTTTTGATTCGGTAGCTCCACGTATCCTGATTTTGGTGGGTCCGAAAATTTTCCTTAGCACTTTTCTCACGAATCTTCGAATTAGTTTCTCATTTTGCACTGTAAGAGTCCAGGTTTCGCATCCGTACATTACCACGGGTCTTATCATGGTATGGTACGTTTTGATTTTCGTTCTCCTAGTCACTTATTTGGACTCTATTATATCCTAGTATATCCTCTAGTATAAGCACCTGTTGGCTGACTTTAGGCGTTCTTTGATTTCTTCACTCATATCGTTGCCGGATGTGATTGTGGACCCGTGTGGGGTTGCTAGCCCTCCATCGGGAGCCTCCCCAGGTGGCGGATAGGGGAACGCCTCCCAGATATGGGTGGTACCGGGGAAATGAAATACCCGGGGCTGACCAAAACTAGCATGAATCAGGGCAGCAGCTGCTTCATTCCTGGAGCGAAGCTACTGAAGATTTGCGTCCTTAAAGGTTCGTTACCAGATACTTACAAGCGACCATTTCATATTATGATCAAATCGATTGTAAGGCTGCGATGAGGAAGGCAACGGGAAACCACCTCATTAAATTCCCCAGGATAATCATCAGCATGACTGGAAAAGAAAGTGCCAAGGCCCTTAGTCCCCGGCAGGTCTTAAATGACCAGAGGGTGCTAAGAATCACCGGGCCAGTCATGAGGAAGATTGCTACGTGGAACGTTAAAAGCATGTATCAGGCGGGTAAAATACACAATGTTATCAAGGAGATGAAACGACTTAACATAGAGATACTAGGAATTAGCGAAATGAGATGGAGCAAATCGGGACAATGTGAAATAAATGAACATCAAGTATTCTACTCGGGTAGCGATAACAACCAACACCACAATGGCGTGGGCATCATAATGAACAAGGAAACCAGCAAGTCAGTAATGTCGTTTGTTCCGGTATCGGACAGGGTGCTTTTTATAAAACTACACTCGCAGCCATTTGACATCAACATCAGGAGTTCAGTTCTGCCAGGAACAAGATTTCTTTGTGTCAAACACCTTTTTCAAACTTCCAACAAGAAGGCTCTATACGTGGACATCTAGCGCCCATACCCCTGAAAAAATTATTCGTAATCAAATAGACTTCATACTTATTAAAAAGCGATACAAAAACTGCATAAAGTATGCAAAAACATATCCAGGTGCAGACATAAACTCGGACCATAATCCAGTTGTTGCAGCAGCAAGACTTACACTCAAAAGATGTTTGCAAAGACCCAGACATAATAAGCCAGATGTTTCAAGGCTAAAGGACATAAATATAATGAGTAAACTGAAACATGAACTGAATTCCAGACTTGATGCGATACCCATAACGGAGGCAGCCGAGACTGATGAATTGTGGTCCAATATAAAAAATACCATCACAGAAAGTACCACCAAAATACTTAAACCTCAACAAAACTACAAGAAGAAACCATGGATGTCAGAGGAAATCCTTGATCTTATGGAAAAAAGACGGACACTCAAAGGCAAGAGCAACAAATACCGGGCGCAAAACCGCATAATCAAAAACAAGATAAGAGAAGCAAAAGAGAAATGGTTTTACGAGCAATGCCAAGAGATAGAAGCAATGGAAGCAAAACACGATACCTTCAACATGCACAAGAAGATAAAAGAGGCAGCAGGTATCTGCAGAAATAGAAACGCGACTTTACAGAACGCACAGGGCAGGCTGATACTGGATACTTCAGAAAAACTGACGGAATGGTGCGACTACATCGAGCACCTATTTCACGATACCCGGCCAGAACTTCAGAAAGAATTCTTTAATCAAGGCCAAGGCTTGGACATAACGAAGGCAGAAGTTCAGTATGCGCTGTCAATTTCAAAAAATGGGAAAGCTAGTGGTCCTCATGACGTCTATATAGAAGTTCTAAAAATACTGCAAAACGAAGAATCACTGAACACGCTGGTAAAGCTATTCAATCTTATTTACCGAAACGGCAGTATACCTTCTGATTGGTTAAAATCTACTTTTGTCCCGCTCCCCAAAAACGCGAAGGCCAAGAACTGCGGTGATTATCGTCTTATTAGCCTGATGAGCCATGTGCTTAAACTCTTCTTGAAAATAATACACAAAAGAATATATGCGAAGTGCGAGACAATGATGGGGGACTCTCAGTTTGGTTTTCGCAATGGCTTTGGAACAAGGGAGGCACTATTTAGCATACAGGTTCTTATCCAAAGGTGCCGGGACATGTCGGTGACCGTTTACGCATGTTTCATCGATTACGAAAAAGCCTTTGATAAAGTAAAGCACGAAAAACTGATCAACATTCTTAAAGAAATAGGACTGGAACAACGAGACCTTAGAATAATAGCCAACATTTACTGGAACCAAAGTGTTCAAATAAGAATCGATAACACCGCGTCCGACGAGATCAAAATCCTGAGAGGCGTTCGTCAAGGATGCATTTTATCACCACTGTTATTTAATTTGTATTCCGACAGGATATTTCAAGAGGCGTTGGATGAATGTGACGAGGGGATATCTGTCAATGGGATTAATATCAACAATCTGAGGTATGCGGATGACACGGTTCTTGTTGCCGACTCACTGGAAGGACTGCAGGAGCTGGTAAGCCGCGTGACGGCTGCAAGCTCAGAGGCCGGACTTAGCCTGAACGTGAGAAAGACAAAGTGGCTAGCAGTTAGCAAATCAAACAACGTGGACGGACACCTGACAATTAACGGTCAACGAATTGAGCGAGTAGAAACTTAAATATCTTGGGTGTCAACTAAATGAGAAGTGGGACAGCATGCAGGAGATTCGTGCCAGAATAGAACAAGCTCGTGCTTCGTTCCTGAAAATGCGTAAAGTACTTTGCAGCAGAAATTTAAGCTTGCCTCTGCGCGCCCGAGTGCTTCGCTGTTACGTGTTTAGCATACTGTTTTATGGAATGGAAGCTTGGACTTTGACAGATGCGATGTGCAAAAAATTGGAGGCCTTTGAAATGTGGACGTACAGAAGGCTATTAAGAATCTCCTGGGTAGAAAGAGTGCGTAACACCGAGGTACTTCAACGCCTCGACAAGCAGCTGGAAGTTCTGTTTACACTAAAAAAGCGCAAACTGGAGTATTTTGGTCACATCTTAAGAAATGACAAGTATCGACTTTTAAAGCTTATTATAGAAGGGAAGATCGAAGGACGAAGAGGCCCGGGTAGAAGAAAGATATCCTTGCTAAAAAACTTAAGACAATGGTATGGAGTGAGCACTACCACATTGTTCCGCCGAGCTGTAGACAAGGTTCAGATAGCGCTGATGATTGCCAACGTCCGAGGAGGACAGGGCACCTAAAGAAGAAGAAGTATTTAAATCGTCTTACATTTTTAAAGTTGTATCTGTCCATGGTCCCACCGCTTCTTTTTCGATTTTTTAAAATAGTTCTTTTACCTTTATGACGCTTATGCTCACTGCGTCTTTTTCGTCGGCATATCCTAGCAGCAAGTTTGATCCACTAGCCCCGAATAGCTGAGTTTCTATATTGGCTTCTCTTAATACTTTCTCCAATGCGATATTAAAAAGCGTGGGGGATATAGTGCGTCTCCCTGTTTAAGACCTGTGCTCACCTGAAACACATCTGAGAGGTCATCACTAATCTTTACCCTGCACCTAAAACCCTCAAAACAAGCTCTGGTTACTCTGATCAGCTTAGGTGGGATGCCAAACTCAGCCATTGCAATTTAAATTTTTTTAAGGGGGTCACTGTGTGGGGTAGAGGGGTAACGTTACGTATATAAGTATGATGGTAAAATGTTTTTACCTTGAAATTAAGGTCAGTATATTTCACCACATATTTTGAGAAAGTTATTACCTTCGCAGTTATTTAGGGTGGATACTTTTCGTTGGGACACCCTGTATATTAGCTACCAAAACTAGGCATAAGGAGGACCCACATGAAAGTCAGAATAACAGGCACCAACATTTCTGTCGCCGGGCTTGCTTCTGTGGATGCAAAAATACTTATTTTATTTTTATAAAAAAAAAGATGTAAGCAACCAGTATTACACTACATTAATGCATTGCTTGCTGTATACCCAAGTCACAAACGGGTACACATACACCCCCGATTTATTTAATACGGCACAAAATATTCGGAACCACCTAAAATACATCGTGTCTGGCTATAAAGTGCCGTATATTTTTGTCTTTTGACTTTAAAGTTCTGTGACCAATTCTATCGACAGTTTCCGGCATTACCAAATGTTTCTGGACTCAAAAGGAAACTCTAAACACATATCAGATTTGTTTACTTACAATGAATATTTATTAATGTTTGATAAGTATATATGTATGTATAATACGACATTAGTCGTAAAAAGCTGGTGGATCATTTTTAATATTCTTAACAAAAAATGCTTTATTTAAAACTAGGAGTAAGAGAGATTTGTTCCCAGTTTGCCGACATCCCATTTCACCGACTTCCCAACTCGCCGAAAACTTTAAAACCAGCACCCACTTCGCCGACACAAATAAAATTGGTTTTAAAGACCTTTAATAATTTATTTTAAAATTAAAAGTTACACTGATTGTATAATGTAGGGGAGAGTGGGGTAATTGAGAACGGGGGGTAATTGGGAACAGCTTGCTAAATAATACTTCTCCCCGCTCTACAACGTTTAACACCTGTGTAACGCAACAGTGATAGTGAGGTGACGCATGCGTGCTATCACGGTAAGTCGAACAAATTTTTCGCATTTTTGTCGTGTATTATAATAAATGGAAACATCAAATTTTTTATTTTAAAGACACTATATTTTAATAATATTATGAACGTACTATCTGTTTTCAAACCCCACGTGATTTTAAAGTTTACCAAAAATATTGTTATAATAAGTTTTGCGCCCATTTTAAATTATATTAACTACTTCGGGCAATTGGGAAACGAAGTAAGGCGGGTAATTTGAAACGTTCCCAATTACCACAAGTGTTTTTAATTACACAAAGTGCTACTGGTTAATTGTGTGAAATTTTTTTAACATTACAAATTGCTTTAGATGTCTTGAAATTACATGCGAAAAACAGAAGCAAAATACCAAACTGAAGATGTCAAAAGTAAAAAGTTCACAATGGGCCAAGCTGCTACCAAATACTTAGTACCAAAAACAACATTATTCAAACAACTAAAACAAAACAAGTTTAAAATTTAAAAAAAAAGGTCGGTACACTGTATTTAATAAAGAACAAGAAGACCAGCTAGAAAAATACATTATCACCTGAAAAAGATGGGCAAAACAAAGAGTGATAGTTGCCGCTACTGTGAGAATTTCGCTGAAACTGCAGAACATTTGCTCTGCGAATGCCCAGCGCTTTTCTGCAAGAGGCTCAAGTTTCTGGAAGGGGCCTTACTAAAGCACTTCGATGTCAGAAACTTGGCCCCCAGGAAACTGATAAACTTTGCTCGAAGTCTCGGAATCCCGGGCCTCGAATGGATTAAGGGTTATGCACAAAAGATCTGATAGGTCGAAGTGCTTGAGAGGCAGCATGGCCTTCATGACCCACCCTACAATCTAAAATCTACAATCTAGAAAAATACATACTTGATTGCTGCAAGTCTTTTTATAGAATAACACCACATTCATTACGTAAAATTTATTTTTTCGATTTTCCAAAGCTAACACACTGAAACACAATTTTAATAAAGAAACTCAGCTTGCAGGCAAAGACCGGGAACTATGGCTTTATGTCCCGACATCCTTCCATCAGCTTAAGAATTCCAGAAGCCACTTTATAGAATAGAATAACCGCTTTTAACGCCACTGAAATTAATCTGTTTTTTAAACAACCAAAAACAATCCAAACAAAACACAATATACCTAGTCATGGTATTTTTAATATTGATATATGTACCTCCCTTGTTTATCTTCAAAAGAAAGAGAATGAACGCACTGTTGGTTAAAGTCTGTAACAACGATATGATTGCAACAGTTTCTAACTCCGGTTAGATAAATGAGTCCATATTTCTTGACTACTTGTGACACTTCATTTCTTTTGTGAAACCTACCAAAGAAGAACCGATATTATTAATACTTGAAAATTACGAAAATCAGCCTGGGAGCATACGAGCTTTTCAGAAAACACAACCTGCAAGTTTTTTCCTAGCCGCCCCATGTTTCTAACGAAATTCAGCCGCTGGATCTAACAATCTTTAGTTTACTGAGAATGGCATATAATATAGAATGTGAGCTCCACATGGTTAACAATCCTGGCAAACGAATGAGCCAATACGTGGTGGGAGAACTATTTACAAAGGCGTACAACAAAACAGCTAACATAAACAAGGCTGTAAGTGGATTTAGAGCCGCTGAAATTCATCCTATTGATCCTGACAAATTTAAAGACAGCTTTGAAAATACGGCATTTGATCAATCCCACACCAGTCGAACTCAAGAATGCGATGTTAATGAAACGGCAGCTGAGCAAAGTTTGAATGAGTCCATTAACAGTATCAACCAGAATCAAACACCAACACAAGATGCCACTTCTATTCCTGAAAATGACAACCATTTGAGCGTTACCATTAATGCTCCTCCTCTATTGACTACAACAACAGGAATCACTTGTAAGCAACAGAATAAGAAGCATTCTCAGATTTTTTTCCAGCACACCAGTAAAAATTTAACTAGAGAAAAAACAAACAAAGACAAAGTGAGAGGAAAGCTTAAAAAGAAAAACTAAAAAAAACCAGAACAAGTCAAAGGTAAAGTAGTAAGAAATTTAAAAAAGGCTTTGTAAGGAAATGAAAACAAAAAATGTGTAATGTGCAATGAAAAGTATGAATTCCCACCAATAGAAGATTGGATCATCTGCGCCATTTGTAAACTATGGGCACATGTATAATGTACTACTAGCGAGACCAGTAAAGGTTACGTGTGTGATATGTGCCACACAAATTAATTGTAGATTATTATAAAGATTTAATTGTGTCGTTTCTAATTACCCCATACTGTTCCCATTTCCCCCACGAGTTGATTGCGATTACCCCATAGGAAAGCTAAACAGCTTCTCGAGTCGAAAAAGAAAGACTTGAAACTTTGATAGGACTCCTCACTGAACACTGCCCTCTAAGGTATCACCTGAAAAAGATGGGCAAAACAAAGGGTGATAGTTGCCGCTACTGTGAGAACTTCGCTGAAACTGCAGAACATTTGCTCTGCGAATGCCCAGCGCTTTTCTGCAAGAAGCTCAAGTTTCTGGAAGGGGCCTTACTAAAGCAGTTCGATGTCAGAAACTTAGCCCCCACGAAACTGATAAACTTTGCACAAAATCTCGGAATCTTGGGCCTCGAATAGATTAAGGGTTATGCACAAAAGATCTGATATGTCGGCGAAATGGGAAATTACCGTAAGAAAGTTAAATATACAAATGAGCTTTTTTAATATTTTATTTATGCACAAACTTTTTAAAATACGTCTAATTTATAATTTGAATAATTTAATCGGTACTTGTATCATTTAAGCACTTTTTAACTTCCTCCAAATAATCTTCCCAAGACTTTAAATTTTGTAGTACGTGCTACTTTATAGATGTAAAATCATCAATTCTTACGTTAACTTTTTCAATATAGAGAGAAGTTTATAAACAGCCAATTTGTTGAACGCTTCCAATTCCTTCACCAATTTTTCTTTATCTTTCTGCATTTTCATTTTTCGCTCGACTGATCTTCATATAACATAAAAAAATATGAGTGTTATAATAGTTATTTCTATTGTGAGAAGCATATAAAAAATAAAACACCAAAAAAAATACGATGGTATAATACAGTTGTAAAAAAAGGAGTAGGTTTGCATGTTAGTAAAAATTTCAATAATATTACCTCTTCGGTGTTTTACATCTATAAAAATTATTATCAAATTCGATAAGATTCATGTCCATTTTACATGCAACGTGTTGAAATTCTTTTAATCGTTGCTCATAGTTATGTTGTTCGTCTTTTACATTTTGAGCATTAGAATCTTCTTTTTCACAATCGACATATGTTTTTTGCTGCTCCATTTTGATAAAAAATCAAAAAAAAAAATATTTAATACAGACAATTAAAAGCTATTAGTCGCTACTATGTTTTTCTTCTGTTTCTGTGATATTAACAAAGGACTTTTTAAGGTGTCCAATGCTTTACGGTTTAAAGGCGAACAAAAATTTTTAACTTCATTCATGAGCCAATGAAGAGAGTTTAAATGCAGACGTAATATAAACCAATTTAGATTAATAAATAGAGATTTCAGAAAACAAAGTAATTTAATTTCTATGTGGTTAGTTTAAGTGTAAAAAAGGGTTTACGAAACTAATAATTAACATCTTTACTGACAAGTAAAAGTGTATCCAAAATATTTTTCAAAGACTTTTTAAATTTTTTTGAAAGTGTTTAAATGTGAGTAGATAATAATACGACATTTAACACATGTAACAAAGACTCAAACAATCGATTAATCTGTTTGATTGGTTTATTTATTCACTAACTGAACTAGAAATTTACATATTTATAAAGATTGTTTTAAAGCGTAATCTTCAAATATGAGCTGTCTTTTTTTCCTTTTAATTAAAATACGCCAAATTTTGAGGTTTTTTTCAAACTTGTTAATAGTATAATCAGGATAGGGATTATTCTCTTTGGAAATCTGTTCAAGATGGGAAATTTCTTCGTCAGCTTGTTTATTACAAGATTCACATACGCTTACCATCTTGGAATCTTCTTCTTTTCGTTCTATTATGCGTTCCACTGCTCTAAAAGGAGTTTAAAAAATAGTGAAACTAGGTACCTACTTGAATTTTGAATAAAACTATTTACGTAATATATCTCAAAGAAATGTCTTAAACTTTCTAATAATTTCGCTACCTTTTTGCTTTCTTGCAATTGTATGTGTCATCGTCCAGTTCACTAATTTTCATTCTTATTCTGTTTTCTATAAGTTGTGATTCAATAAATTCTAAGTCGAGATTAAATGGTTCATCTTCATAATTTTGTTTATCGAAATCTCCGGCACCGCAAGCAACATCTTTTTGTCGCCTTTTCATTTCACTTTTATAATTTTGAAAAAAAACTTAAATCATTGTCAAAAAAAAATTAATGTCTAAACAAATGCCGTTGTTAGGATTGATTTTGTCATTGGACTTCCCTTGACTGGGCGATTTGTAAGTACCTACATAAAATCACATAAGGTGTATCAATCATTGTAAGTTATACGAATATAAAATGACTGAATAAATAACAATAATTCCTGATAAAAAATGGTTGATTAATCATGACGAACTGGACCGAATTGACAATGTGTAGTAGAATTAATTACATTGGTAGTTTTATAATAATTTCTTTAAACCACGAATTCGATTTTTTTAAACTATCACTTATTAATATTCTTAAAACTACAACTTTTTGTTTAATACTTAAATGTTTAATATTTCGGTGTAAACAAATCCATTTTATATTATCGGTTTAAAAAATAATATAAATTTCTGTTACCCCTGTTTTTTTTATGTTATTGCCGTAGCTTAAACTTTCTTTTTTTTGTGTCTTTACGAAGATTGGCTATCATCAACATGGATATTTTTATCCCTATCTGCAAACATTGAAATATCTACATAATCTTTTGGACAAAACAGAAATCATTTGATTTAAACACTACAATACCTCTGTATATTTATAGGTATTGCCTTTTCGATAAAGACCAGTGTTACGTCGTCAGTAAATCAATTATATCAATATGTATTTATATTACAGTAGACAAATTTTTATCTGACATCAAAAGTCAAATTATTTATTATCTATCAAAACAAGAAGTCATGACAACATATATGAAATACATAAAATACAAAGAAACAAAATATATGAAAGATTAAATATTATCAATCTTGAACAACCAGTAATAAGAGCTATCAACGACAGATGTTTTGGCATTTATTTTACAATTATTTAAATTTTAAAAAGAAAATACATACATACATATATAGACATGCTTCTTTCCGTAGGGATAGGCAAAGACCACTTGCTACGGTTCTTAAACACATCTTTCGCTTCTACTTTCATTATCGCTCTCATAAATGCTCGTCGGTTGTTGGTACACTTGACCTTTCTTCAAAACAATGTCGATCTGTTTGAGATATGTTCTCTCAGGTCGACCTTTACCGATTTGCCGACTTTTTGTAAATCTTTTTCTATTTATCCATTCTACGTGTCCAAACCATCTATCATTGTAACCACATCTTCTTTTACACCACAGCGTTCCCTTTTCTCACTTTATCTATTAGAGTCACTCCGGCTAAACTTCTCAGACTTTTCATTTCCGCAGCATTAATCTTATTTTTATAATTCTTCTGCAAAACCAAACATTCACTACCATAAATAAGTGTAGGAGCTAACACTCCTCTATGCACAGCCAGACGTGCCTTATTTGACACGTTCTGGCTGCTCATAAAATTGTACTGGACCCCATTCATTTGTTTCCCGTTAACACCCTTTGCTCAATGTCACAGTCATAATTTTCGTCTCTCATAAACTTTGAACCCAAGTACACAAACTCATTTACTCGTTCCAGTCGTTCTCCTTTCTCGCAATTTGTCATACTTTTTTATCTTTCAAAAACCATTACTTTCGTTTTGCTTGCATTTACTTTTATCTCTTTAATTTTTAGGGCATCATGCATAATATTAACCATCGCCTGCAACTTCTCTTTATATGACCTGATTATCGGGGTAATAGAAGGCATTTGGCGATCAAATTATTTTTTTCAATTCATACGCACCCTCTATAAATTTTTTGTAAACTGTCTATATGAGTTAAATAGCCATGGTGAAGCCACACATCCCTGTCTAACACCTTTTTTGATTTTAAATCAGTCCTTGTAAACTCCGTTTATCCAGACACAAGCAGTGGAATTTCTTGTAGTAGGTTAAGTTAGGTTAAGTATCATGTGAGTGGGGCGTGGTCGCCCCTCCACCGCGACCCTTAGTAGGTCTATTGTTGCTCACCTCTAAAGGTCACAGCTCACCGCACAATCCAACCCTTCTCACGAAGTTCATGGTTGTATAGGGTGAGAAATTTTTTTAAAATCGGTAGGTTCTAGGTTAGTGTAACCAAATATGTTGAACCTTATTCTTCCCAGAACTGGGCATGAACATAGTATATGTTCAGCAGTTTCGTCTTCCACGCAGCAGAACCGACAGTCCGTTTGTTGGTTCAGATCCATCTTTCTGAGGTGGTATCTTAGACGACAGTGTCCCGTAAGCAGTCCTGTTAGAATACGCAGGTCATTTCTGCTCCATTCTAGGATCTGCTTAGTTGTGTTTCTCGAGGGTTGTAACGGTAAAAACGCCTTCGAGTGGGTTAGTCCTGGTATGTCGGACCAGGACGTGAGTATTTTCCTCTCCGCCCAGTCCGAAATAATTGTTTTGGCGGCACTTGTGGTGACTCCAAAAACCGGTTCTGGTCCAGTCAACGCAGATTTGGCCTCCTGTTTTGCAAGGGTGTGGGCTTTTTCGTTTTATTCCACCCCCTGGTACCCAGGTACCCACAGTAGGGTCACCCTGTTGTTCGCACCAAGGTACTCTAAGGATTCGATGCAATAAAATAAAAATATGATAAAGAAATACAGAAAATGCAAAATCAATAATAGTCTTTGTCTTTTGAATTGTTCGTAATTTTTATAATTTTAGCAAAAACAGTAAATATTTTTATCTTCCGATAAAAAGGACCAAAACACAGTTAAGCTAGTAGAGTTATATAATTATTTTATAGAAACAAAAATGGGATAAATTTTATTATTTAACTTTGAAAAAATGAGAGTTACTACATAAAAATCAAATGATGTTCTAACTAGCATTTATTAATAAATACAGCTTTTTTATTAAACGCGTTATAACTATGGAATTAAAAGTATGATCTTAGAGATACATTTTCGGACTTCAAACGCAACTTTTATAGCCGTATCATGAAAATTCAAGCATGTTTTGATAATTTCCTTTGCTTGTTCAGGATATGCTTTGTGGAGGTATTGTTTGACTATTTCTTTGTTAATTACACCATTGTGGTTGACAAATCCCAAGTTTTTGTATAAACAGAGATTATACTCTTTAATTGATATATCTTCGGAACCACTTTTAAGTTTTTCATAAAATTGTGGTAATGTTAAACTACTGGCTCTGTTACATTCTTTTACTACTTTTTCCACAGACGGATCATTCTCTAACACTGGCTAAAATATAAGTACATATATATAATGAAAAGTAGTTTTTTGCATACCTCACTTTACACTTCAAAAAGTCTCAGTTGATCAATCAACGTGGATGAAACTAAATTGATAATTGTGCGTTTATTTTTTGGTTTAGAACTCAGCAAAATTGAGTTAAATTTAAATAAAATAAATACCAAAGTTGAAAACCTTTGTTAAAGGCGAGTTTATGCAGCAGATAAAATAAAATAAGGAACCGAATAAATAAAAAATAAGAAAGATAAATATGCCCAAAACTATGAAAGCGTTTATACAAAAAATAAGAAAATAATAAATGAGAATAAGAACAAAAGATGGCCAACTTTTATCTTTTTGTCTTATTTTATTTTGTTTAAAAACTGATAATATTATTTGTGGAGGTATTTTTGATTTTTCCTCTATGGCCCGTATATTTATTTCTTAAAAGCTTCCATCTATGTTCAGAAGCTTCAGCTACAGAAAAAGTGTTTTAAAAACGTTAAACTCTCTGATTCTTTGGCACGTGCTTCCTCCATTATGTGAGCAATTGTGAGCCAAGCATTTTCTTTCAGTCTTGTATTTTCCATCAGTTTTTGCATATAACTAAGGAAAAGTCGATACCTGCTCTATCAACATGCCATCATCCATTATAATATTTTTTAATGGGAAATGGATGGTAGATATATAGTTGGATATTTAAGATAATAATAAAATTTAAAAAAATCCGTATTTGAAATAAAATAACAAATTAATTCGGAGTTTATGTACTGTTATGCACAAAACACAAAAGTCATTGTCAAAAAAGCTGCGATTTCATTGGTTCATTCTTATTTTTTATTTTATTTTAGTCATCTGTATAAACCAATGTTTTTTGCACTCATTCCTTATTTTATTTTATGTTATTTCTTATTTTATTTTATTTGCTGTATAAACTCGCTTTTTTATTTTATGAAAGTGAATCAAACGAATAAGATATAAAAAAAATTCATACGTAGGTACATGTTATCAAATTAGATTTTTAAATTATTATTTGTTAAACTGTAAAAATATAATTTTGTTGTTGTTAAACTCTAATGATAAAGCTAAAGCATATTAAATATCTACTTACCTTACAAATAATTGAGCTTAATAATGTTAACAGCAATACCCATTTAAACATTTTTATGTTTTTACCGAAGTTACCTTATTGATAGGAACTAATATATCATAATAATGGCATGTATCTATTTTAAATAGTATTTTATATATACTTTATTGTTAATTTTTTTTATCATTCTACAGCCTTGGTTATAGTTTTTTAATTATTTTAATTAACAACGATAAATGATAATTAATTGGTAGAGCTGTCGATTAAAAATATAAAAAAAAACTCACTAATTAAACTAAATATAAGTTAATTAGTAGTGGCTGGTTAAATTTATAAACATGTGGTTATGTTTACGTACCTACTCTGTAGATTATTTTTCCATAAATGAATGACCAATGTGATCCGAGAAGAGAAGCCAGAATCCACATTGAACAAGCCAGAAAGAAGGGCATTTATAAGCACAAGACGACTTTTTGTAAGGTCAGATCTGAGCCTGGAGCTTTGGGTATGCATATGGTCAGATGTTACATTTTCTCGGTTCTCCTGTACGGATGTGAGAGTTGAACTATTGGTACATCATTGGAAATGAAAATAAATGCCTTTGAAATGCACATTTACCGCCGTATAATAAGAATATCATGGGTCCAAAGAATAACAAATATGGAAGTTCTTATTTGCATGAGAAAACAAAGAGAACTAACTCATGCTTACATCAAGGAAAAAAAACGCGCTATATAGGAGAAACGTATGAACTTCTGCGACTGATTATAGAAGGCAAGGTACATGGCAAGAGGTCTGTCAGCAGGCGAAAAAATTCTTGGCTGAAGGACATCCGAAGATGGTTTGGTTGCTCATCGCTTGACATATTGTCACGTGCCTATTTTTTCCCATCTACCGTTTCATTATTAATTGTGTCTCTGATAGTCTGGTGCTTGTAAATAGTTTTGCATGCCGTATTTTGTTCGTTGTAAATAGTGTTGCATACCTAGTAAAGATGGGATTTAATTATTAATGGCTGTGACATTTTTGTTAATTGGAGTGGGAGTCTTTGTATTAGATTTCGCCTTGATTTTTGGCCTCGATTGTCGTGTGTTATCAGCTATATTATTGTTTGGTTTGCTTTTCTGTGTGTATGGGCTGGCTATCAACACGGACGAGTGCGACTATGAGTTGGGGACATAGATTTGCAAAGGTTAGCTGACGCGTCCCGTTTCATTTTCTGATATCCGGTCTGGGAGTGAGAAGTGGAGTCGTTTGGTGTCAGTGGTGGAAGTCAGGTGAGAGTTCTTGGAACGATTTGATATTAACACGTGAGCAGAACTTCTACGGTTTTTTCTTTCATATCTGGCTGTATTTGGGCCATCTTAATTGGATTTTGAAGAAAAACCATTTAATTTTTAACTTGACCATTCTGTCGTGCCGTTGTGGTGGATATTTTGGTTATTGGGGTCGAATTAAAATAACCGCGTGCAGGATTTGATGGAGGGAAGCCATTGTTAAGTACCAGGTGCAGTTCCATAATTCAAACCGGCCAGGAGTAGGCCACAGGATTCGTGAATTCGCGCATCCAAAGGTTACAAGTGATTTATTTTAGTATATTTAAACGACGTGACTTATTTTTGACACCACGATTAAGTTTTGTTTTAATTTATTAATATGGTACACTGTTGAAAACTATTTATTGCATTGGATAATACGCCGAGTCTGAACTTTGATTAAAGTAATATTCTCAATAGTTCTTTGTGTCCAAGTAAAAACGTTTATTCATACTTATTTGTAAATATCCTACAACATTGCTATTTTGAAGGACCGCCATCGTAAAAAGAATTAATTTTAAAATAAGCTCGATTGTTTTAACAGTGTAAATCTTTAAAAATACTACTTGGTGTTTCTGTTTCTTGGATCATCGATGTAACAGTGGCGTCTCAATGAAGTTTTCAATTGGTTACATAGTATTGCGTTTAATTTTATCAACTTATCAGTTATTATGTGCTTGATCTAAGTGTTTTCAATAGTTTAAAAGTAACAAATTATTTTTCATTAAATTTGTACCTGCTCCAAGTTGAATCTGAATTTTTACATTACTGAATATACTTTATGTAGTTATTGTGAGGGTTTCAAATTATTATTTTTGTTGCAAGTCCATTTATTTTGTATTTTTTTGTTAATCTTTTGCTATCAGGAATTCTATATAAAACCAATTATTTTTGAAATTTTAAATATTGTGAACATTCTTTTTTTGTTGTTTTTTTTTAATTCTCTTTTGTACATCATTAGGTTTTTATTACAGTCTGAAAGATTGTTATAATTAATTTAAATATTATTTTAAGAAAAGTGTATTAAATTCGTTTAATCCACTTTACAGAAATACAGAATTTGTTGTAAAAAATCAGAACATCATTTTTACTTAATTAATATATTGCAGGAATTGTAAATATAGTTTTATTTATCTAGTTCACCATAATTGTTTGTTGTTTATCGTGTGACTCTGCTAATGCCTACTAGGCCTAGGGGTTTCCGGCTTGTATCGTCTAAGTCGGTGGCGCGGCTCACTTTTATATTTTTTTTCTTCTACCCTCTACGGCTGAGCTCGGGCATAATTTGCCAGTAGAGAGACCACTGGCAGAGTACTCTTTAGAGAACGAGAAAGACGTGGCAATATTCCGCATGGCTGTATCTAGAACCACGTTAGCCATTGGGATCGCCAACCACCGAAAGGGGACGGTGGCGTCATAAGAAGAAGAAAAATAATACTGATACGGATTCCGATTAACGGGATCCGGTTTTGTCCTATTATTTGGCGATATAAAAATATTTGGAAAACTCCGGAATAGACGTCCTTTTTAGCGAATAATTTATTTAAGAAGATCGCTGGCCGCAGTTTATTAACACAGTTTATTACACATAGTTATGAAAAGATTGTTATAAAAAGTTTTGTGAAATCAAGTTATTTTTTTATTACATAACCTGAAGAGAGATTGGAGTAAATTGTTTAGTTTAGGTACTGAGAGTTATAAATTATTGAACTCAAAATATCGTAACAATACCTATAGTTTTATAGCACTTGCTCTTTTTATTAATCTATAATACCCCAAAATTTAAAAAAAAAATTGAGAGCCAGATTAAAATTGCAATATTAATACAAAGTTGGCACAAGAAAAATTCATACATACATACATATGGGCGTAGTTAAATACAGAGTGTTATTTTAGTTTTGAATATTATACAATATTATACAAATTCAATTAGAGAATTGTAACACTTTGTATGTTGTAAGAGAAATATTGGTATTTGATCTAAGACATAAGGCCCAATGTATGTAGCTGTGTTGCATATATCCATGGTATACTCAAGTTTTTTGTTCAGGCTGACAAATTAATAAATCTTTAAATATTACAAAAAAAATGGGTACAAGAAACACTACAGCAACTTAACTTCATTTTACCTGCAGAATAACATAAATTATAGTGTGTATTATTTAAAAAAATGTACTTTTAATATTATTTCTTACCTTTAGATCACCCTGCATAATCTAAACTATTTTTAATTTGTACGGTTAAAGGCTCTGCATAACAAAGAAATTTAAGGAATTAAGATGTTTTCCGTACAAAGATAGTCGCGTATAAGATGCCTCTGTATAATCATTGCGTAATCGTTTACCTACGATTTTATAGCAGCGATGACTCGAAATTATGAAACGACTTTTCAAATGACCTTGGTTTTCAAATACAAAAACTTTAGTTAGGTAGGTTAGGTAGGTAATTGCATCGCTACTATTTATTTTAGGAATATAATCACTGGGAAACCAATTGTAGTTACCCAAAGCAGTAGGTATATATTTATCAAAATAAGACGAACAATTTATTTAAAATACTGTTTAGTTTTTATAATCCAACATAATTATGAATTAAATAAATTTGATGAATTATTATTATAATTAAATAAACAGGTTCACGAAAGTCACTGACACAGACACGAAAAAATGAACCAACTGAACTATCGGTAAATCGCTTCTTTATAATGTAAAAAAAATAAAAAAGTTTATAAAAGAACTGATAATCGGAATTACAAAATATCGTTTGCTAATGATTTAGAATTAATGTTTGATTTTGTTTCTATAAGATTGAAATATGAGGTGTGTAAATTTTCAATATCAGACTTTTGTTAACACATTTTGTTCCATATTTTGTTATTTCAATAATTTCGTTCAAGAGTATTTTTTCAATACTGTCTGTTGTCCTATAATACTGACTGAATTAAAGTCGAAAGTATGAAGTGATGTCTTACAATGTTCTGCAATACTAGTGGGATTTTTTATTTTTTTCAGCGGTTTGTGTATTTTTTTTACAATCTCTGCTGTGTTCAGTCATCCTTTGCTTTAGATACCTACCTGTTTGTCCTATATACACCTTTTCACACTCAGCACATAGTATTTTGTACATGATTTTAAGATTTTCATTTTATAAAACCTTGCATAATTTCGGTGTCAGACCTGCTACATGCGGTAATTTGAAATATTTGATATTTAACGGTGTTTTTTTTTTGTTGGGTATTTGTTCTGCCGGAATATAATAATTTTTTTATCAAACGTTTAGGGTAGCAGTTCCTAAGTAGCATCATTTTAATGACTTTTAGCTTTCGGTTTTTATTAAAATTCTCATGTGCTAAGTGTGTAGCTCTGTGTTTAAGATTATTGATGATGTTTATTTTTTGTCATTGTATGAACAGAGAGGTAGTTTATAAATATTTTAGAGAATATTGGTTTATGGTACCAGTCAGTTATAATTGTTTTGTTCGTCTTAATAAGTAAGACATCCAGAAAAGCAATCCTATTATTTTTTTTTATTTCTACTGTGAACCGAAGTCTAGGATGATACTAGTTAAATGTTAATATTCTGTCTACGTTTTCTTTTTGTATGCAAAAAACTATATCATTAACGTATCTTTTGAAAAAAACGATAGGAAAATTAAATTTACTTGGACATTTATTCAGTAAGTCAGATATCTGAGCAAATTGGAGATAAACAATTTTACATTCCTAGACCAAAAATTTGTTTATAGAAGACTTCATTGAAATTGAAATAGCTGTTTCCCGGAATAGTGGTGTGTGGTTTGATTAATTGCCATTTTTATACTTCAGAGATCTGAACATGAAACAATAAAGTTTCGAAACGTCGACAATTTAACAATTGGTTTTCTTCAACATTTCGACCGAATTCCCGCTAACTCAACAATCAAAATCTTATTCGACGGTCGCCATTCTATTTAATCATTATGAATGTTTTTGAGCTTTTGTTTGTCGTCTTTTCAAATATGGGATTTCTTCGGATAAAATTTAAATTTATTAACATTAAATTTTTATTTTTACATTTAAAACTATAGCAATCAAAACTATTTAATATTTTGCTTAAAAATGTTTTATTTTTAAATCATTTATTTACTCGGTCCAAAGTACACAACTTAGGTAACAAAGGTATTTATTTTTTAAGATAAATACATCATAAATACAAGTGTTGTTTAATTTGGTGATAAATTATCATTATTTGGTTAATACATTAATGTTTATAAAGATTAGTATATTTATCGGTATTCCATGACTAGTTGATTTTTTTTCAAGATAACCGTGTGCAATAAAGCATAGTTAAAGAAAAAAAGGACTGGGTAGTCATGAGGACTGCCGACATAAGTGGAAACTTAAAATAACGATATAACAATTATATTCATTTCCATATGGTTTATTCATATATATTTCTATTAACTACTAGCGGACCTGGCAGACGTTGTCCTGCCCGAACGTTGGCTTAGCTGCTTTGAAAATATCGCTATCAAACTCAACGACCCCAAAAACTATAATAAATTCGACACAAATATCTGCGTTTTTAATAGTTTTTATATTCCATTCCTTTCCTACTTTTTTCGTAGGGGTACTTACAAAATTGGAAATGTCACAATCAAACTCGGCGACCCCAAAACTATGAATTCGACACTAATATCGGTGTTTTTAATAGTTTTTATATTTCATTCACTTTCCTCCCCTTTTGCATTCAGGGTGATTGATTAGTGTGATAAATCTTAGTAGCTCTGTTTTCATAAGAGATACCAAAAAAATTGTGTATAAAAATTGTAGGTAGCTTTAAGCTTTACATTTCAAATGCCATATCAAAGTTATGTTTTTTTAAATGAAACACCCTGTATTTTATTAAATCCGCTTTACCTCCCCATTACAGCAACACAAAGTTATAGTATGTTATACAGGGTTATTTAAAAAGTTATAACCAATCTTAACAAGTTCAATTGCCAGTATAATTAAAAAGAAGCCAAATTTTTTTAATGAATATAAAAGTTTATAAACACGAACGAACTTGCAAATATTTATTAAATCGAATGCAGGGTAGGTCAAACCTTGAGTACATTATTTTGTTAGTATTTTCAAATGGATCACCCTGTATTTTATATCATTGTCGAAGACTACTATTACCATAATTCTATTTTTATTAAATAATACGTACTTTTTTTTTATTCGTATTTGTTCAATTACTTAATATTTAAATATTTGTATCAGTAGATAAGAAATTATTATATAAACCTCCAGTGATCGAGATATTTTTGTAATCGCTTCTGGTAACAGGTATGTTAATTTTATTGGACGTTTAACATTTTTGCCAAATTTTTTATTGCTCTTTTGTTGCCATTTAATACCGTATTTATTTTATAGAAACATTCATGAACTATGGCACCAACATACAAACTTCGCTACTTTGACTTGGCCGGCAGAGCTGAGCCGATTAGAATGCTTCTTAGTTACGGCAACATTCCTTTTAAAGATGAACGTATTGCCAGGGATGAGTGGCCAAAAGTAAAACCTAGTAAGTTTTAAAATGTTTCAGTGCAATACCAGCAACGTTGCTTGTTAATTGAAAATTTTTAATAAGTACTTTCTTAGCTACACCACTGGGACAACTTCCCGTTTTGGAAATCGACGGAATGCCAATTCCTCAAAGCTTTTCCATTTGCAGATATTTAGCTACAATAGTAAATCTTGCAGGAAAAGATGCTAAGGAAAATCTTGCTATTGATATTGCAGTCGAAACCCTTGTGGATTTACAAAAAAGTGAGTACTTTTTTTTAAATTGAAATATCAGAGATATTTTAAAATGCGTTCTTAATTATTTGAAATAAAAATATCTTTTCTTCAGCTGCCGTGGAATATGTCATGGAAAAAGATGAAACTAAGAAACAAGAAAAAAAAAAGAAATTTAATGAAGCTCTAATATTTTACTTGGAAAAATTGGAAAAATATGCCGGTAAAAATGGTGGATACATCGCTTTAGATAGGGTAAGAGACACAAAAAGATTTTAGTCAACATGTGCCATTTTTGTAGGCTTATTAGTTTTTTAATCTAACAAAAAAATTTTGTTTAAATTTATTTTATTTATTAATGCCATGTTTAAAGAGTTAGATATGTAATTAAAATTCCCGATACCTTGTATTAGTTTTGAATAGCAGAATATTCAAAACTAAAACCTTTTTCGCATACAAAGATAAAATAACTAAATACTTGTTATTAACTATTGACTATCGTAGCACTACTTTGGAATGCATCACTTGCATTAACCTTTTGTATCTTAGACTTTATTGAAAGAGGAGCAATCTCGCAAAAAATATACCTCTTTTGGCCTATTGATGCAAAATAGTAACTAATCAATTTTCGTTAGAAGAACGCTGCTTTTATTATTTTAAAAAAGTGGTTCTAAACCTTTTTGCGATGAGACTAAATATTTGTCTCACCATGTGCCGCCAACTCTGTGACATAAAATATAAATTTATATATTATAAGTTATTCAAGAAATAAAACACGTATAAAATTATTTAAAACCAAGAATATTGTCTTCTGCATACTATTTACCAACAACTAAATCCTAGGTTTAGAGTTACTCAAAACCAAACGCATGTCGGCTCTGGCATCCATACGATTTGGATGTTTGTTTTTAATTATTTAAAGCGTCGAGAGTTCTTGCTTGCATAAGAATGAATTTTTAGAAAATAAATTGCTTTTTGGCTTTAAACATCTTCAAGTTTAAGTACTGTCTTGAATGTACATGTGTTGAATTTTAATTAAATTTTCTTGAATTTCATTGGGCATCTCAAAAATATTGAATATAAAAGAATTACCGATCAGTTAATACTGGTTAAGAACCACTGTTTTAAATGTATTTTGTAACTCTTAAAATTCCCTCCTGTAACCTCAAATCCATATGCAGTGCAGTTGCCAACTTTCGATAATCCAGCCTAGGGCGTTTCTTCCTTCCATCAATTGCCAAAATAAAACTCATAGCCCTAATAATTAAAATAAATGATAAAATTAAAAATTTATTATCTATTAAGTTGTCTTTGCTTTTTAGCTGACATGGGCAGACATTATATTCCTGAATACATACGAAAATCTGATGGGAATTAATGGAACAAATACTTTCGACGCTTATCCCGCATTGCAGAAGGTTAAAAATAATGTTTTAGCTCAACCAACAATTGAAAATTGGATTAAAAACAGACCTGACGGAAATGGTCCGATGAAGCCCAAATATGACCTCAAACAAGAAATTTAAATATTGCAAAATTGTTCAATAAAATTAAATTTTAATAACTTTTTTAAAACGAATTTTTATTTATTCTCGCTACACAGTCTAATGAATCACAGTTTCTGTTTTTTAATTGGAATTTGAAGTGACATATTTTTTGGCTGTGCCATCATTCTACTGAAAAGTTAATTTAAAAAATATAATTGAACTTTAAAAATGTAAATTTTAACAAATTGACGTTTAAGTTGTGGAGCCAAACTAATAATTGCAAGTTAGATAAATTATATCGATTTATTAAATTATTTATGTCAAAAATGATAAGACGCCTGAATGAAGTAGGAAAACAGATTAAACTAGATTAAACAGTAGGAGGCCAACCACTGTACCTTTGCTTACTAGAGAGAATAGAGTTGCCTGGTTACGTTTTGCACAAAATCATTAAAATTGGTCTGTGGATAAGTGGAAAAAAGTATTATTCACCGATGAAACCAGGGTAAGCCTAAATCATCCAGATGGGCGTGAACGAGTCTGGCGAAGACCAGGAGAAAGGTTTGCCCCTAGTAATATTTTTCTACAAGGTTTCCATTCGGCGGTGGCTCTGTTATATTCTGGGTTAATATATGCAATGACGCTTGACGTAACATAGTTGGGGAGGTGCCCGATTATTTTAATCAAGTTGTTATACCCAGTATGCAGTGTTCGCAAAAAGCCCAGATCCCAATCAGATCGAGCATTTAAGGGATCACCTCAGGAAGTGTTAAACGTCAAATAGCTGCACCTAGAAACCTGAGGAAACTTAATATTGCAATTATCACAGCATGGAAACAAATTCCTCAAGATATCATTAAAAATTTAATTAGAAGCTTGCTTAGACGCATAAATGCAGTGATCCGAAGTAGAGGCAACACACGCTACTAGTGTCGCACTTACACCATCATTTATTTATCATTTTGTTATTTAGTCCTAATAATAATTTTAATTCCAATCTTATGGAGAAATATTTAAGTAAATTCACTTATAAAGTATCCAAATACCTATTAAAATGAATTTATTATAGCAATTTGTATGATTTAATATGTTGTTTCTCTCCTATTAAAATTTTATTATTCTATTTAGTACTGCATTTATGCACGAGCAAATCGTTAAAATGGTTATCCAGTGTTTCATGTAAAATTGTAAAAGATAAGATAGTTTTCATTTGTGGAAAGTGAAAGATGTCAAGCAAGAGATTGACATTGTTCTCCAGAAGAAAGTAGTCACGGTACGAAATGAAGTAAAGGGCATCAAGACTGAGATCGACGCTGTTATCAAAAGAGAAGAGGACACAATTAAAAAAGACGTACAAGGTCAGATAGCCTCACTTTAAATTCAAGATCGTCGTGACAGGGTTGCCACATCGGGAATTTCAGTAAAACCACCAACCTTCGATGGACAATCCTCCTGGTCTATGTATCTCAGACAGTTCGAAGCCACAGCCTCGTCTAATGGGTGGAACGATGAAGACAAGGTTACTGCACTCATAGTGAACCTGAGAGGACAAGCTTACAGAAAACCCCTGCCGACCAACAAGGCAAATATGGAGATCTAGTAGCTGCTCTAGAATTAAGGTATGGCGATAAACACAGAGAACAACTATACCGGGCACAGATGAAAACTCGAGTGCAGAAATCTGGCGAAAGTTTGCAAGAGTTCGAGGCAGATGTGAGAAGGCTGATCCAATTATCGTACCCACAGGCACCGGAAGACTTCAAGGAGCAACTGGCCGTCCAGATATTTATTGACGGACTTAGGGATTCAGAGATCCAGAGGACTCTACGATTGACGAAATTCAATAGAAGTGGTGAAGCCTTGGTACGATCATTGGAAGTGGGGACAGCCTTTAGTACTTCGAGGCCAAAAGTTTGAGCAATGTCAATCGAAGAACCATATCATCAAAGCAACGCAGCCAACGGGCCCTTCGTAAAATTTTTGGAAGAAATCAGGTCCATGATAAATGGTATAGGTAATCAGCGGAAATGAACCTGTTACAGGTATGGAAAAACTGGACACTTCATAAAGGATTGCAGAGTAAGAATACCACCACGATCAAACACACCTGCGAGGACACAACCACGTTTCCACTCACCTACGAGGAGGTCATCTAGCGAGTCCTCAGAACGGCACCAGGCAAACAAGCATTAGTCAGCATATCGGGGCGCATGCTGGCTAGCAATATCGAAGCCCACAGGGTCATTTATGTCAACAGGATAAGAAGAACAATGGTCTTACCATCAGAGGAAAATTGAACCGAGAAGACATTGTATGCACCATAGGCACCGGTGCATCAGTTTCACTGGTACGCAGCGACATCCTTCGGCCAGAATTTGTAAAACCTGCCTCTTCCAACCTTGTTCTTCGAACAGTTACTGGAGATAATGCACCAATAAGAGGAGAGGCCGAAGTCACACTCACTCTTGGACGGCTTAACATCGTGGATACAGTATATGTCGCAGATATAGAAGACGAATTCATTCTCGAAATGGACTTAATCAGCGAGTATGGTTTCTTATTTGACGGTAAACAAAGAACCAAGAGATTTGGAGGAGAAGAATTCATCTTGACGACCCCAGCTGAAAGAATGGAACCTGTTAAGCTGCGAATGGCGAAGTCGTAAGAATTTCAGGACATTCCGAGAAGATAGTATGTGCCACATTGGAAGGCGACCCTAGGTGCTGTGTTGGAGTAATTCAGCCATGCAGAGAATCCCCAAACCGTTTACTGATTGCGCAAGCCTTTGTTTAGGACAAAACAGGCTATTCCTGTAAGAGTTGCTAACGTATACCCCGAGGGAATAACGCTTAAAGAAGGTGACATCATTGGAGCCTGTGAACCTGTGACTTCGATAACAAGATGCGACGAGCAAAATTATCACGAAAGAAGGGAAGACTCGTATTAGGAAGTCTAGAATCATCCTTAGGACATCTATCGTTGGATGAATATAACGCTGCCAGGGAATTCATTTGATCCAAAAGTGGCATCTTTGATTCAACAACAGCAGGACGAACCAACTTGGTCCAACACAGGATTTATACTGGCCAAGCTCATCCGATTCGACAACCACCAAGACGACTACCATTTGCAAAACATCAAGAGGTGGAAAAGCTGGTTAACATGATGATGGAAGATGGAGTGATTGAAAAATCAGCAAGCACTTGGTCTACGCCGGTTGTGTTGGTTTCTAAAAAGGATAAATCTACAAGGTTTCGTGTGAGCTACAGAAAATTAAATGATGTCACGAAGAAGAACAGCTACCCAGTACCCATGATTAACGACACTTTGACAACATTGGCAGGTTCACGTTGGTTCTCAACACTGGATTTGAAGAGCGGGTATTGGCAAGTGGGAATTCATAAAGATGACAAAGAAAAGACTGCTTTTTCAACTGGGAATGGACTCTACCAGTTTAATGTGATGCCATTTGGACTATGTAATGACCCAGCAACATTTGAAATGCTGATGGAATTAACACTACGTGGGCTTACGTGGAAGACTTGCTTGGTATATATCGACGACGTTTTGGCCGTGACAAAGTTTTGAGGAACATCTAGAAAATTTGCGAGAAATATTCCGAAGGTTCAGGAATGCCAACCTTAAGCTGAATTTTAAGAAATGTTCCTTGTTCCAGAAAGAAGTGGGTTTTCTGGGCAACACAGTATCACCAGCAGGCATCCAAACGAACGAGAAGAAGATCAAGGCGATTCAAGACTGGCCAAGACCACAAGATAAACACAAAGTGAGGAGCTTCTTGGAACTGTGTACCTACTATCGGCGTTTTGTGGAAGGATTTGCTGATATTGCTGCCCCCTGCACAAGTTGACACAAGACCTAGCCAACTTTATCTGGTCCAACGATTGTGAAAAAGCATTCAAGAAAGTAAAAGCTGCTCTATGTTCCAGTCCAATCTTGGGCTTTCCACAACAAAGAGGCCTATTCATACTAGACATAGATCCAAGTAACAAGGGAATTGGAGCCGTACTATCACAAGTGCAGGATGGTCAAGAGAAGGTGATAGAGTACTACAGAAAAATAATGAGCAAACCTGAAAGAAACTACTGCGTCACCAGAAAAGAACTGCTAGCGATCATCAAAACAGTAGACCACATCCACAAATATCTTTACGGAAGGGAGTTTTTTATAAGGACGGACCATGCAGCCTTAAAGTGGCTACTAAATATAAAAAACCCTGAAGGTCAGGTAGCAAGGTGAATGGAAAAGTTGAACCAGTACCACTTCAAGATCAAACAACGGCCAGGACGATTACATAACAACGCAGATACCTTGTCCAGAAGACTTTCTACGTTGGAAAGAAAGTGGAGCCGAGAGACCTATTTGGAAGGACATCTTCGACCGGACACCAATATTCAAAGCTATGTGGGCACAATGGGATTCCCTTACTATTGAGAATGGATTGCTGAAACAAGTCTGGGAGTCGGCCGATGGCAAGAAAAAAACTTCCCAACTGGTCGTGCCCAAGACAACGATTTATAAAGTACATACATACATACATAAAGTCACGCCTTTTTCTCATAGAGGTAGGCAGAGACCACTTCCTTCCACTTGCTACGGTTCTTACACACATCTTTTGCTTTCTCTATTTTCATCAGTGCTCTCATACATGCTCGTCGGTTGTTGGTACTCTTTCCTCAAAACTCACTATTCTTTACCTTATCCAACCGAGTCACTCCGGCTATACTTCTCAGCCTACTCATCTCCGCAGCATTAATCCTATTTTTATGCTTCTTCTGCCAAACCCAACATTCACTACCATACATAAGTGTAGGAACCAACACACCTCTATGCACAGCCAGACGTGCCTTTTTTGACACTTTCTGGCTATTCATAAAGCTATGCAGTGCCCCATTCATTTGTCTTCCTGCCAACACCCTTCGCTCAATGTCACTGTCATACTTTCCATCTCTCGTAAACTTTGAACCCAAGTACACAAATTCATTTACTTGTTCCAATCTTTCTCCCTTAATTGAAACTCCACAGTTTGTCATGCTTTCTTCTCTTTCAAAAACCATTACTTTCGTTTTGCTTACATTTACATTGGATATTGGAGGATATTCATGGAGGAAAATCAGGTGATCATCTGGTAGTTAATAAAACTTTGGATAAAATAAGACAAAGGTTTTATTAGGTCCATTGTCGTGACGACGTAGAAAATTAGTGTAGAAGATGCCCAGGTTGCGAAGCGAGCAAAGGTCCTAAAACAAGATCTAGAGGCAAAATGAAACAGTTCAATGTGAGAGCTCCTTTTGAACAAATTGCCATCGACGTAGCTGGGCCATTTCCAATGACGAATGACGGCAACATATACATATTGGTTCCTATGGATTACTTTAGTAAGTGGGTCGAAGCTTATGCACTGCCAAACCAAGAAACATCTACAGTTGCAAGAGTCCTAATAGACAACATGTTCTCACGATTCGGAGTACCTATGGAGCTACATTCCGATCGAGGAAGGAATTTTGAATTAAACTTATTTAAGAAAGTTTGCGAATTGATGGGAATCAACAAAACCAGGACTACCCCACTACATCCACAGTCAGACGGCATGGTTGAAAGGTTTAATCGGACTATAAGAGAACATCTACCCAAAGTAGTAGAAGAACATCAGAAAGACTGGGATCAACGCATTCCATTATTCCTGATGGCCTATAGAGTAGCTGTTCATAATTCTACAAAGCTCACGCCAGCTAGCATAGTCTTCGGAAGGGAATTTGGTTTACCCTGTGATTTGGTGTTCGGGTCACCAAGTGCCGAAGAGAAAGAAGCTCAAGGTTAAGCAGACGAGTTACAGGACAGCTTATTTAAAATCCATGAAACGGCCAGGAAGATATTGAGGTTGGCAAGTAATAAAATGAAGGCTCGCTATGACCTAAGAGCAAATTCGACGGGATTCAAGGAAGAAGATCGACATGGCTGTATAATCCACAACGAAAGAAAGGTGTGTCTACCAAGTTGACACTATCTTGGGAAGGTCTATATAAGGTGATAAAAAGAATAAATGATGTGGTTTATAGAATCCAACGCAGTCCCAGAGCCAAGATGAAAGTCGTCCACTTAGAGAGGTTAAAACCTTACAATGGTGAGGCTCCGCAAGTATTTGATCGGGACGATCAAATTTAAGAGGGGGATATTGTTACGATTTCTTGAGTCCGTCTCTGTTGACCCTTTCTGTCGCGACAATGCGTCGGCCACAACTTGGACTGTCGGCGTGGAGACAGAAAGTTATGTTCCCGCAATTTTTGACAATTCTTACTGTTTTAATAAGGGGTCTATTGCCTTCGAGAATAAGGTCGAAGTATAATTTACAGATATAAAAAGGAACAGCGGACGGACAAAGTTAGTATTAGTTTTAAAAGTGTTTATGAATTAAGAAATGTTAATAGTTATAAAAAGTTGTATATCTAAGTGATCAATAAAATTAGAATTAATTGTATTGGAGTAAACATTGTTTTGTTACTGTATCGAGAGTTTATTCGCTGAACCCACGAAAGAACTAAAAGCTGCAACATTATATTTCCTGAAGAAAGATTGGGATAAATTGTTTAGTTTTTGTACTGATAGTTATAAATAATCGAACCCAAGGCAAAATATCGTAACAATACCTATAGTTTTAAAGCACTTGCTCTATTTATTAATCTAGAATACCCCAAATTTAAAAAAAAATTAAGAGCCAGATTAAAATTGCAATATTAATACAAAGTTGGCACATACAAAATTCATACATACATACATATGGGCGTAGTTAAATACAGAGTGTTATTTTAGTTTTGAATATTATACAATATTATACAAATTCAATTAGAGAATTGTAACACTTTGTATGTTGTAAGAGAAATATTGGTATTTGATCTAAGACATAAGGCCCAATGTATGTAGCTGTGTTGCATATATCCATGGTATACTCAAGTTTTTTGTTCAGGCTGACAAATTAATAAATCTTTAAATATTACAAAAAAAATGGGTACAAGAAACACTACAGCAACTTAACTTCATTTTACCTGCAGAATAACATAAATTACAGGGTGTATCATTTAAAAAACGTACTTTTAATATTATTTCTTACCTTTAGATCACCCTGCATAATCTGAACTATTTTTAATTTGTAGGGTTAAAGGCTCTGCATAAGAAAGGAATTTGAGGAATTGAGATGTCCCTGTATAATCATTGCGTAATCGTTTACTAATTTACTCGAAATTATGATAAGACTTTTCAAGTAACCTTGGTTTTCAAATACAAAAACTTTAGTTAGGTAGGTTATGTAGGTAATTGCATTGCTACTATTTATTTTAAGAATATAATCCTCGGAAAACTAATTGTAGTTACCAAAAGCAGTAGGTAGGTATGTATTTATCAAAAAAAGACAACAATTAATTTAAAATAATTTTTAATAAACTTAAACAGAACTATTATTGCCTTATTAGTAAAATACTGGTTAGTTTTTATAATCCAATATTATTATAAATTAAATAAAGTCGATATAAATTATTATTATAAATAAATAAACAGGTTCGCGAAAGACGCTTACACAGACACGAAGAAGTGAACCAACTGAACTATCGGTGAATCGCTTCTTTATAATGTAAAAAAGAAAAAAAGGTTCATGAAAGAAATGATAATCAGATATAGAAAAAGTCGTCTACCAATGATTCAGAATTAATGTTTAATTTTTTTCTATTAGATTAAAATATGAGGTGTGTAAATTTTCAATATCAGACCTTTTGTTAACACATTTTGTTCCATATTTTGTTATTTCAACCATTTCGTTCGAGAGTCTTCTATTCAATACTGTGTGTTGTCCTATAATATTGACTGAATTAAAGTCGAAAGTATGAAGTGATATCTTACAATGTTCTGCAGGGCTAGTGGGATTTTTCATTTTTTTCAGCGGTTTGTGTATTTTTTTTACAATCTCTGCTGTGTTCAGTCATCCTTTGCTTTAGATACCTACCTGTTTGTCCTATATACATCTTTTCACACTTAGCACATAGTATTTTGTACATGATTTTAAGATTTTCATTTTATAAAACCTTGCATAATTTCGGTGTCAGACCTGCTACATGCGGTAATTTGAAATATTTGATATTTAACGGTGCTTTTTTTTGTTGTTGAGTATTTGTTCTGTCGGAATATACTAATTATTTGATCAAATATTTAGAGTAGTTCGTCTTAATCAGTAAAACATCCAGAAAAGCAATCCTATCGTTTTTTTCTATTTCTACTGTGAACCGAATTCTAGGATGATAATTTTTTTTACTGAAAATAGTCGCAAAAAGGGTAGACCTATCGAGTGGGCCGCGGACGGCCCGCACTGCGACTATTAGAAGGGGGAGGAATTATAGAAAGGAGATGATTGTGAACCCGTTTTTTAAAAAACTGCAGGTCATAGTTCTCTGGAAAAACTGCTTTTGGAAGCTTGTTTCATTCTGTCCCAGCCCTGTAAAAGAAGGATTCTTGATCCTTGTAGTGTCAATCTTGAGAGTAAATGGGTGAGACTGATCAGCGTGCCGAGTTCTTTGGCCGAATGTGGATAGTGGTGGTACAAGAGGTTTTATTTCTCTGGAGCATCTGCCATGGAAAAATCTCCAGAGTAATGTCTGGTCTGCAGCTTTTCTTCTATGTTCTAATGGGTTAAGGGTATCTGTGAGAGTTGAAGTGGCGGCCGTGGTGTAGTTGCTAGCGCGCCAGCCTCTGCACCAAGAGACCCGGGTTCGATTCCCAGGTCAAACCAACGAATTATAAGCGACCGCTGCCGTTCGGAAGGCAATGGCAAACCACCGAATGTATTCTGCCTAGTATAGCCTCTCTAAAACTAGCCGTTCGGAACCGGCATTAAACTGTAGGTCCCTTCTATTCATGCAACACTGATTGAGCGTGCACATGAATAGTTGCAGAGAGGTCGCCGACGCCCCCATGGGTATGGCACAACAAGAAGAAGTGAGAGTTCAGCTGTTTATCAACCAAATGGCCCTTTTCTGAATGGAATCTAGAAGACGAAGAGAATGCCTTAGTGCTGAACCCCAAATGTGCGAGCAATACTCCATTAGAGGTCGGATTTGAGCCTTGTATGTCGTCAACAGTTGATCAGGAGTAAAAAACTTTCTAGCTTTTCACAGAAAACCTAGCCTCTGGCTTGCTGACTTTGCGATGTTAGCAACATGGTCGTGCCAAGACATAATATTAGACACCGTGACTCCCAAAATCGAGGTGAAGGGACTTGATTTATGGGTATTTCCAGACATTATGATGGAGTGATTTGAGGAATTTACTTTTTTGGAAAACGTGGTGCTTTGTATTTTCTGGGCGTTGAACTGAACAAGATTGTTGGTTCCCCACTCGACGATTGCTTTAAGATCTCTATTGATGGAGTCAACCTGTTCCTGCCTGAGTCTATTTGTATCATTCACCGAAAGTGATCGATAGGATGTGAAAGTTGAGACAGGTGTGCTGTCGTCTGCAAAACTGTAAATGGGGTTCGTGGTGGTTTTCAAGATGTCGTTTATGTGTAAAAGAAATCGGGTGGGGGACCCCAGCATTGGTTTGTAACGCATCAAAAGAAATACCGTCAACTGCCACATATAAGGAGCGATCTTGTTTGAAGCTCAAGAGCCATTGGCGCAGTTTGGTTGGGAGACCGTAGGCAGATAATTTGCTTAACAATGTCTGGTGCCAAACGCGGTCAAAGGCTTTAGATATATCCAAGGCTCTTGCACGGGATTTACCAAAATTCTCAATAGTATTTGTCCAGAGCTGAGTGACATAATTCAGCAAATCTCCAGTAGATCGAAGTTGTCCAAATCCATATTGTCTGTCATGAATTATCTCAAATTTCTCCAGATATTTGATGAGTTCAATGTTAATCGCTTTTTCCATAACTTTGGATGTGACTGAGAGCAATGCAATAGGGCGATATTCGCAAGAATAGTCTTCTTTCCTTTTTTTGGAATGGGTTGGACTTTAGCGTTTTTCCACATGGACGGAAATACACCTTTGCTGTATGATAGCTTGAAGAGTTTACTGAAAACTGGGGTAAGCTCTTGAGGAGAGGTCTTTAGGACAATTGTCAGAATTCCATCTGGTCCTACTACCTTATTAGAGTCGACTGTTGTTAAATGTTGTTAATATTCTGTCTACTTTTTCTTTTATTATGCAAAAAACTATATTATTAACGTATCTTTTAAAAAAAACGATAGGAAAATTACATTGACGTGGTCATTTCTTCTGTAAAATTTAAATGTATCAACATTAAATTTTTATTTTTACAATTGAAACTACAGCAATCAAAACTATTTAATATTTTGCTTAAAATGTTTTATTGTTAAATCATTTATTTACTCGGTGTAAATTACACAACTTAGGTATAAAAGGTATTTGTTTTTTATGATAAATACATATAAGTGTTGTTTAATTCTTCAACATTTTGACCGAATTCCCGCTAACTCAAAAATCAAAATCTTATTCGACGGTCGCCATTCTATTTAATCATTATGAATGTTTTTGAGCTTTTGTTTGTCGTCTTTTCAAATATGGGATTTCTTCGGATAAAATTTAAATTTATTAACATTAAATTTTTATTTTTACATTTAAAACTATAGCAATCAAAACTATTTAATATTTTGCTTAAAAATGTTTTATTTTTAAATCATTTATTTACTCGGTCCAAAGTACACAACTTAGGTAACAAAGGTATTTGTTTTTTAAGATAAATACATCATAAATACAAGTGTTGTTTAATTTGGTGATAAATAATCATTACTTGGTTAATGCATTAATGTTTATAATGATTGATATATTTATCGGTATTCCATGACTAGTTGATTTTTTTCATGATTAAAAAGAAAGACTGGGTAGTCATGAGGACTGCCGATATAAGTGAAAACTTAAAATAACGATATAACAATTATATTCATTTATATATATATATATATATATATATATATATATATATATATATATATATATATATTTCTATTAGCTACTAGCGGACCTGGCAGACGTTGTCCTGCCCGAACGTTGGCCATCAAATTCAACGACCCCGAAAACTATAATAAATTCGACACAAATATCTACGTTTTTAATAGTTTTTATATTCCATTTCTTTTTAAATTTTTTCGTAGGGGTGCTTACAAAATTGGAAATGTCACAATCAAACTCGGCGACCCCAAAACTATGAATTCGACACTAATATCGGTCTTTTAATAGTTTTTATATTTCATCCTCTTGCAGCAACACCCGCCTGACTAATCTGAAGATTGCCTAAATATTTCAATAAAATCGGTTAAGCTGTTCTAGCAAGTTTTAGCAAGACTTACGAACGGCAATTCATTATATTAGATTATTTTTTAGCTTTTCTTCAGGATTTTTCCTATTATTTTTTTTCCAAACCACCTTTGTATTAAAGCAAACAAAACAAAAAAAATCATTAAAATCGGTCAAACCATTTTTTAGTTTTATTGAGACTAACGCACGGCGATTCATTTTTATTTATATATAGGTATACATAGTATCTGCATCATTATCACTTACTTCAACAATATTCAAGCTATTTGTACAGTCAATCATTTGGTTATATTTTAAAAACGGTACAATGAGTTTAAGGTAACTAAAATAAGAAACAAAAATTTGCCTAATTTTTTGCAGATCACTCGCGAAAAACCCCCTTAATGAAAGATAGGTTACTTGACGTCCTTCAAAAATGTTTAGGTCCTTTTTCGCAAACAAAATTTACACTGTTTCTTTAACACATAAAATTCCCAAAAATATACAAATAATATAACAATAAATTTTTCTTAAACAAGCCACCAATTTACAGAATAGTACAATGTAATGTATCTTTTTTCTTTTTATATATATTTATATATATATATATATATATATATATATATATATATTCATCGGTTTTACAACGTTCTTCGTCTTCCGATACCTAATCTCCATTCGTCTCTATTGGCCCACAAGCTCTCGTCCAGACCTCTATCTCTGATTTCACTATCGATTCCTTCTCTGCAGATCTTTTTTGGCCTTCCTCGTTGTTTTGTTCTAATGTCCTCGACTATGGTATGTTCCACTTTCATTATTTCTCCAATTTTTTGGTTAGCAACTCTTTTTCTCCTTGATCTTTCTGCAGCCCTTCTCCAGTAATCCATCTTTGTAGCATACAACATCATCTCCTTAATTTGCCAAACTTCTGAACCATATGTTATAATAATTTTTACGATAACATGCATGATGCCCTGAAAATCACAGGGAAGATAATAAATATGAGCAAAACGAAAGTAATGGTTTTTGAAAAAGAAGAAAGCAAGACAAACTGTGTAGTTTCGATTGAAGAAAAAAAGAGTGGAACAAGTAAATAAATTTGTGTACTTGGGTTCAAAGTTTACTAGAGATGGAAAGTATGACAGTGACATTGAGCGAAGGGTGTTGGAAGGAAAACAAATAAATGGGGCACTGCATTGCTTTATGAATAGCCAGAAAGTGTCAAAAAAGGCACGTCTGGCGGTGCATAGAGGAGTGTTGGTTCCTACACTTATGTATGGTAGTGAATGTCGGGTTTGGCAGAAAAAGCATGAAAATAGGAATAATGCTGCGGAGATGAGTAGTCTGAGAAGTATAGCTGGAGTGATTCGGTTGGATAAAGTAAAGAATAGTGAGATAAGAGAACGGTTCGGTGTAAAAGAAGATGTGGTTACAAAGATAGATAAAGGAATGCTTAGATAGTTTGGACACGTAGAAAGGATGGATGAAGGAAGATTGACGAAACAAATTTATAAGGCGAGTGTGAATGGACGGAAGTCGGTAGAGGTCGACCTCGGAGAGAATATCTCGATCAGATCAACATTGTTTTGAAGAAAGACCAGGTCAAGAGTACCAACAACCGCCGAGCATGTATGAGAGCACTGATGAAAGTAGAGGAAGCAAAAATGTGTGTAAGAACCGTAGCTAGTGGAAGGAAGTGGTCTCTGCCTACCTCTATGGGAAAAAGGCGTGACTTTATGTATGTATGTATTCATTGTTTATTACTAGCAAAAATTAGTAATGAAAATTATACACATCACTGTTACTAAAATACTGTTTTTATCATAATTTTAAAAACTTCATAATAAACATTAAGTAAGTCTTATATAAATCAAGTTTAATTGGAAAAAAGTGTGCTGAGTATAATATCTTGAAATTATTTGTTTTTACATTTTTTTTACCAGAATTACAACAATATTGGAAATAATTTTTTAAACAAATTGCATTGAGAATTAAAAAATTACAATAAATAAAATCAAGGTTTCAAATGGCAAACCTGCGATCAAAAGGGAGGGTAAATAGGAGGGTTCATGTTGCTTACGAAACAGTCATTAGAGTGAGTTCTCGACTAATATCTGAAAATGGAAATCTACATTGGGAGACAGTTACTCCGATCGGAGCAAAGAAAAATTTGGTTGGGGAGAACTTGTACTAAAAGAGCTAATTATGAAATTTCGTTTAAATAAAAAATACCAATCTCAGTAGAAAAAAATAAAAAACCATAATTCGAGTTAAAAACATGTAATTTTATACAAACATTTATTTAAAACTTAAAATTGATTAATTTGGATAAATACTTACTTATTTTTATCTATACGTATTTGTTTAGAACTTAATATTTAAATAAGTAGATAAGAAATAGGTATATAAGAACCTCCAGTGAGTGATCGAGATATATTTGTAATTGTTTCTGGTAACAGGTATGTAAATTTTTTTGGACGTTCAACATTTTTGCCAATTTTTTATTGCTCTTGTGTTGCCATTTAATACCGTATTTATTTTATAGAAACATTCATTAACTATGGCACCAACATACAAACTTCGCTACTTTGACTTGACCGGCAGAGCTGAGCCGATTAGAATGCTTCTTAGTTACGGCAACATTCCTTTTAAAGATGAACGTATTGCCATGGATGAGTGGCCAAAAGTAAAACCTAGTAAGTTTTAAAATGTTTCAGTGCAATACCAGCAACGTTGCTTGTTAATTAAAAAATTTTAATAAGTACTTTCTTAGCTACACCACTGGGACAACTTCCCGTTTTGGAAATCGACGGAATGCCAATTCCCCATAGCTATTCCATTTGCAGATATTTAGCTACAATAGTAAATCTTGCAGGAAAAGATGCTAAGGAAAATCTTGCTATAGATATTGCAGTCGAAACTCAAGCGGATTTACATAAAAGTGAGTACTTTTTTTTAAATTGAAATATCAGAGATATTTTAAAATGCGTTCTTAATTATTTAAAATAAAAATATCTTTTCTTCAGCTGCCATAGAATATGTCATGGAAAAAGATGAAACTAAGAAACAAGAAAAAAAAAAGAAATTTAATGAAGCTTTAACATTTTACTTGGAAAAATTGGAAAAATATGCCGGTGAACGTGGTGGATACATCGCTTTAGATAGGGTAAGAGACACAGAAAGATTTTAGTCAATATGTGCCATTTTTGTAGGCTTATTAGTTTTTTAATCTAACAAAAAATTTTGTTTAAATTTATTTTATTTATTAATGCCATGTTTAAAGAGTTAGATATGTAATTAAAATTCCCGATACCTTGTATTAGTTTTGAATAGCAGAATATTCAAAACTAAAACCTTTTTCGCATACAAAGATAAAATAACTAAATACTTGTTATTAACTATTGACTATCGTAGCACTACTTTGGAATGCATCACTTGCATTAACCTTTAGTATCTTAGACTTTATTGAAAGAGGAGCAATCTCGCAAAAAATATACCTCTTTTGGCCTATTGATGCAAAATAGTAACTAATCAATTTTCGTTAGAAGAACGCTGCTTTTATTATTTTAAAAAAGTGGTTCTAAACCTTTTAGCGATGAGACTAAATATTTGTCTCACCATGTGCCGCCAACTCTGTGACATAAAATATAAATTTATATATTATAAGTTATTCAAGAAATAAAACACGTATAAAATTATTTAAAACCAACAATATTGTCTTCTGCATACTATTTACCAACAACTAGAGTTACTCAAAACCAAACGCATGTCGGCTCTGGCATCCATACGATTTGGATGTTTGTTTTTAATTATTTAAAGCGTCGAGAGTTCTTGCTTGCATAAGAATGAATTTTTAGAAAATAAATTGCTTTTTGGCTTTAAACATCTTCAAGTTTAAGTACTGTCTTGAATGTACATGTGTTGAATTTTAATTAAATTTTCTTGAATTTCATTGGGCATCTCAAAAATATTGAATATAAAAGAATTACCGATCAGTTAATACTGGTTAAGAACCACTGTTTTAAATGTATTTTGTAACTCTTAAAATTCCCTCCTGTAACCTCAAATCCATATGCAGTGCAGTTGCCAACTTTCGATAATCCAGCCTAGGGCGTTTCTTCCTTCCATCAATTGCCAAAATAAAACTCATAGCCCTAATAATTAAAATAAATGATAAAATTAAAAATTTATTATCTATTAAGTTGTCTTTGCTTTTTAGCTGACATGGGCAGACATTATATTCCTGAATACATACGAAAATCTGATGGGAATTAATGGAACAAATACTTTCGACGCTTATCCCGCATTGCAGAAGGTTAAAAATAATGTTTTAGCTCAACCAACAATTAAAAATTGGATTAAAAACAGACCTGACGGAAATGGTCCGATGAAGCCCAAATATGACCTCAAACAAGAAATTTAAATATTGCAAAATTGTTCAATAAAATTAAATTTTAATAACTTTTTTAAAACGAATTTTTATTTATTCTCGCTACACAGTCTAATGAATCACAGTTTCTGTTTTTTAATTGGAATTTGAAGTGACATATTTTTTGGCTGTGCCATCATTCTACTGAAAAGTTAATTTAAAAAATATAATTGAACTTTAAAAATGTAAATTTTAACAAATTGACGTTTAAGTTGTGGAGCCAAACTAATAATTGCAAGTTAGATAAATTATATCGATTTATTAAATTATTTATGTCAAAAATGATAAGACGCCTGAATGAAGTAGGAAAACAGATTAAACTAGATTAAACAGTAGGAGGCCAACCACTGTACCTTTGCTTACTAGAGAGAATAGAGTTGCCTGGTTACGTTTTGCACAAAATCATTAAAATTGGTCTGTGGATAAGTGGAAAAAAGTATTATTCACCGATGAAACCAGGGTAAGCCTAAATCATCCAGATGGGCGTGAACGAGTCTGGCGAAGACCAGGAGAAAGGTTTGCCCCTAGTAATATTTTTCTACAAGGTTTCCATTCGGCGGTGGCTCTGTTATATTCTGGGTTAATATATGCAATGACGCTTGACGTAACATAGTTGGGGAGGTGCCCGATTATTTTAATCAAGTTGTTATACCCAGTATGCAGTGTTCGCAAAAAGCCCAGATCCCAATCAGATCGAGCATTTAAGGGATCACCTCAGGAAGTGTTAAACGTCAAATAGCTGCACCTAGAAACCTGAGGAAACTTAATATTGCAATTATCACAGCATGGAAACAAATTCCTCAAGATATCATTAAAAATTTAATTAGAAGCTTGCTTAGACGCATAAATGCAGTGATCCGAAGTAGAGGCAACACACGCTACTAGTGTCGCACTTACACCATCATTTATTTATCATTTTGTTATTTAGTCCTAATAATAATTTTAATTCCAATCTTATGGAGAAATATTTAAGTAAATTCACTTATAAAGTATCCAAATACCTATTAAAATGAATTTATTATAGCAATTTGTATGATTTAATATGTTGTTTCTCTCCTATTAAAATTTTATTATTCTATTTAGTACTGCATTTATGCACGAGCAAATCGTTAAAATGGTTATCCAGTGTTTCATGTAAAATTGTAAAAGATAAGATAGTTTTCATTTGTGGAAAGTGAAAGATGTCAAGCAAGAGATTGACATTGTTCTCCAGAAGAAAGTAGTCACGGTACGAAATGAAGTAAAGGGCATCAAGACTAAGATCGACGCTGTTATCAAAAGAGAAGAGGACACAATTAAAAAAGACGTACAAGGTCAGATAGCCTCACTTTAAATTCAAGATCGTCGTGACAGGGTTGCCACATCGGGAATTTCAGTAAAACCACCAACCTTCGATGGACAATCCTCCTGGTCTATGTATCTCAGACAGTTCGAAGCCACAGCCTCGTCTAATGGGTGGAACGATGAAGACAAGGTTACTGCACTCATAGTGAACCTGAGAGGACAAGCTTACAGAAAACCCCTGCCGACCAACAAGGCAAATATGGAGATCTAGTAGCTGCTCTAGAATTAAGGTATGGCGATAAACACAGAGAACAACTATACCGGGCACAGATGAAAACTCGAGTGCAGAAATCTGGCGAAAGTTTGCAAGAGTTCGAGGCAGATGTGAGAAGGCTGATCCAATTATCGTACCCACAGGCACCGGAAGACTTCAAGGAGCAACTGGCCGTCCAGATATTTATTGACGGACTTAGGGATTCAGAGATCCAGAGGACTCTACGATTGACGAAATTCAATAGAAGTGGTGAAGCCTTGGTACGATCATTGGAAGTGGGGACAGCCTTTAGTACTTCGAGGCCAAAAGTTTGAGCAATGTCAATCGAAGAACCATATCATCAAAGCAACGCAGCCAACGGGCCCTTCGTAAAATTTTTGGAAGAAATCAGGTCCATGATAAATGGTATAGGTAATCAGCGGAAATGAACCTGTTACAGGTATGGAAAAACTGGACACTTCATAAAGGATTGCAGAGTAAGAATACCACCACGATCAAACACACCTGCGAGGACACAACCACGTTTCCACTCACCTACGAGGAGGTCATCTAGCGAGTCCTCAGAACGGCACCAGGCAAACAAGCATTAGTCAGCATATCGGGGCGCATGCTGGCTAGCAATATCGAAGCCCACAGGGTCATTTATGTCAACAGGATAAGAAGAACAATGGTCTTACCATCAGAGGAAAATTGAACCGAGAAGACATTGTATGCACCATAGGCACCGGTGCATCAGTTTCACTGGTACGCAGCGACATCCTTCGGCCAGAATTTGTAAAACCTGCCTCTTCCAACCTTGTTCTTCGAACAGTTACTGGAGATAATGCACCAATAAGAGGAGAGGCCGAAGTCACACTCACTCTTGGACGGCTTAACATCGTGGATACAGTATATGTCGCAGATATAGAAGACGAATTCATTCTCGAAATGGACTTAATCAGCGAGTATGGTTTCTTATTTGACGGTAAACAAAGAACCAAGAGATTTGGAGGAGAAGAATTCATCTTGACGACCCCAGCTGAAAGAATGGAACCTGTTAAGCTGCGAATGGCGAAGTCGTAAGAATTTCAGGACATTCCGAGAAGATAGTATGTGCCACATTGGAAGGCGACCCTAGGTGCTGTGTTGGAGTAATTCAGCCATGCAGAGAATCCCCAAACCGTTTACTGATTGCGCAAGCCTTTGTTTAGGACAAAACAGGCTATTCCTGTAAGAGTTGCTAACGTATACCCCGAGGGAATAACGCTTAAAGAAGGTGACATCATTGGAGCCTGTTGTGGAGTCAAACTAATCATTGCAAATTAGATAAATTATATTGATTTATTAAAATATTTATTTCGGTCAAAAATGTATCTTTAGATACCTTTTAAATCTTTTAAATTGTTTCTTTTTTAAAAGTTTTTTGTGGTAGACTGTTTAATTTTGGACCCCGAAAAATTAGAAAAATAATCGAGCAAGGAATTTAACTGAATAAGAGGTAGTGTAGGTCTTAGTTTTATTGGATGAGGGTATTAAAGTTATTTGTTAGCAAACATCTTTTCACAATAAGTCGAATGATAAGACGCCTGGATGAGGTAGTAAATTATTCTAGAAGGTCGAAAACGTTGCACTAACGACCGAGATTAAGAAAAAACAGGACAGTCACTGGTTCTGTGATCAGAAACGAACTCGAAGCTGTCCGCAATGTCACAATTTCTTCTAAAACAGTTAGCAGAACGTTAAATGAAGCTAGATTAAACAGTAGGAGACCAACCACTGTACATTTGCTTACTAGAGAGAATAGAGTTGCCTTTGCACGAAATCATTAAAATTGGTCTGTGGATAATTGGAAAAAAGTATTATTCACCGATGAAACCAGGGTAAGCCTAAATCATTCAGATGGGCGTGAACGAGTCTGGCGAAGACCAGGAGAAAGGTTTGCTCCTTGTAATATTTCTACAAGGTTTCCATTCGGCGGTGGCTCTATGTTTTGGGGTGGTACATGCTTTAACATTCGCACATAATTATTTCCTGTCCGTACGAGATCCATGAAAGCTAATTACTATCATGACAATATTGTAATGGAACATATAATGCCTTTTGTTCCTCGACCTAACATAGTTGGGTAGGTACCTGATTATTTTAATTGAGTTGGTATACTCAGTATGCAGTGGTCACCAAAAAGCCCGGATCCCAATCAGATCGAGCAATTTGTATGATTTAATTAGTTGTTTCGTTAATTTTGTCCCGAAGTTTATTTAAACTGTAAATATTCAAAGATGTTTTAGTTTTGAAATATTTTAATTATATTTGCTTATCAAACTAGCTCCTATCATGTTAATATTCTATTTAGTAGGTACTGCATGTATGCACGAACAAATCGTTAAAATAGTTATACAGTGTTTCATGTAAAAGATAAGATAGTTGGTACCTACCTAATAACATTCGTCACTTAAAACTATAATATTGAACTTAACTAAGAAACTTATAAAATCAAATCTTTTTTTCTTCATTTATAAAGTTGTCCTGGGTAAATATTTATTCCAGATATTTTAAATTTTAAGTATGGCACCATCATACAAACTTCGATATTTCGACATGCCTGGTGCTGCAGAACCCATAAGACTGCTGTTTAGCTATGGAAAAATCCCTTTTGTAGATGAACGGATACCTAGGAAGAATTGGTCAAAAATCAAACCCAGTAAGTATTTCTTTATTTTTGAAAACAACAAAATGTTAAGGTATGTTAAATAATTTATTATTGTAGATAAATTCAGTTACATGATATAAGTTTCATAAAATGTGTTATATTAAATGAATGACTTAAATTAATGCCCCATAAAGTTTAAATAAAAATATACACATAGAAATAATGGGATATTAATTTACAGGGTGTTTCTAAATTCATGAGAAAAGATATAAACTTGAAATTTCGCAGTTTCCGTGCACACGCAAAGAACTAACCACCGGTATTTTTTCAACATTCCAGTAACATTATCAGAGGGTGAAATAAAAACCCCTTACCTTATTTAATATTAAATCTCTTTTTCGGGATTTAGTCTTGTAAAGAAAAATATCACTTAGAATACCTGTTTATTTAAAAACATTTCTTATTCTTTAAGTTTTTTCCTAAAACCAATAGATTCTATAGAAAAAAAAATAATTTTTTTTTAATGAAAATAGTCGCAAAAAGGGTAGACCTATCGTGTGGGCCGCGGACGGCCCGCTCTGCGACTATTAGAAGGGGAAGGGATTATAGAAAGGAAATGATTGTGGACCCGCTTTTTGAATAGTTGCAGGTCATAGTTCTCTGGAAAAACTGATTTTGGAAGCTTGTTCCATTTCGTAGCAGCCCTGTAAAAAAAGGATTCTTGATGGAGATTGGTCCTTGTAGTGTCAATCTTGAGAGTAAATGGGTGAGACTGATCAGCGTGCCGAGTTCTTCGGCCGAATGTGGCCAATGGTGGTACAAAAGTTTTTTATTTCTCCGGAGCACCTGCCATGAAAATATCTGTAGAGTAATGACTGGTCTGCAACTCTTCTACTATGTTCTAATGGGTGAAGGGTATCTGTGAGAGTTGAGCTGTTTATCAACCGAATGGCCCTTTTCTGAATGGAATCTAGAAGACGAAGAGAATGCCTTAGTGCTAAACCTCAAATGTGCGAGCAATACTCCAGTAGAGGTCGGATTTGAGCCTTGTACGTCGTCAACAGTTGATCAGGAGTAAAAAACTTTCTAGCTTTTCACAAAAAAACTATCCTCTGGCTTGCTGACTTTGCGATGTTAGCAACATGGTCATGCCAAGACATATTAGACACCGTGACTCCCAAAATCGAGATGAAGGAACTTGATTCAAGGGTATTTCCGGACATTATGATGGAGTGATTTGAGGAATTCACTTTCTTGGAAAACGTGACGCTTTGCGTTTTTTGGGCGTTGAACTGAACAAGATTGTTGGTTCCCCACTCGACGATTGCTTCAAGATCTTTATTGATGGAGTCAACCTGTTCCTGCCCGAGTCTATTTGTATCATTCACCGAAAGTGATCGATAGGATGTGAAAGTTGAGACAAGTGTGCTATCGTCTGCGAAACTGTAAATATCCTGTGTGATACCTTTATTTACAATACAATAGACAAATTGCAACATCGCAAATACTACCAGCCTCACATCTATGCAGCAAGTTTTAAAAGAGCAACAATAATTATACCTTACCACATCCAAGCTCTTTTACCTCGAGATTTTCCTCGGCGAGTTACATTTTGTGAATGGATTGCAAACGAAATACAAAAAAATCCTCAATTTCTAAATAACATATTATTTACGGATGAGGCACATTTTTCAAGAGTATCCATCATACATTTTTATAATAATCACGTAGGAGCAGACGAAAACCCGCTTAATATTATAGAGCATTGTTCTCAAAATGTGTTTTCAGTTAATGTAGAATTATAGCAACTTAATTGGGCCACATTTTATGCCTCAGCCTTTAAATGAAATTGTTTGCACCAGTTTTCTCGAAAATGATCTCCCCGAACTACTCATTCAATATTAGACAGACAGAACATGTGGTCCACTTTAGTCAAACTTCTAGGCAACACCAAGATGCAACTTATCCCAACCGTTGGATTGGTCGAAGAGGGCCACAACACGGGCCTTCTCGATCTCCAGAATTAAATCCATGTGATTTCTGGTTCTAGGGTTACCTTAAATTATTAGTTTACAACACACCGATACTTGATATCAATTAATTGAAAAATCTTAATCAAATAGTGTGTGATACTGAACGTATTCGACGATCGATGACACGTAGAGTAGAGTCCCAGAGTCTGGTCGGGATTAAGACCGATTAATCCCGACTCCACCCTACGTTCATATATTTTGGCTGGAGCGGTCATTTCCAATATTTATTATGAATCATATTTTATTCTTGGATTTTCCACCTTTACTGTTTTCCACTCTTAATAAGTAGTTTATTATTTAATAAAGAATAAAAATCATGATATTGTATTTTATTTTTTTTTCTCACCAAATCTATTGGTTCTGGGAAAGGGCGCTCAACAAACAGATGTAGCGCATGTGACTGAGAGATATACAGTACGCACGAGATCTACAACCCGTAATGAAGATGTTTTTTTTTTAACTATTCTCAATAAGGATCCTTACGATAACGGCACACGAGTTGCAAACACAAATTTATTCCATGATCATTACGTCATTTGCACGATCATCATCATCATTCTCCAGCCATTTGCGTCCGCTGTCGGACATAAGCCTCTTCAAGTTTCTTTCAAGTTTCTCGGTCCTGTGCCCCTGCAATCCAGTTGGTGTTGATCTTTTTTAAATCATTTGTCTATCTGGTGGGTGGTCTTCCGGGGTTTCGTTTGTCTGACCATGGCCTCCATTCCAGAAGTTTTTTCGTCCATCTCTGATCTGTTTGTCGTGCTACATGACCGGCCCACGTCCATTTCGACTTTGAGATCTTTTCAACTATGTCTTCTACCTTTGTTCGTCTACGAATCTCCTCATTTCTTACTCTGTCTTTGAGTGATATCCCCAGCATAGATCTTTCCATCTTTCTTTGTGTGACAATCAAATTCCTTGCTGAAGCTCTAGTGAGCGTTGGGGTTTCTGCCCCATATGTGAGAACCGGTAGGATACACGTGGTAAAAGTCTTCCTTTTTAGAGTTACAGGAATTTTGTCCTTAAATATGTGTCTCAATTTGCCGTATGCTGCCCATCCGAGGTTTATGCGCCTAAAAAGTTGACAAGTTTGGTTGTCCCTGCTGATTTTTAATTCGTGTCCCAGATAGGTATACTTTTCGACATATTCTACTTGCGCTCCCTCTATGTATATATTACCTGTTGGTACTAGGTTTGTCATTGCCTTAGTTTTGGCAAAGTTTATGTTCAGACCAACCGCTTTCATTTCGTTTTGGAGTTTAGGGTTTAGCTATTTTGGGATATTTTCAGTTTTTCCATATTTTTATTTAAATAGATTGTGATTTGAATAAACTTTGTCAAAATTAACTTGTTATAATTTATTAACAGTTAGTTGAACATTTCCAGCTCAGAATAAAATATCCTTAGATTATTTCCATGCGTGTATTTAAATTAATTATTTTTGTAATAATTTTTTTGCTCAGCTACACCTCTCAGCCAAGTTCCCGTTTTGGAAATTGACGGAAAACCAATCCCGCAAACCTTTGCAATATGCAGATACGTCGGAGCTTTGGTAAATCTTGCTGGAAATGATGCCATGGAAAATCTATTAATAGACATTGCAGCTGAAACATTGGCGGATTTAATAACAAGTTTGTAAAATTGGTTTTTACTAAGAAATATTGTTTTAGAAAATGTGTAAATGAATTAAAGCGACAACGCTGTATTAACTGAATTTATATTTGCAGTAGTGAGGCAAACAAGAATTGAACAGGATGAGAAAAAAATGATTGAAATTAAGAAGAAACTTAGTGAAGCTCTTTTGATGAATCTGGGCAAATTGAACGAATTTGCAAAGAATAATGGAGGATACATTGCTTTGAAAAGAGTAAGTTTAATGTTTATTATTTTACTCTTTACAAAATAGTATATTGTGTGACTAGGGATGAAACAAGACGATTTCAGACTAGGGTGAAGTTGCTTTCCCGAGCGAAGCGAGTGCTGGCATCATCCGACGTCTAAAATCGATTTTCATCCCGCGTTACACACTATATTTTTTATATAATCTACATTAAAAATGGGAGTTTTAATGTCTGGAGCCAACCAGAACTATGAAATTTCTGACTAATAGTGAAAAAAATCATACGATATTAGTATTTATTGAGAAAATTAGTGGTTTATTTTTTATAAAACATACGGTGCATATTTTGCAGCTTGATCCACGTAATAACTCAATAATACTTCTTTAGACCATGATGTAACTCCTTTGGATTCTTTCAAATTAGGTAACAAATTTGTCGTAAACACTCAGATATTTTAATTTAGATTGTTCAAGTAATAAATCCAAAGTTGGAGCTATTGCTAAGTCAAAGAGATGTTCTGGTGTACTTTCAATTATTAAATCCATATTTATTAAATCCTTATTTATTGCATTCTTATTTATTTAAGTCGTAAAAATATAATATCTGTCAGTTTAGTTAATGGTTAGAATGACAGAGGTAAAGGCTTGAAATGAACAAAACATATTCTGACAGGATCGAATGTAAAGATGAAACTTGATTGTGCGGGCAGAAAATCATCGGTTTCTACCCTAGGGATAAAACTGATTGGTTTCTGCCCTGAAACACTCGCATTAGTCTGAAATTGGCTAGTTTCGGTTGGTTCAACAGGCATTGAAATTCGAAAACTATATTATACACATTCCTAAATAAAATGGAAAACTTTAAAAAATCATATTGTTAACATCAGTGTTTTAGAGTAAGTTTGATTATTTTTGAAAAATATTGAATCTAAACTTGGAGCTTCATTGCTTTTGGAATTTAAAAATTTCTTTATTTATTTATTTTTAGTTGTCATGGGTTGACGTTTTTTTCCTTAATTTTTATGAATTAATTATGAACATGGTTGGTACTGACACTTTTAATGCTTACCCATCATTGCAACGAGTTAAGAACAATGTTTTAGCACAACCAACAATTAGAGATTGGATAATGAAGAGACCTGACGTAACAGGGGGACCTATAACATATACCTTCCAATTAAAACAGGATCTCTGAAATTTATACTAATTATTTTTTTTTGGGATATCTAAGAATGTTATTTCTAGAGTAAGTTATAAAAATTTTATTGTAAATTAAAGCAATCAGATAAAAAAACAAAATTAATGACTTTAATTAATAATGAAAATTTGTGTTATAAATTATAAGGTATAAGTAGTTTGTTAAGTTTGTTTTTGTTAAAAACAAATATTTAAATATTTTTTCTCCCTACTGTGCAGAAAGCGTCACTTTCGGCCCGCTACGCACAAGTTGCCGCCTTCCGGCTACTGTAGGGAGTATGTATGTTGACCTCAGCTTTGCCTCGGTCAACAAACATATGCTCTGAGACATTTCTTACTTTACTGCCCTAGGTGTGTAATATCCTTATCCTTTATCTATCTTTGTAACCACATCTTCTTTTACACCAAAGAATCGTTATTTTCATTATTTTTCAAAATTATAGGTAACTTATTTTTAGGCTGTTTGTTTTGGATCTGAAATAATAAAGATATTTATTAATTTTTCGGATTAGAAGACATAAAAGGTATTGTTAGTGCGAAAATTGTAATTGTAAGTTCTAAATTTTTAATTTGTCGTTAAAATCTCTACTTACTTGCATTTGGATAGCCTAGCAATTCTTGTTTTTGTACTATTGCGCTTTATACTAAAACTTTTACTCTTTTAAGAACCAACGTCTCTCCAACAACTTTTACTTTCCTTATTCATATTGTCCATTATGTCCATATCTATATTACAACAATAATCCTAAGGCAAATATTGCCAATATTGTTTTGTCTCCCGGCAAGCTTCACCTTTTCCCTTCCTCCCGCCTGACCCTTGTACCCCTGAGAAAATGTTCGTAGACGACCTGGCAGTGTTAAGTAATAAGATGTGAACTTTTTAATTTTTCCTTTAAGATGGAAAAGTTGAAATGATCTAGACGGTTATATTTTTGTCCTCATATTTTTAATGGGACTGTACCTAATTATTAGTGGAGAGAATTATTCTAATAATTTTAGGTTAGGTTAGGTAAGGTATAATGTGAATGGGAAGTAGGTCGCCCCTCCACTGCGACCTTTAGTAGGTCTATTGTGGCTCACCTCTAGAGGTTACAGTTCACCGCATGATCCAGTCCTTCTCACGAAGTTCATGGTTGTTTGGGGTAAGATTTTCTTGAAATCAGTAGATTCTAGGTTGGATAACCAAATATGTTGATACTTATTCTTCCCAGGCCCAGGCATGAACATAGTATATATTCAGCAGTTTCGTCTTCCACGCAGCAAAACCGACAGTCCGTTTGTTGATTCAGACCTATCCTTCCGAGCTGGTATCTTAGACGACAATGTCCTGTAAGCAGTCCCGTTAGAATTCGCAGGTCATTTATGGTCCATTTTAGGATCTGCTTAGTTGTGTTTCTCGAGGGTTTAAGTAAGAACGCCTTCGAGTGACTCAACCCTGGTAAATTGGACCAGTACGTGAGTATTTTCCTCTCCGCCCAGTCCAAAATAATTGTTTTGGCGTCACTTGTAGTGACTCCAAAAACCGGTTCTGGTCCAGTGAATGCAGATTCGGCCCCCTGTTTTGCAAGGGTGTCGGCTTTTTCGTTTCCCTCTACCCCCTGGTAGCCAGGTACCCATAGCAGGATTTCTAATAGTTTTACTTCTTATTTAATTAAGTAGATGTTTGATGATTTTAATTGTTTTTATAAGCACATGCTGTCTCTCGGCAAGTTCCACCTTTTCCCTTCCTCCCTCCTGACCCTTGCATCCCATAAAAACTTTTCGTAGACGACCTGACAGTGTTAAGTAAAAAGAAGTGAACTTTTTAATTTTTCATTTAAGATGGAAAAGTTGAAATCATCTAGACCGTTATATTTTTTGTCCTCATACTTTTAATGGGACTGTACCTAATTATTTGTGGAGAGGATTATTCTAAAAGTTTTACTTCTTATATAATTGAGTAGATGTTTGATGATTTTTTTAATTTTCTTCCTTTTATAATTCTTGACTCCAATACCCTGTGTTTATTTGAAAAGGACCCACCCTTAATATTTCAGAAATGCGTCATATAAAAAAATGCTGAAACACGTCAACTTTTAACTTGCGGGAGACGCTTTTTAACGCTAATTTCATAAACGTCAGATTTACCCCCTCCCTACTGGAGATACCACTTTGATTTTTTCAAAAACGTTAGGTATTAAGTCATACCTCACTTAAAAGGTCTGGTAAATCTCTATTCAATCATATTGTTTTGCCTTTGATACCAGCCTTTCATTGTTATTTAATCGTTGTTTAAAATTGGCTCTCATTAAACTATTATCCCTTGGCACTTTCCAATTTTCTTCAATAATTAACCAATACTATTCACAAATTCGTTAACAGAAGTACAAAGAACAAATAACTGTCAAAATCTGAAAGAGCTATAGTGCTAAGGGTAAAAAATTAAGCTCACTCTTACACCAACAACATGGCTCATGTGGCTACCTCTGGAAAATACACCAAAACTGATATCATATTATTTCTCAAATTGTAAAATCCCTATCCTCAAATTTTTACGATTGTACATCTAAAATCTTTCAGGTTATTGCAAAAAATATTGTTGCACATTTCAACTTTGCCACCCTGTATATTTTTTATTATAAATATTTTATTAAAGCAAATTGAGTCAGGTCGTAATATTTAGAGACCTATAATCTTCCATTTTACTTTGGACAATTACTTATGGACCACCCTGGTGAAAAAAAAATTTCTTTAGTAGTGACAATACTTTCTGATCCATATTGGATAGTGTTGGAGTAAACGTTCCCCCTCCCGTCTTTAGTATCTCAACCTATAAAAAAAAGATAATGGTAGATTTATAACAAATTTCATTATTAATATTTTCTGCTCTCAGAACACACATTTCGAGGTTTTTGTCTTCCATTCAAGAAGAATTGCATCTAAGAGAGAGTTGACGGTGCTCTCAGAGCACAAATAAGCAATGAATGGAATTTGCTATTAAATATTTGGATGCATCTTCCGAGAAATAAAAACTACTATTTCTAGTCAATGATTGATTAATTGTTTGAAAAGTTGCGAAAATAAAACTTTATCACTAATGAAAAATTTGTGCATTGGGAACAGGTTATTGAAATTTGGAAATACAGGAATTCAATAGAAAAAATTGTCCAAATATGTCTTCATTCCAACAATAAGGTGCACAGAGTGCAAGTGGTTAAATGCAATACTTGAATCAAAACTTTACATAGTGGTTAGTAAAAACACAATAAAATAATCAAATATGTACTTCAATAATAATTGATACTGATTAGAGGAAAAGTTGGCCCTTATTAAAAATCATGAAATTATTTACCTTATTATAAGATTTGTGTATTTTTGCCATTTACTTCATGTTCTCATAGTTTCCTCTAAGTTGACCAACTGTCCTTAGACCAGTAGTTTATGTTGCATTGAATTCTCTGGCCAATTTTTCACAGCATTCTGATCTGTCTTTTTTGAAGACTGTGTTAGTAGTGAACATATATATATAGAACGTTTTACCTACTCCTATGGAAAAAAAGGCGTGACTATATGTATGTATGTATGATTTACAAAAAAGTTTAGTAACCCCCATTCTAACAACAAACAAAACCTTACTTGTAGTTATCGTGTATAACTTGACACAAACATGACACCCTTTATATCCAGACTCCATGAACTTTAGGTTTCAATCTGCGTGACCAACTCACCCTTAAAATGTGGGATTGGTGTGAAAGAATCACTCTTAGCCACATTCCTGCAGGATCATTTGGGTACAGCTCCCTTCAACATCAGGTTAGAAATATTTTTAGAGTAGTCGCCTAGAAGACAAAGAACATTAAAAAGTAAATCAAATAAAATATAACCCCTTGATTTTACCGCCACATGAAACCAAACTCACATAAAGATCAACAGATCTATAGTTTCCCCAGTAATTGCATAATTTTACTGATCTTAGAAACTTAGAATGTAAACATTCGATACATAATTACAAAAGAATGTTATGATATAAAATATTCATTGATGAATTATTTTTTTTATGTAATGAAGCCTTTCCTACTTTATGAAATAAAAATGTATCCTACATTTTCCTTTACTTGTTAAATGTTGATTAAAAACTAAATGGTTTAGGTATAAAAAACAACTCAAAATTATAGCAACTAAGTTATTAAAAAGTAGACAGCAGCTTGAATCAATGAATAAACCTTAAATTTTATCTGATTGGTAGCTAAATAAGACTTTTTTTCTAGAAACATAATATACAAAAAAAAATTTGGTGAATGTAATTTCGCAGATAAAATTATGCAGTACATGTAATAAATTTCTGGGAGAAACTTTTTATTTAGATTTAAAAAAAATCAACTAATATCCAGGATGATTTAAAATATTAAATTAAATATATGTACACTAACCATTTTGAATAATTATTGACATTTCCATTAAAGCATACTCAATTAAATTTTTAACTTTTTCTGCAAACACAAAACAAAGACAATAATAATATATGACTAAATATTACTAAGTTTTGTGATGATACTCAAGAATAAATAAACATTAGACTTCATCAAATAGCAAGGATTTACAATCTACAAACAATATTCAAAGAAAGGCCAAGAGCTGTATTATTCATGTTATCTTATAGGTTTTTGAGGATTTAACTTTAGAATTACTGACATGAAGAAAATATTAAAGCTGTAAAGTATTAGAAAGAAAGTCACTAAGATTGGCTGAATATAACATACTTAATTCTCTTAAGGTTATTAAAACTACCAGATTTGACATATTTAAACTAATTAGAAATAATATTATATGAAAATGGCCATATAGGATTTAAATTATAATGAAAATTTAATGATAGAAAAAAGTACCAATTTTAAATATTAATTTCTAAATGTGTACAGTATTAACACACCTCTATAAGCAGCATAATGCAAAATATGTTTACCCCATACTTTATCCGATTTATGATGCAAAAAAAAGAAATTAATAGTATTAGCAATAAATATCCAGTCTAGCATTTTATCTACTGATTTTGGATTAAAATCTGTTTGACTATAGTTGCTTGTGGATAATTTTCCAGATTCAATTTTTCGTATATTTTGTAGGTTACAGACAGAAAACTGAACTTGACAGAACTAAAATTCGGTGTTTCTTCGTTTCTTGCAGTATGGAACAATTTATGTGAAAAAGGTCCGTGACTATTTAACCAAGACGAAGGGTAAGTAGTTTGGAATCCCGGTTAATGACAAAAATACCCTTGCTATAAATTAAGTGATTATACTTTTAGAACCCATTGCCAAAAAAACTGACATTTTTTCTTGTGGCTAACGGTATTTTTAAAGATTAAAAAATGAGTAGCAAATCTGTAAATAAGGGCGAGTTGTATGGACCGAGTTTAAGGGCCAGTTGTACAAAACGCAGTTCACCGATAGTTCAGTTGAACCGCAGATCACTGATTAACGTGGTTCACATACAAATCGGTTGTACCAAGTCTAGTTCAGTTGACTAAAGATCAATTTAGGTTGGTACATAAATTCTTTAAATTTGCTCCTTCAGTTTTTAAATATACGGTGTACTGATAGGAGGTAATTTATGTGACTTTTGATTTTGATACTCAAAAACATATTTATTGTGTTTTGGTAAATAAGAAGTGTATTATGGATAGAGATTTCAAATTTAGATTTCGACTTTCAAAAGAGGTTGTACAGTTTTTACAAGTGTAAGAAGAACGCTATTTTCTTTTGGTGAGAAGTTAACTGACCTTCTGAACTTTTTGGGGGAATCCATTATTTTTGTAATAAAAAAAGTAAAATAAAGTATACGTATTTGAGTTTATTAATAAATTACAACTTAACTTTACTCTTACTCTTTGCGTTACCTTACAAACGATAATCTCACGCCAATCTATATTTCTGACATTTTGTTGAGGTTATGATTCCAAGTTCAACGACTTGAACCGTTTTTGAATCACCGATCAGTTGACCTCGCTGCTGATCGAAAGTTCATCGTTGATCGGAATTGGTACAACTAAATTTTACTCATGATCTCGGTTCAGCAGTAATCTATCAATGAACTTGGATGGTATAACCAGCCCTAACTACTGGATCAGCCTGGTCTAAGATCACCACCTGAAACTGCGCTGTATGGTCACCGGTCAGTGTTGATTCATGGTTCAAACAGCCGATCACGAAATTGGCAGACAATGCCGAGTTAACTCCCAGATCAGGGCTGATTGTGGATTAACCGGTGTTGTTTACGAGTAAAGTTGAGGTTAAGAATATTCCACGATACTTGTTTTGTTTAAATTTTGTGTTGAATACTCGAATACAGCCTATAAATCGTATTAATCCGGATATTCCTATATAATGATAATGATATAAACGTAAATAAAGTATATAGACAGAATTTAGTTAACAATTATTTTCCAAAACTTTTACGTCAAAGGTAGTGTAATTATTTTTAGACAACTTTAATTAAAAAAATGTACATACATACATACATAGAGTCACGCCTTTTTCCCATAGGGGTAGGCAGAAACCACTTCCTTCCACTTGCTACGGTTCGTACACACATCTTTTGCTTCCTCTAATTTCATCAGTGCTCTCATACATGCTCTTCGGTTGTTGGTACTCTTGACCTGGCCTTTCTTCAAAACAATGTTGATCTGATCGAGATATGTTCTCCGAGGTCGACCTCTACCGATTTGCCCATTCACACTCGCCTTATAAATTTGTTTCGTCAATCTTCCTTCATCCATCCTTTCTACGTGTCCAAACCATCTAAGCATTTCTTTATCTATCTTTGTGACCACATCTTCTTTTACACCACAGCGTTTTCTTATCTCACTATTCTTAACTTTATCCAACCGAGTCACTCCGGCTATACTTCTCAGACTACTCATCTCCGCAGCATTATTCCTATTTTCATGCTTCTTCTGCCAAACCCAACATTCACTACCATACATAAGTGTAGGAACCAACACACCTCTATGCACCGCCAGACGTGCCTTTTTTGACACTTTCTGGCTATTCATAAAGCTATGCAGTGCCCCATTCATTTGTTTTCCTGCCAACACCCTTTGCTAAATGTCACTGTCATACTTTCCATCTCTAGTAAATTTTGAACCCAAGTACACAAATTCATTAACTTGTTCCACTCTTTCTCCCTCAATCGAAACCCCACAGTTTGTCATGCTTTCTTCTCTTTCAAAAACCATTACTTTCGTTTTGCTCACATTTATTTTCATCCCTTTGATTTTCAGTGAATCATGCATAACATTAACCATCGCCTGCAACTCCTCTTCAGATAACGCTAATATGACTTATGTATATTAGTCTGATTAGTAAAAAAAAATGTTCATATTTAAAAAAAAATTATTACTTTTCAAAATATAACCTAAAATGTTTATATAAAGAAAATGTATTCCTAGTTATTCAATTTATTTAACAGAATTTCTATTTCTAATTTTTGCTTTTAATTTCCATTTCATGTATGCTGCATTTCTAAATTGTTTTTCTACTTGTTGGTCAATTTTGTTTTGCAAAAGTTTTAACTTGAGATTATTTTTATCTACCATCTACCTAACAATTTAACATTTTAACCTTTATTTTTCCGCGCTGTCATTCTGTCGTTTTTGAGGCCAAGTGTGATGTTTACTAAGTGAAGTGCACAATTTTTGTTTTACCTGGCTGCTACTCCAACTAGTCGATGCATTGTGGAGGGTGAAGCTGTTCTGGCAGAAAACCACGTTATTGTTTGTGGTGTCAAAGAAAAAAAGGATGATGAGTGGATTATCAGAAACAATTTGCTCTGCTGGTCATTTTCACTTTTAACAAATTATTAGTCACCATTAAACATTTATAATCTTCACACAAATGCACGCTTCCAGGTAAATAAACACAAAGCAATCATACTTGCTGGTCACGTGATATTTATGCGAGTTTATTCCGCCAGATAGTGTATTGCTTAGCAAAAAACTCAATATTAATGTTTAAAAATGAAAGTAACACACGCTTTTCTCACAGGCCAAAACAGTGAAATAAAATGGAAATAAATAACAAAATTGCTACAAAGCATTATAAGGTTTTATAGTAGGGTTTAGGGTGCCTAAGTACCTACCACCATAGACTAGAAATTCAAAATTTTAGGAAATGCGGGAATTCAATTTGTCAAACAAACACAGAGCAGTAACGTTCAAAATCAATATTGTGGCGCAAGCGCGTTTTCACCTCCAAAGCTACCAACATGGTACTAACAGACAGAATCAGCTGAACTTGGTTTGATCGACCATACAACAGAAAATGTGTTGACCAGAGATCAAGTTTTGTACTCTTGTCTTTTGTGATCTATTACATACATACATATAGTCACGCCTTTTTCCCGTAGGGGTAGGTAGAGACCACTTCCTTCCACTTGCTACGGTTCTTACACACATCTTTTGCTTCCTCTACTTTCATGATCTATTGGTTAACTATATAACATACAACCCACCCTAAAAGTTCTTTTAACCCACATTTCTACTCTTTTTGACGTTAGTGTTTGTTTAAACAAAATTCGCACTACATGCATAGACATAGGAGACTAGACTGCGGGTCCCCGTGCTGAGAGTTGGCTCGAAACAACCTCTCGGGCGACTGTCTCTTTCTCATCGGAAGCCAACTCTCAATCTAGACACGCAGTCTAATCTCCTATGTCCATGACTACATGAAGGAACATAACCTCACATTTAATTTATTCTTAAAAATTTTAAGCCATGTCTTTGGGGCAAAGAATACACCATTGAGTTGGTGTATACTGTGTTTGGGGTTTAAAGTCATCCAAAAAGTGGTGACCTGATCCACTTCTTCTTCTCCTTTAGGTGCCCTGTCCTCCTCGGACGTTGGCAATCATCAGCGCTATCTGAACCTTGTCTACAGCTCGGCGGAACAATGTGGTAGTGCTCACTCCATACCATTGTCTTAAGTTTTTTAGCAAGGATATCTTTCTTCTACCCGGGCCTCTTCGTCCTTCGATCTTCCCTTCTATAATAAGCTTTAAAAGTCGATACTTGTCATTTCTTAAGATGTGACCAAAATACTCCAGTTTGCGCTTTTTTAGTGTAAACAGAACTTCCAGCTGCTTGTCGAGGCGTTGAAGTACCTCGGTGTTACGCACTCTTTCTACCCAGGAGATTCTTAATAGCCTTCTGTACGTCCACATTTCAAAGGCCTCCAATTTTTTGCACATCGCATCTGTCAAAGTCCAAGCTTCCATTCCATAAAACAGTATGCTAAACACGTAACAGCGAAGCACTCGGACGCGCAGAGGCAAGCTTAAATTTCTGCTGCAAAGTACTTTACGCATTTTCAGGAACGAAGCACGAGCTTGTTCTATTCTGGCACGAATCTCCTGCATGCTGTCCCACTTCTCATTTAGTTGACACCCAAGATATTTAAAAGTTTCTACTCGCTCAATTCGTTGACCGTTAATTGTCAGGTGTCCGTCCACGTTGTTTGATTTGCTAACTGCTAGCCACTTTGTCTTTCTCACGTTCAGGCTAAGTCCGGCCTCTGAGCTTGCAGCCGTCACGCGGCTTACCAGCTCCTGCAGTCCTTCCAGTGAGTCGGCAACAAGAACCGTGTCATCCGCATACCTCAGATTGTTGATATTAATCCCATTGACAGATATCCCCTCGTCACATTCATCCAACGCCTCTTGAAATATCCTGTCGGAATACAAATTAAATAACAGTGGTGATAAAATGCATCCTTGACGAACGCCTCTCAGGATTTTGATCTCGTCGGACGCGGTGTTATCGATTCTTATTTGAACACTTTGGTTCCAGTAAATGTTGGCTATTATTCTAAGGTCTCGTTGTTCCAGTCCTATTTCTTTAAGAATGTTGATCAGTTTTTCGTGCTTTACTTTATCAAAGGCTTTTTCGTAATCGATGAAACATGCGTAAACGGTCACCGACATGTCCCGGCACCTTTGGATAAGAACCTGTATGCTAAATAGTGCCTCCCTTGTTCCAAAGCCATTGCGAAAACCAAACTGAGAGTCCCCCATCATTGTCTCGCACTTCGCAAATATTCTTTTGTGTATTATTTTCAAGAAGAGTTTAAGCACATGGCTCATCAGGCTAATAAGACGATAATCACCGCAGTTCTTGGCCTTCGCGTTTTTGGGGAGCGGGACAAAAGTAGATTTTAACCAATCAGAAGGTATACTGCCGTTTCGGTAAATAAGATTGAATAGCTTTACCAGCGTGTTCAGTGATTCTTCGTTTTGCAGTATTTTTAGAACTTCTATATAGACGTCATCAGGACCACGTGTGGGGTTGCTAGCCCTCCATCGGGAGCCTCTCCAGGTGGCGGATAGGGGAACGCCTCCCAGATATGGGTGGTACCGGGGAAATGAAATACCCGGGGCTGACCAAAACTAGCATGAAGCAGGGCAGCAGCTGCTTCATTCTTGGAGCGAAGCTACTAAAGATTTGCGTCCTTAAAGGTTCGTTACCAGATACTTACAAGCGACCATTTCATATTATGATCAAATCGATTGTAAGGCTGCGATGAGGAAGGCAACGGGAAACCACCTCATTAAATTCCCCAGGATAATCATCAGCATGACTGGAAAAGAAAGTGCCAAGGCCCTCAGTCCCTGATCCACTTGCACAAACTTATTTTTATTTGCTTTTTACTTGCGCATACTCGTAGGTAAAAGCAAGTAGAAAATACATTTGCGCAGGAGCAAGCGGATCAGTTCAAAATTTTTTGTATCACTTTAACCAAAAAGAACATGGCTAAAGTTTGATTTTCTAATGCAATTAAAAACTCTAGGAAGTATAGGAATAAAACAATACAGTTGCTTTTTTAAAATTTATTTTTTAAAATAACAAATTTTGTAACAAACATTATATTCTTTATATTCTTCCAAATGGATACTCCGGGTGATCGTGGATCCTAAAAAGGTTAATTTACCATTATTGGGTATTCTATAAATTTAAGATTTCAACAATTTTATCGACTGTCTTTAAATGAAATACCACAAAAGAAACTAGCTAAAGACTTACTTTCCCATTCCAACCCAATCGCACACTCTCGCTCGATCTCCTATATCTATCCCTTCAATTGTTTTCATTTCTTCGTCGCTTAGTTCGAAATCATACAACTCGAAATTGCTCTTCAATCTAGCAGTCGAGGTGGTTTTCGGTATGACCACAATATTTTTTTGCAATAAAAACCTCAAAGCTACGTGCGCGCTAGATTTGTTGTGTTTCTTCGCTATTTCCGAGATAACAGGATTAATCAGGACGTTTATCAAGTCGGGTCGTTGTCTAAAAATAAATATTATACAGAGTTTACACTTTTGTATTGCGCATAGCCCAAATAAGTTCTCTCTGATCACATCCATTACGTTGTTGATAGTATTATCATAAAACGTTCAATCTTGAGGTGAATATATAGTGCATGGCAGAAAAGTTAAAGGTTTGTATTCCTACTGTTCAAAGTTACCACATATTTCCATCAAAGTGTTAATTTTTACAGGATTAGATAAATTGTAAAAACAAAATGGCAAAGTTGCTTATATCGTTGGTATTGAAATTTAGCAATTTAAAGAGTAAAATAGATACTTACTGAAATCCCCGCTTTCTTAAAAAATCATTGTAACCAGGACTACCAAGTGGTGAGTAAGCAGTGACAACAATGCCGTTCTTTTGACAAAACTGTACCAATTCCGGTTGCTGCATGAACACGTGTATCTCAACCTGATTACAAGCCGGTTTAATTTTAGCGAATTTCAAAATATTATCGATCTGTCTGACTGCGAAGTTGGAAACTCCTATCGCCTTTGCTCTACCGTCTTCAACTTGCTTTTCCATACTCTAAAACGTCACAAATAAATCATTGCAACAATGTGCTTCAATATTTAAGCTTTGATAGATGATTTTGGACCTCGAAAAGCATGTAAATGTAAATGTAATCTTTGGGGAGTTTGTTTTGTTTAAGGAAATTTCATACTGGTGATCACTTCGTTATTTAGTTCCATTGACACCAGACCGTATTAATTTATTGTAAAAAAGAGCTTTTAACTTATTGGTAAATAGTTTTCGGGTTTAGAGGCCGTCGCAGGTCTGAGTTAATTCTCGACGTTTCGGCATCTCGAGTGGATGGCATATTTGAGAGATGTAATGTCTGCTTTTCTAAGGCTGACGGTTTGTGACATTTGTATGTCACGATCGCAGGTTATATACGTTTTGGTGTGCGGGGCATATTTGAGGGCTGTTCAGGAATAGGTCACGTTCCGGAGATTCATTCTATCCGAATACATTCCACAAGTGCATGGATAAGAGAGCCTCACTAAGTTCTGCAGGCGTTTATCGTATTTCGTGCACTTGTAAAAGTGTCTACATTGGAAAAACTAAACGGTCCATTAACACCAGTGTCAAAGAACACAAAGCCAACTGCCGTCGAGGAACACACAATTCATAATAATGATCACACAATTAAATTCGAAAACACCCAAGTTTTATGCACCACACCTGCATATTACCCGAGGCTCTATAGAGAAGCGATTGAAATACATAAAACACCAGCAGAACTTTAATAGATCTTTTAATTTTTTTCAAATAATTTAAATGTAGGTACTATGTATAACATAATATATGTGTTACTTTAAAGTTGTTCAATGCATTTGTTAGTATGTTTTGGGGATGCAGTGGTCTCTTTATCGGCTTGTCACTCTTGATGGTACCCTCGCGCTGTAGGGTGTCAATTCGACTACGTACAGTGTGCAAACTAGTAAAAATCACTAGGAAAAGCAGGATCTTTGGGACTCCATAACTTTTTTCTACAGAGGTTGACACTCAATTTAATACTCTTATTTAGAATAAGCTTTGAAAAAGTGAAAACATTACCTGCCAAACACCCTCGTGATCCGGTTTTTCGTATTCAATGTTTCCTTGCTTCTCCGCTATTCCAATTGGAAAATGTATTAAATACAAATCGACGTAATTCAATTTCAAACGATCCAAAGATTGTTTCAAATATTTTTCGACTCTGTCGCGATGAACACCCTGCACTGGAAGTTTAGTCACCACAAATAAATCGTCTCTTTTAAGTTTGCCAGAAGAAATCCATTCGTTAATCACTCTTCCAATTACGTGCTCGTTTCCGTAAGAATAGGCAGTATCGATGTGACGGTAACCGACTTCTAATGCTACATTTATCGCAGTTTCTAACTGTGATTCATTTGTTGACTGAAACATATTTTACGTTGTCTGTTCTTTTGCTGTTTTACATTTTATTTATTATACGATGGTCTAATTGTACTCGCTAGCAATTAGAGCATGTAAAAATGGAAAATAAAAACGGGACGAAAATATAACAGGTAAAATTTTAAAGTTCAAGAAAGAGAAATGTAAATAAAATTAGAAGCCTTTAATATTTTCGAATAACTGAGACTTTTTCTTTATTATCTATATTATCCTTTTTATGTGTATTTATTTTAATAACCAGTTTGAAATTTTCCGTTTGCGCGAAGCAGTAGACAGATCCCACGACTGGTACTTTAATAAAATACAAAGCTGTGATAAGTAATCAAATTTAAAGTACTTAAGTATTTACTTCGAAATTTATAAAACATTTTTATTCATTTGAAATTTAACGCAATATTTGTTAAGTAATCGAATTATTTTATCAATTATTTAAAAAATAGAATAATGTAAAGAAACAAGATACGTACTTAATTCGGACTCGTTGCTCAAGTACAGAATTGCGTTTCATAGGAATGTTATAAATATATGCCTCCCACAAGGTTCGTCTTTTTATATTATTTAGATTTTTTTTTTCGATAAAAAAAAAAATAAAAAAGCCATCTAATTATTTTTGATAAAGAGCTCTAATATTTATAAAAAGGATGTATGTACACTAGTAAGTACGGTATAATAGTGAGTGAACCTTAATTCTGTTATTGTTTAACAATTATTCTTTTAATAAAGATGATTGATTCACTTACTTGCCAAGTACCCAATCCTACTGTGGGCATTGTCAAATTGCCGCACAGAATAGTTTTTGCCATATTTTTATTAAATACTGAAAAAATAATTCAACTTAAAATTTAGAATTTATTTAAAACAAATTACACGTGCCTCCTTACGGTAATACCACACTGAATCTAAATTGAAACCAGATGATTTTTACAGAACTAGTTGATCTATGTCAAACTACAAACGGCCAGTCAAATACCGCTTATTACAAATGCACTAAAAATTAATCGAGCGATTAATTCGATACTACTCGAATTTTTCGATAGGTTTGCAATAAATCCGTTAAAAATAAAAAGATAAGATTAGATAGACAAAAGCAAGTTCATAATCAAAACTGAACGACTTTATATGACTTCCACATCAGAATTTCATTCCGAATAGAGCTCCAGCGAAAGTCAGTTAAATTACAAACTCCTCTTAGTTTAAATGATGGTAATAAATAATCCGAGCAACTTTGATAGGCGGAGGTGGACAAAGCGCCAATAACTGTTCCTCACTTAATATTTTTATACGAAAGGTGGGCGTGGTATCTGATCCAAGTTTTTCCAGGAATTTAATAAAACTTATCCACATTTTCATGTTTGCGAATATCATTTTATTAGTTTAAAAAAGAATAATATTGTGTAACATCATTAAAGCACTTTTTTTACAATTTTAGAAAAAACTACCAGTTCTTGCAAAAAAGTATTCAGATTATTGGTGGGCCGTAAAGTAAGTAGGTAATCAACAATAAATTAAACTTATTTAAATTTGATCAATAACAAATAGCACTTAAACTTACTGAATTAAAACTTTTAAATCGCAAATTCATGCTTTTTCGCCCAAATTACACCATACGAAACTCTAATCTCACTTATAACCAAATTATTCGTGTGCCTATGTGGTGAAAAGTGTATCGTGGTGAAAATTGAACTATATTAGATTATCAATATTTTTTCCATCAGGCCTTTAATATGGTTATGTATTGCTATGTAGCAGATTGCTATGAACACAGTGATGGAGAAATATCCCAACCATCGTTTCCCAAACCCAGCAAAAACATGGAATTATTCAAGAAGTAGGTAACCATTTGTCAGAATAAGAAACTCCATGAAGAGGGGGTCACACCACAAATGATATATGGAAACTACAGAGTATGCAGGAAACATTTTGACCACAATGAATTCTTTGGTCGGAAATTGAAGTCATCAGCTGTACCTCACATCAACATTCCAGTGCCAATTAAAGGTATGGTGTAATAAGATCATAACGATCTGCAGTAATGTAGAAAACTAGAACAGTGAGATCAATGCAATAATTACCATTGCCTTTGCCAAACTTTTCCATGTCTGCAGCATGGTTTCAAACTCATAATATTCATAGAATAAATCTGAAATTTTCTGTTTCACAGGAACACAACAAGACAATGATTGTTCTCAAAATATTATACCAACTACTATCATAGTTAATATACAAGTTTCCACTACAAGAACCCCTGTTTTTAGCCAGGAAGAAAATAGGGCTATGACAGCAGGTAAATATGATCATTGTTTTATGATCTGGGTTTCATACTACAATAAAAGGCAACATTAGCAACCAAATCAAAATTATCAATAAAAAGGCGACTAGAGGAAGCAGATAGATTCTCAAATTCTGACATGTTTGAAAATGAGGAATAAAAAAAACCAGAGCCAATCTTTTAAAAACATCCATAGTTTCGTAAATTGTTGGCATAGAGATACTCGAAACCACTATTACATCAAGGGCAACAAAACCAGTGTAATTCATGAATGAAATTGTACATAGAGTTTTGATATTGGTTTTGATCAAATAAATTATGTTAAAATAGCATTTACCTTTAGTTTCATTTAAATAGTAGTTACGTTGGACGATTAGCGCAAGGTTTGTAGAACGTTAGTAGGAGCGGGGACCATAGAAATATTAAATAGGGCGGGACAGATAACCTATGGCGGAAATTTCATTTGAGGTGGGAATAAGGCATCTGCCTCTCAACCATAGAAATTATATAATATGTCTCGATCAGATATACACAGAATACCAACAGAGATAAGTCAACTGTCTCAACAGATACTCACCCAATTCCAAGGTTAATTGAATAGGAGAGGTTTTCCCATAACTTTTCAGAAACAGTCACACATGTGACGTCACTGAAAAGTTATGAAGCCATCTCTCCCATTCAACTTTCCTATGAATCCTTATATTACTTCCCTCCTAACTGTAGGTGGCGCGCAAACTTGGATTCACAGAATGACATTGACTGTCCAATCTATTCGTATATGATCTGTGCTACTACTGGAGTTGGATGGTTAGGCTGTTACGTGTATTATAATTTGAAAAGGTAATAAAACAAACAAGCTGTATAATTATTTTGTGATTTTGACAAATAATTTATACGAAATATTAAATGATGCCTACAATAGTGCTACTAACAAAAAAAATCTCAAATTACAAGTGATCAATAGTTACAATTTTATCTAAAAAATACAAGTACTCCCTTTATTTTCTTGCAAAAGGATATTCGGGCTGTTCGTCGATCCTTAAAAATATGTAAATAATAATTAAAAAAGAAAAACTTACCAACTAACCAACTTACTTTGGTAAAATTCTCCAATCGCAAATCCTTGCTCCTTCGCCTATATTAAGCCCCTCCAGCTTCTCCATATCATCCCCATCCAAAATAAAATCGAACAATTCAAAATTACTTCTTAATCTTGATGGAGTTACACTCTTCGGAATGACAACCACGTTTTTTTGCAATAAAAACTTCAAAGCAACCTGAGCGTTACTTTTATCATGTTTCTTAGCAATATCCGACACTAACGGATCAACGAGAATGTTCATCAGGTCTGTTCGTTCTCTAAAAAGCAAAAAAATTTCGTAAATATATCACTCACAACCAAATGCAGATATTAGGTATACGGTCGTACTTACTGCATTCCCACTCGGTTCAGGAATTTGTTGTATCCTGGATTACCCAGCGGGGAATAAGCCGTTACGACCATGCCGTGTTCTTGGCAATAATTTACTAGCTGGGCCTGTTGCAGAAATACGTGTAGTTCGATTTGGTTGCACACCGGTCTGATTCTGGCAAATTTTAATATTCTTTCGATTTGATTGATGGTGAAGTTGGAGAGACCGATCATCTTTGCTTTACCGGCGTCGACCTGCTGCTCCATGCTCTATAATAATGCAAATCTCATGGTATATTTTATATATACTTCAAGTTCTTCTAAAAAAAGCCTTCGAAAAGTCTCAATATAGAGAAATAGAAAAAAGGGATATATAAAGTAGCATCATTTGGCGTCTATCTTTTATTGGTGATACCAAGAAACTTATTGTGATATTTTTAGGCTTTTTCACGAGTAATGAAAGCAATCGACAGTCAATCTAAATAAAATAACTTTAATCACCTGCCAAACTCCTTGGTGGTCTTCCTTCTCATATTCCGTGGTACCTTCAACCATGCCAACGGGAAAATGAACGAGATACAGATCGACGTAGCTTAATCCTAGCTGTTCCAGCGACTTATTCAGATATTTTTCGACTCTGTCGGGATGTATACCAGGCGCGGGAAGCTTGGTGACGATAAACACATCGTCTCTAGTGAGTTTTCCAGAAGAAATCCATTCGTTCAGTATTTTTCCTATGACGTGTTCGTTGCCGTACGCGGCTGCAGTATCAATGTGGCGGTAACCTATTTCTAAAGCTGCGTTTAAAGCGGCTTCCAATTCCGATTCGTCAGTAGCCTAAAATTGAAGTGAAAAAAACTTTTGACGCTTGTTTTTTAATGTATATAGAAAGGGTATAAATAGTGCACAGAGAAGTGCTGGTCTCCACTCTTATGTATGGTAGTGAATGTTGGGTTTGGCAGAAAAAGTATAAGTGTAAGATCAATGCTGCGGAGGTAGATTGTAGGAGGGGTTGTAAAGGCTATGCTGCTTCTCAAGCACTTCGACCTTTGCTGCGGAGGTAACTAATCTAAGAAGTATAGCTGGAGTGACTAGATACATACTGGGCAGAATGCAACAGCCAACTTTTATGGGCTGGATTCGAGGGTCGTCTGCGTTTTGATTCCAAGACATAAAATCCCCGACAAAATATCTCCGTAACATAAAATCCCTCCGACAGAAAATCCCTCGACCAAAAATGCGCGAAAAAAAAAAATTAAAAATTTAATAAATAACATAATATGTATATCATAAAATAACCTCACCGTCGTTAACATAATAAACAATTATTTGACGAAATAAATTACTGTAATGTATTAGGTAGCCATGTTGTACTAAGGCACCTTAAGGTTACGGGAAACCCTTGTTAGAATAAAAGGAGGAAAGTTTTCCTAAATACTATATTAAACTAATTGAACATTACGACTAGATGTTTTATTTACAATGTTGAACTTGAACCGAGGAAGGCGAACTAAGCAGTTCGCGCATCGACCCGGTTATATCAAAATATAAAAATACACACTCTTTGCTCGACGATTCGTTGTTTAATTAATACAATTAATTCGTAAACAGTGCGTGTTGACATTGACACGTTCGTTGGGTTCAAAGAAATTCTTATGAACGGTTAACTAAGTTCGTTGGGCTTTCATTAACCCTCTTTCCATGTTTTCCTGGATCAGGGCACTACATTACACAACAAAATTAATAAAAAAAAAGACACATTATATTTTTATTACCAAAACAACTTTTACATCACTCACTAATGATTTCCATGAAGGGGAGCAAATTGTGTGATGTAAAAAACATATAATTTTGCTTAAAATGATAAATACTACATTATCGATAATAAAAATAAAGTGTTAAATAGAAAATCCAACGACAGACAGCAGCACTTTAAAACGACCAATTTGTCGTCAAAATTTGAATTTGTTTATAATATTCACAACTATTTTAGGCGCATTTTTTCAGGAAAATTGAAGGATTACCAATATTATTTAAGATTATGAAATTATTAGAGCTTATCTTTAAAAATTGAAGCACTTAACCTAATAAAATTTGAGGCGTTGTCATTTTTGCCTTAATAAGACAGTGTAATTGTCAAAATAATTTTCATGGCATTTTGTTGAAATAAGTGGAAAAGTAGTCATGTTCCTTGGACATTTTTATAAGAGTGTTTTTTTTGTGATTTTTAATGTGCAATTATTGTATTTGGTGCTGTAAGAGATAATGTGGACTTAAATAATTATAATACGTCACTGGTTAATTGAATTGCAAATTACCTAGGTGTTTACCCAAAATTTAATAACCACGACCAACAGCTATTCAAATGTTTTAAAATAAGTAAAATAGATAAGTAATATCATAACTGAGAATATACAAATAAAATGGTATTACAATGTTTATAGACCAGGAAGTAGCGTTTCGTTTTATACCAAAATATTTCTTACTTTTATTGGGACATTAGTGTTAAATAATAATCAGCCAAAGGGGAGTCGCACCCAAAGTAGACAGATAAAAGTTGTTAAAAAAAAATATGTACGAGTCATTCTATACCGTTCCAAAATGTATGGGATGGTTTATTACACGTAAGTCATGTGCATTAACAAGAATGGAAATAGTAATGTGTCAATTTAAACTTGAGGAAATTTACGCAGCTGAGTATTTATGCTTTCAAAATATTAAGAAAATATTAAGAAAAATAGTTGACTTGTATTTATAATTGGGGTAAGACAGTTAGTCGACATTATAATAGATAAGTAGCGCGCTCAGTTAATCTAAGCGTTAGCTCAGTCACTTTAATGAAATAACTGACGATATTTACCCACGAAAATATTTAGCTGACAGCAATTTTTATTGCTGTTATTAATTTAACGAAATCGTATGTCATTATATCAATTTCAATCGGTATTGTATTAATTTTGCTACTAACTTATTGTCACGAATGATGAGGATCTTTGGCAAGACGTTTGCTTTTACAACTTTAAGAAAGCAAAAAGCGGGAAGCTGACTATTTTTTCAATACTTCGAAAGCATGAAAATTCAGCTACGTTAATTTCATCAAGTATTAAGTGACTTTAATATTATTTTGATTATTTCATACTAATCTCTCTAGCTCTACCAGCATCGAATATTAAATTTTAACGCTTATTTTTTACTGTATATAGACAGGGTATTAACAGTGCATAGAGGAGTGCTGGCCTCCACACTTATGTATGGTAGTGAATGTTGGGTTTGGCAGACGAGGTATAAAAGTAAGATCAATGCTGTGGAGGTAAGTAATCTGAGAAGTAAAGCTGGAATGACTCTGATAGATACATACATATAGTCACGCCTTTTTCTGTAGGGGGAGGCTGAGACCAATTCTTTCCACTTGCTACGGTTCTTACACACGTATTTCGCTTATTCTACTTTCATCAGCGCTTTCATACATGCTCGTCGGTTGTTGGCACTCTTGACCTGGCCTTTCTATAGAACAATTTCGATCTGATCGAGATACGTTTGCCTATGATGATCTCTACCGACTTGCCCATTCACACTCGCCTTATAAATCTGTTTCGTAAATTTTCTTTCATCCATCCTTTCTACGTGTCGAAACCATCTAAGCATTCCTTTATCTATCTTTGTAACCACATCTTCTTTTACGCCACAGCGTTCCCTTATCTCACTATTCCTCACTTTATCCATCAGAAATACTCCGGTTATACATACTTCTTAGACTACTCATCTCCTATATCTATACCTATACTTTACTGCCTATAAAGCTATGCACGGCACCATTAATTTGTTTTTCTGTCAACACCCCTCACTCATTATGACAGTTTCACTTTCCGTCTCTCGTAAAACTTTGAACACAAGTATACAAACTCTCCAATTGTTTCACTCTTTCTCTTTCAATTAGCACTTTTCAGTTTGTTATGCTTTCTTCTCTTTAAAAACCATTACTTTCATCTAGTTTACAATTTACTTTCATCCTTTTGCATCATGCATAATATTAACCATCGCCTGCAACACCTCTTAAGGAATGCTTATATGACCTGATCATTGGCGTAAAGGAGGGCATTTGATGATCAAATTATTTATTCTCAATCCATACGCACTATTTTTTAAATTTTTTTAACAACCGTATTTATATATTTTATTAATATATGTGTTTGAAAAATTAAAAACAGCATAATTTTTATTCATTTATAATTATTTTTTGTGTCGAATAAATTCATATTTTATTTATTAACCGTGCTTTTCATTGTACTAAACCATAAGCCATATAAATAAATTTCTCATGCAGATGCTTTCCAAATTAGGTGTTTATTTGGATCCTAATCCTCTGAGCGCCCCACGTATTTTTAATAAATGGATGTAGTTTAGCAGAAAACGTCCAGCTCAAAAACTGTAATTATTCAGAATCTCTACTTGAATTGTAATATGTGTCCTATTTATACAAAAACGATTTACTTACTGAAATAATGATCGAAAGTGTAAGTTTTTACACAATGATATTTGTTATTTTGTTGGTTGGACGTTTTTTGTACAAAAGAAGAACCTGGAAGAAATGTTGATAAAAGATGGTTATGTGGATTGGCACATTTTAAATAAAAAAAAAATCCCTTTTTTATAGTTTCTTTAATAAGCAACAGAATCATGTATCAGTTTCAAAATCTATATCATTAACATTGAAATCATCAATATCCTCTAGGTTATTGGGAGAACTTGTGAAATTTTCATAAAAAGCCTTGGCATCATCAGGAATAAGATGCATATAGCTTTTTATATCTTGCAGTTTTGGTTTGCCAAGGGTTTACCATTTGGCCACAGCTGAACCAACAAGTTAGAAAAAGTTTGTGTGTTCACCCTTCCTCGTCGCTGTATGTCCAAACATATGCTTTCAACATTGAAATCAGGCATCATAAAAATATGGTATGGATTTTCCTTTTATTTTATGGTCGCAATTTAGTTACTGTACACAGACTTCGGGAATCACAGAGATGCCGATTATAATATACTAGCCAAAATAAAAACATCAAACTCGACCAAGTGGTTTGAATGATTTCAGAAGAAATATCTAACTGTAAAATAAGTAATGTGATTTAAAAGTAGAAAACATCCAAACAAATAAAACACATATTATTCTCGCGTTCACCTACTTAGTGCTTTTCAACAGTAAACAAAACGTGCCAAGTGACATTAATTTACATTTTGTAGGAGAACATTCAAACCACTAGAATATTTTATTCGAAAGAAAAAATCCTGTTTAACCACGTTTGTGGGTTAGAATTTCGGTAGATATCTTGGTAGACACAACGCTTGTGTGGACGATTTCTGCAAATTTAGAAAATTGGAATTATATAGTCCCCCTACATAAGACATTATGAATTTTAATAATTTGAGGCTGACGTTTTCTGCTTAACTACGTCCAATTATCCAACGGAAGCATACACTGACCTGAACCCCCGTAATGAGCATTCTTTAAACTGTGCCAATCAATGCAAATGACGATCAGATGTCGTAGGAAATGTCAAAAAACTACGATTGTTTTTTTTATCACCCGGTCTGAAATGAAAAATGAAACGTTACCTCCCGAACTATTATCGTTTTACGAATATTTGTTAGTGTGACTAGGTAAAAATTATAAATTGACCATTTAGTTTCAACTATTTCCATAACATCAAAATTAGAATCGTAATTCACATAATTTTTTCCATTTCTATACACTTAGTTGTAAAATTATACGCGTAATTGGTTTAATAATCCACAAGCAATCTA